>OY744520.1:166453679-166836179 GCA_963556195.1 Sepiola atlantica | reverse complement strand
TAGCATAACTATTTTTAAACCATTCATAATTAATTAATGTTTAGTATTATTAATTGGGAATTGCATTGGCTTATGTTTTCTATCTATATGCAATAGTTTCATCTATATTAACAGTAATTAAAGTTATTTAATAAATAAATCGGAAAAATAACTAAAACACTTTAATATGCGCTCGCTGACGACCTTACCGAAGGGTGTGGCTTGCTACAAGCGAGGCAGAAGCGAGAAGTGGGAGGGAGAGTGTGGTTGTCTCTCTCTCTCTCTCTCTCTCTCTCTCTCTCTCTTTCTTTCTTTCTTTCGATCGGCTGTTTTTTGCAGTTTTTAGATTTTCCGTGAAAAATAAATAACTTTTTTAAGTTAATGCCTAAGTTATAAATTTTACTAACAAACTTACTTTTTTTAATATTTACAAAGACCTTTTTAGTATTCTCATTGACAAATAAAAGTTTATTAGCACTGTGATCTGTCCAGATTACGAAAAGCAATCGATTCATATTTTTGTATGATTGTAGATTAGATCCTACCACCACCAAAAAAAATAAATTTTCTACCTTTTTTAAACTTAATCGAAAGAAAAAAAAACCCAAAAAAAAACAATTATTTTATAATTTAAAGTGTGGAAAATCTTTGTATATAAATTCAATTTTTCGGGACAGTTTTAGGGCATTAACTAAATTTTTTTATGGGAGTTAAATCCGTTGCATTTGGGGGGGGGGGGGAGTCGCTACTTTTTTATGAGATTACGTGTGGTTTTATGACCCTGCCACTCGGACTTATGGTTAGTGGTAAAAAAATTAAGTTCCATAAAAAAAATACAATGGCCCGGAAATGTGGGAACATTTTATGTTAAATATATATATATATATATATATATATATATATATATATATATATATATATATATATATATATATATACATATATACAACTGATCCCTCACTCTAAATTCTAAAATATGTTTTTCTTTCTTTCCGTTTTCCATGGTGTAAACACATAATCCCCTAACAAAGCAGAATGTCATTTTTTTCGGGGTGGTGGGGTATCAATGGAGGGTGTTAATCTGCAAATTTACCCATATTTATTTTTTTTAAATCTTATACTTTTTTTTTACTATACGTCCTTTTTTATTTCAATTTTAAGCAATTGATTTTAGTTGTTTATTTTTCCGGTGATAATTAAATAAAATATCTTATTTTTATGGCATAGATAAAAATATTGAAAGTTTGGATATTATTGTAGATTAACACCCCCACACCACCCCCGATAAAATAAGATTTTACTTTTTCAGGCGATTACGTGTGAATACCCTGAAAAACCTGGCCGAAAGAGAAACAACAAAAAATATTTTAGGAGTTAGAATGGGGGATCAGTTTAGCATTTAAATTTAATGTAAAATATTCCTCTATTTTCATTCCATTCTAGGGTTTTATGGCAGTTTACTATTTTCTGCCATTGAAGATGAATTCTGTGCGTTATTTTTTTTTCTTTTCTAGGGAATGTGGGGGCTTTTTGTAACGATTGCGTGTGGTTTTACGACCTTGCTAGTCAAACTTAGGGTTAGTGTTAAAAACATTAACTGTCCTAACAATCTAGAATGACCCTAAAAAGAATCTCATTTTATGGGGGGGGGGGTAATTTAGCTGAGGATGTTAATCTACAAATTTACCAAAGTTTATTAAAATGATGGAATTCTCTGAGTAAAATACATTTATTTTAATTAACACCCCCCTTCCCCTAATTAATTGCTGCCCGGAGGGCGGGTGGGTTTTGTGTTATATATATATATATAATAAATAAATTTAACATCAAAGAAATATCTGGTGATACCAGATCAGGCTGCCCTGTGGCTCCCTGAGACGAAATTCACCTACATTGACGTTTTTTTTTTTTTTTTTTTTTTTTTTTGTAAAACTTAATTATGTTCTACAAAACCAAAAACAAAAACAACAGCCCCTCTCCCTTTCTCCCTCCCCTTTTTTATTTTATTTTTAGAACTTGAAGCATAAATCTTTTACTATAATGACCAGATTCGGCATTAAATAACCCAAAAAGGGTTGATATGCCGTAAAACAAAACTACCAAACCAAAAACGATGATTAAACATTTGAAGATATAAAGAACTTGAAGCATAAAAACTTTTACTATAATGACCAGATTCGGCATTAAATAACCCAAAAAGGGTTGATATGCCGTAAAACAAAACTACCAAACCAAAAACGATGATTAAACATTTGAAGATATAAAGAACTTGAAGCATAAAAACTTTTACTATAATGACCAGATTCGGCATTAAATAACCCAAAAAGGGTTGATATGCCGTAAAACAAAACTACCAAACCAAAAACCCTGATTAAACATTTGAAGATATAAAGAACTTGAAGCATAAAAACTTTTACTATAATGACCAGATTCGGCATTAAATAACCCAAAAAGGGTTGATATGCCGTAAAACAAAACTACCAAACCAAAAACGATGATTAAACATTTGAAGATATAAAGAACTTGAAGCATAAAAACTTTTACTATAATGACCAGATTCGGCATTAAATAACCCAAAAAGGGTTGATATGCCGTAAAACAAAACTACCAAACCAAAAACCCTGATTAAACATTTGAAGATATAAAGAACTTGAAGCATAAAAACTTTTACTATAATGACCAGATTCGGCATTAAATAACCCAAAAAGGGTTGATATGCCGTAAAACAAAACTACCAAACCAAAAACCCTGATTAAACATTTGAAGATATAAAGAACTTGAAGCATAAAAACTTTTACTATAATGACCAGATTCGGCATTGAATAGCCCGGAAAGGGTTGATATGCCGTAAAACAAAACTACCAAACTACCAATCAAAGAAATATTTTGTGAACATACAACTAAAGTTAGAACATTTGACTTTTATAAACATTAGAACAACCTACGCGAGTTAACCAGTACTCTATGGATCTTGCAGCCCCGTAGTTTAACATCGAAACGCTAGTTAACTCGTGTATGATGTTATTGTTCTAATGTTTATATAAGTTTATTTATAAAGTTCTACTGTGTATTGAGCACTTTCGAAAAATATTGGTTTATATCAATATATTTAAACTTAATTAATTAAATTTAAACAATTACTGCAATGATTTTAGCAAAGACTAAGAGGATGACTAACGACCCCCCCCCACACCACAACAAAAAACTTTTGATGCTTTGTACCTAATTTGTTTAAATTGTATTTTTACCTTATAGCAAATTAAAAAAAAATCAGTTTAGTATCTGTTTTGTCCTCAGTCAGAGGGAGAGAAATCCTTCTTAATTGGGGCAATTTTAATTTTTGTCCCATCCAGAATGCGTCTATTAAAAACCGATCTTATATCTAACTCTGTCCTCTCGCGGAAGCAAGTAAATAAGGACAGTGTATAACTTATTTATTTAAAAAAAAAAAAAAAAAAGAGAGTATTCCTTTTTTTTTTTTTTTTTTCAAAATTAAAACACCCTAAAACGCTGTTTCTTCTTTCACACCTACATTCGGTGTGTCATGGAAGACCATCCTTTATTTCTCTCTCTATTTTTTTTTTGACGCAGTCACTGAATTGTCACACGTCGCTTGTTCATTGTAATCGTTTCTCTCTCTCTCTCTCTCCAATATAATAGCGCTGCTGACCTGTCCCAGCTCGATTGAAAACCTTCCTGTTAAACCAGGTTGGTGTATTTTTTATTCATAAATATATTTTTAGCCTATTTACTTCTGTTTTCCCCCGTGTCCCTTTAAACGAAAACCTTATATTAGAAAAAAAAACCCATTTAATCCTATCATGTACCTGATGTAGTTTGGATTTACCTCCCTAGTCATAAAAATAAGGAAAACAAAAACTTCAACTTTTTGCAGCTTAAAAGTTTTTTTTAGTTTTTTTTTTTTAAAGGTAATTCATTTTTTAGTTTATTTTTTTATATATACAATAATGTTTTTTTCATTTTATTTTCAATAAAATCATTTTTAAATATATAAAAAAAAATGTAATTGTTTTTATTTTTTTAAATTTTATTTTTGTAGGCCTCTTTCTTCTGTCTGCGTTTAATTATCAAGTGTTTGAAAACCATTGGATTCCTCAACATCACCATGCGGACCACATTACTACGGTTCTCCCTGGCTAAAAGGAGACCCGATACAATCCTTATGTTGTTGCTTTCAACTGTTCTGACCCTTCTGTTTTTGGATACTTGTCATGCGACCAACAATACAAACTCTGGAAATAGCGAAGCAAAATCCATGGAAAAGGGAATGAGTTTCCTATTTCAAATGACCAAAGGATTTCTCGATGTTATACAACCGAACAAGATATACGAAAAATATGGTAAGTAATATTTCGTTCATCTGCTGTTTTATTTCGATTAAGTCAGTAAATTTTGTGTAAAAACGAAAAACTTCGATTTAACAGGAAAATAATATAATACGACGATTTCTCGTTTTTTTTTGTTGTTTTAAATCTAATGGCAATTTTTCCTCCTTATTTATTTATATATTTTATGTTTGCCCCTATTCGCTTGCCCCCTCCCTCAGTACATAATTGGTTTTGTTTACCTATTTCCTCACAATGTCGGTTTTCTGGTACTGACTCTAAAAAGAAACGACCCCACCTCTTTGGTAGGGCGTAAATTCGGAACCCCATCTCCCACGAACATTTTTGTTGTTGAATTTTTTTTTCTTTCCGAAATATATTCTTCAGATTACATCAAGATTATTATTTTCATAAAGTATGTTCTGAACATTTTCTTTTTTTACGCCAAATAAGTTTATGGCCTGGTAATTATAATAATACAATCGATATCCCATCGGAAACGCGACTGGTTTTAACTTTTGCTTCCTCAAAGTTCCGTGTGCTGCCTTTTAAAATAATCATTTTTTGATTGTAAATAAAGCTGGATTGTGAATTCTCGTAAGGGTTGGGTTGGATAAAGACGTCATTTTATTTGAGTTGAAAAACTGAAATAAGTTCAAAAAGGAGAGAGTATGCCTTTGTTAAAACTACAGAAAAGCATCTGATTTTATACATTTTTAAAGACAGAGATTGTCCCCTTTTTTTGGGGGGGGGGGGATATTTTGCCCACATAAAAAATCGATCTTGTGTCTAACTTTACCCTTGTGGGGAGGAGAAGCGAATAGACAAAAGAACAATTCGAAATATTCGGTGTCACTCAGTGGACTTGCCCACGGCCGTCGTAATTTGGGTTCGACCTTTTCCAGTTCAATTGTACTATAGGAAGCCCTGGATAAAAAACAAAAAAACGATTTCAGCTTGAAATTTTAATTTAATGTTTATGCTATATCTGTACCTGTCACGCCCATTTTCTTTTGATAATTTGTTATTCTTGAATTATCGATCTCGTCATGTTTGCTTGAAAATTCTGTTAAAACTTGTTTGTGTGTCAAAAAGTTTGTTTTTAGTGGAAATAAAATGTTTCAAAAGTAAAAATGTTTGTAAGTTAAAGAACAACAAAAGCAATGGCCGCCAGCAATTAAAACATTTAATTTTATCCAAAATGTAGCCGAAAACCAAGCTGAATAAAAGGAAAAATTCCAATGGTCCCTATAGTACGATTAAACACTTGTCCCTTCAGAAAGACCCACGGTTAAATGGTCTCGATATATAGATCATTTTTTTACCAGAATGTTTCCTCGCAGTTCGCATAAAAAAAAAAAACTTAGTTGAATAAATGTGATATAATTATGATTGATTTTCATTTTATGATAAACTTAGAAAATCCCGAACTGTGTAAGTGTCACTTAGTAAAAATCAAAAAAGTGATTTTTTTTTTTAAAATTTGAATCGATAATCCGAAAGGAAAAATAAATCAAGAAAATAAAAATAAAAAAATTGAATCGTTTCAAACTGGGCCTCCATAAAAATCGGTCGAGTTGTTGAACCGATAAAGTTATTTGAAATAAAATTTCGAATTAGTTTTTTTTTCTAATTGTGAATAATCTGAAGTTTTTCACTAAAGTAGGTCTAAACTTGAAGAATGGCTTTCTCTCAAATGAATCATTTTGTTTCAGTTTGTTAATACGATAATTAATACATATCTAGCTCAAATCAGAGTGGAGTATGGTTCTGTTAGGTCCCAGGGGGGCAACCCTCCCGGACATTACCTCCTCCCCGGTCGGGAGGTGGGCAAATATTTCCACTCATCGACGAAAAAAAAAAGGTGAGGCTACCCCCTTCACTCTTTTTTTTTTGGGGGGGGGGGTGAGTGAGGGTGGATTGCTCACTATAAACTGATGTTAGGGTAGACCTGGGTAAAATGGGCCACTTTTTGACGTTGTGTTTCTTTGACATCTGATAACTTCCTCAGAACTGCATTCATTAAGTAGCATGCTCGTCGCTCAAAGTAGCAAATAGGTTATCAGCATTTATTCAAGATAATGCATCGTAATGTTCCCTATAATACTAAAATGGGATATTTTTAAGAAGATCCCCGCCACTAGTGCTAAAGTTAGTCGGCCGCTAAGAATAACCCCGCCGCCAAGGGAGACAACTTTTCGCCTTGCTAAATTCTTTACGCGTTAACCCTTTTCACACGTGTTTGAGTGCACCTTTCCTTATGAATTTTCTAAAACTCACAACCCTGGTCCACGATAACACAATTTTATCCCCCCTCAATAATAATAAAAAAAAAACATGCTTTATACATTCTTATTTTGTTAATTTTTTTTAAGCAAAAGTGGCTGAAAAGTTGTCTCCCTTGAATGGCGGGGCTATATTTAGTGGCGGGGAGCTTCTTAAAAAGATCCCTAAAATGTATAAAGTCTTAAAAAAAAAAATCACCGGAGTGAATGCCCCCCCCCCCACCACCACCATATTAACAGTTTACAAATCATCGTAAAGAGCATTAAGAATTTTGTCATCAACGCATGTATATTAGATGAAGTTACTTTACGTTTGCATACATCAGTATCACTTGGTAACAGTAACACACAGGTCACACATATTCGTCACAGATGTCACATATCCACCAACTCGTATCATAAGGTCACAACTGTGAAACAAACATAAAATTAGCTAATACAATGTTTAGACACAGTCACACCTGAAATATTTCAAAACAATGCGGAGTTTCGGTTTTGAATGATAATCATTATGCAGCTCTGAAGCCATACACCACCCTCTTGCTATATTCAATAAATATGTAAAAATGCAGGGTGACACACCTCTACCCGGTCACTTAATTCTGAGAAAAATCTTGCTTCCCATCAAGAAAAGTTAAAAGGGACTTTGCAATTATACTTACATGGCCTTCTTACTTCAAGAATATCATACACCAGAGTTTTCAATTGATCTAAACGGAAATCGGCAAAAAGTTTTATTAGTGAAAAAGTACATAACTTCATCACAGTGCAGAGCAGAAAGAATACAGTTTCAATGCCTGATGCAATTCATATTGCAAGAATCAAACTCTGGAAAAAACGAAGTTTGGAGAAAATAAAGATAATGTACCTTAGTGGTGGGGGGAGGGTCGATAATTTACACACATGGAAACCTGATCGAATTTGCTTAAAAAGTGTGTAAACTTTAAACACATTATGAATGATGTGTTTTGAAATACAGTTCAAAATATTAGCTAATCACGGCATCATTGTCTCACATAACTCAAATTAACCAATCGATGGCAACCATTTTAAATTTAAAAAAAGGGTCTGCTTTGAATATATATATTTTTTTAATCCGTGTTTATTCTTTGTTCTTTTCGGTTTATTCATTTTTTTTTTTTTTACTTTTCAAAATAGAATTAACGTTAAAGTTAATTCTATTTTGAAATATAAAACACAGTAACAGGTGCTTGTGTATGTAAACCCAGTTGTGATTTGTGGCAGTTAAAAATAAAATGACAGGAAAACTTTATGAAATACTTAGTTTTTATTGAAAAATATTAGCATATACCGAAAATTACGGAAAATGAGCGACTAGAATTTTAATAAAAAATAATATGAATGTATTTTACGATGGAGTGACGCCATGTGTCTCTTTACCTTAGACGATTTACGTGAAAATCTAAAAAATTTGATTTACCTCCCATGAATGTCTACCAGTGGCGTCGTTTGAGAACTACGCATATTAGTTTTATTTGTAAGAAATATTTGATAATTTCCGTAATTTTCAAAAACGAGTATTTCATAAAATTTTCCTTTCATTTTTAAATTTTTTTAACTACCACATCTGACAACCGAGTTTACATACACAAGCATCAAAAACTATTGTAAAATCGGCAAATATTTAAATCGAGGGTAGACACATGGTCGGTTTTTAATGAGGGAAATACCTATCTCTCAAAAAACAGGCAGTTTGGATTGAAGCAAAAATTTAAATTGCCGCAGTCTAGAATGATTTTTTTCTTCACTGACGATGACAGAAAAGATAATGTTAAAAAGAAGGAAAAAAAAAGAAACCGAAAAGAAAAAGTTATTGTAAAATCGATAAATATTCAGAGCAGTAGGGACCTCCAAAGCTCACCATAGAATTTACCCCCCCCCTATATGTAACACGATGTAACTTTAATATAGGTTTATATTATAAGTTTTTTTACCATTCAAAAGAAGAAACATAAATAAACTGATGATTTTGAAAAAAAAATTTCAGCGTACGAAAATAATGAAAATGAGAAACTAAAAACGAGTGTACAACGTTCTTACGTAGTGACCACTTTTTATGCGCTAACACCCCTGTGTTTAATAAATCTAGCAAAAATCAAGTAATCGTCAGATTTTCACAAAATTGTCGATACTTATTCATTATTGGACTAATTTATCTATAAAATGCTTTTTTTCGTAAAATATGTTAGGTAAAAAAAAAATTGCGTGTCCCCCCCCCCCCCCCCCCCACCCATTTCATTTTATGAAATCTGAACAAAATATATTCTGATCGATCGAAATTTTAATGTTATATAAAGTGAAAGTCTTTAAAAGCACATCAGATTTACCTTTTCTTTTTATTGGTAAACACTTTTGGGTAAAGTATGCGTGAATTCATAAATAAAAGGTGTAAACCATAGCTACCCCCCCCCCCCACTGTAGGAAAAATTGTACTAAAATCTCAAGATAAAGAATGAGTTTCTTTCGCAGTTCGATAATTTAATATTTAAATAAACTATTTTACTTTAAAACACCTTCCTATATATATATAACTTTATTTGGGGGAGATTTAAAACAAAGAATTAAAAACGCATTTAAGCATCTTATGTAAAGTACACAAATAATGATGAGGTCATCGATTTTGTGGCGCGCTTTGGAGGTCCCTACAGAGCAGACATCAAAATAAACACCGGTTTTCATTTTTTAAATATTCAAATTAGACGATTTTTTTCTTCAATTTCAAATGGTTGCCATTGATTGGTTAATGTGAGTAACTAGAGATAAATCCTTGATTGTGATTGGTGGCAGGCATAAAAGTGCTGCCCGCAAATCATTCACTAAAAGAAACTCGTTTTGGTCGTTCGCAAATCATTTTAAAGATTGTTCTTCTGTCAATTAAAAATGAAGTTTCAGTTTTTGACAGTGTCTTTCTCACGAGACAGATGATTTATTATTATTTTAGAAAGTGAACAATTAATTAATAATGCACATTTTATATATATATATATATATACATATATATATGAGAGAAAGAATGGTAGTTTGTTTGAAGCATTGCTGGGAATAGTAGTAGTATGTTTTTGAAAAGGCTGAGGGCAATGCAAAGTCCCGGGTAGGATGTAAGCTGGAAGGAACAAAAATAATAAATCGAAATCGAAATGGGGCTTACTATTTATTTTTTCTTAAAATCTTACATAACAGCAAGTGTGATGTTAGCTGTTTGTGTGTTGTCCGGATGATTATTAAAAAGAATCTTCTTTGCACAGACGGAGTTTTCCTTTGGTGTTTATTATTTTTGACAAAGGGAAGTTTCTTTTTTCCCTGAAATATTAAATAAATGATTTTTAATAATCATCCGGACACCACACTTGCTGTTATGTAAGATTTTAAGAAAAAATAAATAGTAAGCCCCATTTCGATTTATTATTTTTGTTACTTCCAGTTTACATCCTACCCGGGACTTTGCATTGCCCTGAGCCTTTTTAAAAACTGTATGTGTGTATGTATGTATATATATATATATATATATATATATATATATATATGTATATATATGTATATATAATATATATATATAGGATCAAATATAAACCAAAGTAAAACTTTTAGTAGATGGAACCTATTGTGAAGAGGAATTAGCTCAATATACGAGATAGAGCAATTGTAGAGATAGAAGAAAAAAGAGTGATAAATATGCGACGATTGTCCAAATTTATTTCAAATTTCAATTGTTCAATGCAAGGTGTATTCAGTAATAAACTAGTGTTTATTATTCTTTCCTTAAGCCAAGGCTTTTCAAAGATCGAGATCTTATCAGAGGAGAAATACAGATGGATAAGTTGGCTTTCGAAAAAAACAAAGTTCAAATATTTTAAAAATATGAAAATTATTTTTAAAAGAATTTTTGTTAAATTTAACAAAAATTCTTTTAAAAATAATTTTCAATTATCGGTTAAACGTTTCAGCACCTTCTGGCGGTTTACGTAATCTGCCAGAAGGTGCCGATGAAAAGGCGGTTTGTAAACTGCATAAGTACCTAATTTATTAATTTTAAAACATTTTTAAATAAAAAAAAATAAGATATATAGATAACTTAAACTAGCAATACACATCGACCAGAAAACTGTTTGGATAATCACAGATTTGAGGGTAGTTCTATTAAAATAGTCATCTTAAAAACTAAAGCACTTTAAGTGCTCAAAATACCATCATTTTGTTAGGAAATGAATATCCTTTCAGGTGCATTCATGAATAATAATATACATTATATATTTTTAAGAGTTTTGGGCAAATAAAGGCCAAAAAATGTTAACGCTATTTTCAGCAATTTACGTCACTTTTTTTTTAACCCCCCTCTTCATTTAAAAGTCTCGTACCATTGCTGTGTGTGGAATTTCGTCCTGAAATTTGGAAACTAATCAGGGAAAGCATCACTTTTAATGTTTGTCGGTGTACGAAGTAATTCGGCTCATTCATTTTTTTTAAATTTGAAATTTTAAAAATAAACCTTCAACTTGACGTTGGTTGAACATTTTCGAAAAATACATTTCCGTCGCCCAATTAGTAAGTAAATCAATCATTTTACTTTTTTATGCATTAAAATTATAAGTGTATATATGTGTTCTCTTTTGGTAGTCATGATATTTCATTACCCTATCCGGGGAAAAAAAAGCGTTTTCTATTTATAGTTTGAAAAACATTGTAGTAGCAGCAGTAATAGCAGCTATAAACACGATGCGAATTTTGTTTATTTTCATTCTAGAACGAATTTTTAAAATTTGAAAATATGACTATAGAAAATGTTCTTACATTTTTCGTACCCAACTAGTAAATAAATTAATCTTTTATCTTTTTTTATGCATTAAAATTATAATTGTATGTTGTTTTGTCTTTCCGTAGTAGTAATTGTAAATTAGGTTATCCGAAAAAATATTGTCCTTTTTTTGAGCGAAAGTCAACTATGGCTGCTAGTATTGCTGATATAACAATCAATCAGCAGCAGCTAACTAGTCTTGTAAAGCTTTGTAAAAATAAGACAAAAATACTTGTGCTTAAAAAAAGTTAATCCTATTTGGTTCTTTTATAAAAAATACTTAAAAAAATACTGGTTTTCACTCAACTTTCGAACTTCTAGTAGTAATGACTTTCTAGTCGCCAATTTAAAATAAAAATTAAGATTCTACTTTTTAGGCGATTACGTGTGAACACCCTTAAAGTCTTGGCGAAAAAAAAAGAAAAAACAAAACAACAAAAAATAATTTAGAATTTAGAGTGGGGGATCAGTTTCGCATATAAATTTAATGTAAAATGATCTCCGATTTCCCGGCCATTCTTGCCTTTTAGTGAAATTTATAAAATAAATAATTACTCTACCATTAACTCTAGGTACGACTAACAAGCCCACCTCCTAAAAATGCCTTCTTGAACGTATCATACCATTAACCTTAAATATGAGTGGCAAGCCACCCCTTAAAAAACTCCCTTAACCCTAACACTAAGTCCGAATGGCAACCTCCATCCAAAACAAAACCCCTTCCTTAACCTTATCACTAACCCTAAGTCCGAGTAGGAAGCCCTAATCCTACAAAAAAGCCCATTAAAACCACACATAATCGTCAAATAATAAAAAAAATTTTTAAAGCAGACGCCCATAAAAAAAAACGCTCAGGATTCATTTGCCATAGAAAAAAATTGATTAATGCCCTAAAACGCTAGAATGGCCCGGAAATGGTGAATTATTCTACATTAAATATATGTGAAACTAATCCCCCACTCGAAATTCTAAATTAATTGGGTTTTTTTCTTTCTGCTAAGTTTTCAGGGTGTTCACACTTAATTGCCCCTAGCCCTACCACTAACCTGAAGTTCAAGTGGTAAGCCCCCCTCCTCCCACAAAAACCCTCATAATCGTCTAAAAAAATAAGAAGAAAAAAAAGAAAAACGCACAGGATTTATCTCCCATAGAAAAAATAATTAACTGTCCTAAAACGCTAGAATGGCCTTGAAATGGGGGATTATTTTATGTGAAACTGATCCCCACTCTAAATTCTAAAATAATTGTTTTTGTTTCTTTCTTTCTGCCAAGTTTTTCAGGGTTAACACCATGTAATTGCCTAAATAAAAAAAAGTAGAATCTCATATTTTGGGGAGGTAAGGGGATGAGTTAGCAGAAGGTGTTAATCTACAATAATGCCAAAGAAATCTTGCAATATATTCATTTTTAAACAGTCCTAGTATTAGATTTTAGTTTCTTGTACATAAAATGTATTACAATTCAACTTTGAGTTTTCTAACTTCTTTCTTTTAATGGATACATGGTATTTTTAAGGTATTGCAGCATATTTATGTGCACTTAGTGCAGATTACTTGGAAACCATTAATTTCTGGAGATTTTCAGTGGCACATTCTGATTCCTTGTACAAAAAAACATTTATATGGTAAATTTCATTGCTTAATCTTGTATTTTAACAAAGATATAACATTTTTACTGAAAAATTAGTATAAAAAATGTGACGAAACGCATATGGTCTTAAAGAGGGGAAAATATCCAATCGTGTGAGGCACAAAAATAGTCATAACTTCCTTATTTTTAGTCAGATTTAAAAAATTTAAAAAGATTCTTTCTTAGATCATCAAGCTCTTTCTATATATGCCATTATTGAGATATTTTAAGCAATTTAAATTTTTTCATGTGTATTGCTACTTAAACTTTCTAATATCACATAAAAAAAAGCTTACGAATAACAAAAAACGGAAAATATTTTTACATTAGTACGGGATGTAAGTTAAAAAAAAAATCCTATCGATTTTATTATTTAATTGATTTATTTTCATTTTTTATATTCCTTCATTAAATTTTCTTGCGCATAAAATGGCACCTGTGAAATATTGCAGTTAAAAATAAAATGACTGCAAAAATTTATGAAGTACTTACTTGGTATTGAAAAATATTACTGTACATCGAAAATTACGGAAAATTATCAAGATCAAGTATCGATTTTACGCTGTTAACGCCAATCAAATGAGTCTTGAGTCTAAGACGAAAATCTGATAATGGAGTACTTCTCTGGATTACAATGCATAGTTGAATTTCGTAAATAAAAATACTCTATCATTTTCCGTAATCTTCGGCGTACAGTAATATTTTTCTAATACCAAGTAAGGACTTCATAAAATTTTGCTGTCATTTTATTTTTAACTGTCATATTTTACATGTGCGTTTTTATGCACATGCGCCAATTCTCTTTCCAATTATATAACATTTATTTTGGTACATCAACTCAATTGCGAGAAACCATTTTTTTTTTTAACTATGGGGAGCGCACTTGGGGAAGTCTCAATGCTCGAAACACAAGCTAAGCAAAAATCAATTTTTCCTTTTAAATTTAAAGTAAACATTTATGGTTAAACCGCAGTTTATTGGCCTGAACAGAATACGATAAAAAAGTGTGTATAGGCGACAAATATTTTTCTATGTTGTCGTTTTTGTTAAATATTAGGAAATGAGGACCCGTTTCGAGTTCAAATCTATTTAGTATTACGCATGTAATCTTAAGAACACACTGGAAATGTGTAAATATGCTGAAATAATCGATAGAAAAAAAATGGAGTCTTCATAAAGACGAAAGTAACAAGTAATGGTTTATTAAAAAAACGGATCGTAAATAATGAATAAAGAAACGAAGTAGAGTCTTGTAGTTAATTATAAAAATAGATTTTTTTAAATATTTAGTTCACAAGATTTTTTTTTAAAGTTCCTGCGATCCCTCACTTGGCATAGACAATAATTGGGCATACCTATAAGATACTCTTCACACATATATATATATATATATATATATATATATATATATATATATTGCAGATCTAATCGACAGCTATCTGTGTGAATTTATGTGGAGACAAAAATTCAGACACATTCCCTTCGTCTTCATATTAGAGCACATTGCTGAAGTGTATATAAGTACCCCAAATTTAGCTGAAAATATCAATATTTCATTCCATATGAAGAAAAATATTTAAAATACTTATTTTAACCAAAATTGTAAAAATTATTTTTTTTTTACGGAAGCCACATGCGGATATAATCTGCTTGTTTCGTTTGTTTTTTCTTTACGCTTTTGGCCCACCATACTAGATTTAAGAAAGTAAGCATGGCTTATTAAAACGCCATGATTAGATGATCAGTTTAATAAAATATTAAAACAAGATAAAATGTACCTTGTGTGATAAATCTGATTTGTTTTTTTTTACAGTGCGTTAATAAAAGTTTAAAAGAAAAAGATATTTTAAAGAGATTTAGCCAGAGAACGGTTCAGTCGTCGGAAAAATGCTGAAAGAGAGTGAAGACACAGAAGACAGAGATAAAGGAAAAATTTGTATTAATACTGTTAAACTGAACAATAATACTGAAAAGTTTTGCAAAACTAATTGTGTTTGTGGCTTTAAGAAGTCCAACTAATAAAAGTTATTTAACGTCCAAATTAGACGGCCCTTGAAATGTTCAGATTCTCAAGTCGTCCCATTCAAATTAAGGAGAAATCTTCCTTACTTGTTGACTGGACTATGAACGGATTCAAAAGAGAAAGAATAGGGCTTTTTTTATTCAGCCTGCCAAAATTAAGTGTCTGTTGATTGGTCAAGGAGAATCGTCTTGGCCAATCAAACAGGACCTTTTTCATTATAGTAGTATCTCAATACATATTTAAGACATTAAGGACAACAAGTCGAATACACAACAGGATTTCTATGTGCCTCGTTGGGCACACTTTATTCAAGTGCTGGAATGGGAGAGAACACTTTCTTAGTTCTCCTTAATTGAAGAGTTCTAGTAGGGGAGGTTACTGAGGTTATAGCATCACAGGGGTGTCGTGATGGACAAGAAGAGAATTATTGCGGGGGGGGGAGCTAACCCCTTTTTTGTAAATAATTTTAGCATTTTTAATTTACGTTTTATATACAAATGACATCAACGTTTATTGAGCGTACCTAATATCTTGTACATAAAAATGAGGTTAGTTAAAATTACCCCCCTCCCTTCTCTCAATGCATACTTGGCCAGAAAAAAATACTTCTTTCTTTGTTTTTATGAACTGCTATATTATTTCATTAAAAACTATTCAACCACTCGAAAAAAAAGGCCTGAGAAGTTGTAAAAATATTTTTTTTAAAAAGACGGAAAATAATGTGAAACCAGGAGCAAATATCAATGAATTGGGTCTGTTATAATTTAAAATGGAGAAAAGGGCAGAAAGCTTTTCTTTAAACTACATCTCAATTTTCCGCTGTATCTCAGCTCCCCTATTTCATTGGTTCTATTTCCAAAAATGTTCATGCATGATGCACATTCTAACTTTAGGTGACAAGTTCCTCACTTTCAGGCTAGGATTGAAAATGGATTTTCTTTGACTTTAAGCAAAAGAAGACTGAAATAATAAATAGCCATACTTTATTTTCTATGGCCTTTTGGCTAAGATGGAAGTGTAGTATCTGTTCTGATGGATACTACACCCTATAGACCGGTACCGTCTTGGCCTTCGGGCCTTGATTCCTCCTGTCTGTGGGCTTGTCCTGTGCAATTCTAGGAGGTCCACCCTCCCAGGCTTTGCCTTCTCACTCTTTGAGAAGGGGTTAGTTTATTGCTAATCGCCTGAGGCGCCCCTACCGGGGAATGCCGACAGGGCTGCCCAGGCAATTTTTAAAAGTCATAAGTGCTTTTCCTCTAGGGTGCTGACTTATCAAATCCCACTTTCCGACCTTGTGTCACATCTTACCGCTGTGGGAGGTAGATAAATACCATGGCTCGGTCGGCACTACGAATAAGTTACACTAAAATTTTCATTTCAAAAGTTTTCTCATCCTCTCTGCATGCACTCTTTAAAATGTTACGGTTAAACTTATTGTAAATTGTTTGCCTTAAAGCTGATTAAATAGTTATGTTGTTTTAATAATCTGCTAAACATGTTATCGATTTTTCTCAATCCTTATATTCATGAAAAGTGAAAACGTAGTTGAAAAATCCAAGTTTGAAATGAATGTTTCCGAAAACTACTACTACTACTACTACTGATCAATAAAACAATGATCAATACTACCTACATAACTCCGACCCATTAAACGGGAACGTGAAACAGATTGAAAGCAACTTTTTTGAGGAGTTAGCACAGCTACACTGCGTGACAGTGGAGAGGGGGGGGGGGGGCATGAACAACAAAATAGAAGTTAAATTGTATGTAACATTTTTCTTTTTAAACCTCTTTCCCCCCCCCCCCTTCTCTATCCTACGATTTCCTCCTTCTCACTTTCCGACACAGGACAGTACGGATACTACAATTTTTAGTCCTGTTTTTTAATGTCTGTTAATTAATCAACTTTGAAAAATAGGGACTTCCAAAGCGTACCACAAAATTGATGACGTCATCATTATTTGCATACTTTACATAAGATGCTTGAATGCGTTTTTAATTCTTTGTTTTTAAATCTCCCCAAAATAAAGTTATATATATATATATATATATATAGGAAGTTGTTTTAAAATAAAATAGTTTATTTAAAGATTAAATTATCGAACTAGGAAAGAACCCCATTATTTTATCTTGAGATATTGTACAAAATCCGATTTCTTTTCTACAGGGGAGGGGGGGGGTGACTATTTACACAAAATGAGATTGTTATGTGAAATCAGGACCGGGGGGACAGTTATAAAAGTGTGTGTGTGTGTGTGGTGGGGGGGGGGGGGCTCTCCTAAAAAGTGGTGGGGCCGGTTAAACACATGCATATATAACTTCATTATTGATGACCGTAAAGTGGGGGGGGGGGGGGCCAAGTCAAAAAGTGGGGAGGGCTTTGGCCCCTCCCCCCCCCTACCCCCCCCCCCCCCGGTGCCGCCGTCCATGGAAATGTTGAATATGTATGGTGAGGGGAAACAAATTACTTACATTATGTTGTACAACAAATTAACGATTTTTTTAAAGAATTTTTTTGTCTCCTTTTTTGAAAATTTAATACTACACTTATAATAACTAAAAAATATAACTGAAATGTACACTTTTAAGGGGAAAAAACTTGAATTTAATCAAAATAAATATAAAAATCGTTTGAAAATGGAAGTAACGATTTTTGCTATTACTTGGTTTAGTTAGCGTTTGGCTTAAATTTTATCTTCTATATAAAACTGAATGTCTGTATGTGTGTGTGTGTTACTTATAGAAAAAAGTTAGAGAATATAGATAAAATCTAAAAGTGTATTCTGATGTAAAATTCACAGAGTAAGTTGATGGGCGTATTGCCGAATCTCTAAACCCACCCCTTAGGGGTCTAGGGGCAGATTTCATCGGGGAGGGGGGTCGTTTTCAGTTATTTTTCGTTCTATTTTATAGTAATTAGAAAATGCTGAGTTATATTTTGCTTTAATTACGTAATACTTTGAAATAACTTTTAATTTTATTTAACGTTTCTTAGCGTCAATTCTATTTACATGGAGGGGATAAGAAACTATGCGAAGGTCCGCCACTCTGTACGTACACAAATACATGTACATGTACATTTTATAATATCTTATATAAGAAAAGTATTCGGCGTAGTCCGGTAAATTATACCTCAAGTACATAAAGCAATTTATGGTTTTTAATGAAATTTATTTGTTAGAGCATAGCTAAGGAAGAATGATAACTCGCGTTTAAAAACACAATTTAGGTTTGTTTAAAAAAGGTTAGAGAATATAGATAACCTATAAAAGTGTATTCTTATGTAAAATTCACAGATTAAGATCATTTATCTTCATCATATTCTGAAATGGGGGGGGGGCAGAAATTAGGTATAGACCGGACTATTTGTTCTACTCGGCATTGTTCAAGATCAATAATAATTATTAACATTATTTTTCTTAATACTTTGATTTTACCGATACTTTTGGCAGTTCTGTGAAGACCTCCTTACTAACATTACAGTATTAAAAGATAGAGAGAAAGATAAAGAGACGGTTAGGGGGAGAGAGAGAGAGGGGGGGGGAGATAGAAGTTTTAACATCAAAATGTTACACATATTATTTAACTTCTATTTTTTTTTTCCCCCCGTAGCAATAAATGTAAGATTACACTATTACATTTAAAGCAGATGGCTCCGGGGGAAAATGAATTACATTATTATTAGTTTTTAACACATTTAAACAAGAGAAGAATCATATGGGGAAATAGAGGGTTGAAGGAGGGAGGGAAATAATGGGGACCAGGGAAAGAGAGACAGCTAGAGAAAGAAGAGAGATTGAAGTTTTTATATGAAGATGTTATACACACTCTTTAATTTCTACTACTTTGTTTTTTTATCGCCCCGAGCAACGCCGGGTAGCCCTGCTAGTATATAATAAAAATCAAATTAAAAAAGAAAATTGAAAAAGTATTGTGGTTTGTTTGTTAATGATTTAACAATATTATTTGTCAATTAAAAATAAATTAGACCATTTCAAAGTGAAAATAAGTTTTAAGTCATGTTGCATTTTTGCTGAATAAAATTAAAATTCTAAAGAATTTTGAAAAATTTGAAAAAGAGAAAATGATAAAAAGTATATAGTACTTACTTTTTGTCGTACAAAGAGAGAGGGTTTTTTTTTTTTTTCAGCTTAAAGAATGTAAGCAAAAAAAAACTCAAACAGAACAACACGTACGTTTAACAACTTTTCGACATCATTGTCTATTTTTATGAGATACTTAATTAACATTAAAGGGAAACAAACTTCTGGGGTGGCCCAAACAATACCAAAGATATTTTCACTTTATTTTTTGCTCCCCTTCTTCCTCTGGTCGAGCATCTAATATTTGCAACGGCCGCCATTCATATACATCACTAAAGAAAATGCAGCCTACTGCATTTTTACATACTGAACCTGTTGCTTTTTGTGTCTTAGAAGCATTGTCCAGTAACTTTCGTAGGGGTTGTCCGGAAGAAATGATGTATGCTGATTTAGTACTTGCCTGTAAAACGATGGAAGGTCTACTTGTTAAATTAAGGACCTGGAGGAACGCTATGTAAAGTAAAGGTCTGAGAGTGAATGTTAGCAAAACCAAATTGATGATCAGTGATTATAGTGTTTGTTATATTGTAGTAATAACAATAAATAAATAAGAACACAAGACAGGAATAGAAGGAATAAGAAATGTATTAAAAATACTTAATTACATACAATAAGTCAGTGGCAAATACAGGCTCTAGGCAGATGGGCTATAAGCGGTGCGCTAAGCGGTTCTCTTTTGGTTAGGCAAAGGTGTCGACTTTATAGTGACCTGACGAATCTATCCTGTCACTATGGGTAAATCCTGATCAGTCCACAACACCTCCCCCTTAAGATTTATTTCTTCCTGGAAATATATCTTTTCCTCTTTGGTTCAATTTCTAGATGTTCTGTTGAATTTCTT
This sequence comes from Sepiola atlantica, assembly GCA_963556195.1. Lineage (NCBI taxonomy): Eukaryota > Metazoa > Mollusca > Cephalopoda > Sepiida > Sepiolidae > Sepiola > Sepiola atlantica. The sequence continues at coordinate 166,816,160 of OY744520.1, read as the reverse complement.
TCTTTTCATTGAACGTCTTACTTCAGTAGCAGGAGTAAGGTTTTCAGGAATCGATACGTCGTAAAGTACCTCCGTGGGTTCCTCATGTGAGGTTTGTTTTTCCACGTATCTGCGCTTGTTTTCCCATTTCGGACCCCGAACCATGTATATCAGGCGTCAGATTCTCCTGGTGACACTACCGTCTTGCCAGAACATTTTACCCTTTCTGTAATTTTAAAAAAAACACTTTCTCACAAACATTAAAATGTCTGGTCTTACCATCCGTGTTTCTAAAATCGTGTTTGCTTCACTGGCAACAATTTGTCAGAAATAGTTTTAATTTTTCTTGCGAACATCATATCCGCCGGTGCCATGTTCTTCGCAATGTTTCTGTTCGGTGTGACTCTGTAAACCCTTAAGAATTGTTGGATCTTTTTGCATTTCAGAATCTCTGGCCATTTTGTTAAACTGTTCACCACAATCAAATAATATGAACCATTTAGCGGTCCAGCAAAATTTAGATGTAGTCTAGATAATGGCGTGTGTGCTTTCGGCCATGATACTGTCATTATTGGTGGTGCCAGTATGTAAAACAGACGTCAAACTAGATATGATGATGATAATGATGATGAGTTCTGGTTCATTTCAGTTTTAATGAGACCGTCAGTAAAAAAAGTTTAAATAAGTTAAAATCTTTAAAAATGTTTGAATTTAAAACCATTGAAAAGAATTTTTCCATTTTTAGATTTAATTTAAATTAGACCAAATCAACATTGAAAAAAAGCATTTTCAGTGGTTTAGAATTCAAGTATTTTAACTTATTTGAACATTTTAAAATTTAATTTATATTGTTTTTGCTTTTGTGGGGCCTCATAATTTTTAAAGGTTTTGATTTCAAACTAAGTAAATTTAAGTGCAATCTTTTTTCGTTAATACAAACGATTGCATATATTTTCATTTCACTGTCGGAAATCAAACCGGGTGGGGGCACTGTGATACGAACCTGGGACCACTTGGTAACAAATTACTAACCATTGTGAAGCGAACAAGGACTGCTACCGCTACATTAACCCCTTAAACAATTTTGTAATGAATTACTAGACGTCACAAATATTTTCGTATCAAACATGTACAATAACCTGAGGATGATTGCTATTCATAACAGAAAATAGCAGCTTAAATAGTTGTCATAAACGAAAATGTGTTACCTACTATCATGATAGTTAATAAATTGTAAGAAAGGAATCGTTATGTATTCAAGGATCAATAGAAAGGTGAATACAAAATTGTTCAAAGTTGTTGTCTGGGATTTTCTTTATTTCTCAAGATTTTTTTGACTAGGGGTGGGACGTAATGGGTGAAAATTTCAGATTCATGCGAGTAGTATTTTTTTGTGTTCATTTATACATAAATAACACTAAACAATCAAACATTTTGAAAAATTTGCAAAATTCAGAAGGTGCAGGCCACTAGTTTTTGGCTATTTTACAGCCTCAAAATGGTCCTACATTAAAGTACTATATCAGATTTAACCATCTATATCCATTCATAGCTTTTGAGGATGTTTTAGGACCTGCAATGTCGCATGAAACCACTTTTTCACCGAAAAATGATGGATTTTGAGTCCCGTGGAACCCTAACGGCTATTTTTGGCCTGTACCTTCTGAATTTTTCAAAATTTTCAAAATGTTTGATTGTTTAGTGTTATTTATGTATAAATGAACACAAAAAATACTATTCGCATGAATCTGAAATTTTCACCCATTACGTCCCACCCCTATTTTACTAACGTTTCTGAATCATCTTTCCGAGAAATTGAAAAAGATGCACATAGTCTGATAAAATACGGATGCCACAAATGAGAAGTGATCGTTTTTAATGTTGAATGGAAAAAAATTGGATTGGAGAAAATTGAGCTACTTTGTTCAGTTCAAGTCGCACATAGATGTGATCATGTGAGTTGCCACAAAGTTTAAATGTATTAAGATTCATTATAAACATTTGAGGGTGCAACACTCCACAGAATAACTATTTTTTTAAATTGGATATAAATTGCTTCCAAGATTTTCAATGTTTTGATGATTTGTTCAGAATTTGTGTTGTTTATTAGAAACTGTTAACGAAATATTCGCCAGATGGATACTGCCTAACTACACACACATTTAATCTACAAAAAGGAAAAGAAAAAAAAATATCCCAAATCAAAATATCCTTACAAGTTGGAATTAAATAAACAATACCTAAAATAAAATGAAATTGTGATCATTAAAAAAACATTCTTAAAAGATACAAAAAATCAGACGCGTTGGGTCAGGGGAATCACTATAGTCTTAGCCTCCGTAATCGTACTAATGGTGAAAAATGGGAAACATACAAAAAATCCAATGACCAATCGCATCTTTTTCTTAAGATATAAAAAAAGGTATTTTTTTTTGTGATTACACGGTGTGCTTTTTTATTTATTTAAAAAATTTTACGTATGAATGAACTAGCGATTCTTGATTTTTACCAGGCGCGATTAATTAATTCACCCATTCACCTGACTAAGAGGCTAAACTTACCCGAAAGGCTAGGATCAAACAGGACCAGAAACTGTACGCCATGCTCACGCAGGGAATACGTACTCATACTTGACTACTTTTCGTACACACGAGCTCGCTACTTTTATCTACCTTTTTTCAAAAATCAAGAAATGTAATCTTTTTCTATCACATCTGATCTTTACGTTCAGCTGGTGCTTGAAGAACGCGATCAGATCCTGATCAGCAAAAGATTCAACCCCTTGGTTAGACGCGACATCCACACCACAATTTGCACTACAGCCAGAAAAGATTGCGAGAAACACCATTCCAGTCCACAGTGGGCAGACGTTGTCGATTACATAGGCTAGGTTTGGCGGCAGCTGCTGCTTGCGATTAATACGAGCAGTCACCTCGTTGACATACCTTCAGAACTGCCGGAGTTTGCAGCATTGGAAGAAAGCATGATCAGGTGGTTATTCTTCGAGCGGTTTGCAACAGGAACACTTGGGCAAGTTTTCCATTTCGGAACTGTTGTATGGCATTGAGAGGTAACGCGTTCCAAGCCAATTGCAAGGTCAAACAGAACTCAGAGTTGTTGAGATGTCTCGTACCTGGCACCTAACTCTATTTGGAGCGAATCTTCTCTTCTGACCACTCGAACCGCTCGACAAACGGATCATCAGCTGCCCCCTTTCACTAATCCTTTGTAGAGTTCCTTTCTAGAAAACCGAGAAAGGTCACTGAACCAAGAAAGCTTTTTGAGCATGGCTCGGCACTCTCTGAAGAACTGTGATTTGCCCCTCTGCCTACGACTGCCCTCGATCGAATAGTCGAGAATTAGGTCGGGAAAGATGTTATCGATCACAGGGTTCCACGCAGATTCCTCTGTCAAAATTTGACCTAGGAAAGCCAGTCTCTCGGCGATTCGATGACACATCAAGTCGGGCATTTCCAAACCTCCCTCACACGGATGTTGAATACAGACCTGTCTGCGAACCCAGTGCCTCTTCAGGTCACAGAAGCGAGGACAAAAGGCGCTGGAGGACCTTTAGGCGGTTCGCAGGCAGAGGAAGTACAGTCAATCGGTAAAGAATAAGAGGAAAAACGTAAGTGCCGCATGCCTCAGTTCTACCCTTTAAGGAGAGTTTCTTTCAAAGCCAAGTCTTAACTGACGCTTCAACCTTTGACTGTACTTCCGACCAATTCTTCTCTAGCTGGAGGCCCTGTCCGAACCACATGCTGAGGGCCATCTGTCCAGCAGAAAGAGCCGGAAGGGTGGTGTCATCGCTCCAGGCACCCAACAACAAGCCGATTGACTTGCTGCGGTTGATTTGGGCCACTGTGATCATTTCGTAATGTGTCAGTGCCTCTGTCACCCTCTTGATGTCTGAGAAGCACGAGACAAAGACTGTGATGTTATCGGCGAACGCGGAAACCCTGGTTCATACCCCGCCAGGCAAAGCGATTCCGCTTGGAACCGAACTTCCCCCCCCCCCATCGCTCCTTCGCTTGCGCAGTAGCGGCTCCAACGCAACAATGTAGAGCAGGGGCGATAGTGAGCAGCCTTGATGCACCAACCAGGAAATAGCAAAAGATTCTGAACACTTTTCATTTACCTGCACTACTGCCGTCGACGAGTGATACAGACCACATGAAAAAATTTTAATTGCTTAAAATATCTCAATAATGGCATATATAGAAAGAGCTTGATGATCTAAGAAATAATCTTTTTAAATTTTTTAAATCTGACTAAAAATAAGGAAGTTATGACTATTTTTGTGCCTCACACGATTGGATATTTTCCCCTCTTTAAGACCATATGCGTTTCGTCACATTTTTTACACTAATTTTTCAGTAAAAATGTTATATCTTTGTTAAAACACAAGTTTAAGCAATGAAATTTACCATATAAGTGTATTTTTGTACAAGGAATCAGAATGTGCCACTGAAAATCTCCAGAAATTAATGGTTTCCAAGTAATCTGCACTAAGTGCACATCAATATGCTGCAATACCTTAAAAATACCATGTATCCATTAAAAGAAAGAAGTTAGAAAACTCAAGTTGAATTGTAATACATTTTATGTACAAGAAACTGAAATCTAATACTAGGATTGTTTAAAAATGAATATATTGCAAGATTTCTTTGGCATTATTGTAGATTAACACTTTCCGCTAACTCACCCCCCTTACCTCCCCAAAATGAAATTCTACTTATGTTATTTAGGCAATTACATGTTAACACCCTGAAAAACTTGGCAGAAAGAAACAAAAACAATTATTTTAGAATTTAGAGTGGGGATCAGTTTCACATAAATTAAATATAAAATAATCCCCCATTTCAAGGCCATTCTAGCGTTTTAGGACACTTAATTATTTTTTCTATGGGAGATAAATCCTGTGCGTTTTTCTTGTTTTGTTTGTTTGTTTTTTTTTTATTTAGTTTTTTTTTTTAGACGATTATGAGGGTTTTTGTGGGAGGAGGGGGTCTTACCATTTGAACTTCAGGTTAGTGGTAAGGCTGAGGGCAATTAAGTGTGAACACCCTGAAAATTCAGCAGAAAGAAAAAAAAAACAATTAATTTAGAATTTCGAGTGGGGGATTAGTTTCACATATATTTAATGTAGAATAATTCACCATTTCCGGGCCATTCTAGCGTTTTAGGGCATTAATCAATTTTTTTCTATGGGAAATAAATCCTGTACGTTTTTCTTTTTTTTATGGGCTTTTTTTTTTAGACGATTATGTGTGGTTTTAATGGATTTTTTTTTTGTAGGATTAGGGCTTGCCACGCGGACTTAGGGTTAGTGATAAGGTTAAGGAAGGGGTTTTGTTTTGGATGGAGGTTGCCATTCGGACTTAGTGTTAGGGTTAAGGGAGTTTTTTAGGGGGTGGCTTGCCACTCATATTTAAGGTTAATGGTATGATACGTTCAAGAAGGCATTTTTAGGAGGTGGGCTTGTTAGTCGTACCTAGAGTTAATGGTAGAGTAATTATTTATTTTATAAATTTCAATAAAAGGCAAGAATGGCCGGGAAATCAGAGATTTTACATTAAATTTATATGCGAAACTGATCCCCCACTCTAAATTCTAAATTATTTTTTGTTTTCTTTTTTTCGCCAAGACTTTAAGGGTGGGGTGTTCACACGTAATCGCCTAAAAAATAGAATCTTTTTTTTTTTTTTTAAATTGGCGACTAGAAAATCATTACTACTAGAAGTTCGAAAGTTGAGTGAAAACCAGTATTTCTTGAAGTATTTTTTATAAAGGAACCAAATAGGATTAACTTTTTTAAGCACAAAAAGTATTTTTGTCTTATTTTCAAAAGTTCGTAAACGAATTTTACAAAGATTTACAAGACTAGGTTGCTGCTGATTGATTGTTATATCAGCAATACTAGCAGCCATTGTTGACTTTCGCTCAACGAAATGACAAAAATTTTTTCGGATAAGGTAATTTAAAATTACTACTACGGAAAGACAAAACAACATACAATTATAATTTTAATGCATAAAAAAAGATAAAAGATTAATTTATTTACTAGTTGGGTACGAAAAATGTAACAACATTTTCTATAGTCATATTTTCAAATTTTAAAAATTCGTTCTAGAATGAAAATAAACAAAAATCGCCTTGTGTTTATAGCTGCTATTACTGCTGTAGTAGCAGTAATAGTTAGCAGCTATAAACACAAGGCGATTTTTCAAACTATAAATAGAAAACTTTTTTTTTCTTTTTTTTTTTCGGATAGGGTAATGAAATATTACTACCAAAAGAGAACACATATATATACAATTATAATTTTAATGCATAAAAAAGTAAAAAGATTGATTTACTTACTAATTGGGCGACGAAAATGTATTTTTCCAAAATGTTCAACCCACGCCATATTGAAGGATTATTTTTAAAATTTCAAAAAAATGAATCAGCCGATTTACTTTGTACACTAACAAATATTAAAAGTGATGTTTCTCCTGATTGGTTTCCAAATTTCAGGACGAAATTCCGCACAGAGGCATGGTACGAGAGTTTTAAACGAAGGAAGAGTAAAAAAATAAAGTGACGTAAATTGCTGAAAATAGCGTTAACATTTTTTGACCTTTATTTGCTCAAAACTCTTACAAATATATTATGTATATTATTATTCATGAATGCACGTGTAAGGATATTCATTTCCTAACAAAATGATGGTATTTTGAGCACTTAAAGTGCTTTAGTTTTTAAGATATGACTATTTTAATAGAACTACTCTGAAATCTGTTATTATCCAAACAGTTTTCTGGTCAATGTGTATTGCTAATTGAAAAGGTTGAACAATATATCCCTAATCCTCTTCGGTGTTACAAATGCCAGAAATATGGACATCACAAAAGCAAATGTAACGGAAGAAACGCATGTGGAAAATGTGGGGAAAAAGACCCTGACCACTCTATGGATGAGTGTAAAGGGAACCATACATGCACAAACTGTGGTAGTGACCACCCAGTTTATGTCAAAATTTGTGAGAGATGGAAGAGGGAAAAGGAGATACAGACAGTTAAATACACTAGAAATATTTCCTTCCAAGAAACAAGAAGGGTGGTTGAAATCACTAGTAGAGGAAAAACATATTCTCAGGCTGTGTCCCCGGTGGTGAATAATGAGGACAGTAAATACAAAAAATTAATACAAAGGGTTGCTTCAGTTTGGACTGGGAAACTGGCCAGCATTCCAAAAACAATTAGAAAAGAATATGAGGAGCCGAAGGCAAAAGTTAGAAAGCAACAGATGGAACCAAGAGAGGAAACGATTATCATTTTACCTCCTACTCAACCGGTTGCCTCCACCCAAGATGCACCACCACAGTCAAAAACAAGTGAAATGAATAATGCAACTGAATCTACTAGGAAAAAGATAGTGATCTGAAAAGATACAAATAAAAAATCTAAAGAGAAATCACCTCAAAAACCAAAACCAAAAATCAGAGTGAACTTGACACAAAACCGATTTGAGGCACTGGACATGATGGAAACAGAAGATGAAAACTGACAAAAAGAAACAAACAAAACAAAAAACATCCCCAATCAAAATATAAACCATGGAACAAAAAATAATCCAATGGAATTGTCGCGGTTTACAAGCAAATCTTAATGAATTGCTCTTATTACTGACATAAAAATCTCCCACAATTATTTATCTCCAAGAAACCTTCCTCAAACAAGAGGACAATATCAATATTAAAAATTATCAGATATTCAGCCACATCCATGATACTAGAAAACTTTTACCAAAATGACCAGATTCGGCATTAAATAACCCGAAAAGGGTTGATATGCCGTAAAACAAAACAACCAAACCAAATAAGTGCTACCAAACGCAATAAAATTTACTTTTCTACTGACCTGCATAGTTTGAAACTTATTAAAGTGTTTTAAGGTTGTTTTTTTATTTTTTTTATTTCAATGTAAGATTTCGTGGAGATCCACTGCTTCGGAGACAATAAAAAATCCAAAATAAGCGACCCATGGATTACTATTGATGTTTCATTCATTAAATGCAGTTAAAAAATGACTTAACCACTAACCCTAAGTCAGACTGGCAACACCCCCGTACTTAGAGTTATTGGTAGAGTAGTGGCATTCATGTGTAGTATAGTCAACAAAATATACAAAAAAAATACAAATATTGTTTCTGCACTTCTTTATAATGTAGGAAAATAAAATTACACCCCCCCCCCTCCAAAAAAAAATACACCCAATTGAAATACTATAGTAATATACACTTAGTTATTTCACACTTTTTCATTTTCCAACAAGCCAGTGTAACTAAAGTGCTCTTACTACTTATCCTTTACAAAGCACAAATCATTGAAATTTTAATTATATCTAAGGTATGCATATTTTAATTTTTATATTAATATTTTTTTTTTATTTTTGTATGCCATTCAACCACAAAAATGAAATTAATTAAAATTTGGCAAAATAAATTTGAAATGTTATTTCTCCAAATATTGGCAAAGAAAAGATAGAAAAAAAAAAGAAGTAAGATTTATGCCTATTATTTATTGTTGTTTGGTTAATTGGGCAGACCATATAATATGAGGGAGTCAGTCACTTGAGTGGACTTATTTCTTCTATATTTTAACTTATTTGTTGATAATTATTTTTTATATTCTCGCAATGTCTGAAAAAAAAAAGTGGATTACAAGGAAAAATGCGGACACTTGTAAAGAAATATTCTTAAATTAATAAACCTGGAAAAGAAAAGGACAATAAAACTTTTTCTTAAAACTTTTTTAAATATTGCAGCTAAAGTCTTAATTTGCAAAGAAAAATAGATTATAAAATTAAAAATAAATAATTATAAGTTAAAAATTCTGAAACAATATAAGTTATTTGTTAAAAAAAAAATCACTTGAATCTTTGGCTATTGGTTCAATCCGGAAAATACTCAAGAGTTTTTTTTGTTGTTTTTTTTGTTGTTATTTTTGCTCTCTGGGCTTTCAAATATTCCCTCTCTTCCACTGGAACCTGAAATATCAAATTTTACATACTTTGAAAAACACATAAATATCACTTATTTCACATTGGAAGGAAAATTGTAAGAGTTGCTTTTTATTTTATATTTGTTTAAATAATATACAAATATGGAAATTCACTTAATTTAAAATATGCATGGTTTTGTTATTAATAAAAACAAAAATCTGTTTTTTCAGAGGATAGATGATGTGGTTAGTCTGGCAATTTTTTTTTTTGTTGCGCTTCATATTATAGTCATCATAGCTTAACACATGCACTTAACATTAACAAGAAGAAATCTTAAACAATGTATTCAACTTTTCTTTAAAAGAATTTCTATGAATGCAGTGAGATTTTATATTTATCTGTTTTGCCTTCTGGAAAAACAATGTTCACCTTACTCATTTCGGTTAACAGAGACCAAAGAAGGTTAACTGCCTTCCAATTATATCCTATGTAATTAATGTATAAATAGCAGACTGTTATATTTATCAGGAAATAACTATTGAATAACTTTTTTGAACAAATGTGGTAAAAGTAAACCCAAAAATATTCTAGCATCATTACTGTTTTAGTGCGTCTTTTTTTAACGCTTTTTTTTTTTAAAGAAAATTTATTGTACGATATCAAAAATTACACAAATTGAATGAACATTTCCAAATAAAAATTGAAAATAAAGTCAGAAAAATATGAATTAACATCAAATGTACTTCCCAGAAAAGTGAACAGAATATGCCTTGTGAATGAAAAACAATAACTCTGAAAATAAAAACAAATTACCACAGTAATTATTAAAAAAAATTTTTATTTTATTTAATAATTAGGTCTATTTTAATATGAAAAAAAGATTTAATTATTTTTTGTATTATTAAATAAAGCGTACAATAAATGAACACGTTAAATGGAGATAATTCCTCACAGTGCAAAGGGAAATAAATACCCTAATAAATTCTGGATTTGTAAGTGGTTATTAAATTAAATACAGTATTTTTACGAACTTATATTTTGGGGTAACACCGAAATGGTGACAGAATTCAGGATTATTTTAATCTTTAAATTGATTTCTTCAAATAACGGCAACATTTTGTAGAAAAATATTTTATGTGGTAATTCTTTAAGTTAAGTTTCAACTTTCGTAATGCACTGTTTGTAACAGTTCCAAAAACGACCTCCAGTATTGTATAGGGTTAACCTTGTGTCATTAAGTACTCATGAAAAACAAATGTAATATTAAATTTAATTTTATTTTTATTTTGTTTCAGATATACAAAAACTACAAGATTCAAAGTATACGGAGGACATATTAACAAACTGGCAAGAGGTATGTTTTCTTTATCTTTTTTTTTTTCTTTTGCCCATTTCATGTTGTGAGACAACTTTTACAATTTGTTCAAAAAGGGTGACCACACATCATCTGTCAACTAACGTCCAGTCGGTCTTACTAACTGTATCACCAAACTGATGGAATCCTAGTTCAGAAATACTCCTGAACTCTCATAGCCTCATACAGCCTTAATAATTCGGATTTATCCCCAACTCCAGTTGTTGTGATAAGTTTAACAAGTTACTTAAAGATTTCACTCGGGCCATTGATGCTGGCTCATGTGGATGTTATTTCCCTTGACTTTGGTAAGGCTTTTAATTCTGTGCCACACAAAAGTCTTATGGCAAAAACTCTCTGCAATGTGAAGGATGATCTTTTTAATTGGTTGAAAGCCTTTATTCTCAGTCGAAAGGACAGCATTCTTCACCATATGAAATGTCATCAAGATCTGTTTTTAGTCCCCTTCTGTTCGCATTACAAGCCGATAATGTCTTTCCATTGGGCAAGAGCAAAATTTCACACCTAATGTGCTTAAACAAGTCATATCTATCTTATTTGTGGGCCAATTTGTAAAACAATTATATGGATGGAAAGAGAATAAAATAAACATTACATGATTTTAATTTCATGTGCCTTTATATGTTGAATCAAGGGAGGCGCGATAGCGCTCTATCCCTTAATAGACTTCACGAATGGCCTATGCTGGAAATCTCATTTCTTTGATCAATCATAACTCAAAAACCGATAAACCAAATTAGTTAAAACTTTGCACAAAATTTTTATTTGATAGGTTCTATAAATGTGTAGAATTTCAGCATCATTAGTCAAGACAGCCCAGAGATCCAGAAAGTTCAATCATGAAATCATGTTATCTGTGTGTACGTATGTGCCACCCTGTATCTCATCAACTATTTGATGGATTCAGCTGATTTTTGGCAGAGATAGAGGTTCTAGGGTCTAGTTGATAGCATTTTAATTTAAGATTACCATATACCTTAGTTTTCCAGAAATATTTTTATACTCCAACTTAAAATTGAAAGAATGATCAAAACTGACAACACAAGGGAAACCGTTTTTTTTTTTTTAAATTTCTCTCTCTTTCTCACTTTCTCTTTTCTCTCTCTTTCTCACTTTCTCTTTTCTCTCTCTTTCTCACTTTCTCTTTTCTCTCTCTTTCTCACTTTCTCTTTTCTCTCACTTTTTTTGTTTTTTGCTTCTTTTCTCTTTTTTAAAAAATATTAACAATATTCTGAAAACATGAATAACTGTGAAGGATTCAAATGATGTAATGATCTAAAACAGTAGAATTTCATTTCTTTTTATTAAATTATTTAAGAAATACAATTTTTTTTTTTAAATTGTGCTAACTTTCCATGTTTAAAAGAATTCTGACTTATTTCGAAAAATGTTTCTTTAACTGAGGTTCCTGTTCGATATGTCATAACCTGTGATCCTTCTTGTCATGTGTCGTCTATGATCTATTTTAAACGGATGACATCATTCCTTATGATGTCATAAATTATCTCCCAGTGTCTTCAATCAAGTGAAAAATATAATACATTCATGAATACTCACAATTTGTATGATACAATGTGCCAGTTTTAAAATTTTAGAAATTTACACATCTTAATTTATAACTCATGGCTCAAGGTAAAGATACATAAAATTTGACTCCATAATCAGAAAGAGCACATAATTTTACATAAGAGTACCAAGTTTAATAAGAATAGCTTCAAAAATAAATAAATGGTGGAGAAATTACCGAATTTCTTGAAATGATGAGGTCCATATGTTAGTCCACTTTTTAAAAAGGATTATTAAAGAAAACTGCCCAATGAAAAACACAAATTTCAGCCCTTTAAATTCTTATAACTTTTCAACCACTGATGGTATCTGCATAATTCAAACGGTCTTGAACTTTTACACAGCTCTATTCACCCACGTTGATAAAACTCAATTTGCAATGCTACTTCTGTTGCATATATTGACATATATGCCACCTTAATGCCACAGTGCTTAAATATTCTGATTGCATCAAACTGTACCTTGAAATAAAAAGGACAGATCCTGAACTCTATAAATCTTTCCTGCAATCAAACCTGGATAGAATGCAACACAGACTGGCAACTGAAACTGTGAACAAGTGTACCACCATGTATTTTGGGAGCAAAAGTCCAGTATTGACGTACTCTCTTCACAATACTAATGTCAAGAAGTTTCTTGTTAACATTACTAGTCACCAGTGATTTGCCTTGGATAAAGCACATCCCTAAAATTATCAAGGTGTCTTGACATCACTTAGCAAAACCTCTGTTAGCCACTCTTCAATCATCTATTTAAAACTGTATACAGCGTTGGTGAGACCACACTTAGAATTTGCTACATCAGTCAGAAACTCCTGTATTGCTCAGAACATTGATCGCTTGGAAACCGTTAAGAGATGTGCAACCAAGTGAATACCATCCACAAACAACTGTTGTACTCTGAACTCCATGTTTCCCATGGCTTTGATTCATTGAACCTGTGGCATCTAGCAACTGGAGAAATGGTTAGTAATTTTGTGTGGTAAACACACACAAAATTATTAACCATTTCTCCAACAATAACCTTGAGCACCTTTTTGATCTCCATGTGTCTAACACACATTGACATATGTACAAAACGGCACAGAACCCATGACTTTGGGGAAAAAATGCTCATGCTCATGCTCAGAATTGTTGGAGCATGAAACAAACTGTCTGCATCAGTTTTTGTCTACCAAGACACTGCATCCTTTAAAAGCCTCATGCTTCTCAAAATTCACCAAAACCACGCCCCCTCTTCATACGCACGCATGTATGTATATCATGACTCATGTTCATTTTCCTGACAATTTTATATTATCCTATACATGTACTATAAATTATATAAAAAATAGAAAGTTAGATTCCAGTAACCATGTCGGTAATCTTTTTTGTTTAAATCCAGATCTTGACGGACCGTTTCATCGACACATAGACAACCATGATATAGAGTTATATATCCTGGATAGTCCAAAAACATCAGAAAATAAAACAAAAATAATAACGCTCATTATTAAAACATTTATCCCTTTTTTGTTTCATTTTACTTCAGTCAAGTTCTCAGAAATCAAGGGGGCCCCTTCTTGGGGCTAACACTTGATCTCTATATGAGATACATAGATATTCGATTATTCCATTAAAGTGCTTCTTTACCTGTGTCAGACGTTAAGTTAGAAAAGAAGTGAAGAACATTAATATTTGTTATCCCCAATTGACCAGTTAACTATGTTATAGTATATCTTTCTTGTGGTCTCTTGGTCTTACCAGATTCCAGGACAATAATTCATCTAGTCTGGTTGAGTATCGAGCTAAGTGCTGTTACTTGAAGTAACATCACTAGAAGGTGCACCATTCCTCGTATAAGCTGATGTATAGCCAAACCGAGGAGATGTTATTTGGGCTTCGAATACTATGTTATTTAAAATATTTGGTCATGGTTTACTTGTAAGGTGAAGTATCCTTATGTCAGGTTGTCCTGACAAACCCTTGTACAGAGAGACTGAAGATACTCAAGGATTGTATCTAATGTAGGTTCAATTATGAACATAAAATTCTATTTACCCTATGAATGCCATATTTAATACTAAAGTTAAATCAACTCATCTTTGGTGGCAATAAAATACTCTGAAAATGAGTCATTTGCAGTCAGGATTCATAACATTTAGATCCCTTTTCTCTAGAGCATTTCTTCTCGCCCAGATATTATATGCAAGACGATAAAAAACATTTTTCCCTTTCTCTTCGTCGGTTTCTTCTTTATCGATGTAGACCGCATCTGATATAAAAAAAAACAATTTTGCAGCTAATATATAGATTAGTAATAGGCTTCATAAAGTAGTCAACCCCATCCCTGTTTTCTGAAATGTATTGTAAGCAATCCTTTTTCGTTTTTTGGTGAGGTGTTACATATTACGATTAGGCGAGTTAAGATTTTAGAAGCTATATTTTCTAATCAATTGTATCATGAACAAATCCAATTCGTTTCTATTATAAAGAGATGAAAATTAATTTTTGTTAGCATGAAAAACCAATTGACAATTTAATAATAATTGCCCCTTTTACTCCACCTGGAACTTTTGAAATCAAAGGAAAAAAAGAATCTAGCGCAAAATATTCCTTTGAGTGTACAAAGCAAGTTGAAAGTTATTTAAAATGAATGAACTTACTGGTAAAGCAGTTAGTGAAAATATTTATTACAGAGGACATTTAGATTTTCTTATGGAAAATAACTTTTCATCAAAAAAATCAATTGATGACTTGCATCTTGTATAAACAAGTGTAGAAGAAAGAGTTATTACATCAAAAGGAAAGAAATGCCCATTAATATTATTTGTAAATGAGAAAGTTGCTGAAAATGCTGAGCCATTCAAGAATAAAAAATCATCTTTAATATTTATTTCATTTACTTTTCTCCGTGATTAATATTTCAAAAACATTACAAATTTTATTGTGAATTTTCAAATAATCAGTAATTAAAAAAAAAATTATTTATGAATGAATGTGAGTATAAGCTGGTTGATTGATACAATGACAGCAAAAATTATCTGGTTTACGATTTTTTTTTTTTTTGCATGTTTTATTAATTGATAAGTAACTAAGCTTGAGAACGATATTCAATAATTGATTGTAACAATATTGCGAAATGTTCACAAAACTAAACAAGAATTAATCATAAAAAACAAAGTTTTTCTGTCTATATTAATATCAGAAGTAGTGAGTCGGCTGAAATAAAAAAAATTGACCCATGACTCCAAAACAAACAAACCCTGATGGAACACCTACTCCAGACTTAAAAAATTACTGACTTTGACTCTCCATTTCTGAGTAATGCTGTTATTACCTATGTACGTGCTACTGTCAACTGCTAGGAATGGAAATGCTTTATTTTTTTTCACCCCTATTAAGATTTGAACCTGCAACTTAGAATGTCGCACATGTTTGTATTGATTCTAACGGATGTTTTCAACCATTGGTTTGACGAGGGTTCTATCCCGGGTAAAGTAACAAAGGGAATGATCAAATTGCTGAAATAACGGGACGGCATGGTGTGGCGGAACTAGACGATTACGGACCCATAACTCTGCTAAACACAGAGTTAAAGATTTTTGCCAAGATCTTATTGAACTGGTTGAAGAGTGTTGATCGAACTCAAGCAGAACTACGCTCTGAAGGGGAGATTTATTCATAACAACTTGCATCTGATTCGTACAATCCTAAAGGGGATGGAAAACAAGAGACCACACGGATCAACTTGCATCGACCATCGCTTCTTGGCATCTGCTTCAGAGACCGCCGGTTTTAGTCCAAACTTCCGCAAATGGATCTCTGTTCTGTATCGCTCGCCGACTGCAGTGGTGCAGGTTAACAGAAACCGTTCGGAATCTTTCGCTGTCCACTGTCGCACCGCCCCCTCTACATCCTTGCGTCAAAGCTGCTACTCCGCAAACTAAGTGTTAGTGAAGACTTGGCTTCGAAGGAAACTCTCCTTAAAGAGTAGAGCTGAGGCGTGCGCAACTTACGTCTTTCTTCGGATCCTTTAGCGACTGGACTTATTTCCTCTGCCTGCGAATCGCCTAATAGTCTTCCGGTGCCTTCTGTCCTCGCTTCTCTGGGACAGGGGGAGACACTGGGTTCGCAGACAGGTATGTATTCAACGTCCATGTGAGGGAGGCTTGGAGATGCTCAATTTGACGTGTCATTGACACACTGAGAGACTGGTTTCCTGAGTCAAACTTTAACAGAGGAATCTGTGTGGAACCCTGCGATCGATAAACGTATTCTACATAATCGACAACGTCTGACCGCTGTGAAAGAGAAATGGTATTTCTTACAATCCTGGCTGTAGCACAAATAGTGGTGTGGACATCGGGTCTTAGAGAAACCCAAGAGATTGAATCTTTTACTGATCAGGATCTGATATCGTTCTTCAAGCACCAGCTGAAGGTCAAGATCATGTGATAGAAAGAGATGACATTCCTCGGTTTTAGAAAAATGGTGGAAGTAACGAGCCTGTGTGTATGAAAAGGTTTCAAGTATAAGTACGTGTTCCCTGCCTGAACATGGCGCACGCAGTTCTTGGTCCTGTCAAACCCCAGCCTCTTAGCTAGTCAAGTGAATGAGTTAACTACCCTACCTCTGTAATAAAAATCCTCTAAGATACTCACTCCCTACTTTCAATTTTTTTCTCCACAGCCTCACTCAAATTGTATTTATCTTGGAAGGACACCACCCTATCTCCAAACTCAATGCCCCGTTTTCTTTTTTCTCTCACTTAGATCCTACTCCCATTTAGAGATTGACCTGTTTGCTTTCGGTTCTGAACAAACAGGAAAACAGTGGGCTGTCTATCATTTAAAAAGTGTTGGAAGGGTCTTACTAAGCTAAAAAAAAATTATTTTTTTTCTCCAGTCACTATTTTATTCCTGTGAAATCCGTGTATATAAATACATTTAGGAAAAATAAAATTTTCCAAAAATTTAAAGATATCTTAAATAGGATGGTTTCTAGAATAAATGTGGTACTGTGGTGACTGAGATGATTCTAGTTAAGAGGAGGATAGACATTTTTATCATTATTATTACCAACGACAAGGATTACCAACGACATCCTTTTTCTACACTTTTGATGGCCTTTGTGCAAATAAATAATTCAAAGTGTAGTATCTGTTCTTAGCATCCCAGCGACATCAGACGTTTTACTATGAAAATATTGCGAATATATAAGAAAATATGACAATGCAAATTACAAATGCATATAACAGAATATTAATTTATTAGAAACTGTTTACACAATAAATATGTAAGTTTTGAATACCTGAAGCTTTTTATGGGCGTTTGCAGATTAGTATATATACAGTATTACAAAATGTTATTATCATAGAATTAAATAAGCATATATATATATATATATATATATATATATATATATATATATATATAAATACATTTTTTAAGTCATCTTTTTCAACTTTTTTTTAGTACAAGTCAAATTCCTCTTTCTAGTTGAACCGTAAACTACCATTGTGAGTCACACTATCATAACATCGGCTGATGAAATGGTTACTTTTGGTATTTTTGATCCTGCGGGTTGAGTTTCTAGTGTTTTCATGAAACCGAAGGTGCCGATGGATCATCGAAATAATGTATAGTGTTCATTGAATAAAAATATGTGCTCTTGCACAAGTAATTGAACATTCTTGTTATTTCTACTATAACACTAAATTACGCTACACCAATAATTAAGAATGTATCACACAAAAACGTTTGAAGGTATGAAGAGACTTTATTCCCAAACGTACAAATACAACAAAAATGTAAATATGATAAGAATGGGAGAGTCCCTCCCGAGCAGAAGAAAATGGCAAATAACTCGGTTATACTTAGAGTTGTCGCCCCTGACTTATAAGTATGCTTGTAATTTAATACTGGCTTGACACTTTCTTTTTTTTTTTTTTTTTTTGTAAGGGCTAAAAGGGTTAGGCACTAAAGATCTGTAAGATAGTCTTTCAGGTAGGTTGGTTTCACTCTACGTGCGGGGAGCCAACTATAACATCCCCTTGGTCACAATAGAAGGTTGGCTGGGTGGTTGCCTGCTTAGTGGTAATCTATTGTTGTTGGTCATGCTGCTAATTGTTTCTGAGATGGCAGACTTGGTATTTAAGGCCAAGTCGCTATCGTCCTCATCACCGTTGTCTGGGTGTGTTGGATTAATCCCTGGGTGACTGGGGACCCTGAAGCAGTCATACTTGTGGATTTCGTATTTGCTAGTCCCTCACATCCACTTCTACTTGGCATACGTGAACGGTAGGGAGCCTTAGAGTTACCTGTTTCTATTGAGATATAGTGAGTAAGCAGAAACCTATCGTTTTTGAGGGATTTAAAGCTGGGAGCAGAGTCCGTCCTTACGACTGTGGATTGATAGACAGATCTGATAGGTAAGCAGGCCCTGAGAATGGCATCTCGTAATGTCGCTATTTGCTCAACCGGCACAAGGGGTGTGACAGTGCACAAACTGACATACTCCCATAGGACAAAACTCAGTTGACGGTTCCTTTTAACAACATCTGCAGCGAACCTAAACTTTTGCAACACCCCAACAGATATATGTATGTCAGTTAGAATAATTTAAGAAATAGGTAATTCCGGAAGTCGGTGGCCCTGATCGCAAAGGGTGGAATTTCTAGCAAAGTTCTTTGCCAAAATTTGACATTGTCAGATGCTGAGGAAATCACCTCAGGAATATTAATGATGGTTTGAATAGAAGTTGTACATCTGTCCTATGCCCAGTTTGTTTTTCTCCAAAACTCTAAGTATCTACTTAGCAACTCTGGCTTTAACAGATTGTTCATAGGACTCTTTCGCATTTTCCATAATCCATTTGAAGCGAGTGCAGGCAGTTTTAAAGGTGACTTTGGTTTCAGGGCATCTATTCTGAATAGAAATTGAAATAGTGGTTTCTGTGAGCAATGGCAGCAGCATATTCAGTATTGAATATTGTCTGTTTGGTCTCTGTTGGAATTGTTTAGCGGATATAAAACTCTTAATACCAGTGATTAACCAATTGGATATATTGGATGTGACGCAGGAGACATTGTTTCTGAAAATGGAATGCAGAGGAATTTCAGAAATGAAAGATCTAAAGCTGATCTCAATCAGCCCTTGAATAGCAGTACGCTCTGCGATGGAAAGGGACATCAGAGGTCTCTCTGATCTTCGATTTGATCTTAATGGAAATAACTGAGTGATCAGAAGATCTCGGAGGAGGTAGGACAATAAATGTGCATTGTTCAGGGCAAGATGAAGAAGGCTTGCAAAATGTCAATCAGCATCAGGTATGCAAGTGGGTTTGTTGACAATCTGGGTCAGCTCATAGGCAAGGGAAAAATTGACAAAACTCTTCCTTCATTGTTACTCAATCTTGTTAAAGTAGACTCGCCATTCAACATTGTAAACGTTAAAATCACTACAGATATGAGTGTTGTCAAAATATAAACAGATAAGATCTTATCAATTTTTTTCAAGGGCTACATGGAATCACATAGAGATACTATTCAGGGTCTTTATTGGAGATATCCCGACCACATGGAAAACCAACTCTGATGTTTTATATATTTGTTTTTAATCTGTAATGATCTTTGATCATCTAAAGTTTAGAGATATCTCCAAAACAAACCTTGATACAGAGATGCTGAATTAATCTCTTTTATTTTCTTTGTCTAAATATTCTAGTTTTGGTGTTTTAGTTGGACACACTTACAGAAAAATGCTTTATATATATATATATATATATATATATATATATATATATGAGGGGGAGATAATTTTGCCAACCCTACCATCATGAAAATTATAAATTAAGGAGAAAAACTTGGACAGTTATGCAAGATGGCAAAAAATCCCCAAATTACATTATTCATATCTTGTAAATTGATCCCTTACTAAAAGCTTAAAAACTGATCTTTGTAAAAGCATTAATAATTTTCTCATCAGTAGTACATAAACATATTTTGGGTCTACGGTATAAAAAATTGTTTTGATTAGAAAAAAAATGTACGTGTCTCGTGAAATGGACCCTGAGCAGTATTTACCAGAACAAATTTGAAGCCGTGATTATCAAAAAATCCTGTATTAAAATTTTGCGGTAAATGAACAGTTCACTGCTATTTGTTCTGATATACAAAATATTTACATGGTGATCAGAACCTTTCTCAAAAGTTTGAAAAAAAAAGTCCTATTTATCTTGTTTTTTCTTCTTAATCTTTAATAAACAACAGAAATGTTACTAAAATATAAAAAATCTAGATTTATCGGACAAATGGAGATGCCACATAAACAATAGATTTTTCAAATAGATGGCGTGTTTTGTCTGTCCATATCCATTAGGTCAATCGAACAAGAACTTAAAACCATAATATATTAACTGCACTGTTTATTTTGAACCTTTGTTTAAATTTCTTTTTCTTTTCTTTGTTTCAGCTGACTCTATACTTTATAGGCTACGCTGTATGTATTGCCATTGGTGTTGTTTTTATTGTTGTCATGCCTATTGTTGGCTGCTGCTTGTGCTGCTGTCGTACCTGCTGCAACAAATGTGGAGGTAAACATCACAAACATGACCCCAAGAACGCAAGATACAAGAGAAGATGTTACGTAACATTTTTGGTATTTTTCAACACCTTCATTTTGTAAGTGGTTTATATTTTCTTTTTTCTTTCTTTTTTATTATTTAGTTTGTTTTACTTGTTTCCAGCAAACAGGTAGCCATCAGTTTTCATATCCTGAACTCATGGCAGCTACACATTGCAAGTCTGCTACCAATTCTGACAGACACCTACCAGCAGCTACGAGAGGTCGTATATACTCCTCATGTGTCAGAAATGTGCTGGTCTATGGCTCCGAAACCTGGGCTGTCTCTGCCGGCACACTAAAGAAACTGCACTGTAATGACAAGGCAATGGTCAGATAGATCTGTATGGTGAGGCCTGAACAGAATATGCCTTTTGGGTCTCTGCTCATGCAGGCCAACTTGGAAAGCCTCGCGGGCATCATGCAGAAGAGCAGACTGCATTGGTTGGGGCACGTTGAGCACAGCAATGGCTGGATTGCTAAAGCCCAACAGCTGAACATGCCAGCAGAGACGACCACCTCTGGCGAACCCAAGTTTTCTTGGGAGGATGTGATAGGAGAGCCTTGGGTATGGATTCTATCGAGCCTCACTAAAGACAAGAATGGAGGGGAAGACTTAGATCGAGACTGGACAATTAGGCCCTACTCTCATCAGAGGATTAACCGTGGCCTGATTCAACAAATAAACCGGTTGATGATGTTGTTGATGATGATGATGATAAATATAGATTAAAACTAGAGATTAAAAACAGGGACACATAAGAATTTACAAGGACACAGTAAAATCTTATCCATGTGTCCCGAAGATGCATATCCAATTTTTTCATAAAAACGAAAGTAGCTGTGTTTATTTTTTGTTTTAATAGATTTGTAGTTAATTTACCTCATTTATTTTATTTTCTTTCCTTTTCCTTTCTTTATTTTTTCTTTCTTCATTCTCTCCATTTCAAGCTGACCCAACGTACCCACTTGTTTCTTTGTAACTAAATTTAATTTTGTGAGAAGGATTAGCGAGATAGATTTCAATATTTTCTTAAAAATTAATTGCACCGGATCAGGTACGTTAGATCGTTTTGACTTGTTTCATCAAAGAAAGCGTTCTCGTCCCTTTAGCTTCTCCCCAAATTGTAACCTTTATGGAAATTTGCATTGTGTCATTTTTGTCTTCTGTTAAGTTTTTTTTAATTTGATTTTATATACTTTGAACCAATCCAGAGACCGTGTAAATCACTTCATTAGAACTTTTTTGCTATAATGATCTTCATCGATAAATTCTCTTCATTTCAGATTTGCTGTCGTTTGCACTTTTGTGACAAATGAACTTTACAAGAAAAGATTTATTGATGATCCGGAGATTTTTAATATTGCCAAGAAAGGGACGAAGGATTTTATAAAATATGTCGATAATTCTTTTGAGGTAAGAAATATTTTAAAGTTTCACCATCATTAATAATGTGTGCAACTGTCTTGATTTTCAGAATAATGGATCATACCATCCTGTCTATGTGAACAATTGAAATTAAATGAATGTATCTACATATAAATTAGTGACAAGCCATAATGGATCATTCCATCTTGAGTTAGTATTTTGCACAGGATTGCAAAATCTGGGGGAGTCAGAAGCTTTGGAAAGAGTTGTAAGGATGCTAGAAATAATCAAGTCTAAATATTAGAAGATTTAAAAATAAGGAGTCGTTCCTATTGATTTGCATCCCTACAAGGCCAGTTAGACAAGTTCGGTTTTTAATGTGGGGAAAATTCAGCTCACAAAAAGGGGCAGCACTCTGGATTCGGACAAAAATAAAAATTTGTCCCGGTCTAGAAAGATTTCTCCTTCACTGACCAAGGATAGAAAAGATGAAGTATAGTATCAGAACAGATACTAGACTTTGCTCCTGGCCAAAAAGTCATTTAGGAATCTGAGTCGGACCTTATAGCTTCCGACTCTACAACCCTGGCATTGCAGCATCATTTAACGTCAATATGAGAGTTTGTTTTTGATTTTATTTTATTTTTATAAAAAGTTGAATAATTTAGTAATCCCAAAATAAATACACTCTTTCAATGTCTTTATAAGAAGTTAATTTTCAACTCTTGTAAACAAATCTGCTTTTTGATCACTGTCCATGGATTAGTATCTTAGATAGTTTCAGTGGAATCGATCAACTCTTGTGGTTCTCATGTGAAATATTCACGAGAACTGCCTCTGATAACACTAACATGTTTGCTCGCAAAACGCAATTCTTCCATTCAAAAACTTTCTCTGCCCAATGGAATAATAGAACTTGTCTACATTTAATGTCATGAAGGATTGAGAACTTTCATAAAAAAACAGTAAAAGTGCAGATGTTGAACGTATCAAGTACAACCCAGAGTTTCTTTATCTACAGATTGTTAATGCGTTCAAATTCATGATTGAATAAAATAGTATTTTACATTTTATATGTATTCTCTGCTTAGCAAAAGCAAATCTATTCACAGTTGAGAGATTGAGCATGTTCATTTTTTGATAGAAATCATTGCTAATCTGGTTAATCTGTCATCTCTCATCGTAGAATGCAAATAATGTATTAGTTTGTTGAAATTTCTTGCAACAGTCATCGGTGTTATAAGCGCCACATGCAATATACAAATCCGGTTCAGTGTCAACTAATCGATTCAAAAAATATTGTTCAAAAGATCAATTATTTGTGAATTAAAAAAAACAAATTGCACATTATATAGTACAGTACAGAGCAGCATATACATCTTGTAAGAGCGACATTTAATGCAGTAGTTTCGACGACTGAGATATGAGATAGTACAAGAAATTTAATCAACATAAAATACAACAATAATGTAGTTTGCCAATACCTCAAGACTGATATTATAGAGATCCATGGATAAATGCTGCAGAACTTCAAGGAGTTACTATGGAAAAAGCGAAAAGGCTTACCCAAAATGGGAAAGAATTTATCGAGCTGATACAGAAATAGATCAGCTCATCTCTGTGATGACACAAAATCATTGTTGGAGGGAAAACTCAGAAACTATTTTAACTTTCTGAAATCCCATGGACGTTTAAAAAAAAAAAAAATTTAAGTCTTATTTTATTTTTTAAAGTTATATATTTAATACCGGCTTTCTGTGTAGGATTAATAACAGAATAACAAGTTAAACAGAGTTATCTCTCTTGGACCCTAGAAGAGTTACATTCTTAAGCCGTCTAAATAGTGTTTATTTTTTTTGTAACGGCACAAATGAAACTTTGACAAGATACATATTGGGAATGGTATATTTTGGAAGTTTGCAGCTGATTCATTAGATGTACTGTTTTGGATTGTTATTGCTGAACTTTGTTGAATCGTTTTGCATTGGACTTGTTGTTAGGATGAACTGTTGTAAGACTTAATTGACTTTTGTATCACCGCTATCAGTTTGTCATTACTGATTTAAAAAGAATTGCTTCCTCTTTCCCTCTGTTCCTTATCTTAAATCTTCTATAGTCGATCGAACTCAGAATTACGAAAATTAGCTGATTTCTTTTTATTGCATAAAAACTAAGAAAGATGAGTAAAGACTCGCAATAACAAGCTAGATGCCAACATTTTATTAATTTATGATTATATATAGAGAGGGTAACAAGCTTGTGTACAAGAAGTGTAAGACAATGGAGACGAATGAGAATTCAGATGTGGAGAAAGTATATTTGAATAGCGAGGCTATTGAGGTTGTTCAGAAATTTTGTTACCTTGATGATACCATTGGAGTACAGCGGTAAGGGAGAGCAGATGCTAGTGTGATTGCAAGAGTTATGGGGTAAGTTTAGGAAATTTTTGTCATTACTAACTAGCAGAGCACTACCACTGTTAACCAAGGGAAGAGCCTATCATGCATGTGTATGCAGTTTGATGATGTATAGAAGTGAAACCTGGCCAGTGAAGGTTGAGAACATATGTTACATAGAGAGAAATGATACGATGGATGTTTAATGTGAGTCTTAAAAACAGGCTTGGATCTGATGACCTCAGAGGAAGATTAATCTGGACTGTATAGGGAGATGTATGTATGGTCATGTTGAAAGAATGGATGAGAGTTCTTTGATTAATAGATGTAGAACAGTTGAGGTAGTAGGTTCAGTTCAGAGGCCAAGGAAAATATAGGGGGAAGTGATAAGGATGGACTTGAAAGATAGAGGGATAAATAAAGAGCTGGCCAGAGATAGGTTAGTTTGGAAGTTAATTTCTAAAAGCAGTCCAACACATGCCAGCTTGTTGGATGTTAAACCGAATATGATGATGATGATGAACTAGTTTTACTGTCTTTGGATAGGGTTAAAGAACCACTGAAACTCGTTATTACTAGCATTACAAGCCGATAACATCTTTTCATTGGACAACGGAAAAATTTCAAACCTAATGTGCTTAAACAAGTCATATTTCTTTTATCTGTGGGCCGATTATTGAAACAATTATATGGATGGAAAGAGAATAAAATAAACATTCTAATTAAGTTAATTCCATGTGCCTTTATGCGTTAAATATTTTTATACTCGAGTTAAAAATGAAAAAATGCTCAAAGCTGACAAGCTAGAAAGGGAAACTGTTTTTTTTATATTTCATACCTTACATTCCGATTAAGATGCGCAGGGTTAAATTTGATGAAATATTAAGATTTCACAGGCTATTTAAACCTAGATGACTACTTCTAATACCACGTGACGTGGGTTTTTATGACCACTAGAACCGAAAATACGAGCGCTCAATGTTAACTAAGAATATTTTGAAATTGATAAGGTATGTCGACATACATAATTAAGTTTCATATAGATAAGTTTAAAAAAATTATTTTTATGTAAAATATGTAAATATTTCCTAATTGTTTATAATGAGCAAATTTCTTCAAAACCTTATGTTTGCTTGAATTTAACATGTCACTAGCTGAATAGTGAACATTAACTTAATTTCACTAAACCACATAGCGAATTTGAATTCCCTTCTAAAATAGAAAACACTTTATTGATTTTTATTTTGTTTAATTTGACTAGACTATCTTACTGAGTTTGATAATTTAAAAAGTTATTTTTGTTCAAAGTTAATTGTGAAAAAATAATGGACTGGCTGTTTTTTTTCTTTATTTTATGCAATCCTTCTAGATTGAGGTAATTTAATGTTTTGTCCCAATCCAGAAAGTCCCTCTTTGGGGAGCAAGATAATCCCACATTAAAAACAACCTTGTGTCTATGTCTAACTCTGCCCTTGTGGGGAGGCAAGTAAATAGAGATTCTGTTTGTTGTTTTTAAACGTTTATAATACGTGTTGTCACGCCTGATAAAGTCTATGGCGTGTTTGTTATTTTGCTATTTATAATTACTCACTTAGAATGTAAATAATTATTTTTTAAAACTAATGAATTACGAGTTAAAGATACAATTACACTTTTTTTTATGAAACTGGGATATAAAAAACAAAACGTTTCTTCACCTTTTAGTTTTTCTGATATAAATCAGAAAAACTTTTTCGTGATTTTTAAAAGAGACAGTCTTTGACATAAGATAGGTTTTATTTAAAAATAAAAACAAAACAACTATTTGTACTTCTAATTCATTTTTATGATTTTTTTAATATCTATCAATTTGTTTTTTCTATGCAATGTTTTTTTTAATTTTTATTTTGTTTACAAAGTTATTAGAAAAATAGACTGCGAATTAAACGTCTGATAAAATTTAAATTTTTATTATACTTTTAATTTTCAGTTCATATTTACTTGTCTCACTATAAGGGCAGAGTTAGATACAAGGTCGGTTTTTAATGTGAGAAAATCCAGCTCTGCAAAAAGAAGGCACTCTGGATTGGGACAAAAATTAAAATTGCCTTGGTCTAGAAGAATTTCTTTATTGACCGAGGACAGAAAAGATGAAGTGTAGTATCAGAACCGATATTACACTTTGATCCTAGCCAAATGTGAAAAATAGAATAAAATAAAGCGTTACATTTTTTTATTATTGTGAAAAACAAAAAAAACTTGTAAATTGGAAAAAACATGCCCATTTTGGACGTTTTCTTTTCTTATGCTTTAGAAGAATTTCTTTATTGACCGAGGACAGAAAAGATGAAGTGTAGTATCAGAACAGATATTACACTTTGATCCTAGCCAAATGTGAAAAATAGAATAAAATAAAGCGTTACATTTTTTTATTATTGTGAAAAACAAAAAAAACTTGTAAATTGGAAAAAACATGCCCATTTTGGACGTTTTCTTTTCTTATGCATAGTAAAAATGGCACAAGTGAATAAGTAGGAAAAAATGTCACAAAGCAAAAACATAGAAAGGGGACAAGCATAATAAATATGTCCTGCGTTGAAGATAAATTAGTTCAGTTGTCAGTGGTTTTCCAGTCAGTGGTCCAATTATTGAACAGAGCCCACAATAGGTCTCACAAACTGGACTAGTTTTGTGTACGAAAAAAGACAAATAATGAAATTACTCTCAATTTCAACTTGCAATATCTCGTTTATTTTTTTAGTTATTTTGATAAAATTTGAATGCAAACAAAATCTAACCTTTTTCTCTTTATAAATGTGCAATTCTTTTTCTTATGCCATTAATAGTTTTTTTAAGCGATTTCAAATTAGGTTACAATTTTCAGTAACAAGCGATTTATTTTTTATACGAAAGAAAATGTTGGTTTTTTTTTTCAAATTAGCCGGGCAATACATTGCACGTATCTATGCATATAAAAATAAGCCTATCGTACAGAAAAAGAGTCACTCATCAATGTGGTTGGCTTAATAAATGGTTTGAGCTGTCTTTCTCAAAGAAAATTCAAGTTGAAAATTTCAATTCATTAAATGCTGACAAAAATCAATTAAAAGAATTCCGAAAATTACATCTTTTTATAGAAAAATATTCCCTCTTTAATAATCTGTTAGTGTCATAAATCATGTCGCCCCTTCACATGAAAGTAGAGGTCCCCTTGTAAAGGAAGCAATGTTGTCCCTTATCTATACTTAAGTCATGAAATGAAATTAAAAAGAAAAAAACCTTTGCCTACAGCAACAACGAAAAGGGTTTATTCACAAAGGTTACCTATACCGTTTGGTATACGTGGAAGAAAGTTGGACAGTGTCCGAGAGAGGAAGAGGAAAGTCAGAAATTCTTAGGGCTGCCGGAGGTCTGTCAGCAAATATCTTCAGCCGAAGATAGTAGATGCTGTTAGTGGACAAGGAGGCGGGAGGTGTTTCCCCGTTGCTTGCAGGAGTCTCTCTGAGGCGATCCATCTTGGCTTATGCCAGGGAACCATCTGGCGATTGTCTGCAATCTCCTAAGGGGGCTGAAGTAGTCTCTTAGGGAATTAATGATATCAATGCGAACTGCAATCTGATTGGCCAAACCACCTCACAGAGACACTGATACGCATTACAAAGTAAACCTCATTTATGACTGCTACACCCTCTCCATATTTAAGATTTACGACTTAATGCGGTTTTCTCAATCAGTGAAGTCAACAATCAGCGTGTTGCAGTAGTATTAATAGTATAACACAGCTGTTAAAATTTTTCTTTCTGTCTTTCTCTCTTTTTCTGTTTTTCTCTTTTTCTTTCTCTCTCTCTCTCTCTTTCTGTCTGTCTCTCTCTCTCTCTTCTCTTTTCTCTCTCTCTCTCTTCTCTTTTCTCTCTCTCTCTCTTCTCTTTTCTCTCTCTCTTCTCTTTTCTCTCTCTCTCTTCTCTTTTCTCTCTCTCTCTTCTCTTTTCTCTCTCTCTCTTCTCTTTTCTCTCTCTCTCTTCTCTTTTCTCTCTCTCTCTCTTCTCTTTTCTCTCTCTCTCTCTTCTCTTTTCTCTCTCTCTCTCTTCTCTTTTCTCTCTCTCTCTTCTCTTTTCTCTCTCTCTCTCTCGCTTTTCTCTTTCTCTCTCTCGCTTTTCTCTTTCTCTCTCTCTTTTTTCTCTTTCTCTCTCTTCTATTTTCTCTTTCTCTCTCTTCTATTTTCTCTTTCTCTCTCTTCTTTTTTCTCTTTCTCTCTCTTCTTTTTTCTCTTTCTCTCTCTTCTTTTTTCTCTTTCTCTCTCTTCTTTTTTCTCTTTCTCTCTCTTCTTTTTTCTCTTTCTCTCTCTTCTTTTTTCTCTTTCTCTCTCTTCTTTTTTCTCTTTCTCTCTCTTCTTTTTTCTCTTTCTCTCTCTTCTTTTTTCTCTTTCTCTCTCTTCTTTTTTCTCTTTCTCTCCTTTTTTCTCTTTCTCTCCTTTTTTCTCTTTCTCTCCTTTTTTCTCTTTCTATCTCTCTTCTTTAGGATTAGGTGGGGTTGATCTCTCTAGGCATTGCCTTTATAAGGCGGGTAACCCTGGCCATTGGCCATCAAAGTGAATCATCTGCCCAGCATTGTGAGTTGGGACCATAGCTAACAGAACTGCATCAACTGCTCCTCAACCCTAAAAGTCACATGCTTCCATGACTTTACCTTGGTCCTTGAATGGCCATGAACCTACCCTTAAAGGCATAGCGATTTTTTAACCCACTACGTGGGGCACTCATGTAGTTTGTCAGGTCAGCCGAAACCGGGTATCGGAGTGTGGCTGTCACGTACATTGCAGACCAAATACCAAGGTATCAGTGGCTGTCTTTCTCCAAAGGTGCTACCACTCCTCCATATCCAACATGAAATCTTCACCGTATCCCTGGCAGGGTGACTTCCGGGTACTATGCCTTTCCAAAGGGCAACCCGCGATTTTTTCTAGCGCTGCTTATTGGATATTCGCAGTTAACTTTTATATTTAAAGACTGTTCTCCTATCCGCAACCTGGGGAGCCGGTGGATTGAGATATCTCAAGGTTGTCTTAGGTTTCAAAATCAACACCAATGAAAATAAAGTTCAGCTGGAAGCTGCTCTCAGTGACATCTTGAGAAGAATAAAGCCAATCAATTCATCTACACCTCTAAATTAATGAAAGAAGGAAGAAAAGTCAATCGGTGAATCTGCTGAACATTTAAATAATTCTATAAGTTCTGATGAAGAACCATCTCAGGATATTTTTACTTACCAGTGCCAAGTACAATGGGTTGTATATTATGATACCAACTTTTACATTGACAAAGTTATTATATTTTCATCTAGTGCAGTAATCACATTTTTAACTCAAACCAAAGGCAGAAATGATTATTTACAATGGCCTTTGTCAGATGATATTGCACAGGTGGGGTCAACATTTGTATGTAGATGGGATTTTAATGTAATGCCAATTTCAAGTGATGGTACGATTTGGAATGTTTCAGATGTTTATTATAGCAGAAGTCTATTAGAAACTTCTCACTACAAATCAGTAAGCAGAAGAACTGTAGGGGGACAGTTAAATCTGTGTAGATGGAACATCTACACAGATTTAACTGTCCCCCTACAGTTCTTCAGTTAAAATAAAAATATTTCTACTCATTTCAAATTTTTAAATTTTAAAGCTTTACAATAAGTATTTGCCTAAAAAAAATGACTTGTGGTTCCTTTTGTAAAATTTTGTTGTTGACCGAACTTTTTTCGTGAGTTAAAAACTGAATAAATTCACCCAAGTGGAAATATATCTATGACAAAAATGTATGATAGTACAGAGAAGACATGTATTTTTGAATTCCTCATCCCAAAATTAGTAAAGTGGCAAAGTTTCCATATTGTACTGCCAATGGATACTGTTTTACAGCAATTTCAGTAACGTATATCTTTGACTTTTTTTTAATACATTTTTGCCCTATTATCAAATTGTGTTTCCGTCTGTTTTTACATGGTCCAAATCTGAGTATTTTTATTGATTTACTACCAAAAGAAAAATCTAGCCTGGTCTCTAATGTGCTATGAATCATATCAAGAAGATTCAATGCATTAGCTGTTGAAATAAAACTTATATGAACAGTCACAGTTATGGTCCAGTGTAATTTTTGCATATTTTTTTCGGGGGGGGGGGTAATGAGATTTTATCCAATATTTATACTTGTTTGATCTAATAATTATTGCTTCCATTATGATTAATTTTCATTTACTACAAGATGACATTACATTTGTAGGAATCTTTCACTTGTTTGAAGCCTGCATTTCTAGTTATACACCATGAAAATTGGCTTCTAGACCAATATCACACAAGACGACAAATCTTCAAATTCCCAGCGAACTTTGAATGGTCATAATTCCGTGACTAATTGAGCTACTAAAATAACTTTGGTACCATTGTTTATGTTTTGCAAAGATCTATGTGTCTACATAAATTTATTTTAGATATAATGAAAATAAAATTTTAGTTTGGGATACCTAATATTACTAGTTGTTGGTTGAATAAGTAAGTATAATCCTGTGTGGAAGATGATCACCAACTTTCAGATAGTGTGACGTGTAACTGTTTTAGTTAAATATTAGATGTAACCATGTTCTTATTTTTCTTGAGGGGAGGGGGGGAGCTGTTGCCACCTGGACTTAGGGTCTAGGTGGCAATGCTTAAGTTACAAATTTTATCCAATTTTATTTATTCTAAAACTTTATAAAACATTTTCATCGGTTTATTTCTGAGATTTTCATATGTACTCGAACTTTTTATTTATTTTTTTTTTTTAAATAAATATCGGCTATAAAGGCCCTTGTGGCATTCAATGACTACACCTTACATTAAGTTTGGTCTTGTGTCACATCTTGTCTTGGTGAGGAGGCAGGTAAATACCCACTCTCAATAAAACTGTATTGAAATACCTCACAATCTGTATGATACAATGTGCCAGTTTTTAAAACTTTCAAATTTACACATCTTAAATTATGATTCATGGCTTAAGGTAAAGAGATACATAAACTCTAACTGCATAATCAGAAAGAGCACATAATTTTACATAAGAGTACCAAGTTTCATAAGAATAGCTTCAAAAATAAATAAATGGAGAAATTTGTGAATTTCTTGAAATGATGAAGTCCATATTTTGGACCACTTTTTTAAAGAATTATTAAAGAAAAATGTCCAATGAAAAACATGAATTTCAGCACTTTAAATTGTTATAACTTTTGAACCACTGATGCTATTTGCAAGATTTAAACGGTTTTGAGCTTCTTTTACATGGCTCTATTCACCCAAGTTGATAAAATAATTAGTTAAAAAAAAATCAACTTGTAATGCTAGTATTACGAAAATAAGCTAATTTATTTTTATTGCATCTTTCAAGTCTATCTTCATTTGTCTATGCAGGCTAAAGCAGAATCGAGAAAGGGTGCAGATATCAATGTCCAATCAGTCTAGTGAGAAAAAAAAAAACATTCCTATGTTCCCTCTTTTATTTTAACACCTGTGTACCGACTGTTACTTGATCATTAAATCTGTTTGTTATTTTGTTTTTGTACTTTGAAAGTTTTGTTCAACGATTTGGAACTTTGTGTTAGATTTATAAGTGTTTAAAGCAAGCAACACTGATTAAGAGTGATGGCCCTCTTGTCTGTACACATGAGAGTAAGATCCTTCATGTGTGATTCTCTTCAAAAGTCCTGATGATGCTTTCTATGAAGGTCTCCTATTAAATGTGTGTGGACTCTTTCTGAGTGTATATGTGTGAGGAACAATGAAATTGAATTTGATTATTGCTATAAAATGTTTTCAATCTTTATTTTCTAGGATCTGGTAACTGTGACTAAAAAGCAAACTGCTCAATTAAAGGTTGATTTACAAACACATTTAAAAGGTAAGAAAATCAGGGGGGGAGGGTTGTGGTTTATAAGCAACTTATTCGTTCGACTCAATTGGGGTGACTTGTTTGATTACTATTTACACGTTTCAGATTCGGTCTTCATGGGAAAGAAAATGTCAAACTTAGTTAAAATCATGAAACTAAAATAGCAAATTTATTCGAATAAAATCAAAATAACTGAACTGATATGGATTTTACCTGTTTTTGACATTTTCATTCCCTTTACTTGCATGTCAACTTGAAAATGAGTTTAAGCGGAATTGAAAGTACTAGGAGTGTGAACCTGTACTCCTGATATTAACACAAATCATTGAAATTTTTTCTTTAATCAAACCTGTTTGAATTAGAAAATGTTGCCTAATACAAGTCAAAACTTTTGGTAGCTGCCAACGACATTTTACACAGATACAGTCAAGATCAACGAAAAAGACTCCACAATCCAGATTAGATTCAAATAGTTTTACCAAATAAATAAAAATGAAATTCTAATTTTTTTCATGTGATTACATGTCAACAACCTCGAAAGAATATCTGCAGAAAAGTTATTTAAAAAATTTTTTTAGTGGGATATCACTTTACTATATAAATTTAATGTAAAATGATCACTCATTTCCTGACCAGATAGCATAGGAAAGGATGGGTAGCTAATTTGTTTTCTATTTCTCACATGACTGCCAGACAAAGACTAGTTACGGAAAATAAATGTAAATAAAGGTTTTTTGAGGTTTTTTTTTCGTATCGCCACACCAGAGTTAGAGGGTTAGTCGGGTTATGGTCAATGAAGATGTTGTTTTGTTTGGTTTTTTTTAGAACTATTAGTTTTAGAAACGTCTAAGAAAAGACCAAAACAAGTGATTGTTTATTCGTGATTATTGAACTTTGCGAGCATCAAATATTTTAAGCATAAATTAATTTTTATATATATCTTTTGTATATAGATATGTGTGTATTTGTATGGGTAACTACTCTACCCTGCTTTACCCTAGTGTCAAATTTACCCAAACATTTAGTTCCAATAAAAGAAACCCTGCATTTACTATCATACTATGATAAAATACTAAATAAATTGTTCCTAAAGGAATAAATGGCCTGCTTTGTTCAGATTTTTTTTTAAATGTGTTTCAATTTTTTACTCATTTATACGACAATATCCAATAAGTGGACCCTAGTATCTCCAAATGACATTGAAAATGTTTAATTTTCCTACTGTACATGTTACGGACTAGGGTGATCCGCAAACACAAAGAATATTAGAGAGCAAGGAGACGAGTTGAAAAGATTTTAAATGAATAAGTTTAACTCATTCAGTTTATTTGTTGGAGAAGTTATAAAAAATCATGTATTAACAAAGAATTGAAAGAGATTGAAGATGAAAATTCTGAGAACACAGAAATGTTTGTAAGTGGATGTGAAATGATGGTCCACGAAAATAATGCTTCTACAAACAGGGTATATAATTGAATGTATGTAGAATTGAATGTATATATAATAATTAATACAACATTTTCAAATGGGGTAAAATGCCTGTGAAAAGGTACATATGAACATCTTGTGCTCAGTAAAAATAGCACCAGAAAAAGTGGCACGATAAAAATGTATTCATGTATGTATCCAAGATTTTAATTAACTCATTGTGAGATTTTCATCTCTATTTTTCCACTTATGCTATTGTTTTCCTATTTATCCACTTATGCTATCTTTGCTGTGTCACTTTTACTTAAATACATGAGCATATATATTATTTCAAATGACAAAATATTACTATTATACTTATACTCAGAGAGGGAAAGTGATAATTCTTAAAGAGTAAGGGGAGAAATTCTGAATATCCCTGCCCTGACTAGAGCCGGCCGTTTGCACGTAAGACCCTAAGTCAAACAAGCATCCCAAAACATTTCAAAGGTTGGCTCTTCTGTTTTACCAGACATGGTGGAGCCAGTCTTTAACATACTAATAATTTATTCTTTTCATCTTTTGTATAATTTCCTGGTTATATTTATTCAATTCAATCTCTCCTACTGAAAATGCAATTTTATATTCCTTTTTCGTTTTTCCCCTACGCCTTCAGACATAATAGGAAAATAACCAACCACGTCATATGCTAATCTATTCCGCACTCCAATTACCTTCAGCACTTATGCGTGTTTCCAGAAATTCTACATTCAATTCATCCTCATTCTATATTTATTATATTCTACCCATCCTCCCAGACTCTCCCAAACAAACCTTTCAAAGAGAAGGTAGCATCCACTTTCACCTGCTGCTATTTATCTACTACAACCGCCACCAGAATCACTGTGCATTACATTTCAATCAGATAAAAACTAAACAAACACTGGTTAATACAGAATAATTAATGAACGCTTCATGATAGCAATGAATAGCATCTCTGAAAAACAGCTGTTCAATAAAACTTCAGATTTCTGCATCTGTAAACTTTTCCAATTACTTCCTCCTAACACTTACTACTTCTTTCTTTCTCTGAAATGATAATCTGATATTCACTTATTTTTAAAAATAACATGACTACTTCATCTTTTCAATGCACAACGTCATCTCTATACCTTAACTCAAAATACAGAAATATCGGATTGCATGTCAAACATTACGAACCGTAGTGGACTAGATTATTTTAAAATTTCCCTTACTAATTTATTCTCTGCTACACTTAAATTACTTATATTGGAAAAGTGATTATTTAATAACTTTTCTTACAAATTTCTTTGTTGCTAATTGCCTAATTTCACCTTCCATGACCGAGAACAGATTCTGTTTACATTCTCACTAAAATAGGAAATCACATTGTCTTAATATATTAAATTATGAATTAAAAAGTATTCTACTGAGTTATACAAATATTTAATTTACAAAATTAATTAGAATATTTCTACCAGAAAACCAGTTATCTTCTTCCTCTGTTCTTTTTAAGAGAGGAGGGGGCAAACAATTTTAAACCAACCTCTGCATAAATACAATTATATCTACAAATTTCATAAAATAAATTAAACAAAATAAAAAATTAAATGCTAATCTATTCTGCACTCCAATTCAGCTCATCATCATCATCATCATCATCATCATCATCATCATCATCATGTATATCTCCGATGCTTGTCTCATTAACCACAAAAGTCTTGGGTTAATTATTCTCTGAATAGAATAATCGGTTCTTATACAGCTGAAAACACATTCTAATGTAAAAAAAAAGGCCGTCATCCAGATGTATGATTTAATTGGAAAAATATAAAATGAAAAATGGGAAAAATTACCTGATAAAAGGGAGAAAAAAAGTATTTTTGTCAGTGTTTTAAGAGGCTTCAATTTTTAGTAGAATTCAGTAAATAGTGAAGAGTGTTTAATGTCCACCTTTCAAAAAGTGGTCCAGCTTAAAAGAGTAGTAATATAATTGACCATAAAATCTATCCAATTGTAAACATAACATGAAATTCCATTTTAGTATTGTTTTTTGAGTAAACTGTGGTGATTCACTCTCCCGAAATATTGTATTATGTGTCACAAAAGTGTTTACTTTTCCCGGTATTTGAGCAATTTGAGCCAGATTTCATTAGAAGCAATAATTTCGCAATGCAATAATTTGTGTAAAAGAGTCCTGT
Source organism: Sepiola atlantica (assembly GCA_963556195.1). Lineage (NCBI taxonomy): Eukaryota > Metazoa > Mollusca > Cephalopoda > Sepiida > Sepiolidae > Sepiola > Sepiola atlantica. Next base: position 166,780,368 of record OY744520.1, on the reverse strand, counting down.
TCGTCATTCCATTGAGTTTATATTGATGTGTCTCAGTTGTTAGCTAAAGTTAACACTAAGAGTTGCACTCCCACATTCGACAGCGGTTGTAACACCTATGCAAATAAAATAAGTTATATGATTCAGTATGATTGTAGAACTCGTTCCTGATCTAATGTGGACATTCCGATAGAGACGGGGGTGGGTGGGTGCTAAAGACCGATTGAAAAATCAAGTAAGAAGCACTTTTGTTTTGTTATATAAAAAATTTAAATCTGCTAAAAATTAACCAAGTAATTAAAAAAATGTTATAATTTGAAAATTTACTTAATTGATCATATTTCGAACAATTAAAAAATTTCAGTAAAATGTTTGTATATGCTGTTCTCTTTATTACTTAAACTAAAATGAAATCTTCCATTTATCTCATCTTTTTTCTTTTTTTCTTTTTTAGATGCTGGTAATAAATCTGTAACAAGATTATCCAAAGATATAAATTTTACTTCCGTAATGGATAAAGTGGAGGATTTGGGCGATAGTAAGTAAACTATAGTTAAAAAAAAATGTTTCAAGGATTGCTTCAGATGTTGAATATCTACTCTCTATATAGAGTGAAAGAATACCTCAAACTTGCTATTTCCTCTGTGTATGCATTAGTGAAGAAAAATCCTTCCTTGCAGCTATTGGCTAGAATAGGCAGACTAAAAAAACTGGAGGCATACGATTTACAATGGCTTCAAGAGCGTACTATTAGTTTCTGTACAAAAATAGAAATCAGAAATTCAGCTCATCGTCATCATGTGAGGTGTGGCAAGCTGTATATCTCTGATGCTTGTCTCATTAACAATAAAAGTCACTATCGAAAAGCTTGGGTTAATTATTCTCGGTGCTTATACAGCTGAAAGCACATACGAAAAACGCATTTCTAAATAAAAACTCTTGTATATACTTACGTATCAGACAAAAATAAGTATTGTCACCAAAAATTATCAAATAGAATTTTAATTAAAAATAAAAATCAGTTTTATCTTATTTTGCCGATCTGCCATTCATTATTATTTGTTTAAAGGACAGACTGACTTATTTCCTCCTGTTTTACGGGTATTCTGCTCGTATCAATGGCGGATCGGCAAAATATGATAACACTGATTTTGATTTTTAATTAAAATTCTACTTGATAATTTTCCATAATTTTTGGTGTAGATATCTATTTTTGCCTGAAACGTAAGTATATCAAAGAGTTTACCTGTTAATTTATTTATAACTGCGATTTTCATCTATGTAATTGCGTTTTTCATATGTGCTTTCAGCTGCATAAGCACTGAATAATCGAACATGTGGGATGTGTGAAAAGATTTATAGGTGCCATTCCAGTCTAACTCCCCATATGAAGAAACAATTCTTAAGCATAAATACATGAAAAACATGTTTCTAAAAGTCAGTTGGATTTTTAAAGCCAACTTCGGTTTCGGATTTTTTTTTAACTGGCGTTTCAGAGTTTAATCAGTCAGTTATCTTTAAAGCAGATTGGTAAAGAGCCTGATGTTTTTTCAGCGGACTCCCCCACCTATATTGTTAAGTGTTTACTTATTATCTCTTTCTTTTACAGGTGTTATTGAACTGAATGCTTCTGTATCCCAATTGAGCCAATCCATTATAAAATTGAGCAGCACTGGAACAATGTTGGGAAATGAACTAGATGCAGTGAAAAAGGATGTTTTAAAAAAACTCAGAAAATGTAATGAAACAGAATGTGAACAGATTGCGAGTCACATTAATAGAACAACTGTTGATGCTCAGTTTTCTCAGGTAAGTCAAATTTCGTACATGTGTGGGATTTGTCTTTTATCTATTGGATGTATGGAGTGCATGAATGATCAGGTCAGGTGGCCCAATTGGTGAGTAGATTGCACAACAGTTAATTAACTGAATTGTTGGCCAATTAAAATTCATCTGTACAGACAGTGCCAGCATTATGAAATAAATTATGTATTTTTATAAGGAACTAGCTGTACCTACACGGTGTTGCTGGAAAATTTTATTTTATATTTTCGTAACTAGGAAAATATTTTTTTCTAAAAGACAGAAACATATTTTAATTGTGTTCAATTTTATAACTTGTTGTATTTATTAAATTTATTGAATTTCAATAATGAACAAATAAGAAACATTTATAAACAAAACAAAACATTTTTCACTTTCTTTTCAATATTGTCGTGGGTTGTTTTTGTTTTTTTCTTTCAAATTCAGAATAACATTGCTACAAATTAAAATTTTCTTTTAGTCTGTTTTATTTCTTTACATTTTCATTGAAAAGGAAGAAAGAAAAAAAAAATTGTCCAATCAATCCAACATTTTCTGAAGGGAAAGATTACTACAAAAACAAAAACATTGAAATAAAACTTTTTTATATAAATTTAATGTAAAATAATCACTCACCAACTTATGTAATTGTGCAGAATTGCACACAGGTGATAATAACATTAGTTTTAATGTTATATAGTAACCAATTTATTTATTTATTTTTATTTATTTATTTTTTTTTTTGAAAGCTTAGCCATAAACATATTTTGTGTGTGTGGGGGGTAACTAATCCTCGCCAATTTTTTCTTTCTAATCTTTTTTTTTTAATGTTATGTAGTGAGTTCACTATTTTATGGGAATTGACATTTTTAGTTTGTTATATATGTACTGTTTCACAAAAATTTACGTTTGTTAATAAAATAATTGTTTTTCCAATTGAAATGTATGTAAAAGCTCATATATCACCAGAATCCACCACAGCCATCTATTTTATGTCAATTTTTTCATGATCACCACTTTTTATATCAATGAAATATGTATATTTTTGAAAATTGACTCTTTCATGCGTATGTGTGTTTTAAAGGAAGCAGGTTGTAGTAGACTTAACATGAAGAGAATTTTATAATCAGCCATGGAAAGTCTTATAGTGTCAACAAAAGCCCTTTGTAACATTTTATGGAGGCAACATATGAATTGGTTTTGTTTGCAAGCAAATTATTGTACCTTCTATTGGGATATCTGAATGACATTAAGAAATGAATAGGCTAATATGTATTCTTAAAAAATGTAATTGTTTTTGCTGAAGTTGGATACAAGTAGAGAAATGTTGAAATTATTTTTATCAACTTAAGCAGCTGGTGCTGGTTAGATCATAAATGGAAAATGCCCCAAGTAATAAAGTCCATAGCCGGTCTTATCATTATCATAAAAAAAGTGCAGTGAACCAAATTATATTTGTACATAATTGAAGGAAAAAAAGGCTAATCTAAGTCTGATTTGTCAGCTTAAATGCTATTTAGGACAAACTTATAAAATCCGGCCAACATAACTTTATATATTAGAACGCGTGTACACCCCCCATCTAAAATGACAAAACAATTATGCTTTGAGAATATTTGCACTAATATTCACATTCATATAAAATGATGTCTCAGTTGGTGAAGTTAAAAAGAAAAGAAATAAGAAAGAAAACTTCTCAAATTGGAAAGTTTAATAAAAGAAAAAAAAGAAAAAACATATCGATATGTATTGAAAGAAGAAAGGGAAAAAATGAAAGAAAAAACATCTCATTATGGAAATAGTGAAAGATTTCTTTCCAGACGGTGGGAGGGGGTCTCACTTGCTATTTGCTTTCTCTTTTCCCTTAAACACTTGAAAGGGTTTAGTTCAGCAGTTTTTTACTTGTTAAACATTGCATAATTTTCATAATAAATTAATGTTTGGTGTTTTTAATTTGTAATTTTCTTATCCTATTTCCTATATATATATATATATATATATATATGGAATATATTAACAGTAATTAACTGAAGTGTGATTCAATAAAAAAAAAAAAAAAAAGGATAAATTACTAAATACTAAAACAATCTTAAAATATTTGGGTGGAAAGATTTCTTTCCAAATTCATTTCAGACGGTGGGAGGGGGGTCTCACTTGCTATTTGCTTTCTCTTTTCCCTTAAACACTTGAAAGGGTTTAGTTCAGCAGTTTTTTACTTGTTAAACATTGCATAATTTTCATAATAAATTAATGTTTGGTGTTTTTAATTTGTAATTTTCTTATCCTATTTTCCTATATATATATATATATATATATATATATGGAATATATTAACAGTAATTAACTGAAGTGTGATTCAATAAAAAAAAAAAGGATAAATTACTAAATACTAAAACAATCTTAAAATATTTGGGTGCTTGTACAAATAAGCGACCGTACGTAAAAATTATTTTTTTATAAAAACAGTATTATGTACTTATTGAGTGTTATTTCCTTACTCACTGTAGAAAAAAGTAGAAAAAATTATCCACTAGAACTTTAATTACAAATATTTTTCCATTTTTCGTATCATAACACTAACAGCGATTCGTTCAGTAAGCGTCCATCTTTTTTCTTAAAAATAATTCAAGGGCAGATAATTCGCAAGGGAGATAATCACGTAATTTTTAAAAAACAACTACATATATAAAAATTAAATTTATTCCAATAAAACAATGAAAATAAATAAACGAAATAAAATTAATTTATTGCAATAAAACGAAATGTCCATATTCTCACTGAGTACCTTTCCGTCTTTGACCAATATTATCTATTTATATGAATAAATATTAATGATTATATCTTTATAAGAATAAATGCGACAGGTTTTGTTTCATGTTTGCAACAAACTTATGATTGAAATAATAATTATTTAAAAAAATTTTGTTTCAATATTTCGAGTAGAAAACTTTGCAAAGCAATAGCGATCTGGCAAAGCCAGCTAGTCGAAGATAATTTACTAAAATTAATAGATTATTGTTAGCATTTAATTTTTTTATCTGCTTAAAAGTCAGTAATTATTTTATTTTTATTTTTTCTTTAAATTTCAGTTTGGTAACCAGACTGATTTATTAAAAGAAATAAGTAAACTGTTGGACATTCCTGATTTGGCAAAAAAGGTAAGTTTTCTAAATATTCTGATTGAAAGACTTTTTTTTTGTACAGTACTAGAGATTAAGGATAAAATTTTCAAATTATAAAAAAAAAAGAAGAAAAGTTGTTCGATTTTTAACAAAGGTTCGGTGCTTGTGCATATCAACCCTGGCATTGAAATATTTAAAGAATGTATAAACTTTATTATGTACTTACATGTTAGCTGAAAATAAGATTGTGCAGAAAAAAATTACGCAAATTCATCCAGTAGTTATTAAATTATAAGAAAAAGAAAAAAAATGATTTTATGTACATTTTGACATTTTTGTAAACAATGGAGACCACCAAACCCCGAAATCGTGAAAATATGAGTTATCGTCCTTGACCACTGGAAAATCTAAGATACAAAATGGTGGAAATATCTACCGAGTGATAAAATCGTTTTTTATTTATAATTGAATAAATACTGGATAAGTTTGCATAATTTTTGGTGTACAGCCTTTTTTTCATCTACCACGTAAGTACATAACAAAGTTTATACATTTCTTTAGCTATTTTATTTTTAAGAGCGATCTAACATGTCAGGGTTGATATGCACAAACACCAAAGGTTCAGTTTTCTATGTTAATTTAACGTAAAACTCTTCCACCCCTGCTTGATTTTTTAATGGTCTTGCCAAAAAAATTCTTCTATACAAATGTGTTTTCAAAATTTCCCACAAGGATTATTTTACATTAAACTTAGATGGCAAACTGAAAATTGAACGGTATTTACCCCCAACAAAATTAGTGTTTAATCAATATAATAATCAGAAGATTCTTTTTCCTCAAAACTGAAATATCAAATGTTTTAGAGGTGTCGATTAAAGAGAATTATATCGATGTTGAGGTATGAAGACAACTTGAAAGTATTCAGCAAAGAATTAAAAAAATGAGAAAATTAAACGCATGTTTTTAATTGCAGTCAAATTTCTTAAGTGCTTTTTTATTATTAAAAAATAATGACTGATAAGCAAAAACGTTGAAAATGAAAATACTTTCACACGTGAATCTTTTGAGAAGCTAAAGCGGTAAAATTTATATGTTCATCATATTTAACGTCCATTTTACATGCTGTCATGCGTTGGACAGCTTTAATAAATTGACTTCCAAACTAACCTATCTCTCACCAGGTCTTTATTTATCTATCTTTCTCTCGTTCATTTTTATCACTTCCCCCATGTTTTCCTTGGCCTTCCCCTGTGAACTGAACCTGTAACTTGAACTGTTCTACATCTACTAACCCCAAAACTCTCATTCATTCTTTTAACATGGCCATATCATCAAAGTCTCCTGTTCTGCACACATCTCCATATACTGTCCAGATTTAATCTTCCTCTGAGATCATCAAAACTAAGCCTATGTTTAAGACTCGCATTACGCACCCATCATATCCTTTTCATATCATTTCTTTCCATGCAACACATGTCCTCAACCCTCACTAGCCAGTTTTTACTTCCATACATCATCACACAGTAAACATGCCTGATAGACTCTTCCCTTGGTCGACAGTGATAATGCACTGCTGGTTATTAATGACAGAAGTTCCCTGAACTTATTGCATCCATATTTTTAAAAAAATCCTCCCAGGTATTACCTCGTTTGAAGGAGAGGGGTCTTCAAAGTCATTATGTCCTCCTTTGGGGGGGGGGGGGTAGTGTGGTATATTTTCATTTGTCATGATACCATCCTCTCAGGTATTACCTCTTTTTTTTATGAAGAGGGGATAGGGTTAGTGTATTATCTGTTCTGTTGTCATGATTCCATTCTCCCAGACATTACACTTACATTATTTATACTGTGCGACCAAAGGGAACTTATATTTGCTAGTAAAATATAATATTTTTTACAGACAGGATTTCTATATAAATCAAGAAAAACAAAGGAGGAGATTAATATAATCTGGAATTATTTTGCTAATAATATATTTTTCAAGCAAATTGTCAAATCAGTTTTTAAGAAGCTCCAAAGTGTAGAGCATTTCAAGATTGAATCTGGTGAATTCAGAAATAATGGTAAAAACAAGAAATTAAAGACATTTTTCAGGGGAACTGTCAGCTGAAATATTTAACAGAATTTTGTCAGTGTTGTAGGACCTCTGTCCTAAGAACAGCAACAACCACAGAGAAATGATATTTAAATCATTCGATATTTGCTTGACTTCTATGCTTCGTACTGATTGGATCAGAATGCACAATCTCACTTGATTGACTATATAGGACTTAGCCAATCAGAAACCATCTCTCTGGGAGCCGGGCACCTGTTCCTAAAATCTATATAAGCAACTACAGGCGTGCTTCCACACAGAGCCAGCGGGAAGGTCAAGTTGCATAACGAAACTTTGTTACTCTAAACATTACCTCACTTCTTCTTGACACGCAAATGAATGCCACTGCCTTTAGCCTCTGGTTATTGGCATCACATAGATTCACTCCCAAATATAACAACACTTTGTCCGTCACAGATTTACTTACTTCCAGATAATACATTTTCTTCGTCTTGACTTTTGGACCTTTAACATAGCAATTTCTCCGTCAAGACCCATGAACATTTAATAACTTCTTTCCTAACCCATTTCTTTTGCTTGTTGAATGAAGACATGAAATAAATTTGATAAATTATGTTCGAATAGACTTTGTTATTACATTCACTTGTGATTAAATGTCTCTTCATGTTTCTGTGCTGCAATGATCTTTTTTTCTTACGGGTTAGAAGATGGTTAAAAATGGAGATTCACTCTAACAAATATGCATGCACATTATAAGAAAATATTTCACTCATATTTAGTATTACAGTTTTTGCACGAACCCTTCATAGATTTTACTTTGGGAAATGGATCCAAGTATCAATTAAATTAGAAATGGATTCAAATACTAATTGTTATCGATTAAGATGAGTAAAGACGTTTTTCATTTTAAAAAAATGTAGTTTTTATTTTTATTTTATGTACAGATGCATTCCTCATTTTAAGAAACAATGAGAGCCACTAATGTATGTGTCATTGTCTCTTACTCACTCCTCTCATCTAGTGGTGGCAATTACTTCGACAAAAATATTTGTTTGTTCCTCATCTCACATGTTCACCCAATATTAGGGGTGGGACGTAATGGGTGAAAATTTCAGATTCATGCGAGTAGTATTTTTTTGTGTTCATTTATACATAAATAACACTAAACAATCAAACATTTTGAAAATTTTGAAAAATTCAGACGGTGCAGGTCAAAAATAGCCATTAGGGCTCCACGGGACTCAAAATCCATCATTTTTCTGTGAAAAAGTGATTTCATGCGACATTGCAGGTCCTAAAACATCCTCAAAAGCTATGAATGTATATAGATGATTAAATCTGATATAGTACTTTAATTTAGAACCATTTTCAGGCTGTGAAAGGGTTTTCATGAATGTAAAATAGCCAAAAACTATTGGCCTGCACCTTCTGAATTTTTCAAAATTTTCGATTGTTTAGTGTTATTTATGTATAAATGAACACAAAAAAATACTACTCGCATGAATCTGAAATTTTCACCCATTACGTCCCACTCCTACCAATATATATAACATTTTGACAAGTCTGGCACAAGGTGATCGTTCAATATTTTATACCTGTACTCGCTCCACTTCTCATATATATATATTTTTTTTTTTTACTTATCAGGCTAAAAACAAACTGGATGTTGTATCTGAAAATATTACAGATGCTGTCAACCAGCAAAATCAAAGTAAGTCTTTTATTTCTTCTGTTTCTTTTGCAATTTTAAGAATTGTCCAGTGTTCCATCAGATGTTGCCAGAACTTTTTTTGCTTTCAGCCCAAAGTCTTGTTTAATGATTATACTGTAACTCAATAAAGCTGGTGTTAAAAATATACTTATGACAAGCAAGCAACACAGAAACGTTTGTGTTTCACTCCAAGTGAATTTTTTAATAATATATAATTTTTTAATTATATTATACACTAGCAGGATTACCCAGTGTTTCCCCGAGTTAGAATGTGAGATAGCATCATATGCAACATCATATTAAGGAGAGCTTACTTGAACAGCAACCTTGATGCTATCAGCTAGATATCTTACCCACTGAGCTATTCAGATATGTTATTACTCTTAACCTAACGCTTATAGATTAATGCCATTGTGTAACATCTTAGAAAAGTGTCATTAGCTCCTTAAAGATGTAGAACTACTTCCATTATGTTCATATGCAAATTGTACATGTGAATACACTTATATTTAAGCTACACTCCCTAGTATGTCTTTGTTTTTAGGGACAGACATGCACACATACAAAGGGTCGTTCTCCTTTATTATAGATAGATCTAGGTATCTAGAGATCGATAAAGAGAGAGAGAAAAGAGAAACAAACAGAGAGGCATTATGTACCAAATATACCAAAATTTTTCACTTAAATTTTATTATGTTAAAAAAAAATATATATATATTCTTTGATTTCATAGTTTTAATTTTTTTTAAATCGTGTGGTAGAATCGAAACCGCACACTGTTTTCAGTCTGATACTTTCCCAACTAAACAATTCAGACAGTTAAGTCGACTTTTAAAATAACACTGATAAGAAACATCAGATATAGGTATTTGAAGTTTTAAGGTGGTTCTGTTCCCATTGGTAACTTGTTTATATCTTATGCATTTTTATGATTATGTTTTTTACATTATTTTTTGTACTTTTTTCTATCACAGGTATTTCAGAGAGTTTTGATAAAGTTACAAAGGAGGTGGACACTTCAGTGAATAATATCACTGAACTCAAAAAAGTAAGTATCTCTAAGTTTATTCATTATTTCTGTTTTGTACTACCCATTTTAACCAATTTATTCATAATGCCCAGCTAGTGGAGCATGGTCTTAATCTCCTTATGGCAATGGTTACCATCTTGGCCGGTGGAATTGTCTTTGCAGATTTCAAATCCTATCAGATTTATAGTTAAATGAAAAATAAAAGGAGAAATGATACATGGTTTAATCCTTCATATGCGTTTCTCCGTGATTGGGTCTGTGGAGACTGGTAAAGTATGTCTGAGAAAAGCAGGTCTTATAAGTCACAATTACAGTCATCTCCAAAAAGAATCGGTGAACTGTTTCTTTCAATGGATAACAACCTGCAACCTATGCAATAAAGAGTGCCAATCTGTGCCAAGTTTGAAACGACATATGATAGTCAACAAACATAAAGCCCAATCAACAACTTATATAGGACAACATGTCTGCAATTACTGTTCCAAGGTATAAGAGCCTGACGTGCTTGAAAAGCCATATTCAATATGCTTATGTATGAATTGAATGAACAAGCAATGGCAATACTCGATATTGAGTTTGCTGCCACCATATATGTATATTCATGTGTATGTATATATATATGTGTGTGAATATCAGATATGAGACCTTTGCTATTTTGTAAATTAGAAAAGGCGGAATCATGCTTTTTCTTTGAATTAAAAAAAAAATTAACTTTTTTTTTTAAACAAATTCTAATTTCTGCAGAATCACTAGAGCTTTACATCCTATTTTTTTATCATGATTCTCTCTCTCTCTCTCTCTCTCTCTCTCTCTCTCTCTTTCGCTCACTTTTTCTTTTCATGTTTTTTCTCTCTTCCATCTCAGCTTGATTTGTTTTGTTTGCCTCATACTTCAAACTGATTCACAATATGGATCAGGGGGTGGAGGTAGAGACTTTTTTTCATCAAAGAATGACCCCCCCCCCTCCAACATATGCACTTGGAGTTTTTGTCTTGCCATTTTATCTTGTTTATTTCTTCAAAATAAACTTTGAACATTCTTTTTACAGAAAAACTTATTTTAACAGAATTTACTGAATTTAAAAGCAAAAACAAAACATATACACACACACACACATATATATATATAATATAATATATATATATATATAATGACATACATATACACAGTAATGCTCATAGTTATTTAATTTTATGGGTCCTGGGACGCTTGGATTTACTTTGAATGGGTCTCCAAGAATTTCTATGGGTCCCAACTAAAGTTTGTTTTTTTTCAATAAATTCTGGTATTAAACGGCAAGGATCCAGCCGGAATAAGTTTTTTTAACTATTTTCCCAGAAAACAATTTTACTAGCATTCCCAACGATATAACCTTCCCAGTTGATTTTTTTTTTTAATTTTAGGTTATTGTTATTTAATCAGTAAATGGGGCTCAAAACTGTTTGAATTATGCAAATATCCAAAGTGGTTCAAAAGTTATAAGAATTTAAAGCTCAGAAATTGGGGGTTCAAAATTGACATCATTATATGAAAAAAATAGTTGAAATCACGGACCAATTCACAAGAAATTTATGAATTTCTTCGCCGTTTCTCTAGTTTAGGAGCAATTATGATAGAATTTGGCATTCTTATGTAAAATTGTATGTTCTTTCTGATTCTGCACTCAAATTGTATGTATCTTTATACTGTAATCCATTATTTAGAGAATAAAAAGTACAGATATAAGCATTTTTTTTTTTTTTTTTTTTTTTTTTTTTTAGAAATTAAGGGACGGATAAAAATGTGATTCATACAAAGTGTGCGCATATGTGTATATATATATATATATATATATATATATATATATATATATATATATATATATACTACTACTAAAATTGTGTACGTTGTCTGTTATTTTGTATTAGAAAAACAAAAAAGAGAGAGAAACCAAAACGGGATAGGAAAGAGAGAGAAACCAAAAAGAGATAGGAAAGAGATAGAAACAAAAAAAAGAGAGAAGAGAGAGAAAAAAGAAAGGAAGAGAAAGAGAGAAAGAAAAAAGAAAGGAGGAGAAAGAGAGAAAATAAAAAGAAAGTAGGTGAGAAAGAGAGGAAATAAAAAAAAAAGTGGGAGGAGAGAGAAAAAGAGAAAATAAAAACAAAGTGTGTGGGGGGGGCCATGTTTAAACATGCGTTGTTACTTGTTTTCTACTTTTTCCTTAATCGAAAATGAAAAAAAAACTATAAACATGTCTATTCTTATTGGGAAGCTGTTCACGGTGTTAAATAAGATCAATATAAATCCTATTGATCATTATTAGGGAAACCATATTTTATACAATGGGATAAGCTTAATTTTAAAAATTAAATTTTTGTAAAATGTTATTCACTGAATATAAGAAAATCTTTTATGAAAATGAACTTTAACTTAAAGTTCTATACTTCGGCCACCAAATTTGTAAATAACCTTCTTTTTTTTTTTTATAAGATGGAAAGATTTTTTGAAGTGGATTAAAATAAAATTATTAAAATAGTTACATAATTCAAATCAACCTGCCAAAAAAACTAATCATCGTACAAAAAAATAAATTATATCATTAGAAAAAGGGAAAGATTGAATTTTATTTACATGCTACTTTCATAGATATAACCTGAAGAAATAGGCAAAATATTGTAAGTTAAATTTTACGAAAATTTCACTGTTTTTCGCACCATAAACAGGTTAGTTTGGCATTGCTAATACTATATATTAGTTATGACATTTCGGTTTTAAAGTGGATGAGCATCTTTTTCAAGTCTCTGTGAGTTCAACTTTATTTTTATTATTAATCAACCAAATCTAACAAATTCAATTCAAGAAAAATTGGTACATGATGAAAAGAGGACTGTAATCACTTTTAAGCCCAACTCATGAAATTTTAAATGGACCGGCTCTGACTCCTGATGCAATGAATTTTCTCAGACTAACTGCTTAGCTTTGTCTTCACAGGGGCTTCTGATAGTTGTTTAAAAGTAACCGAATTTGGATTTGTTTTAAAACAAAATTCTCTTTCCACATGTGCATTACATATGAATACATGTTTTTTTTGTTTTTTTTTTCATTCTTTAGAAATTACCGTTCGATGAAATTGATAAAGAATTGAATAAAGCATTGGATTTGTACAATTCTAATGAAATCTACAATTCTATCCCGTAAGTGTTCATTCTTTTACTTTCCTTTTATTCGAAATTCTTTGTTATATCGGCTGATTAGGTGTTTATGAAATTCTTTTGAGATGCTGTTTGCACGTGGAAATCTATGTAAATGAAGAGTTGGTATTAGAAATATCTTTTCTTCCTACTTTTGTGAGGGAGGCTGAGAGATGCAAAAGGCTCTGATTGGTTGAACAGGATCACATGTTAGGAAAGGGGCATATAGTCAGCAGTTAAGTAGTGAATTGGTGGTTAACCGTGATGGGTTACAGAAACCTCTCCTGGTTTTCTATACCCACGACTGCCTAAAAAATGACATGCTAATGGAAAATTTATACTAGAATTGTTCACAAGGACCTGTGGCATAACGGATACAGTGCTAAAGTAATAATAAGTGACTTTCTTCTGGTGGTTGAAAGTTCAATCCTCAGTTCGGGCGATACTAAGAATGCAATTACGAATTACTTAAGACTTCTACCCAGTCATGGCTGACGGAACGAGAGCAAGCTACCCCCATTGATTAAATAAAGGGTTCTGTTCAAAATTCTATACAGATTCCAGAGTATGACATGATACACCTGAAAAAAGTTGGAGGTTGCATCGGCCGAAACGTAAGAATAACATCCAAGTAATCCGAATTATCTCAATTATCAATCCACATCTAAAAAATTTCGAAACACACTATCCAACAATGCATTCTAATTGTTGCGTAATAATATACATGTTCTTTTTGTCTATTTGGTTATTTTCATTTTGTTTTTTTGTTTTTTTAGCATATTTTCACTTTTCCTAATTTCACCTGCCAAATGTAGAAAAGTTAATGCAAATTCTGAAATGCTTTTAAAACTATTTTGTTCTTCCCCTTTTTCCTGAATAGGTGGTATGTTGGTCTTTGTGTTGGTGCCATATTACTCTTGATCGTGGTTTGCAATTACCTTGGCATTTTATTTGGATTATGTGGAGAAAGAGCTGGGGACAATACACCTTGCTGCAACAGAGGCGTTGCAGCCAACTTTCTATTAGCGTAAGTGTCTGCAGCAAATCACATTTTCAGAAGAATCTGTTTTTTAATTATATGTATAACTCTGTTTTGTCATTGTTTAAATTGCAATAAATAAAATGGTTGAAGAAGACATCTGTTTGCTGTAATATTTACATGAACCTTGCAAACACTATGACTGCCTTCCCATGATGCTTAATCTGCAGCAAAAGTACATGTTAAAAATATCCAAATACATCAGTGGCTGCATTAGAGATAACATCTGTAGAATTTCACTGGTGACATCTCTCTCTCTCTATTTCTTTGGGGGTAAATTTGTATATTCTCTCTCACACTCTCTCTCTCACTCTCTCTCTCTTGCTCCTATACTCTCTCTCTCTCCTATACTCACTCTCTCTCTCCTATACTCACTCTCTCTCTCCTATACTCACTCACTCTCTCCTATACTCACTCTCTCTCTCTCTCCTATAGTCACTCTCTCTCTCCTATACTCACTCTCTATCTCCTATAGTCACTCTCTCTCCTATAATCACTCTCTCTCTCTCCTATAGTCACTCTCTCTCCTATAATCACTCTCTCTCTCCTATAATCACTCTCTCTCTCCTATAATACCTCTCTCTCTCCTATAGTCACTCTCTCTCTCTCTCTCCTATAGTCACTCTCTCTCTCTCTCTCCTATAGTCACTCTCTCTCTCTCCTATACTCACTCTCTCTCTCCTATACTCACTCTCTCTCTCCTATACTCTCTCTCTCTCCTATACTCTCTCTCTCTCCTATAGTCACTCTCTCTCTCCTATAGTCACTCTCTCTCTCCTATAGTCACTCTCTCTCTCCTATACTCTCTCTCTCTCCTATAGTCACTCTCTCTCTCTCCTATAATCACTCTCTCTCCTATAATCACTCTCTCTCTCTCCTATAATCACTCTCTCTCTCCTATAGTCACTCTTTCTCTCTCTCTCTCTCTCTCTCCTATAGTCACTCTTTCTCTCTCTCTCTCTCCTATAGTCACTCTTTCTCTCTCTCTCTCTCCTATAGTCACTCTTTCTCTCTCTCTCTCTCCTATAGTCACTCTCTCTCACTCTCCTATAGTCACTCTCTCTCTCTCTCTTCTATAGTCACTCTCACTCTCTCTCTCTCCTATAGTCACTCTCTCTCTCTCTCCTATAGTCACTCTCTCTCTCTCTCCTATAGTCACTCTCTCTCTCTCTCCTATAGTCACTCTCTCTCTCTCTCCTATAGTCACTCTCTCTCTCTCTCCTATAGTCACTCTCTCTCTCTCTCCTATAGTCACTCTCTCTCTCTCTCCTATAGTCACTCTCTCTCTCTCTCTCCTATAGTCACTCTCACTCTCCTATAGTCACTCTCACTCTCTCTCTCTCCTATAGTCACTCTCACTCTCTCTCTCTCCTATAGTCACTCTCACTCTCTCTCTCTCCTATAGTCACTCTCACTCTCTCTCTCTCCTATAGTCACTCTCACTCTCTCTCTCTCCTATAGTCACTCTCACTCTCTCTCTCTCCTATAGTCACTCTCACTCTCTCTCTCTCCTATAGTCACTCTCACTCTCTCTCTCTCCTATAGTCACTCTCACTCTCTCTCTCTCCTATAGTCACTCTCACTCTCTCTCTCTCCTATAGTCACTCTCACTCTCTCTCTCTCCTATAGTCACTCTCTCTCTCTCTCCTATAGTCACTCTCTCTCTCTCTCCTATAGTCACTCTCTCTCTCTCTCCTATAGTCACTCTCTCTCTCTCTCCTATAGTCACTCTCTCTCTCTCTCCTATAGTCACTCTCTCTCTCTCTCTCTCCTATAGTCACTCTCACTCTCTCTCCTATAGTCACTCTCACTCTCTCTCTCTCCTATAGTCACTCTCACTCTCTCTCTCTCCTATAGTCACTCTCACTCTCTCTCTCTCCTATAGTCACTCTCACTCTCTCCTATAGTCACTCTCACTCTCTCCTATAGTCACTCTCACTCTCTCCTATAGTCACTCTCACTCTCTCCTATAGTCACTCTCACTCTCTCTCTCTCTCTCCTATAGTCACTCTCACTCTCTCTCTCTCTCTCCTATAGTCACTCTCACTCTCTCTCCTATACTTACTCTCTCTCTCCTATACTTACTCTCTCTCTCCTATACTCTCTCTCTCTCTCCTATACTCTCTCTCTCTCTCCTATACTCTCTCTCTCTCTCCTATACTCTCTCTCCTATAGTCACTCTCTCTCTCTCTCTCCTATAGTCACTCTCTCTCTCTCTCTCCTATAGTCACTCTCTCTCTCTCTCTCCTATAGTCACTCTCTCTCTCTCTCTCCTATACTCACTCTCTCTCTCTCTCTCCTATACTCACTCTCTCTCTCTCTCTCCTATACTCTCTCTCTCTCTCCTATACTCACTCTCTCTCTCCTATACTCACTCTCTCTCTCCTATACTCACTCTCTCTCTCCTATACTCACTCTCTCTCTCCTATACTCACTCTCTCTCTCCTATACTCACTCTCTCTCTCTCCTATACTCTCTCTCTCTCCTATACTCTCTCTCTCTCCTATAGTCACTCTCTCTCCTATAGTCACTCTCTCTCTCCTATACTCTCTCTCTCTCCTATAGTCACTCTCTCTCTCTCTCCTATAGTCACTCTCTCTCTCTCTCCTATAGTCACTCTCTCTCTCTCTCTCCTATAGTCACTCTTTCTCTCTCTCTCTCTCCTATAGTCACTCTTTCTCTCTCTTTCTCTCCTATAGTCACTCTTTCTCTCTCTCTCTCTCCTATAGTCACTTTCTCTCACTCTCCTATAGTCACTCTCTCTCTCTCTCTCTCTTCTATAGTCACTCTCACTCTCTCTCTCCTATACTCACTCTCTCTCTCTCCTATAGTCACTCTCACTCTCTCTCTCTCCTATAGTCACTCTCACTCTCTCTCTCTCCTATAGTCACTCTCTCTCTCTCTCCTATAGTCACTCTCACTCTCTCTCCTATAGTCACTCTCACTCTCTCTCCTATAGTCACTCTCACTCTCTCTCTCTCCTATAGTCACTCTCACTCTCTCTCTCTCCTATAGTCACTCTCACTCTCTCTCTCTCCTATAGTCACTCTCACTCTCTCTCTCCTATAGTCACTCTCACTCTCTCTCTCCTATAGTCACTCTCACTCTCTCTCTCCTATAGTCACTCTACCTCTCTCTCCCCTATAGTCACTCTCTCTCTCTCTCTCTCCTATACTCACTTATTTTCTCTCTCCTATACTCACTCTCACTTTCTCTCTCCTATACTCACTCTCACTTTCTCTCTCCTATACTCACTCTCACTTTCTCTATCCTATACTCACTCTCCCTCTCTCTCTCCTATACTCACTCTCACTCTCTCTCTCCTATACTCACTCTTACTCTCTCTCTCTCCTATACTTACTCTCTCCTATACTTACTCTCTCTCTCCTATACTCTCTCTCTCCTATACTCTCTCTCTCCTATACTCTCTCTCTCCTATACTCTCTCTCTCCTATACTCACTCTCTCTCTCTCCTATACTCACTCTCTCTCTCCTATACTCACTCTCTCTCTCCTATACTCACTCTCTCTCTCCTATAGTCACTCTCTCTCTCCTATAGTCACTCTCTCTCTCCTATAGTCACTCTCTCTCTCCTATACTCTCTCTCTCCTATAGTCACTCTCTCTCCTATAATCACTCTCTCTCTTATAGTCACTCTTTCTCTCTCTCTCCTATAGTCACTCTCTCTCTCTCTCTTCTATAGTCACTCTCTCTCTCTCTCTTCTATAGTCACTCTCTCTCTCTCTCTCTTCTATAGTCACTCTCTCTCTCTTCTATAGTCACTCTCTCTCTCTCTCTTCTATAGTCACTCTCTCTCTCTCTCTTCTATAGTCACTCTCTCTCTCTCTCTTCTATAGTCACTCTCTCTCTCTCTCTTCTATAGTCACTCTCTCTCTCTCTCTTCTATAGTCACTCTCTCTCTCTCTCTTCTATAGTCACTCTCTCTCTCTCTCCTATAGTCACTCTCTCTCTCTCTCTTCTATAGTCACTCTCTCTCTCTTCTATAGTCACTCTCTCTCTCTTCTATAGTCACTCTCTCTCTCTTCTATAGTCACTCTCTCTCTCTCTCTCCTATAGTCACTCTCTCTCTCTCTCTCCTATAGTCACTCTCTCTCTCTCTCCTATAGTCACTCTCTCTCTCTCTCTCTCTCCTATAGTCACTCTCTCTCTCTCTCCTATAGTCACTCTCTCTCTCTCTCTCCTATAGTCACTCTCTCTCTCTCTCCTATAGTCACTCTCTTTCTCTCTCTCCTATAGTCACTCTCTTTCTCTCTCTCCTATAGTCACTCTCTCTCTCCTATAGTCACTCTCTCTCTCCTATAGTCACTCTCTCTCTCCTATAGTCACTCTCTCTCTCTCTCCTATAGTCACTCTCTCTCTCTCTCCTATAGTCACTCTCTCTCTCTCTCCTATAGTCACTCTCTCTCTCTCTCTCCTATAGTCACTCTCTCTCTCTCTCTCCTATAGTCACTCTCTCTCTCTCTCTCCTATAGTCACTCTCACTCTCTCTCTCCTATAGTCACTCTCACTCTCTCTCTCCTATAGTCACTCTACCTCTCTCTCCCCTATAGTCACTCTCTCTCTCTCTCTCTCCTATACTCACTTATTTTCTCTCTCCTATACTCACTCTCACTTTCTCTCTCCTATACTCACTCTCACTTTCTCTCTCCTATACTCACTCTCACTTTCTCTATCCTATACTCACTCTCCCTCTCTCTCTCCTATACTCACTCTCACTCTCTCTCTCCTATACTCACTCTTACTCTCTCTCTCTCCTATACTTACTCTCTCCTATACTTACTCTCTCTCTCCTATACTCTCTCTCTCCTATACTCTCTCTCTCCTATACTCTCTCTCTCCTATACTCTCTCTCTCCTATACTCACTCTCTCTCTCTCTCTCTCTCCTATACTCACTCTCTCTCTCCTATACTCACTCTCTCTCTCCTATACTCACTCTCTCTCTCCTATAGTCACTCTCTCTCTCCTATAGTCACTCTCTCTCTCCTATAGTCACTCTCTCTCTCCTATACTCTCTCTCTCCTATAGTCACTCTCTCTCCTATAATCACTCTCTCTCTTATAGTCACTCTTTCTCTCTCTCTCCTATAGTCACTCTCTCTCTCTCTCTTCTATAGTCACTCTCTCTCTCTCTCTTCTATAGTCACTCTCTCTCTCTCTCTCTTCTATAGTCACTCTCTCTCTCTTCTATAGTCACTCTCTCTCTCTCTCTTCTATAGTCACTCTCTCTCTCTCTCTTCTATAGTCACTCTCTCTCTCTCTCTTCTATAGTCACTCTCTCTCTCTCTCTTCTATAGTCACTCTCTCTCTCTCTCTTCTATAGTCACTCTCTCTCTCTCTCTTCTATAGTCACTCTCTCTCTCTCTCCTATAGTCACTCTCTCTCTCTCTCTCTTCTATAGTCACTCTCTCTCTCTTCTATAGTCACTCTCTCTCTCTTCTATAGTCACTCTCTCTCTCTTCTATAGTCACTCTCTCTCTCTCTCTCCTATAGTCACTCTCTCTCTCTCTCTCCTATAGTCACTCTCTCTCTCTCTCCTATAGTCACTCTCTCTCTCTCTCTCTCTCCTATAGTCACTCTCTCTCTCTCTCCTATAGTCACTCTCTCTCTCTCTCTCCTATAGTCACTCTCTCTCTCTCTCCTATAGTCACTCTCTTTCTCTCTCTCCTATAGTCACTCTCTTTCTCTCTCTCCTATAGTCACTCTCTCTCTCCTATAGTCACTCTCTCTCTCCTATAGTCACTCTCTCTCTCCTATAGTCACTCTCTCTCTCTCTCCTATAGTCACTCTCTCTCTCTCTCCTATAGTCACTCTCTCTCTCTCTCCTATAGTCACTCTCTCTCTCTCTCTCCTATAGTCACTCTCTCTCTCTCTCTCCTATAGTCACTCTCTCTCTCTCTCTCCTATAGTCACTCTCTCTCTCTCTCTCCTATAGTCACTCTCTCTCTCTCTCCTATAGTCACTCTCTCTCTCTCTCCTATAGTAACTCTCTCTCTCTCTCCTATAGTCACTCTCTCTCTCTCTCTCCTATAGTCACTCTCTCTCTCTCTCTCCTATAGTCACTCTCTCTCTCTCTCTCTCCTATAGTCACTCTCTCTCTCTCTCCTATAGTCACTCTCTCTCTCTCTCACTCTCCTATAGTCACTCTCACTTTCTCTCCTATACTCACTCTCACTCTCTCTCCCATACTTGCTTTCTTTCTCTCTCTTTTATTGTCTTTCTTTCTCTTTCTCTCTCTCTCTCTCATATTCTCTCTATCAAATTGAATACTGTAAAATTGTAAACATTACAACTCCAATTTTATTAAGTACTAGAAAGGTCTTTTTTTTGGTGTGCCTGGAAAATTTATTAAACAAAGAAACTCTTGTCCCCACTCCTGAACTACAATACAGACTCCATCATATTACTGTAAAACCCTAACAAAAAAATTAATATTAAAATGTCAAAGTGAATAACTATATTGTATACATTTTCAACATCCCAAGTCGCATTTTAGTACATGAAAATGTAATTAGGAATGTTGAAAACATACATCACAGAATGTGAATACGATATATAAATATAAGTTAGTTATAATATCATCGGCTTTGTTTCTTACCATTTTTACGTAAGTAATTAAAGAAGAAATTTTTTATAACCGTGTTTTAAAGAAAGGGAGAGATTGTGAAAGTTGGTACTATTCAATTAAAGCTTTAATAGTTGAAATAATTAAAAAAAACAAAAAACATTAGCAGTGTTAATATGTCTTTCATAAAGTCAGCCATGTTAAAGCATAAATGGTAAAGTAGGTCA
The DNA here is from genome assembly GCA_963556195.1 of Sepiola atlantica. Classification (NCBI taxonomy): domain Eukaryota; kingdom Metazoa; phylum Mollusca; class Cephalopoda; order Sepiida; family Sepiolidae; genus Sepiola; species Sepiola atlantica. The sequence continues at coordinate 166,759,648 of OY744520.1, read as the reverse complement.
ATCAGTGTAAAAATTATTTAGTAAATGTCAAGGAAAAAAAAGAAGGGCTTTATGAATGTTCAACTTATTGTTAGCTGTTGTCATCGTCCCAAAATTTCTATTTAATAATAAAATAATAAAATCATTGTGTACAGTGCTCGAGTGCACTGCAACACGTCAAAAGTGCATAGAATAATGTACAATTTTCAGGGAAATAAACAGTGTATGAATCATGATACACATATGTGGGGACATTGTTGAATTTCGTGTTTTAAAGAATGCAGGAAACTCATGCTCCTACCTCTGAACTCCATATAAATATATTTACTTAGCTTTGAGTTTTTCTCTAAATATAAACTTTATAACATTTAAACGTTTGTATTGTTTCCTAACTTTGTCTGTGTGTAACTGAAACTGTCACATTTCTCTAACATTTTATGCCATATCTTAGATCCTTTGGTTTTTATCCTAAGACATTTGTTGCACATTATTTCATGTGTCTTATGTGTTGTACAGTATGCCTTTCATGGGTCAGTGCTGAAGATGTTCACTTGATCCCTTTTTCAGGAGACACATTCATGAAGGAGACAACAAAAATGTCAACATTAACTCGCAGTTGCTTTTGGTTGGATCATCCTCACAGGGATCTAAGCACCCCTAATTATATGGACATTGCATGACATTCTAACGTTACTAAAATTTTGTCAACAACTGAGTTAACTTAAAAGCAATCCTACATTACATGCTAAAGTTAACCACTGAGCTATCTACTTTTCGTGTGAGCTTTAACTGACCCAAAGGTCAGCTGTCGTCCCCCTTCCCCTCCGACAATCATACTGTATGACTCCTTGCATCTGGGAACTATTTCTATACATTAGTTCAAAAGTCAATATTTATTGTCAATATGTCAACCCACTGAGAATTGTTGGCCTTTTAATACTAATACTACTGTTACTATCTAAGTAGACACTCTTGAGATCAGTTGAATTCAAAACAAACTCTTATTCATATTTATTGACATGAGAAAAACAATCTTAAAATGTGTAAGTTATATAATGATTTCTAAAAACAGGTTTACATAAATGATGGCTCAGTGGATTTGCAGATTTGTTTCACTTTCCTGCAGCAAGTTTTGTGCAGACATTTTCCCAGACACAAAAAAAAATCTGTCTATGAATTTATAAAATATAAAATATTTACATCCAGAGGATGCTAATTTTATACTTTGAATTTGTTATTTATAATTTCAGTGGTGTTGGATTCTATTTCTTATTCTGTTCAATTTTGGTATTGCTTGTACTGCTTGAGTTTGTTGTTGGAGGGGTGTTGTATACAGAATTATGCCGCTATCTCGACAAAAATGAGCCCTCCAAATTACAGGTAAGAATGATTTCTGTTTATTACTCGATACTCATATTCATTTGTGTTTGTCATACACACAAATCCTTTATTAGATCTTCTGATGATAAGGAGCTGAGATATACCAAAAGTTCTGATTGGTTAATACCATGTGGGGGTGGAGAAAAGGGACTTTTGAAGGTGTCAGATGATAAATTAGATGTTCATTATTACCCTAAAGCTAAAGGGGAATGAAAAGTGTAAATTATGAGTAATGTACGACTAACCCTAACCCAGCCGGAGATTGTCAGGGAATTGGATTAACTCTTAACACAGAAAACCGCACTAGTCAGCAGTTCTATTCAACATTCCTTTGTTTTTTTAAATATATTTAAAACATTATAGTGGAAGAAAAATTGTATAATTAAAGACAAAATCCTATTTATATCAACTTTATTAGCCACTTTCGTTAAACTTGTAATAATAGACAAGGTGTTAATAATAGAGGACAAGTCCATAAGTCTGGACAAAGAAAAAGGTTTGAGAGTCCATACTTAATGTCCTGTTTGTAGGGAACGGAGAAGAGTTCATGTAGTTATTGTTTGGAAGTAAGTTAGTCTGTATGTCGAATGGTATTGGGAGTAGGTCCACATGCGGGAGGTCACCATCTTGGAAAGTGAAATCTTGTCGGTGACGATAGCCCATGGCTAACAGTAGGTTTGTGTTTGCATCCTAAGAGAAGATTTCAAGGGCAGATAATTCGAAATCTTAAGAAAGAAGATGGAGGCTTTGTGAACGAATCGCTGTTATGATACACAGAATGGAAAAATACTTGTAATTAAAGTTCTAGTGGATAATTTTTTCTACTTTTTTGTACAGTGAGTAAGAATATAACGCTGAATAAGTATATAATATTGTTTTTATAAAAAAATAATTTTTTCATACGGCCGCTGAACAGCACAATCACCTAATTTTTTCTGCACATGTATTGACAAAATCCAAACATAAGAGATGAATTTGTACACCGTAAACTGCACTGAATTTTTATAAAAGCCAAATCGTTCTGTGTTGTGCTATTACTACCAAATCACCATATCGAAGAAAACACTAAAAAGTCTTTTAGATTTTAATAAAATTAAATTTTATCAACATTTGTATGATTGCATGAAAAATTTAAAGTTAGATATCAAAATTAAATGTTTAGAAAATGTATCTTTTGTGTTAAAGTAAATAAATGAAGTCAGCATTTTTTTTTGTATTTTAGAAGCCACCCAACCACCATAAATTGTCATTTCTGGAGAGCTATAATGTTGTTTTCTCTGCCAAAACAAAAACAAAAAAAATGAATTAAAATGCAATTATTTTGAGGTGTATTTTACCAAATTGTTAATGTAATTTATTTGAAAGTTTCACAATTAACTGATTCTCTTTTTTGATTTCTCTTTCTTAAAGTTTCTTTTTCTTTTCTTTTTTTCCAGCCCATCTTGAACAATTTCAATTTTAGTTATGAAGTATTTGACAAGAAAGTTAATTTAGCTATATACGATGTTGTGGAGTAAGTACTTCTATTTGTATACAAAACTTTTATACTAATGTCTATTTTTTAATTTTAATAAACATTATTTTATACAATAATGTAAAAGCAATGTATGATTTGCTTTTATTTAAATTGCAACAAACTTCAAGTGGCTACTGTCCATTCATCTTATGAAAATTTCAGATGTTGTTGATAACATTGGATAAGCTTCTGAATAAGGTCAGAAAATATCCATTTGTACTTGAAGTTATGTCTGTTTTGCTTTCTGACTCTCTCAGGACTGCTATATGGTAAAAAAATCCTAGACTCTTCCAGAAGTGTTTAAAATACAGCTGAATGCCTTTGTCATCAGATGCTAGATATTGAAAAAAAGATGAAGCATATACTGGAAACCATCAATCGAGTGGCTATGACTTGAATGAGTTACAAGAATTTGCAACTAACAAGGAAGGGTGGTAGGAAGATATGGTCGAGAAGCATGATGACACATCATTCCAAGTGAAGAAAATAATTTAAATAAACCTATGTTTAGTCAGTTATCTCCCTTGGATTTATTCTTGATACCAATACAGATACTTCAAGCGCTTCAAGAGTTTATAATTTCGTTTTGCCCATGCATGGAAAATTCAGAACTTGACGCTGCTTTTTTCTGGCACGATTTTCAAAGCTTGCGGACGTTTCATCTGCTGCTTCTTTTTATGAGCATGCTTCCTAAGCCTAGCAGCTTTTGTCTGTTAGGTGACTTCAAACGACTCTGTCGACATCTTTCTCAGAGTGCCGCATCGCTGCCAGAGACATTTCAATGTAAGTATAAAATTACATATTCAGAGCTTTCACGCATATGCTCAGTTTTCAACCCCGGTAATTTATTTTTTTCTTTTATTGTAATGGGAACGATTGTACTTTATGTCTTAGTCTACACTTTTACATATTACATCTTAACCTCTTTATGTTCGTCGAGGATAAACTAATAAATGTAGATGTTATTGAATCGAATTGTTTCTTCTCGATTATCTGTTTCTTTTTTGCCATCCATGTATGTTACCAAGAATAACGGCAACCATGTGAACAGAGAATGAATTATTTCTGAGGCCGTGGTCAGCCAATATGATAAAATAGGAACATCTAACCTCACCTGCTAATGCATACAACAATGACCAAATGTCTGAATGTTTTAGGTTAACAGATTGCCATCTGTTGCTCTTGCAGTTTAGCAGACATCAAAAGAGTCAGGGTTTGTCAAATTGTTCATTCACTCTTTTAACAGTCAAACATCATTATGTAGCCACTAATGTCACTATGAAAATATATCTGGTGATTTTACGCAGCTCGGATTGACCTGAGATGACCTTATAAGGGTTGAAAGGTCTTTAAAACCTAACAAACAGATTTACGCAGCTCTGGAGAAAGCAACATTCACAGGTAACATGAATTGAAACAAATACATAAAAGATATTGCCAAGGCTGCTGCAAAGAAAGTGGGCTCCCTCTACTGTGCTAGAAAACCTCTCACACCTGACAGTATCCTATATCTCTACAAAGCAACCATCCGCCCATGCATGGAGTATTGTTATCACGTCTGGACTGGTGCACCATCCACTAGTCTCTCCCTCTTAGACAAGGTCCAAAAAATAGTCACTAATCTAATAGGTCCCTCACTATACACCAAGCTCCAACCCCTGTTCCATCGCTGCAATGTTACATCCTTGTGCTTGTTTTACAAGTACTTCAATAGAATGTGTTCCGGTGAACTTGCTGCTCTGGTGTCCTCTCGCCATAAATACACTCGACCAACCCGACAATCAGCTAAATCCCATCCATTCACTGTGGAGGTCCTCAGATGCCAGAGAGCCTTCTACTCCAATAGCTTTTTTCCTTGTTCTGCCGGCCTTTGGAACTCCCTCCCTGCTCCCTGTTTCCCCGACTGTACCAACATGCAGAAATTTAGAACTAATGTGAACAAGCCTCTCGCTGCACAGCGCCCAACTTAGAATGACCCCCCCCCCAAAAAAAAAAAACACTTTCACCCTAATTCTTAGTATCACCTTACGTCTGCAGTGGCAACTTGCCTTGTTTAGGGTGAACTAAGTTTTAAAAAATAAATTTCAAAAAGCGGATGTGTGCCTTTCCCAAAAGCTTTAGTACAAAGTGAGCATTACATCAACAGTTTCTTTGATGAAGGCAATTGTTTCTTTGACTCTTCTGCTAAAATCTTCTGCATAACTCTATTTGGCTTAATTTTTTAACTGTTGTCTTCAACATGTTTTCTCTGCATTTTCTTGCTGGGTAAATAGGAATGTGGACATCTAATCATATACAATGGATCATTTACAATAGATAAATTGTATTTCTGCATGAAATGACTCAAAAGAAAAAGGCTTAAAAAAATGCCATAAAACGGATAAATCAAACCATCTTTGCTATGTTGAATATACAAGTACAATTATCAATTTTAAATGTTATTTTTTTTTCTTTTCTCTCCAGCAAATGCTACGCTAATCATTCCTTATTGAATTCATTAAACTTTCCATCATCCATTCTGAAAGACCAGGTCCCAACAAAGGTAAGCATCACAATATTTTGTTTTTTGTTTCAAAATTAATATAAAGTATAAACTTTAAAAAAAAATGCCCTACCATATTTCCAGCACGTAAGACAGTGAGATCAACATGAGAACGATGTCAAAAATAGATGTTTAGATGTGTCGTACAATTTAGGCAAACCCGAAAGGTTGCATTTTGTGCTAAGATTAACATCATTAGTGTTAGATTTTCTTTTATGAGGAAAACGAAATGATTCCATTAATTTTAATCAGGTTAAACTTCCTTAAGAATGATGCAGACCTCCGAATCCCTACCGAAGGGGCCCAAAATTGATGGAGGAGTATGCACAAATGCTTGTTTAAGAAATGCTTTAGTTTTAGTTATTTTATCCCTTAACATATTGAAAAAGATCATGTCAAGTCCTTTTTTTATCCATTATATCCCATAAAATATTTGAAATGATTATGTCAAGTCCCTTTCTCATCCATTTTTATCTATGGATTCATTTTCTTAACTATGAGTAACTTTGAACTGCCCCCCCCCCCTATTTATCCGGATCTTAACTTGCCTGTTTCTTCTACTGATCAACTATTCACCCTCATATATAGAACTATAACTAACTCTGTGGCCAATGATACTTAATAACTTAAGGAGTGTGTTGCCTTAAGTAATATGTAACCTAATAATCTTATGGAAAATCTTTGCCATTTTGTTTGCAGACATTAGTTGATAAAATCAACAGCATTCCGAGGGACGACCTATATATTAATGTGACATTGCTGGATGGTAAACTACAAACGATGCTGGAAGACTTAAAAAAATTGAGTACAAAAGGTATCAAAATTGATAAATACGAAGAAGAGGTGAGAACATTTTTTTTTTTTTTCATTATTAGTTTTAACATTGTCTTCTTCTCCTTCTGAGAAAGCTTAGAAAGGGTGAAATGTTAAATAATAAGACCTTATTTCTTAAAAAAGTGCTCATTTTCCTTTTTATTTATTGTATAATATTTATCTATATTTTTACATCTCATTTTTTAAAAATCAACTATTTTTGTAACCATATGAACAAAAAATGGACGATGAAATAAGACAAAAATTGTCTGTTAACTACTTTTAAGTTATTAGACCTATGAATTTTCATTTTTGGTAGGAATGATATCTGATATTGGCGTATCAGAAGAAGTGCGACCCGTAGTCAGCATGCCGCTATTCCGAATTCACAACAGCAAGCTGCAATCAATAGACTGTCTCTCCGGTCATAATTTTGGTAAAGTCAAAATCTTTTTTATGTAAATTATTATAATCAAAACTTGCTGAGAGGAAAAGTTTTGTATTTTTATTTTAAATAATTTCTTTTAGAAAAATAAGTACTCAAATATGGGGGTTTATTTTTTTTTCAAAACATTGAAATATGAATTTTTCTAGCAATCATAGTGCTGTCAGATCGCATATATTAAAAAAAAAATATCCATTTTTACTTTATATTTAATTTTCATTTTAAAAAAATTTACCAGCAAGTTTTAATTATAAAATTTTACATGAAAAAGATTTTGACTTTTCAAAAATTATGACCTGAGAGACAGTCTATTGATTGTGAATTTGGAATCGCGGCACACTAACTATGGGTCGCTTCTTTTTCTCATACGCCCTGATATCATACCTATGCAGAGTGTGTTCTGTCTGCAAGAGAGCATGAAACCCCTTTATTAAATTGTTTTGATCTCTGATTTTAATGAGATTTTAACCATAATTAAACTATACAAAATGCAATAGAGTCTCAAACTCTGCAAAGTTTGATCATTTTAAGACCCTCTAATTAAACAAATTAAAAACCTTTTACTCTAAGTCCTAGGTCTTCAGTTGTGTTATCTCTAATTTCAGACACTTGTTTATCAAACCAATCAGTTTTTTTTTTGTTACTCCTTTCAAGTTTTTTGTAGCAAATCGTTCCAAGCATCTCATTATTCACCCATCCTGGAAATGGGTATTTCAGCTACTACAACATACATATCAATACATCTATATTGACTTGCACAAAAACTGAATAAATGATAAGAATATGAACCTAGTTTATTGTTTTTGGTCAATTAGTTTGTGCAATAAATGAAAAGCCTCTGTGGATGCTTCCATTTATTCGTAATATAGGTATGACCTTTTATTTTTGTATTTCATTTGGTTCTAGGATAACACAATTGAATTTCTAGCTCTTTTCTTTTTTTTTTGTACCTCTTCATAAATAATGGATACAATTAACATAAAAGATTTTTCGGTGCTTGTCCAGTGCAAAGGCCGTACGAAAAAATTATTTATTTATGAAAACAATATTATGTACTTACTCAGTGATATTTTATTGTTCAATGTTGAAAAAGGTAGAAAAAAATTATCCACTAAAACTTTAATTACAAGTATTTTCCCATTTTTCGTATCATAGCAATCGCTTCGATGAGTATGCCTCCATCTTTTTTCGTTGAACATAATTCAAGAGCAGATAATTTGCAAGGGCAGATAATCACGCAATTTAAAAAAATATATTGAACTTAAACCATTTCACTATAGGTTCTATCTACTAAAAGTTTACTTTTAGTTTCATATTTGATTCTATATATATATATATTTATTTATATATATATATATATATATATATATATATATATATATATATATATATCTTTGTTTAATTCTCATGATGGAGCTGCATATAAAGGTTATTTTAGATTGTTGTCTCACTAAAAAAACTTTATATTATAAACTTTAAATTGAAATTTTTTTGTATGTTAATTTCTTTTTGCAGATTGTTTAAATGTCATTTAACTTTGCTTCCTTTTCTTTTCAAGCTTAGCGAGGTGAGTTGTGTCCGCAGGAAATCAAAGAAAAAGGGCTGATTTTCTTAAAGAGAAAATGAGTTTGTTGTTCTATGCATGAAATGTGCAGACCCATTCCCATTCCCGTTCCCCTTCAACTTCCACTTCTTTTTTGTTGAATTGTTTTTTAGTTCCCAAATATTTTTAGGCTCTATCTAATTAGTTTTAAGAAATTTAAGTAATTTTAATTGTGACCACAAAGCTGCCAATCAATTACAGATGTTTAGTGTTTTAAAATGACACTCATTGAAATATGTTGGCCTACATTATTTAACATTATTACCTTTTTTAATATTTCAAGAAGAATATTAAAGGTCTTTCCTTCAGTAATGATGACCTCTGCAACTTAATGCTGAGGCCAACTAGTATATATCTCAGTCTTTTTAGTTGTTTCGACTTTAATACAAAATAGATGTTATAACCTGACTTAGCAATAAACTTTTAAATGGCTGTATAATCATGTTGACAAATATTGCTTACTTACACATATTGTAATTTTTCACATGTGATAACTTATGCTTATTTTAGATTATCCATTTATACAGTTTATTATTGATTTTATAAAGATGTGACTGCTTATGGTTTAGTAACATTGGATCACCAAAGTTGTCATACTGAACCTCTTTGGTACTAACATGAGTGACTATTTTGAAATGGAGTGGCTGTAAAGTCACTAATCAACCCTTGGGAAAGAGGTATGAACTCTCTCCTCTATCCATGTGTCAATTTTTTTAATCTTTATCCCAATCCAGAGTTCACCTTCTTGGGGAGCTGGATTTTATCCACATTAAAAACCGACCTTGTGTCTAACTCTGCCCTCATGGGGGGGCAAGTAAATAGAAATTAGACTCAATACTTGGTAGTCTTGAGAAGAAAAACTCTAAAGTAACACCATTGTCTTGAATTTTTTTTTTGCATTGGACAATTATCCTCATCATGCAGATTATCCATTGTCTATTGATATGGCAGAAGGCCAATTCTAAATTGATCAAGCAAAGCTGTGACTCCATGTTCAAATCTGTTGTTGCTAAAATCATTGGTTAACTTATTTCGTTTTTATACAAAACAAAATATATCCTATAGAACTGAGATAGGCAAGCAAGAGAGGTGATAGCAAATGACACCTAATCGAATCTCCAAGATAATTAGGTGAAAGTGACGTCAGCAAACACTTAGATATGCAACAGCATAACAAGGTCAGAACAATTGATTGAAAAATCTTAATGGAAATGGATGTAATGTAGCAAAGCTGCAGAATAACAGAAGGGACTACTTATCCTGATTAGAAACTCTGGAAGAGGATGCACAATGTTGAAACTCAAAACTTCTCATTATCACAGAGAATCATTACTGACATCACTCCCTCATGCACAATTATTGTTAAATATTATCAATATTCAGATTCAACATTAATTCATTTGAGGAACCACTTTCTAAAAAAAACATTGTTTATAGCGCTAAACAAATGACAATGTCTTACTGAACAGTTTAAATACATTTTTGATACCTGTTTTTTTTTTTTTAATAAGGCTTTCTTTTTTTTTTTAATTGTAAAGGAATCAGAGTATTAAGTGGAAAGTTTTGAAATATCTTCTGATATTTACAAATTTATACAAATCAAAATTATTTGTGTAAAAATCAAAATTTATCTTTAAGTCTACTGTCAGTTGGCCATTTTGTAAACATTTATTTAGAAAAATATTTTTTAATCACACTTGATTTTCATTTTGCATTAAGTAATAAACAAGGTAGAAAGATTCTGAAATATAAAAAGTCTTGCTATAAAAAATCTGTCAATTGTGATGATTCATTAATGAGATGTTTGTGCAAATATATAGAAGTATAATAATTGTATAGATATAATAAACTAAATATTCTTTCTAACATATTTCACTCTTTAACGTAATAACAAAAATCCTATTTTGTTATGTGCAAAAACTGATATTACTTAAAATCACATCTGACTTAGACATTTTGGACTCTCTATCTGCTCCACCCTACCTTCCTTTGCATTTGAATGCTTTTCAAAAATACCCAGGCTTTCTAGTCATGTTTGGTGATGACTGATATTGCATGAAGAATAGTCAAACATACGCATGTGAAAAAAAAATCTTATCAGAACAGACTTCTAAAAGACTTTTTTTTAATCTGGAAATGCCACATAGGATTATATTTTGTATAATTTTAGATATTTTGGTTATTTTTATTTGCTTTGTAAGAGACTTTTAATAGCCTTTCTATGGGCATTCACAATATCTGTCTTTAGATGTGTGTTCTACATTGTGTTTTTTTGTTTTTCAAACCTTTTGTTGTCTTCTACCACTGCATGAAGCCACAAAATGATTGCATCTGCAAGAATATTACATGATTGTTTGAATTGTACTAATTTTCATCACACCAAACCATCAAAAATTAAAGTGATAATCAATGGTTCTTAAACAAATTCTTCTGTGTGAAAAAAAAAAGATCACATCCTTTAAGCTTTTTTTTTATCATTAAAACTTTTTCGATACAGGGAGAGATAGGACAAATTGGGATTGACTACTTTGCTGGAGAGAAGAATGAGAGATGATATGATTGAGACTTTCAAGATAATAAATGCCATTTTTTTTTTAGTATTTTTCCTAGATCTGGAAGGTTATTGTCAAGGCAGTTTTCAAAAACTAGATCTGTTAAGTTTTTTTGCTCACAGAGTAATGTTTTTGGAATGAGTTGCCAGATCAGATTAAGAACAGCAATAGCGTGGATCAGTTTAAGATGAGGTTGGATGAATTCAGAGAAAGTGGTAGGAGGGAGAAATTGAAGGGGCACTTTTGGGAGTTATCAAATGAAATATTTAACAGAATTTGATCTGGATATCGATACTGTACTAAGAGTTTTTTGTTTTTTTTGTTTTTTTAACAGTTGAATTGAGAAGATAGTTAAAGGGGAGATGCCCAAGGAGACATAACAAACAAATAAATAAATAAATGTCTTTCTATAAGAATTTCTGCTCCTTCACTCTCATCATGATTTAGTTTGGATTCGTATTTACATTGCAAAACGTGCAGATTGAATGCATACATTGTAGATGCATCCAAACATCTCTATAAGAGCTGCGGTTTGTTGCTCAGTCATGCGTAAGTCTGAGATAGCAATATAGTGTATAAAGCCACCACAAGTAACAAAGAAAAGTGTATATAGGAAAAACAGAAACTATTTAAAGCTAGGCAAAAACTATCATCTTATGACCCAAACCCTAAACTCAATATAGCCTGTTCAAGTATGTATGGCAACAAAAAGATAAAAATGTACACACTCAATGATATGGGAAATTATTAAAAAACAAACATTTTGTAGCATTAACAGCATGAATTGCTAATTGTGCCTAGAGAAAAAATACCAGATAATAACCTTTAAACAGAGGAATAGACTCTTAAACAAAACATGAATTTATTGCAAAATGCAGTCATTTAAATAAACATCTCTTATGTCAAATGAAGTCTGAATTAATGTATGCATATGTATGTAGAAAAGAAATATCTGCACGTGTGTGTGTGTGTGTATATATATATAGTCTAAAAAAGCTTTGAGTCATTTTAAACAAAAGAAAAAAGGAAAATGCAGTTTAAATTCCCAGAGAAACTAACTAAATCCAAGATATCGCAGACTTAGCTTTCGTTGGAAAATTCATAAATAAATTTTTAAAAAATTAATGGGGGAGGGGGGATTCAAGTATCTAACAGTGAAACAAAAACAGGGGACCTTAACTTAAGCGTGAAATATTAAAACGGGGATCATCAGCTGTTTACCATGTAACTGTTTCAGAGATTTAAAAACGGGACAGTTATAATATTCATGGTTCTCCAATGGTACTTATCAAACGACCATTTCCCCAATAATCAAGTGTAGAAATAATTCAGCTTAAATTATAACAATAATAATAATACTATCCAAACACTACACCCAAGAACCATTCTGCGATATGGTAGCTAGCAATAAAATTATATAGGAATAAAAGTTGTATTGAAAAAAAATTTTAAAAAAAAAAAAAAAGCTTAAGTACCCTAGGAAAAATCCCAGCAGAGTGGTCGATTAATTAAGAATTAAAGTTAAAAATTAAGAATTAAGAGCATAATATTTATTTATTTTGGTACAGAAAAATTAGTACAACATTTGTACCGTCGGTTTCAAGCACAGAAGGACTTAGCCATCCGGCTCTCTTCAGCCTCTGTTGTGAGATGACAACAGAAGCTGAAGAGAGCCGGATGACTAAGTCCTTCTGTGTTTGAAACCGACGGTATGAATGTTGTACAAATTTTTCTGTACCAAAATAAATATATATATGTATATGGAATAATATATGGTGTCATAATGACAGGTTATGTCTCCTGAATTGTTTCATTTAATAAATATATGTAAAAAAAGATAACGTTTCTTGGTTTTTCTAAATTCTATAATACAATTCAAAAAACGTTTCCTTAAAGATGTGTGACCCATCTTATATTCAAATCAGCGCGAACCACGCTTGCAAACACATCTGATTTATTTCACTTTCTATGAAGACGTTAACAACATCAGACGTTGAATATTCTTTCGGTACTACGAGGGAGTTTCTTGCGACTTTTTAACACCAGCAAGATGAAGAGAGAGAAAATAACTGTTTATCAATTTTATTTTTTTTTTTGACAAAAATGTTTTTATTTCATTTTTAAACATTATTCCGGTACTTTGGCAATGCTGCATTCTTATGAATTTATCTGTGCTTGTTTTCTTTAGTTTTTTTTTTTTTGCTAATTCACAATTTTAACTTTGTTGTGAAATAAAATAAGGTATTGTTAGAGCTTTGCATCTTATGGTAATTCACCCCCCCAAAAATGTGATTCTTCATTTTTTTAAGCCATTACATGTAAACAGCCTGAAAAACTTAGTGGTAAAAATAAAATTATAATATAATTATATAAATTTAATTTAAAATGATCACTCCTTTCGGACCAGACAGCGTTTTAAGGACATGTTACCAATTTTGTTTTTTAAAATCTTGGCCATGTTAATGTTCCTGATCAAACTTTAGTATAAAATATGTCATTAAGTCATGAAAAACATGCCCTCTTCCTACTGCTAACCATAAGTCTGGGTGGTAATATGAAAAATAAACCAATTACATGTGGTTTTATGACTTTGCCGGTCGAACTTTGAGTTAGTAGTAAAAAATTTAGTTAACTGTCCTAAAAGTTAAAATAGCCCAGAAAGGGGAGATCATTTTACGTTAAATTTATATGTGCATCTAACCTCTCACTCTAAATTTTTTTATTCCACTTGGATTTGTTATAGAATGTTAAATTTTTTATTTTATTACATCACTAATGATTGAATGTTTTTATATTGCCTATAAATGTTCATTTGTGGTTAGTTTAACCATCACTGGGTGAGCCAGGCATGTGTTCTTATGCCGTAGACTGGTTACTTCACATCTGTATAAGACAGTAAGTTTCATGAATATAATTTGGCAAAATAATCGTTTTCCTCGTCTCTTTATCCATCTTGCTTGCTGACAAGTAGAGATAGTCAAACAACATTTCTTTACGACTGTTTTTGTGGATATTGCAAAGTAGAAATCCATTTTGGGTTAGATTACCCTGCACAAAAAAACAATGCCTTTATAGTTTCTATATTTATTTATTTCAGAAATACTTTAAGACATATTCTGTCATCCCCCCCCCCCCCAGTTCATCGAAATTTTTTTGGGGTACAGAAAACTCACAATTAATGTGTTTTATTCCAAAAAATTCCTTTAAATCATGTACTAGTTTGTTGGGAGGGAGGATTGATTATGTCTCTACATTTAAACAAGGGGATAGGATTTACAAATGATAGATTTCCTCACTAAAACTTTGGGGGCAGAGGCTTCTTTAGAATCACATTGCCATGAAAAAAGTGTCTTATTTTTTTAAATAGGTCAATTTTTGAAGTGACAAATTATTAGAATCTCAGTACACTTACTTTTTTTAAAAAGTAGTTTTTTAAGGGTTTTTTTTTTTTTACATTTAAAATTTTCCTTCTTACATAAGATTCTGAGTGTCACCATGTTTGTCTCTATATTACACTACAGCAGTAAAAACTGTTCCTTATTTTCTCGTGGATAGCGAATGTTGTGTGTTACCCTAATTGAATCAAAAGACAAATACGATGGCAACACTTGTAATGTTATCATGTGTGATGGATGTACCGACATGGAGGTAGGGGAAAATTGTTCTGAGAGAGGGAGAGATAAAGAGTGAGCTAAAATGTTGTTTCAAGTAAGACTAATTTATCACCCAGAAATATGATGATGCAATCAATAAAACAATTGTAAGAATAATTTATCACCCGGAAATATGATGATGCGATCAATAAAACAATAGTAAGAATAATTTATCACCCGGAAATATGATGATGATGCAATCAATAAAACAATTGTAAGAATAATTTATCACCCGGAAATATGATGATGATGCAATCAATAAAACAATTGTAAGAATAATTTATCACCCGGAAATATGATGATGCAATCAATAAAATAATTGTAAGAATAATTTATCACCCGGAAATATGATGATGATGCAATCAATAAAACAATTGTAAGAATAATTTATCACCCGGAAATATGATGATGCAATCAATAAAATAATTGTAAGAATAATTTATCACCCGGAAATATGATGATGCAAGCAATAAAACTATTGTAAGAATAATTTATCACCCGGAAATATGGTGATGCAAGCAATAAAACAATAGTAAGAATAATTTATCACCCGGAAATATGATGATGCAATCAATAAAATAATTGTAAGAATAATTTATCACCCGGAAATATGATGATGCAAGCAATAAAACAATTGTAAGAATAATTTATCACCCGGAAATATGGTGATGCAATCAATAAAACAATAGTAAGAATAATTTATCACCCGGAAATATGATGATGCAATCAATAAAATAATTGTAAGAATAATTTATCACCCGGAAATATGATGATGCAAGCAATAAAACTATTGTAAGAATAATTTATCACCCGGAAATATGATGATGATGCAATCGATAAAACAATTGTAAGAATAATTTATCACCCGGAAATATGATGATGATGCAATCAATAAAACAATTGTAAGAATAATTTATCACCCGGAAATATGATGATGATGCAATCAATAAAACAATTGTAAGAATAATATTAGGAGTAGCCTGCACACGCCAAAGATTAAAATGCTTCAAAATTAAAAAGGAGAGAAGCTAGAGGGAGAAAGAAGGAAAGAAAGCAATGAAGAAGCTTCTCACTTGAAGAAATGATGCCAGCAATAACTTGAAAACGAAGAAGAAAGCGAAGGCAGAGATCAAAGGAAGGAGCAATAACTAATAGATTGTGCCAAAAGGGTCTCATCAAGATGCTGTGGTGACAATTAAATTCAATCTGGGCCTGAACACTGTGGAAGATGCATCACAAGCCATGGTGGAATTAGTTCACGCCAACATCGAATTGGTGATTTGACCTAAACCGATCTGTGGACCGTAATATCTTGTATAGACAAGATATGGTGAGCTTTGCGAAGCCAGGGCTTATTCCCATAAGTACTTTAAGAAGATAACTTTTCATGCTCCCAACCTTGCATACACCTTTCTCTATAGGGATTATAAAATGAACAAAGCTGAAAAAAACATGTCTGCTAATTATGTTTACATCACACAGAAAACCGATTGAAAAAAATTATTTTAGACTATTTCAAACTTTTTGCCTTTTTATCTTGACATTTTATGAAAGGAATTGTTATGTTCTTTCGCCTCTGAGAACAATTATCCTTAAACTCTCTAATTCCATTTTGTACATAGTTTTGCTTATTTGTTTTTTTGTTTTCTCTTTTCTTCACCATGTAAATAAATTGTTATTAATTTATACTATGCCTGATCACTTGTTTAATGTTATTTAATATTGCCATGTGTTTTGCCAGTATTACGCTTTCGAGCTACGTTCGACGTTGAAAAGAAAATGCACTTTTTTGTATTTTATTTCTATTTCGCTTTTATTCATGTAATGCTAATAAAGTGATCATTATTTTTCTCTATCAATCTAGGAAGTTAGGTGATTGGCACTTCGTAGGTTGTGACATAGGATGTGCCGTCATCCAATTAACACTACTTCTTTGTTATCGAAATACACCGAGATTCTAAGATTGTATAACCTTGAATTTGTTGCTTAAAAATGGCATATTTTTAATTGAACTTTGTGTGGAACACTTAACAAGTTGGTTGTGTTACTTGAAAATGCATTAATTAGGGATTTTCTGTATATTGCATTGTTTCCTCTGTCATATAGGAAATTCAGTTTTAAAATACACAATGAAATATTGATGCCTTTTTAAATTCTTATCAGTGTATTTTCATATTATTTGAAATAATTTTTTTCTTTGTTAAATAAACCATTTCTTGAATTAAATTCCTACAGTTATTTTTAAGTTTAGATCTTAAGATCTTGTGCATTGGCTTGAACATTAAGTAAGTTTGTATTTGAAAATATTTTATCAAACATTTCTTAAAAGTGGCATTTTTCTTTCTATTTCAGCTAAACAAGACTGTTGTGACAACTGATCTGAATGCGATTGCCTATAATTTAACCAATCTCAATGTTGTAAGTAAAATCACTTAGATCTTTCTTTCCTTTTCCCCATCTCATACATAGTAGTTCCGACTGACATTTACCGGAACTCTTTAAGGATTTATGACAGGACCTGTGCATGGGTGTTGTCCAGGAAATTGAAGAACCCAAGAAACTTATGCTCCCACCTCTGAACCCCATATAAATATTTATCCTCATTTTTTTTTATCAGTTATAAATATTAATTGTAGTGTTCTGTAATTATTAAATGTATAGATAATAATAAACATTTAAATATTCATATTATCTCATAACTAAGAAAGTGCATTCTCGCAGCAATATACTTATATGGAGGTGAGGAAATTCTCTTTTTGGGGATAGGAATAAATAATTCTGTCTCTACACAAACATTGAAAGGAAGGTAATATTTGATATGAATGAAAAAGAATGCTCTTCATTAACCCTATCACTTACCCTAAATCCGGATGGCAATGCAAAGAACGACAGAAACAGTGCATGTGCAGTGGGCGTAACGAAAAAAGTCCATTTATATTCTAACGGATCATCAAGAGTCAATTTTGCTCCAAAATAGCCTGGTCTCTCCCATTAGTCCCATGAGTGAGAGTGCTCAGCTGATGGGCAATAACCCTCACCTCCCACCCCACCTCTGAATGGTAGGAAGGCCTCCCGTTACCTTTGGAACTGCGATGAATTCTAAATAACACAAAGGTGCTCTGTTTCTTTATGTCCTAACACTAATTTTAATTTTGAGTGGAAATTCGAAGAAAAAAAAACAGAATCAGTGAGCATGCAGTGCTTGTAACAGAACTGATAAAAGTCAATTTATATTCTAAAGGACTGGTCCGTTCTGCCAGCATTCTCCCACAGATGAGAGCACCTACGACGACAGGCAATAAACCCATCCTTTGTCGAAAGGAGGTAATGCATCGGAAAATGGCCTTCTTTGACCGTTACAGTAGCATTCCCAGCCTGTCGGCGTGTTATCGTGTGCTATTGACGAATTTGTACTTTAATTCGTCCAACTCGCAAATTCTTGCTTATTTCTGGACTAATTTTTTAAATACTTATATGGTTGGAAAGAAAATAAATAATCTTTCCGAATATGTAATTTGTATGTGTTTTTATCCATTGAATTATTTTTTACAGAGAGTTAAAATGGAATTTATTTCAAACAACTGAAAATGCAAAATATGAACATTTTTTTTTTTTGCAACTTAATTTTAAACGTTAGTTTGTTTTTTTTTTAAAGTTAACACAGCCAATCTTTATCAATATTCTTGAAGTAAACAAATGCCAAACACAAGAAAAAAAGAGATAAGAAAAAAATGGTAGTGTGTCCCCACCGCTCTTGCTTGCTTGCCTTTTTAAGTCTTCTTTCCCCCAAAACTGATTGATTCATATAAGTCTATTATCCTTATTATCTTTTACGAATGTACACCTGTCAAAAATGATATGGGGGGGGGGGGTATGCTCGCCAGTGTTCGCACTAATAGTCATATAAAATAACGTCTAAATCGGTGAAGTTTAAAAAATAAATAAGAAAGAAAGAAAAGGTTAAAAACAAAAACAATGTATCAAGTGGTATAGAAAGAAGAAAGGGGAAAAAAGAAATAACACGTCTCATTATGGAAATGGAGTGAACGGGTTCTGGGTATTTTTAACAAGAGCCAACAAAAGAATGAAAAAGGGGTGAACAAAAAACAAATATACAACAAATAAATGTTACCAAAGGCAAGATAAGTTACTCTTTTACCTACCTGGATAAGTTTTTTTTTGTGTTTTAATTTATTTTAAAACGTTTTTAGTTCAATACAGAACTAGTGTCAACTCTGTTACGTTAGAATGAAGAAAAAAATAGTTTACATTACACGGTTACGTTGAGTCTTGATAATCGCTCAAAAATTATGTTCAACCAAA
The DNA here is from genome assembly GCA_963556195.1 of Sepiola atlantica. Classification (NCBI taxonomy): domain Eukaryota; kingdom Metazoa; phylum Mollusca; class Cephalopoda; order Sepiida; family Sepiolidae; genus Sepiola; species Sepiola atlantica. Next base: position 166,740,842 of record OY744520.1, on the reverse strand, counting down.
CTGTATTTTTATTACCAGTATTTTTGTGTGATTATCTATGTAAGTAGAAGAGTAACTTATCTTACCTTTGGTAACATTTATTTGTTTTTTGTTTTTTTCACTCCTTTGTTTTGTTGGCTCTTGTTAAAAATGTCTGTATTTCTTTCCAAATTCATTTCATCTAGTCGTCGAATTTGCAATTTGCTTTCTCCCTTCCCCTAAACACTGAAATCATTCTGTATGGCAAGTCTTTTACTCCCATGACGGAATGAAGAGAGAAGTACATTTACTTGCGTGACAGGAAGGAAGTACATCTTATATATATATATATATATATATATATATATATACATATATATATATAGGGTGGGCCAAAATAAGGGTCCTATCTTTAAATTTGAATAACTTCCACAAAATAAAAGTTAAACTCACCAAACTTTATGTGTGTGTAGACTGACCCTTCCGAGATTTTTTGAAATAAACAAAACAAATTTTAGCCGAAAAACACTTCTTAAAACTTACAAAAACTAAAGTATTGTTTTTTACACTGTTTTGAGTTTTTTAAGCAAAAAAAATGTTTTCTAAATGAGGGTACGTTCCTTAGGGCTAATACGGCTCATGCTTGCTTCGGAAGGGGTCCTTTACTTATTCTAAAAAAAAAATTTTTTTTAAATCAATAAATAAAAAAGTTATGAATTTTCAAAAATAGGACCCTTATTTTTGCCCACCCTGTATATACACACATTGGTCTTTATTATAGAGCAGAGGATAATTATTTTTATTATTATTCTTATATAGATTTATTATTTTGCCATCTAATTTACATACATGTTTGTGGTGTGTACAGACACATGTAAATTAGATGACTGCTGAAATAGGTAAAAATCTCACTTTACTTTATCATATAGATTACTACTTGCATTTTTTTGCTTGATTTTCTTTTAAAAAGGACTATTTTCTGTTACAACATACTTTACTATTGGTAATACTTTTTTATTTATATTCACTTTGGCTTTTCTAATTGCAATTGTATCGAATTTGTATATTATTTAGTATTATGCTTCCCATAGAATAACATTGCTCTCGGCTCCTTCAAAAAAGGAGTATGCTCCAGAAGTGCACTTTTCCCATAGAATAAAATAGCTTCTGCAAAATGGAGTATGCTCCAGAAGTGCACTTTTCCCATAGAATAAAATAGCTTCTGCAAAAAGGAGTATGCTCCAGAAGTGGACTTTTCCCATAGAATAAAATAGCTCCTGCAAAAAGGAGTATGCTCCAGAAGTGCACTTTTCCCATAGAATAAAATAGCTTCTGCAAAAAAGGAGTATGCTTAGAAGTGCACTTTTCCCATAGAATAAAATAGCTCCTGCAAAAGGGAGTGTGCTCCAGAAGCGCACTCTTTCTGCTCCATAAAGACCTATCAATCAGTTATCTATCCCCACAACTGTTAATCATATCTATTCAACTAATTGCACCTGGCAAACCATATCTGTATTTAACTTTTAAATGCGTATTACTGCCAACTAATATTTAACATAAACAACATTGGAGGGGGGGGGGGTTAAGGAAAGTAGTAAGTGAACCTCTGGTTTACTGTTGGCAGCCTCGTAACCCTCGCTTCCCTTATTTTGTCCTTTAATCCTCACATTTCATGAGCGATGTTTCTGACAAAGAGGAAAGAATTGCTGTTTTCTGGGTTGGAATCTATCCATCTAACACTTATCATTGGCTAATTTTTTACTTTGAAGTGGTAATTTTTTTAGGTCCTTACATCAAGTGGCTTTATGCCTTGTCTGGAGTGATTTCCATTAAAAAAAAAAATTCAATTTTTTAGGGATTTTTGCTACTTGAATTTATCTGCTTTTACATTTTACACTGTTTTTTCTTTTTGCATGTATTTTCTAAAAAGAGCTTTTTATGTATTTTATATTTTTAGGCCAATCTATCATTTAAGGATGATGCTACTAAGTTAAGAGAAATCCAGAACACTACATACATTCAAATGAAGAACGAAATGGTAATTTTTCTTTGTCTATTATTTGGATTTATTGGGAGGAGGTAGCGTAAATTTGCATAATGGATATCATCTTGGACTATGGAATCACCTATGATGAGTTCAAATATTCTTGGATCTATCATGGTTACCTATTCATGAGGATTTTTTGTTTGTTACCAGTAGCACCATTAATTAATTTTCAACTTTATTATTATTAATATATAAGAAAAACTGTTACCTTTACAAACTGGCAGCAAATAATTTGAAATTGAATGTCACACATTAGAGAAATTGAATAAGTGACAAGAACAATATTATCAAATGTTCAGAAGACAATAACACCAGAAAAGACAAAGAAATGATTTGAAATCACAGCTGAAGTAACTGTTAAATTGAAAGGTATTTATCATAATTTTAACCCTTTTTTTTATGAAACTTGCTTAGCGTTCAGATAGGGTACTGGCGCTAATGTGGCTGCATTAATGGTTGGCACATCCAGAGATCAGATGATCTCCAGATGTGCCCACCGTTAAGAAGTAGTCAAATAAAACAACTTTTTTACGGCTACAAGAGCATGCAATAAAATAAAAATGTTTTTATTCTTTCTATATGACCTCATACCAAATAATCCACAGTCACAAGTAATTGGGAATCCCTGTATTAATACATCAGTGAGATAATCCAGAAAATGAGAAATAATAATACACCGGATTGAATTGTTCAAAGTCACAAAATAAAGTTGTCAACAAAATCTTCAGTTTTCTCTTTTCTGTTTATTTTTTCAGAAAAATTTGGCCAAGATCCTGGTTGGTGTTAAAAAAAATCTGAATCTTAATGTAAGTAATTCTTCGCAACAAAACATTTACTGAATTTATCTTTGGGATTTTTTTTGTTTTATTAATACTAGCAAGTCTACCCGGCATAGCCCGGGGCCATAAAAAACAAAATAGAAAAAAATTTAATGGTGTGTACAACATCTTTATATTAAAACTTCTCTATCTCTCTCTCTCTCACCATCTATCTCTCTCTCTCTCTCACCATCTATCTCTCTCTCTCTCTCTCCATCTATCTCTCTCTCTCTTTCTCGCCATCTCTCTATCTTTCTTTCTTTCCCCCTTCCCCATCATTTCCCTCCCTCTCCCCAACCCTCTCTTTCTTCTCCACCCAACTCATTCTTCTCTCTTGTTTTAATGTGTTGAAAAAATAATAATGTAGTTCATTTACCGGAGCTATCTGTTTTAAATGTAATATTATAATCTTACATTGATTGCTCCTGGACAACACCGAGTAGAACTAAAAACTCGACATTCTTGATCCCGGGTAATTCCGACCCACACCCCACCTGCTTTCACAATAATATGAAGAGAAATGATGTTAATAATCAAAATAGTCCAAAGAGATTTAAATAATCTTACTGTAATTTACATTTATTGCTCCCGGCAACGTCAAGTCAAACACAAGTTTCTGTTACCCCCTCCCCCCCTTCCCCTCACTTAACAAATATAATACTGTAATGTTAGTAAGGAGGCCTTCACAGCACTTCCAAAAGTACAGTTAAATTATTTCAACTGTACTTATGTAAGTGTAAAGAGAAATGATGTTGATAAAAAAACTTTGGATATATCATCTTGCTTAGCTATAGACTCATGTTCAGAAGAGGTGCAGTTGGAAATTGAGCAACTCTTGCCTCACTACACTCATATTCAGAAGAGGTGCGGTTGTGAATTGAGTAACTCTTGCTTCACTACAGACTCATGTTCAGAAGAGGTGCGGTGAAGATTGAGTACCCGTTGCCTCACTACAGACTTTTGTTCATTAAGAAGTCAACCTCAACTTACATCGATTATGTGGATGAAAGTATTACATCTGCAACCAGTGTTGCTGAACATTTGTCACGCTTAGGACTGGCCAGCAAAACTCCAGAGCGACCGAAGGATGGGGTCTGGGTGCTTGGTTTGATTGTCTGAGGAGTAGATGATGCCCTGTTTTGGAAACATGGGAATGAGCTGCCGAACCTCCCTGACACTATTACCAGAAGAAAAGTGTTCTCTCTCTGCAGAAAGCTTGTTGGGCATCTCCCAGTGTGCGGCGCACTGCAAGTAGCGACTAGTATCATCAAGCGACGGGCAAGCGCAGAGACAGAAGGATGGGATGATCAAACCGAGGAAGTCTCATTAAGACGTATGCTAACCGAGACTGTTAATAGAGTGAGTCAGGCCAACCCATGCAAAGGTAAATGGTGCGTCAATGGCGAGGAGCTTTTCATGTGGGTTGACGCAAGCTCCTTGGCCGCAGGCCTCCTGCTCGAATCACATGGGACTGCGATTAAAGATGCATGTTGGATTTGGCCAGAATCGGACACATGAAGCTCGCAAAGTTGGATGCTATTCTTAAAGGAGTAAATCTGGCTATAACCGCCGCCAATAATAGCATGGAGCTGAGCCAAATACGACAGCTCCATTTGAACAGCGAAGTGAAACGAATAACCTACTTCGTCAGGAGGATCGCCCCTTGTATGACAAAGAGGGCTGTTAAATCTGCAATTGCATCCCGTCGCGAATGTCTGTCTATTTATCATGTATCAATACGATGACGACATGGGAAGCTTGAATCATCAAGCGTATGGCAAAATTTGAGTATTGATGTCATCCACTATGGGTGTGTTCACTACCTAACCCTCATTGATTGCGGGCCTACCCGGTTTGCCATTTGGCGACTCTTGCAACAAGAAGATTTTAATGCTGCTGTGATACAGTGTCTCAGCTCTGTTTTCTTTGAGAGGGGACCACTCGAGGAAATTTTGACCGACAATGGTACAGCTTTTAGCAGCAATAGGTTCAGAATGTTTGCTGAAAGCTGAGGTGTCCGATTGCGTTTCTGGTGTGGATATACGTCAGGAAATGGAATTGTTGAGAGGTACCATAGATCTATAAAACGGATTGCCGCTAGGAAGGCATGCACTGCTGAAAAGGCGATTTATTGGTACAATATCACGCTAAAAGACGATGTTCATAGTACGATGGCTCCGGCATATGCACTGTACAAGTATAAAGTCCAGGTGAAAATCATCAATGAAGCCCTTCTGTTGCTACCAGAACACAAACATGAAATTTATGAACAGGGAGACGTTGTGCTGGTTGGAGCTCAGCCAAACAGGTGCATGGGTGAATGGAGGACAGGAACTGTGACGAAAGTGGTGAGTCCCCAAACAATGTGTGTGTGGACGGAGTGCCTTGCATGTAAGAGATCTTTGCCCATATCCTCGGATGGTGAGCAATTCCGAAGACTGGAAGTGTAGCGTCAAGCGATGATGAATTGTGTGTGCCGGTGATGAATGACGAGACCGATAGCTCAGTCGATGATGACCTTAATCGGTTGAGCGACAGTGACAACAGCGACAAGAAGAGAGCTGACCTTGTAGGGGAAGAAATGTTGAGAAGCCTCCGTCAAAGGAGTAGGAGAAAAAGGGAAGTTGGAAGGAAACAGAAATTGTGCAAATAAGGTGCCAACAATGCCACGCGGTGAAATAATTCAATTCAATTCGGAGCTTGAACAGTGACAAGAGAGGTTGTATGTTCCCATAGAGAAAAAACACACCAACAGTTTAGATTTGTCCACCCAACATCGGACCTTTGACTTGAACAAGAGAAGTCTATGAACTGTTAAAGATCATATGACCTGATCATGTCGACACGGACATTTGAAAATGGATATCTTGTACGAATAAAGATATAATTGACTATGCAACTGCCGAGGATATAAAGTTATATAACTTTGAGTAACTCTCCCATCTAAACTTTCACATACGTATTTCTTCTGAACATGTAAAAAATGAAGCATACACATCAAGAACACTAAACTTTTTGATTCTCACTCGATGCCGCCAGTGATTATATTTTGGGTATACATGCCATTTTGTCTTTCAACGATTATTCTAACCTTTCTGAGAACTTTAATTTAGTTGTACATATTGTTTACATGTTTGGGTATTCTTTTTTTCTTTTTAATGTGAATAAATCTTATTAATTTACCCTAAACTTGACCACTGTTATTAATGTTGCCTATATTTCATTTCTGAGTTACAATGGAGATTTTGAAAAGAAACCAAATATCTATTTTATTTTTATCTCTTTTATGTCATGCAAAAAAGCAGTCATTATTTTTCTCCATAAATCTCCCATCGGTTGGTGAGAGTCCGACTCAAACGGGCAATTATCATTAACATCAGCATCATCGCCGTTTCTGCACAGATCAATTATACCACGACCTCCAAGCAGCTGTTGATCGCATTCTATCAGCTTATTCTCTAATAGTTGCGGGCAACTGGAATGTCCGAGCAGATGAAACCTCGAGACATGTACGAAGACGTTTCGGCTTGGGTGTGAGAACGGTGACCGACTTGTCAACTTTGCTACTGCAAATCGTCTGGTCGTCACGAATATTCGCTTCCAGCACTGCGTAGACATCTTGTGATATGCCACTCCAATGAAGGTAGCACATCTAATCAAATAGATTACATCCTGGCGTATGCACGATGAGCGAGTTCCATTATCGACTCTTGGGCATATCGGAATCTGATATGGGCAGTAAAAATGGTTATGACTATGCACTTGTCTGTGCAAACCTGTGTTTGCGACTATGGTCAAAGTGGCTTTTAAAGTGTCCTGTGCAGTTCAACATAGCCAATCCGAAGTCGGCTGTGGTGGAACTTACAGAGAAGGCAAGAGTTGTAAGAACTACAGGGGCACTGGGTTTTCTGAACCTTACAGCAACAAGCTTCTTGGGCAATTAGAGCAGACCGTAATACATACTAGCGCACATTTGCCAAGGAGACAAAGAAAGTTGAAGCCTGTGGTGACACTTGTAAGCTCTATCAAATGGTGAAACAAGTGAATCGAGTAAACTCTGGGATCAGCGACATGCTTTATACCTAGGATAGTACAGTGATCACTAATTGGACTGAGCGTCTTGTGCAGTGGAAAGAACACTTACATAAGCTGCTCAATCACCTGCTTGTAATGACAGAAGTTGACACTGAGCTGGATGAGTATGACTGTAACACAGCCGTGCCAACAGTAGAATAAGTACGGAAGGTTCTATGTTGGCTGCATAACAACAAGGCTCCTGATGACTGGAGTGAAATAATCATGTTACCCTTCCACTAAAAGGAGGACTGGAAACTTTGTTCAAATTAAAGGGGTATCACCCTAACCGATGTTGTGGCGAAAGCATTTGCAGTTCTTCTGAAAAGGTTCCATAAAGCTTGCAATCTCTGTACACATCTGACACAGGGTGGCTTCCATCCAGGAAGGTGCTGTGTCGATTAATTCAACCTTCGTCGGAGCTTCGAACAGTCCTATGCTCATCAGCAGTCAACTGTCTTGGGTTTTGTCGAGTTTGCAGCTGCCTTTGACTCCGTTGGCAGTGCTACTACTAGTCGATATGAGTTTGGGTACAAGCATATGGTAATGAGTTGGAGACCTTTGAGGTGAAGACTGGCGTTTGACAGGGATAAATACACTATCCCCCGACTCTCTTCAAGTACATTATTGACTACATCCCTGATCACACTTTCCAGGGCTATTTTTTACAATGACTCTCTGCCGTATCTTGCATTGCGAGCTGTGTCCCAACTAGTGCTGTCCTCCACCAACTCCTCAATCTAAAGTCTCTGTCATCTGCCCTGTTGCAGCGACGTCTCCGATGGTTTGGACATGCAGTTCATCTCAGCGGATGACGATCTAATTTGCAATGTAATCCTCCTACCTCTCTGCCTGGGTGGCACACGCGTGTCGGTGGAGGACCTGGACAGCAACCATCAAGTTCTTAGGTCTACAAGTGACTGGCCTTCGACAGTGGAATCGCGATTGGTTAGCCATCTCATGCAACCTTGCTCAAGATCGCTGTGCATAGACCACCATGATTCGGGATTTAGTGTAGGCCAGTGAAGAAGCCAATTCCACCCAACCAGGGTGAACGCAGGGAGATTAGATGAGCGCTATTGTTTCCTGAGATGTGTGTTCTAATCTAAGGATTCCTTTGTGACAAATATAGGGGAACGGTCTATTCGTGACAGTATTGTGGTTTAGTCATCAATTGAGTTATCCCCCCTTTGCAGATTGGCTGTTTGGAGTCTCTAAAAGCTATATGGTACTGGTTGGTAGTCAATTTGCATAGGTGGTGGGTTGATTAGTATAAGAACTGTACTCTTTGGATTGAAGAGTTGAGTTCTTCAGACAGCAGAGTGAAGTGCAGAGAGAAAGTGGTGGAGCTGAAAATCGGTTGAACATTGGATTGCCAGTAAAAACAAAAAAAAAATTGTATAAACTTTCTCTTACAAATAAACCATAAGTACGTAATAAAGTAATCCAATAAGTAAACATTAAAAAAATTTAATAATACAAATAATTTTCGGAAAGAGAGAAGTGAACAATAATACAAGAATTTGCATGCACATTTTATATAACCCTAACTTTAACCCACGTTTTATATAAACACAAAACTTAACAAATAATACACCTGACCACCTCAGTTAATCATGCACATAAGGTATTTATCTTTATGATTTTCAAAGGCTGGCTTTAAAGTTCCAGAACATTTTTAGAAAGTCTGACATAAATGGTTATTTTGACTAGCATTATATGTGAACGATTTTTCTCTTCTTGACAAACCTTATTGTATTATTTGTATACTAGCGGAACCCGTGTAAATTACACGAAATGATGTTTTCAGTACGGGTCCTAATGTAACAAAGCACCCTCTATTTGTTAGTAAGTTACGCTTGCTTTATTATGAGCCCCCCTTCTGGATTAGGGTAAAATAATTTTTAAAAATAGTAACTCGTGTACGATGGACACTGCGCATATCTACTAAAAAAGGTTGATATGCCATCCGTTCAAAAAAAAAAAAACAACAAAAAAATAATACTGCCCCTCTCTACAACCAAAAGAAAGGAAATAAATGGTTTTCACGTTTCAAGAAATACCAATGATACCCTACATTTTAAGCAGTTAACGTAATTAAATAGACAATGCCCTTAAAAACGCCAAAATAAAAAACAAAAATTACGGTTAAGTTTTAAGCAACACATAAAAGTACTTTTTAACCAGGTGATAAAAAAAGTAAATGCAAAAAATAAATAATAACATTGTATTTATTGCCACTTGTTGGGAATTGTTTGCTAAAAATAAATTTAAATTTTTTAAATTTTTATTTACACTGTGATGTGTTCGTTTTTTTGTTATTTGCAATGTTTCTTGAAAATAAAACTGAAAAAAAATGACGAAGTTATCGTCTGCCACACTGCCCCTAACTCTAAGGACGGAGTCAAAATTAGCGCGCGTCCTAATGTAACAAAGCATCCTCTATTTGTTAGTAAGTTACGCTTGCTTTATTATGAGACCCCCCTTCTGGATAAGAGTGAAATAACTTTTTAAATAGTAACTCGTGTACGATGGACACTGCGCATATCTACTAAAAAAGGTTGATATGCCATCCGTTCAAAAAAAAAAAACAACAAAAAAATAATACTGGCCCTCTCTACAACCAAAAGAAAGGAAATAAATGTTTTTTCCCGTTTCAAGAAATACCAATGATACCCTACTTTTTAAGCAGTTAACGTAATTAAATAGACAATGCCCTTAAAAACGCCCAAATAAAGAAAAACAAAAAATAGTTTTAAGCAACACAAAAAAGTACTTTTTAACCAGGTGATAAAAAAATGTATTATTTCTTCCCTTTCCCCTCGAAATGTAGAAAAAAAATCTTAGAGGTTGGTTGGGATCGAACTATAAACCAGTCGGGCCGAAGTCAAAAATACTACGTCGCTAACACTTGCGCCAAATGGAAATACTTCAAAATATTTCGAAACTTAGGCTAGTTGAATGTTTTTCAAAATCTAGGTGCGGCACGCATGCGCAGAACTTTTGCCGGAAGCGTGACACACGAACACACACGCTATCGTATTAATATATAGATGTTAATAAATCTACTTATTTTCTTTGCATGATCTCAAATGATTTATTTTTCTCATTTTTCTTTTGAATTGTTTCATCCATTGTGCTATGATAGAAATGAAAATACTAATAAGAATAAATTGTTTTCCTTTTTTTCTTTTCCAATTTCTGATGCTTTTAATATTTAATTCTATTTTTCTTTTTATTTAGACAAAAGTTTCTGCCTTAATGGATACCATAAATGATGTACAAAAGGTGATAAATACAAACGGAACTAAATTAATTCGGCAGGTATGTAATTTAACTATTTAGTCTCTTGTTAGGTGAAACATTTGCTTAATCTTCACGGATTCATTTGTGATTTTAAAAAAAATTTCGGGGGGGGGGGTATTCATTAATCAATTTTCTCATTAATCATATCATCCTTACTCCACCTTTATAGAATAGCATTTAATGCATTTATTCATTTTTAATATTATTTGTAATTTTATGACTTCTGGTCATCCATATTTGTTTTGATTCAATTTTTTTCAACTATCTCAGGTTGTGACTGATCAACTCAAGGGACTTGCAGACATTATTGTTCACAATGTGGATACTTTAATTAACAATGTAAGTTTCATTGTTTTAAAATTTTGTTTTAGCAATTTTTTATTTTTCATTTTTTATTCAGAATTTCGAGATAGTCAGATTTTCAAAGGAAAACAAAACCCACTTAGCTTGTTTTTGCTATTCTAGAAATTCAAGAAATTATGATTTTAATGATATTTTCCTTTTTTCAGGAATAGATTAGTAAACTTGAAATTTTTGGAATGCTTACAGATAATTTTTTAAATGTTATTCCTTGCCGCTATGATTCAACAAGAATATCTATATTAATAAAATCATGAGAAAACTTTTTGTGTTCCTCGACTTTACATTTTTTTTATTTATTGAAATCGCAAATGCAATAGCATAAAATGTTTAAAAATTTAATTCTATTTTAAAAAATAATTGAATTACTAAATTAAATCCACCACAATGTATTTAGGTTTCTTCATTCTTTCATTGAAAAAGAATTAATTTTAAAAGAAAAAAAACAGGTGAAACAAAAATGAAAGTAAAAAGATTCACTGGCAATTTTTTTTTTTTTTTTTTCCATTGGACGCTCACATCCCTGATGATAATGATTAAAATACATGAACAAGTTTATTTTGGGCTTCTATACTTAAACACTTTTATGTTTTGGAACTTTTGAGATGAGGATTGATAGTTTGGATTACTATTCTCATCTTCAATGTTATTCTTACAACCTGAAGGTTAGGAGTTACATCAGCCAAAACATTGTGAGAATAGTAGTTTGAATAATTCAAATTAAATACTTTTATGTTTATGATTTTTTGAGATGAGGATTGATAATTTGTATTTCTTTTCTATGTTAGTCTCACAATGTTTCGGTTATGTAACCTATGACCTTCTTCATGTGCATCTTGTCGAACTTGGGAATCTGTATGGAATTTCGAACTGAACCCTTTATTAAACCATGGGGTAGAAGTATTAAGTAATAGTTCAAGATATTCTTAGTATTACCTGTATGAAGGATTACACCTTCAACCTCCAGAAGACTGTCATTTAGAACTGATTATTACTTAGCACTTTATCCGTTGCATCACGGGTCAACGTCAAAATTCTGTACAGATTCCCGAGTTCGACAAGATGCACCTGAAGAAGGTTGGAGAATACGTTGGCCAAAACGTGAGAATAACATCCCAGATGAGGACAGTAGTCTGAATAATCCAAACAGTACAAATTAAACACTTTTAATGATAAAACTATATAAATGATATATAAATAAGTGATGAAATGCTGGTCGTTTTGGTTATAGTTTAAGCCAGAAGTCAATATTTTCTGCAAAATCCAGTTAATTGACAATTTACTTGGAATAACCAAAACATATCTCTTTATTTATTAAATTTTTCAAGGATACTCACTTTACAATAAAAAGCAGAGGGGGATTAAAATTTAACGTTTTCTTAACAAAATTTAAACATGTAATATATTTTTTGATTAACTTTAGTTTAATTTTTTGACCTTTAAAAAAATAGTCAAAACTTAATATAAAACAAATTTATTTTGACATTTTAAAATGTAATTTAATAAACTCTGTTAAACTTAATGTTTATTTTTGTATTATTTTTTATTTTCTAAATATCGTATTGTCATGTTAGTAAAAATCATAATAAGAGAAAAACTTTTCAGAGTAATGTCATTGCTATACAATCCCATGTTAATTCTAATCTGCTGATGCTACTCTTGTGAACATTACTTAAGGGACTCCTATTTTACTGTTATCTATTTTAAAAAATGTTTCAAAAATTTTAATTTTTTTTTTTATCCATGAATATAATTCAAATATGTTTGTTTTTATTTTTAGATAATAAATACGGTTGCTCCCTGCAGACCTGTATACAACATAATTTTTTCATTTACTGACATTGTGTGCATTACATTGCTGAACCCATTGGTAAGTTTATCCTTTAATGATTTGATTTTATTTCTTCAAGTAATTTTTCAAATTTGAGTGATCCTGCTTTGGACAATACCTAAAACTCTAACCCATCTTGTTACCATGTGATCACCAGTTTAAGTTTCTTCTTCTCCTTTATTTTCCTGGTGCTACCAGATCAGGCTGTCTGAAGATACCAGCTTCCTGACTTTAAATGCACCAAACATTGATGTTATTGTATTTTTCCTTTCCCTTTACACAACTCAATCATGTTCTGCAAAGCTACAAACAAAAACATTTTTCCTCTACAAAACAGCCAAACCAAACACCATGAATAAATATTTGAAGACATAAAGAATTTGAAGCATAAAAACCTTATTTGGCATTAAATAATCCAAAAAGGGTTGATATGCTGTAAAACAAAACAACCATCTCCTTTATTTTCAATTGTCATATTAAAAAGCATCAGATTTTTCAAATCTCCAATTATTAAATAGTTCTGTAACTGAATAACTAAAATTCTATGTCAAATCTGATTTATATATATATATATATATATATATATATATATATATATATATATATATATATATTTTTATTCAAATCAATCATTTCAAGGAAGTCTTGAAATAAAAACGAAATGTTGATGAATACATAAATAATTTTGGTTTTTCCTTTTTCATTTTCCATATATATATATATATGTATATATAATTATAAAAACTAGCAAATATATGCTCCCTCCGGTCGCATAGTTTTGCTAGGCTGTCGCATTAGAAATAAACGCTCACCCGTAAACCGATGGAGCCCCAGTCATATTTCTTGGGTGGTTAGACATTGATTTTCTTTGTTTCTGACCAAGAATATTTTTAGTTAAAAATAAAGAAGAAAAAAATTTCGACCCCCACCCTAATTTTTTTTTACCCTCCCCATAAATAGAAATATTTTTAGTTGGGAAGAAAAAAAAAAATTCCCCCCCAACCATCCCCACCCCACAATTTTTTTACCCTCCCCCATACATAGAAATAATTTTAGTTAAGAATATTTTTAGTTTAAAAAAAAAAAATGACCCCCCCTCCCTAAAAATTAAATTTTTTCCCCTCCCCCATGTTAAAAAAATGGAAAAAAAATTAGGAGGCGCCTCGGTCATATCAAAGAACCAGTTTTGTTATTCTTCCAAAATGGTTACCCATTTAATAATGGCCGAGATATTTGTTGCTTAACTTCAATTTATAACAAAACACCTTGTCTTAACAACGTAATGAAAGTAAAGAATTATAATGTGAAAAACTCCTCTCACAATGACGTCACTTCAGGAAGGACCGGAAGGATGAGTCAGCAATTTATTTTTCCAAAATGGTCACCCATTTACTATTGGCTGGGATATGCCTTGCTTAACTTTAATTTACAACAAAACACCTTGTCTTAACAACGTAATGAAAATAAAGAATTATAATGTGAAAAAAAAATCCTCTCAAAATGACGTCACTTCCGAAAGGATGACTTTGCAATTTTAACAGTTCTTGCCATTCAAAGTATGGTTTAAAAAACACGCTGGTTTCTTAATGAAATGTGTTTAATTAATTGTATGAATAATTTTTATTAATATCACCTTATCGGAAAGTATTGTAAATACATATGTAAATTTGATAATAGCAGTTATAAGTGTATATTTGTAAATATGAATTTAATTGAAGTTTAAAAGGAATTAATTATGTAAATGGCACAACCCATCTAGTGTCTGAGCAACTTTTTGTAACAGTATATAAGGAAGTTGAAAAGGTATTAGTTTAAGTAAGATTCTTGACACGTTTTCTAATCGCAGTCTCTTCTTGAAATTTCTTACTATTTTATTTATGTTTACGGCGGTTTTTGTAGTACTATATATAGAAGCTGGCAGACTAAGTAAATAGTAATATTACTCTGATGGAGTTTCAGCTTCAGACAGACATATACATAATCTCCATTATTAATAAATATATTTATAACAAGTTACACAGAAATAAAGGAATTCATCAGGTCAACAGTTGGCTTGATGAATGAATGAAATATAAACATTACTGTATTGTTTACTTTCTATAAATATATTTTTATGCTACTACATAACTCTACTCTTGTATTGAGCACTATTGAATTAAATACTGAAACAAAATATATACATAATATATTAGTTTTATTTAGTTTTATGATTTGTTCTATCGATTTCACTCAATGAACCCACCTTTGATTTTGATGACGGCCTCAGAACTGGTCACAGGCTTTTGTCACTGTCTCTTAATTTCGACCTCCAAAGGCTCTGGTGATCTTGGCCTTTAGAAGTTGAGTGGGTTGCAGTCAGGTGAGCTAGGAGCCCAGATGTCTGGTGAATTGTGGTGGACAAAGTTTCCTTACAGCCAGAACTGCAAGTCTACCTGTAGCTACCTGGTCAAACCAAGGTTTCATTACCTCGCTCAACATGGATGTAGCCATTAATGTTCAGCCTGAGGCCCTTAGGGTAGCAGTCGAGTGGCATGATATTGCCTTTACTGCTGATGACACCGAAGATCCTGGTTGTTGCTGGAAACTGTGTCTGTGCACATCTATGGATGAAGCAGTTGGAGTTGATGTTCTGACCGTGGCAGTTTTTCTCGTTGTAGAAAAACCATAGCATGTCTAACTCCAGTGGGTGTTTCAACTTGTCAATCAGCTTCTTTGTGTGCTTCAGTCACTTTTCTTCCATCGTATCTGATGCATACTTCTTTTTTGTATTGTTCTGACCTTATAGACTGTATTTCATGTATTTTCAATGTATTGTTTAATCTCTGATAAATCTTGGTTAACTGTAAAATCCAGACTTTGTCCGTTTGTATAATTTTTTTTTTTTTTTTCAAAAGATGAAACATTTGTAAGATGTAAATAAACGATTATTTTAACAGTTTGGAGTCGTTGGGATTATGAATAATTTATTTCTGCTTTAGAAACACCTTATTGCAAGGGTTCCCAACCTTATTGGATGAATCAAAATGCTTTACTCATATTTTGGGAACTAAAATTTGGAAAATATGATGTATGAGAGTTTATTGAAATTTGATTATATAACCAAACAGTAATATATGTGTGTGCATGTTAGAGTATACTTTTCTATATCAAATAAATAAATGGACAGAGTAATGATGATTATTCAATGGAAATTACAAGTTTTGTTTATAATGATGTATGTAATTTGGTTGTAATTTAGAATGTCTTTGTTTGAAAATTATCTAGGCTGGGTTCGAAATAAAGCTTCCTTTTAGTTGCAGGTGTACCAAACGGTCTATCTTTGAAAGTCAATGAAAAGTCAAGAAATTGTATTTATTTCTGGTTAAAGTTTTTAAGTGATGTTTCATTCATCAATGAACGCATTTTGATTCTTGTCACAGGAAAAAATTTCCTTCCTCTTTCATTAAAAAAAAAAATCAGCTCACAAACAAACAGAGCTGGCATAGCCATGTTGATTTTTGACATTTTTTATTATTTATTCAAAGGAGACTTCTTATTGGACAAAAATTGAAGTTTACATGAACGGTTTTTTACTACATCCACACATTTGTGTTTAGAAGCTAATTGTTGTATCTATGTTTGGATATGATGTCACAATATGTTTCAAATGGGAGGATGTGTTAAGTGATGACTGAAATGTATTATTTTTGTTGTGTATGCAGACCAATTTGAAATATGATTTTAACTTTTTGGGAACCAAATCTACCTTTAAATTGGTGTTGTTGGAATCCGTCTGTGTCGGTGAAACAACAGAGTTCTACTCCTCAGATCAGTCTGTTTTCGAATTGCAATGTCTGCTGTGACTGTGGAGGCCTATTCTGGATCGATAGGCTCTATTGCAGTTGCCACAGATGTAGGTGGTGCCTGATTCTGAGAGCTCTGATGCAGTCGTCTGGAGCATGCCTTCACAGCACCTCCAGCTGTTCCAGTATTCATCCATCGACTCTCAGCCTGCTGGGTCAATACCACCTGCCCTCGTGTCTCACTTGCAGACTTCTTTATAGTGTAGAACAAGTCTTCTTGCAAGTCTGGAACCAGTGGCAAGCTAGCCAAATAGAATGTCCTTGGGGATCTTCCCATAATCCATTCACCTGGCATGGCCAAGCCACCTTTCAGTAATGTTTCATTATTATTTCAATAATATAGTAAGAACAACAAAGACTTGCTAAATCGAACATGAATAACACTCCATTAAGCAATATATCTAAAACTGGAAAGAACTCTCCAATAGTGTTTTAAAATTAATCTATTTTTTAATTGGAACTGAATTTTTGATTTGACACTAAATTTTACCATTGCTCCTCTTTATTCTTTTAGAATGGTTTCTGGTTCAGCACTGGATGGGCAATCTTCTTTTTTTTGCCTACAATTATTTTTGCCACAAAATTGGCCGGCCTCTATCGATGTTGGTATAAGAGAGACCTAACTCAAGAGTAAGTAAACGTACCATATTTCTGAATGTTATAACTATTCCACATTACTTATTATAATTAGTCAACAGGTTTTAGTCATTTGCTTAACATTTTTAGTCCCCTTCTCCCTTTTTTATAACCCTCTGAATATTTATTATAAGACCAAAATAAAAACCTTAAAATAAAATTGTAACCACTCAATTTATAAAAGTTTACTTGATCATTTTTTTTCTTTTTGTTTAAATTAATGTAAAAAATTTAGTTTAACTTGAACCCATTTTCTTTATTTCATCCCCTTTATTTATGAGCTGGTTCTATTTACATTTGTAGATTTAAGATGCCAGACAGTAGCTTTAAAAGATTAGTCATTGGTGTGGCCTTGACAATAAGACTGTTTAGTTTTAACTTGTTCATTTGTAACGGCAAAGTTTATCCTTCGGTGCCCAAAATAAGTGCTTAAAATCGGTTTTGCACATATAGTTCAGCGCATACATTCGCCTGAATTAATAAAAACATTTTAAGCCAATCAGATGCATTTCTTTGAATTTATCAAATTTGCCGTTTGTCATGCATTCGAAGTGGATCAAAAGCTAACATCTAGTTTATGCCAGCTCTCCTCGCCCCTCTATCATGCTGGGGAACCCTATTTTTTAACTCACGCACACACACAGTCATTCACATACGCACTATGACACTAATGCAATGCACACGTGCATACACAATGCCTTAACTCTTTCACACTGTTGTCTACTAGTTCATGCTTATTAAAAGCAAACATTTAAACTTATTCATTTTAATACTTCTAACATTTCTCACTGAACTCTCTACAATGAAAACAAATGAATATTAACTGTTAATAATAATTTTCAATGAAATGTAATTGAGTGGGGAAGTTTTGATTATGATTTCTCAGACCTGTAGATAATTCACAGCCTTTAAAATATCTTTTTTGTGAACTTATCTAATGCAACATCATACTAATACCTACTCAAACTTGCCAACAAGCTCATTGCAGATGTGAAACAAGTTGCAGTTTGGCACATTTTTGTTGAATATTATATTAAATAGGCATTTTTGTTGGAATGTGTCATATTTGAAACAAAAAGCCTTTACGAGTTAAGATCAGTTACTGCTGCACGGATAATAAGGAAACATAACAAAACTATTAAATAGCTATAATGAAACCAACAGAACAGAAACACCAATGTCAACAATCAAAGCAGAAATAATAACAATAATAACATCAGAAATAAGACCTATGCAGAATCAGGACCAACTGCCTTTAAATGAATAAGTGCTTAACAAATAATATTGTATGCAAAGCCACAACACTCAACAACATTAATTATGAAAAAAAGGTTTATATCGGTGCTACCGAAAATACATTTAAAGTCAGGTACATTTATCATAGGATGACTCTAAGATAAAAAAAAAAAATTAAAAAACAGTACAAGTCCATATGCGTAAGTATGGGATAAAGAAAACCGCCAGAAACATCCACATTAGCATAAAATGTGAAATCATCAAAGTATTTTACCTACTTGCAACATAAACAGCAGGAATTGTAGATTTTTTCTGCAGGTAAAAATATCAAATTATAAGCACAAAACAAAAGTCTAAACATTAAATTAAATCTTTTTTTGTATCTGGGTGAGTCCATTTCCAATTCCAAATAGGTAATAACTACTCATCATGGTTGTACTAGCATAAGAAGAACAAGCACATTATTATTTATTAGATAGTTGATATATCTATATAGAGATTAAATTTGTAGAATTTGGTATATTCGGACTACTGTTCTCATCTTGGGTGTTTTTATCACAACGTTTCGGCCGATGTAACCTCCAACCTTCTTCAGGTGTACCTTGTCGAACTCAGGAATCTGGACGGAATTTCGAATGGAACCCTTTATTAAATCCACGGGGCTAGCATGCTCTCATCCATCTGCCATGACTGGGAAGAAGTCTTCAGTAATTCGCAATTCTTCGTATCGCCCGCACTGAGGACCGAACCTTCAACCTTCAGAACTGAATTGTACTTAGTACTATATCCACTGCACCAGGGGTCCATGCGGAGGTTACATCGGCCGAAACGTTGTGATAAAAACACCCAAAATGAGAACAGTAGTTTGAATATACCAAATTCTACAAATTATCAACCCTCATCTCAAAAATTCTGAAACAGAGATTAAATTGCTTTAATTATTTTGAAATGAAGTATTTTTTGTGATAATTCTTCATAACAGAAATACTTTTTTTCTTTTAGCTATAGAATTATGTGAGTTTTGTTTTCACTTTTTGAAGGATTTTTTGTAATCTTATTTTATTTTTCAAATTTGGTTATGTTTTACGTTTTATTGTTTGTACATTTTATTTTTATATTAAAAAAAAATGTTACTTTTTGTTTAAAACAAAAAAGTTTTTGATTGTTTTTTGTGTGTTGTAATTTAGTGACCATGTTGAAGTTGTTTTTATTTTAGTTTTGTGGGAGTTTTTTTTTTTGTTTTGTCCCTTTACAATCTAAATTTTCCCTTTTCATGAAATATTTTTCAGTTCTTATTTTCCATAATTACGATAGATAGGATTGTCAAAAAGCAGTTCAGGTAACAATAAAGTTATTCTAATTTGAATGCTAGTTGTAGATATTAGTCTAAAAATCTCAATACATCATATTTTTTTGTTTTAACTTTTACTCCCCAATCTCCTGCTACATGTATCAAGGGAATTTGGTTGGAATTTGTTTCAGTCTAGACTAGAACTTATTTAATGTCTCTGCAGAAATGCTGATTCTGCTGCGGGTGATGCTGATAACATCCCCTTGAACAGGTAAGTAAAAGTCTTCTGAGATTGCCACATACCACACTATGCTTCACAACTACATCTTTACATCCTTATCCCCCTCTCCTCTTAGTCATCTCGCAACCACATTAAGGTCATCAGATACAGAAGTATAAAATGTTTAAATGTCTGTCAAGTTTTGAGTAACTGTGTATTCAGATACTTTTGAGAGACCAAATGTACATTCAGCACCTCCAATTATGCTGGCACCATATCTGCATTTTTTTGTAACTGGTACAATGGATCCCAACATGACTCTGAAATCGGCTATGCTGTGTTCAGTTACACTAATAATTTCTCTCCAGCTATGTGTAACATGTATTCAATAAATTCTATACAATGATTCTTTACAATAGCTATCATTTCGACATGAAATAATCTAAAAAAAAAAAAAGAAAAAGAAAAAAGAAGAAAAAAAAGGGGTTGATATACCATAAAACACACAAATCCAACCTAGCAGAGGATTAAGTCTTTTCACAATAATAATTTGACATGATGGCCACCTTTCTTATCAAACTTGATTATGCTCATCTAAAAAAAAAAAAAAACTCCAAATATATTTTACTATAAATCTTTTATCCTTTTATTTTTCTAACCTGACTTATAACTTCTTGGTGTTTGTGATCAAATTATACTCGGCTTCTTTTCAAAGAAACAGCAACGAGCAAACATGTCTTCTGAGTTAAAATATTGACTATTTTGTGAATTCATATAAAAAGATTACTTTCTGTCAATTATTTTTTTAAATTGCTTTTGTTAAAATCTATACACAAAGCTGTTGCTTGTATATACGAAACTAAAAAAATCTAATAAAAAAATCAATACTATTATTTATTAAATATAATTTTTTTAAATCATTAATTAAATTCAACATCCTATTTACTCTGATGGGCATTATTTTTTTCTCTCTAAATAATAAACATTGCATGTTACTATGTATTCATGAGAAAGCTTGCTTTGAATAAGAACTCTACCAGATTGTACATAGTGATAACAGTATTAAAACAGGACAACCATTCTCAATATTTCATAAAAATCGTTTTGAGAATGTCATGTGATATCTTGGAGATATGTGACTTATGTTTGGTTACTGACACTTCATGTCTATTATAATAAGAATAACGTTATTTTTATTAAGAACAATTTTTGGATCAGCACAAAATTGTCATTTGGTTTAGGAATATAGAATAACAAATTTGCTACTGTAGGTATTAAACCTGCATCCATCACTGGACGCAATCTAAATGCAGTGCTTCTCTGCCAACTGGACTGACACTCAGGAGAGTACATTTTTTTACTTTATTTCAGTCAACCTCTATCTAAAATCACCTTTAGTTGGGTAACCATAAGTTTACTAAATGGCCATTTTCTTTTTCGTTTCTCACTTTTTTTCTTCCCCTTTTTTCTTCCCCTTTTTTTCTTCCCCTTTTTTCTTTTTTTTTCTTCTCCTTTTTTTCTTCTCCTTTTTTCTTTTTTTTCCCCCTTTTTTCTTCCCCTTTTTTTCTTCCTCTTTTTTCTTCCCCTTTTTTTCTTCCCTTTTTTTTCTTTTTTTCTTTTTTTCTTCTCCTTTTTTTCTTCCCCTTTTTTCTTCCCCTTTTTTCCTCCTTTTTCTTTTCTTTGTAAGATTACTTTTGTAAGATTCTATCATTATTTTGATTTAAGGTCTAATATGCTTTTCAACTAAATTTCTAAATTTGATCACAACTAATTGAATCTCGCACAAAATTTAATTTCGTTATTTTCAATGATTTACTTTAACTTTATGATGATGGGGGATACTTTTTTCTAAAACTTTACTCTTAAATAATGATAGCTTTACTGTTTATAACATTTTTTTCTGCTAGTAAACTGCCCCCCCCCCCCCACTTCTTCTTCCACTTCCAAGGTGACCTTGATAATCATCCAACCGACAACAATTGGTTAATTCCATCTTCCCTTTCTTAAACATGCTTCATTTATTCTCTCGCTTCTCAAGCCGACTTATTAAACTTGATGGAACTGCTTTCAGGTCACTTTCTGTCCAGGCTTATTAATTTCTCATCATTCTTGCCACTTTCAGCTCTTTGGTTCTTGATTCAACTGCACCATTCCAATATTAATTGTTACAATTTTCAGACTAAACATATTTTCAACACTCTAGTTATACTCGCAGCTTATTAAAGGTACAGGTTTAACATGACACTATATCAGACGTCACTCAAACTTCCAAGACTGGGTTTACTTTCGGCAGCCTTGTAACTCTCGCTTCCCTTATTTTGTCCTTTAGTCCTTTCATTCCATGAGCGATGTTTATGACAAAGGGGGGAAGAATTGCTGTTTTCTAGGTCGAAATCTATCTAACTAACACTTATTGTTGGCTAGTTTTTGACCTTGAAGTAGTATTTTTTTTTAGCTCCTTACATCAAATGACTTCATGCCTTGTCTGGAGCTATTTCCATAAAATAAAAAAAATGTAAACAAACAAAAGCATATTCTTAAAACACATGCAATCAATTCTTAGCAATGAAACTGTTATTTCAAATGTGACACACATGTGAAACGTCTATTTTAAACTGAAGCGTTAATGGCCAATTGACATGTGGAACCTTTTATAAAGGTGTGTGGACGACGATTACGATCTAAAACATGCATTTGATATTGTCTTGCTCTCAAAAAAACATGCCATTAAAAAAATACAAAATAATTTTTACTTTTTATGAGAATATATTTATTTCTAAATTGAAAAAAAAATGAAAAGTACGAAAATGACTTATTTATTATCCTATCTCAATAATGTGGCTGATAGACAAATTAATTCATGAACCTTTTTTGAGCATTGCATGAACATTTTACAAATACTTATTTTTATTCAAAAATGTTTCTTTCTTTCGGATAAGTAACAGTTGGTGGAATGTAGGAAAAAAAAAATTTGAAATGATTAAAACGAATTCATCAATCGATAAATCAACCAAAAACGACACCTTCCATTTTCAGTTTTTTTTTACTCAATCAATTTCTCTCTGCCGGTAACAGTATAAAAGTAATCATTTTTGTAAAATTAATTTGGAATAAAAAGTTTTTTGTTATTTTGATAAATTTCTCTTTTTTAATAAGTTTGTGTAAAAAAAAAATTATTCATGTTTTCATTAATTAACTTTGTCAAATTGAAAGAGCATTTTTTTAAAGAAATATAAATATATATATTATTTGTCAGTAAATATAATGAAAATATATTTTTTGTTGACGTTTGACAATGTTTGACCTGTTAGTGACATCAGATAGAATAACATGCTAAATCTGTTCCTGTCAACTGCGAGCATAATTTAGATATTGAAAAATACTCTTTTTATATAGGCAGTCTTGTTAACTTCCATCTGCCAATTAGCTGCTATTCCTTTGCTAATCTTGCTTAAAATTAAATCTATCATCTTTTTCAGTTCACAACAAAAAAAAACAACAAAAAAATGTGCTTTTTTATTTCTTTAATTAAAAATGATTTTCTTTTATTAACAGAAACATTCATTTCTCAGCAGCTTATTATTTGATGCACTACATACACTAATGCATTGAAAGTTCTATGATCTCCGAACATCATACTATAAATCTTTAATCAGACTACTACAGATTGTCCATATCACCCGAACAATATAGTATAAAAAAACACCTAAATGAGCATGTAAAGGTGTTAGAATGAGTGTGTTGATATTCAAAGGCTGATTGGGGATAGCTTTAGATCATTCACCTCTGAAATTCTTCTGCATTTTATTTTCAGAAAGAATGTCCTGTATCACCTGATTGATTAATCACTGGTATTGAGTTTTATATCCTCAAAGAATTTCGAACAGAAACCAAACTATCAGCCACAGCAGACTTCTGAGTGTGCCGCCGCCATTGCTCGTAGAAATCACTATTTCAATTGCTATCAACGGAATAGATGCTCTGAAACCAAAGCTGCCTTTAGAATTGCCCGCAATCACTGCAAATGGGTTATAAGGAATGCAAATGAGTCCTATGGCCAATCTGTTAAATCCAGAGACTTGGTTTTCAAGAGTTTTGGAGAATAACAAATGAGGTATTGGACAAATGTAAAACTGCTATTCAAACAATCATTAAAGGATCTGGGGTGATTTCCTCAGCATCTGACAAAACCAAGCTTTTAGCAAAGAACTTTACTTCAGTTTCCATCCATTGTGATCAAAGCCACTTACTTTTGGAATTTCCTCCTATGACTGAAAATATTCTAAGTGATATCCACATATCTGTCTGGGGTGTTGCCAAACTTATCACAAACCTTGATGTCAGCAAGACAATTGCTGTTGCCAAAACTTGCTCCTATCCTTACAAAGCTATTAAATCATTGCTTTCCATCTCTTCGGAAAATACTGTTGGTTTGCCCAGTATTTAAAAATACTGGTGATCAGTCTTCTGCATCTCAGTACAGACTGATCAGTGTACTGTGCATCATGGGTAAATTGTTTGAATCTGTGATAAATCAAATTGTCAGTTATTTCAGAAAAATCAATCTACTTAATGACAAGCAATACCGATTTCATACTGCAAGATCAACTGCTGACGTGCTGACTTTAATATCAAATAGGATCAGTGAATCTCTCAATTGGAGCTTTGTTTCTAGGGCAAGCTCTAGACATATCAAAGGCCTTTGATAGGGTCTAGCATAAAGGGTTGCTTCGCAATGAAATATCTTGCGATGTTTTCTAAACCATCAAATCTTTTTTTTCTCATAGGTTGATGGACAGGAGTCTGAAACACATAGTACTAATACTGGCACACCCCAATGATCTATTCCAGGCTTAACACTCTTTCTGATTTTCATTAATGATCTTCCAAATCATTCTGAGATAATTTGTTAACATCTATACAGTAAACACATCATCTGTCTATGGCAGCACTTTGAAGAGCATTGGTTGTCAAGATCTTGCTGATTCTCTTCTGATCCGGAAGCATGTGGTACAATGGGGGAAATCAGTGTTTTCTCATCTTTAACACCTCTAAAACCAAGTTTCTCTTCTTTCGCCACCAATGTTCAGATCCTTGTTTTTCTCCAATTGAAATGAATGGATTCCACCTTGAGTAAGCTCCTTGTTTTGATGAGCTCTGATCTGTCATTCTAGATCTAAAATGGAAGACTTATATCCAATCTATTAAAGTTACTGAAAGAATGGTTGGATCATTCTCCAGCTCTAGAAAGTGCCAGACTAACATTGAGTACGACTGCCACATCTGGGGAGGTGCTGCTCAGTGTTCAAAATCAACTGCAATCTCTTCTGTTCGCTACAGCGCCTTTCTCTACTCTATTGTTATGGAAGGTGCTCAACTGAGCTTCAATCTGTGGTTCCCCCATTGTAAAACATTTACAGCAAGAACTCGTTCTGTATCACCACTGCAAAGAACTTTCCTTTCTTCATTTGTGTGCCGAACATCAAACAGAATTTCCATGAACAGTTTCTTTCCAAGAGCTTCCGATCTGTGGAACACATTCTCATGGATTGCTTCCTGTAGGAAAAATATCAAATAAGACCAAAATATTGATATTAATTTTAAAATAACATATCTCTATCTTTATAAAGTTAGGTATGTTTATATATTTGTATGTACAGGATTCACTCCTAAACTAATTAACCGATCATTATGAATTTTGAAACAGAACTGCTAGGTGTAAAATCAGATCTGGGCTATATTTAGTTTTATGAAACTTCGTTTCTTTGGTGTATTTTAAAAGGTTTTTATGGGGGTATAATATGAACATAACTTCCCATTTGAAAATTCAAATATTTCAGATTGTCATTAGACACCAATTAAGCAAGATTCCCTGAATTGCAATTTCTTAAGATCCCTTATATTTTAGACATTTTCTAGAATCAAAATCATGTAATGGATTTTGATCAAAATTAGATAAGGATTCTAGACATAAGGTTTACTATCATTATATCTTGATTTTAATATTATGGGGACATAAAAGTGGTGTAAAACTTCAGTTCAGAGAATTCATTTTACCCATCCTAGGACGGGTGTTGTGTGTGTGTGTGTGTGTGTATATATATATATATATAATTTACTCTTATTTTTCATATGTTATTCGATTTTTTGTGATCTATTTTAGAATGATATCTTTAGGAAAAATGTTCATATTTTCTACTAGCTCTGTCAGTATTCAACATGGTGCCGATTCATGAAAGAAAACCGTAACTTATTTCCTAATAAACCTACATATATAAATACTTTGATACTGTGAGTTTTTCGTTTTTCCTTTCTGATGTTTTGGACACGATTTTGGCTTTCTGTTTTATGAGTCACGCTCATTGAAAATCCAAGATATATAACTCTGTATTTTGTTTGTCTGAGTGATGATAAAACAGACCGTAAAAAATTGGATCTCTTTAAGAATGAATAAAGACATGGTCCTTGGAATCTAATTTTCTATTGTTTATTTATATATATATATATAAAGGAAAAGGAGAATAAAGATATGATATACATCGTTAAAGTAAAACCTATCATGAAGAGTTGATGCTCGATATATGAGATAGAGCAATTATATAAGCAAGTAAATGATGAGAATAAAAATTGTGCAAAATACAACATCTATTAAATCATCAATTGTTCAAAACAAGGGGTTTTAAATAAGAAATTTTATTATTCCTTCCTTAAACCATAAAATTTCTTATTTAAAACCCCTTGTTTTGAACAATTGATGACTTAATAGATATTGTATTTTGCACAATTTTTATTCTCATCATTTACTTGCTATATATATATAACCTCCCGGCATGCCCTGGCATTTCCGTTCTTCTTCCCATAACTGCCTATTACAGCTTAGCGGATAACGTCACACCAACCCAGGACGTCTTACCTATAAACAAAAGTAAAAGTTTGTTTATTTTATAAAAAAAAAAAAGAGTAAAAATATATCTCTGATGATGGAGGATTCCTCCGAAATTAATTGGAAAAAAAGAAAAAAGAAATAAATTTGTCACGCATTGTAAAAAGGGCTTTTATCGTCACTTATATTACTTTTCATTCAATGCTTTTAAAAAAAAGAACGAACAATATCTAAAAGAATATATATGTGTGTGTATGTTTAATTGTTCCAAAGTACAAAAAGAGGGCTTACTTGGTCGAATCTCTAAATTTGACATGGGCCTTTCTGAGGAGTATTTGGTTCTTTTATATAACAGGGGGGCATGTTGAAATTCATGTTTTGTTTTTTAGTTAAAAATAAAATTTGAAATAAAAATATCCCTGAATAGCTATCTTCACCTGACAACCCTTCAAAGAAAGATGGCCGAATAATGTTAAAAAGAAAATGAAAATTTTCAAGTGACGTTAAAATGTAGAATAAGCAACACATTAGTTTGCTAGTTAAATACCTTTACCAACGTAATGGAAGGAATTTGTGTCTGTGTTAGTCAACTAGCGTGTTGGTTGTTCTGACAATGGAGTCCTTTAACGTCATTTACAAATTTTCGGTTTCTTTTTCAAATCATTCCGCCATATTTCTTTGAAATGCTGACAGGCTAAAATAGCTATTCAGGTTATATTTTTTTTTATTATTATTAACTATTATAATGTATCTAAGTTATGACATCTAAACAGACACATTTATAGACATTACATTCAATCCCATCCACCCAATATGAATAAGATTAATTCTTGGTTCATCTTTTGTTTTTATGCAAAGATATCTAAAGCTTTTCCACTCAATGTGTTGCATGATGTGGTTTTGCAAAATTGTATAATGTGCTTTTTTATCTCTTGCAGTCTTCACTTTGAGGTGTTTATCATCTTTGCTCATGTTTTCTGTAATTCGTATGTTCAACGTTCATTTTATGTTGTTTTATAATTAAGCGCTCAATATTTTAATGTTTTAGTTTCTAAAATCGAGCGAAAGGATGAATTACAAATCAATAAATGTTGTTGTAGATGTTATTATTTAGCTGTTTTGTCATTTTGATGACACCACCAATAGGAATCGTTCCTGCTAGAAGATTGCATGAGGCATGAAACATACATCACAGGTTGACAACATTTATTTTTTCTAATAGGTCATGATCGATATATATATATATATATATATATATAATCATTATATGTGTGTGTATAGCTATTACTTGTTATGTGTCTTATTTTCTGTACAGAAATTAGTTTTACTTTTTGCTCGTTACATAAAATGTTGCCAGAAAAAATTGTATAGAGTTGCTTTTACTTTTAAGAATTACACCATATTAAAAACCTTATTGAACATGTATGCTAATTAATCCCAAGTTTAAATTCTATGAAATTCTACCTTTTGAAATCATTATGATGTAAAATTTGAATATTTGTATTCCTTATAAAATATATAATTTATTGAATAAATTCTAAAACATTTATTAGAATTAGATAATTCTCTGACGTTTGGTGATTCAATAATTAAAAAAAAGGAAAATTAACACATTGCTTTGTTTATAAAGAGTAGTAGTGGGGTGGGAGCATAAATTAATGTGGGGTGAACGTCAGAACTGGGTATAATCATAAAAAATGGAGATGACGTTTACAGATAAGGTTGACATTAATGTTTTCCAAGTCTTCCAATTACAAAGGTAATTTTTTTAATTCACAGCTAAAAAAAAATTTCTTACAATGTTTGCTGATTCATTATTAAAAACGGTTTCTTTTTATCTTAAATCGGACAATTTTTTTTTTTAGGGGGGGGGGTGATAAAATTAGTGCATTTCAATAACCAATAGTTTTTCTGTTTTTTCATTTAAAATTTAAAGTTCTTCCATGCATGTGAGCATTGTTTGCTGTCATGTAATACGTAAAATATTAAATGCAAAATAAAAACAATAAAAACTATTTGTTAGCGATTTAAAGAGTTTATTCACTCCAAAAGAATTAACCTATTTCAAACGAATAAGAATCTGCTTTTCCCAAGAAACAGTCAGCCTTTTATTAATGTTTCCATTTAAGCCATTTCTTGTTCAGCCCTCAACCTTATTATGTTGCTTCTTGTTTGTTTTTTTTGTTGTTTCATCAGCATCTCATCTTGTTGGAGGTTATTTCTCCATTTTGTTTTCCTCTTTTTTTGCTAAGTATTTATGACTTAACAAAATATACTTTCCACGACTGATGTTAGTAAATGCTGCTATCATCTGCTCCTTTAATGCAGGAGAAAATTTATGTTTTTCTTTAACTTTTGTCTGTAAACTTTAATTCAAACCAGAAATGACTTCCTAATTGACAGTTTAAAATTAATTCCAAAGTTTTAATAACAAGTCAACCATCTTAACCGTTAATATCCTTTAACGTATTGACCCAAAGTGATGGTCATAAAAGAACAAAGTCATACTGTCAAGTTTCATAACAATCTGTCCAAAAGTAAAGACATTATAAACAATAAAAAATAAAAAATTATTTTAAAAGACAGTTTTTAGCCATTTTCTTTTTCTGGTGATTCCTTACAGGCTCCGAACTTAGAAATTTTTTAACAGTATGTTAAGAGTTAATATTTAAAACAGTGTCTGTTTCCTTTGTGTTCCTAGAAAATATTTAAGTAATTTTGAAGCCTTTAAATTGTCAAATAAATTGACTACATGAAAGTTTAAAGCCAAAAGTCAAGTTATTATGATTAATTATGTTTTCTCTCGCAATTCTTATATCAAATAATGGTGAGCTTTTAGTTTATAAGTTCAAAATATTTGATCAAATCACAGAAGTTTTTTTAATTTTTTTTTTAATTCTTCAGAATACTATTATTTAAGCACCAACTTTTTAGATTGATTTTTTTTTTATTAGTAAAACAGATTTGTTTAGCAAATATTTCATTTTTATTTGCATATCATTTTATTGTTTGCTCATGAATTGCTAAGTAATCAGACGAAATATAATTGTAGGTGGTAAAGTACTGCAATAGTTTAAATAACATTTGCATCACCATAGTAATTTTTTGTTGGATAAATAAATACATAAATCATTAATGCATTATATATATATATATATATATATATATATATATATATATATATATATATATTGGCTATAGAGTATTGCCATTGCTTGTTTATTCAATTCATACATAAGCATATTGAATATGGATTTTCAAGCTCGCTTGATTTTTACACTCTCTGGCACAGTAATTGCAGACAAGTTATTGATTGGGCTTTTTCTTTATGGATTCACATGTCATTTTGAACCTGGCACAGATTTACACTTTTTACTGCATAGGTTGCCGGTTGCTACTTCTTAAAAAAGATAGTTCACAGATTTTTGGGGGGAGGAGAGAGGACTGCGACTTGTAAGACCTGCTTTGCTCAGACATACTTTACAACAGTCCCCACAGACCCAACCATTTCATTTGACATTTCTGGGCCCCCTTTCCTAACTGCTCCCTTTATTCTTTCAATACATCCTCTCTCATATTCATGCACACTATACTGATGTCATGTCTCCATGTTGCTCTCTTTAGTGCCCTCTGTTTCCAATTATAGTTCAGGGTCCCAAGTCTTTAGAGAGTCCTTGTATCTCAAGTTTCAGTTTATGAGGTGGTCTTTTTCCTTCATAAAATTCTCCATGAAAAAAGCTGTTTTTATGGTCAGCTACTGACCTGGTCAAAAGAAAAAGGCAAGACAAAAGCATTGTAGTATTAATCTCTCCTTCCCAACCCCCCCTACAATGAAAGGAGGAAAGATAATCTGAAATTCAGTTTTGTCCACTGCTTTGAAACATCAAGATGCCGGTTTTCAGACTCCTGGGATGAGCTAATCTTTTGTGTTAGCTGAATCCTGAATAACCGGTAGACTAAAAGAACTTTATCTTATTACTTTTTATTTTCTTTCCATTTTAAAGACATTTGCAGAACTAAAATTATTTCTATTTTTCATTGACCAAAAATTCAAAATGTTTTACTGTCTGTCCATAATATATATTTTCCACGTGTTCTCTCTTACAGTCTTCTGCTCTGTCACATAAAAAAATGACATTTTTTCGGTCACATAAAATATTCTTTCTTCCTTAACCAGAAAAGGAATAGGAGGAGAGATCCGTTATTAATTTGCAGATTTCAAATAGTTTATTCTACACGCAGATATGCGCGTGAGGTTTTCTTCTATCTCATTTATTATAGAAAAGACAAATTCATGCAGGAGAATGATCAAAGGGTTTGGGAATAACAATAATAATTTTCTTCTGATGTCCCAGACATATTTGTCTGGGACATCAAAGGATTAAAAAAAAAAGGCGGGGGTACAACAAAGTTATCCAATTAGATAATTTCATAGTTAAAGTTTTTTTGTTTTTTTTTTCACTTGCTGTTTTACATACAAATTGTGGGGGTCTGCATTCGAGCCT
The DNA here is from genome assembly GCA_963556195.1 of Sepiola atlantica. Lineage (NCBI taxonomy): Eukaryota > Metazoa > Mollusca > Cephalopoda > Sepiida > Sepiolidae > Sepiola > Sepiola atlantica. Next base: position 166,709,835 of record OY744520.1, on the reverse strand, counting down.
GACAACTGTAAACAGCAAATAATTCAATAGTTGGGGGTCAAGATTTTCTTAACATACTATGAATCATATTAAGAAGAGTCAATGTGTTAGCTCTTGAATGAAACTTATATTATATTATGAACAGTCAAAGTTGACTGTCCCTGTCATTTTTGCATATTTTTTTCGGGGGGGGGGGGGATATTTATACTGGTTTTATCTAATAATTATTGCTTCCATTACGATTAATTTTTATTTACCACAAGATGGCATTACATTGTTAAGGATTTTTCACTTATTCAAAGCCTGAATTTTTAGTTATACACTGTGAAAATTGGCTTCTGAACCAATATCACACAAGACGACAAATTTTCTAATTTCCAACAAACTTTTAACAGTCATAATTCGGTGGATAATTGTGCTACCAAAATAAATTTGGCATCATTGTTTATGTTTTGTAAAGATCTATGTGCCCACATTAAAAGTTTTTAGATATGATGGAGAAGGGATTTTGGTTTAGGATACCTAATTTGATTGGCGAGAAAAAAATTCAGTAGAGCACTAAAGTTATGCATATGTTCACATTGAAATTTATTTTTTATTTTAAAAAAATAGCAATGCTACCCGACATTGTTCGGGGCCATAAACAACAAAATAGAAGTTAAAAAGTGTGTGTAACATCTTTCTTTTCAAACTTCTCTTCCTCTACCTCTATATTTCTCTCTTTCTTTTTTTTTAAATCCCTAAATCTCTGTCTACACGCCTCCGGGACAAGCTCATACGCATTTAGTATAGCAGTTTTAATTTCTAAATAATCTGCTGAGTCCTCGATACTTGGCGATGAGAATACTTTGGCTGCCTTCTCAGTCAAGGTGCTCTCTATCAACGTTCCCAAACATTCAGTAGGCCACTTAAAATTCTCTGCAATCCTTTTGAATTGCAGGAAGAATTTGTCCACAGATTTTTCAGAGAATTTGGAAACCTGTCTAATATTTCTTACTGCGTAAAAGACTGGAACAAAAAAGAAATAGAATTACTTGGCACAGCTCTGCTCTGGTTTTTAACTTCTCCAACTCAATCTTCTCTCACTCAATTTTTAATTTCTCAAGTTTGATTTGTAGTCGAATTTCTGTTAAAATTATAGAAATCCAGAATTTCTTCAACTAATTTTTTGCTACAATGTTCCTTATATCACTTTTTGTTTTCATAAGCCTATTGGCACTAAATGAAAATGTGTGGCTAGTTCCAGGAAATTTTCTATTGTCAAATTTTCTATCTCAGTTGAGGAAAAGAATTCTTTGACAAAAAAGACATGTTTGTTTATTTGTTTGTTTGTTTTTTGTTTTTTTTTTAACAAAATAGAACTTACCCAACAACAAAATGATTTAACAGCCCTTTTCATGTATATATTTTTATTTATGAATCCCCTATTATGTTAGAGGGAAAATATAAGATATATATACTGGTGAGTTTCCTCAAGGAAGATTTTTAAAAAATATTTTTGCTTTAGCAAGCTACCAAGCATACACAAAATACACATGCTTTGACAAGCATATACAAAAATATATTGGTTATGACTAGCCCCCAGGTGTAAATAGAATATTTATAACTGAATATGAATGTATTCTCATTCAGATTTAGTTAAAGAAGATATAGAAATATGGAAATAGATATCAAAATAACACATATAGGAAAGGAATAAGTTTAAAAGGCAGAGAGCAAATGTTTGTTCACTGGTGAATAAGGACAAGAATTTCAAAGAATACATCTGATCCACAAAGGGAAAAATATTATTTACATGTATATAGATGCAAAAGGTGTATAATTAAAAATGTTATTTACATGTATATAGATGCAAAAGGTGTATAATTAAAAATGTTATTTACATGTATATAGATGCAAAAGGTGTATAATTAAAAATGTTATTTACATGTATATAGATGCAAAAGGTGTATAATTAAAAATGTTATTTACATGTATATAGATGCAAAAGGTGTATAATTAAAAGGGTAATACAATTACAATCTTAATTGGAGTATACAAAATATATATGTCAGTGATATAGCAGTATTGATATTCTTTATAAAAATGTGTCCTTAATAAAATGGTAAAATGGTTACCAGTAAGGGTTTTTATAACAAGTCATTTTTCCTCGGCCGGGAGCGTGGAGACATGTTTCCCCTGTGCCGCAGTAGAGGTATCACCTAACATAGGCATCATCTTGGACCACTTGACTAATGAGCCATCCGTCCAGAAAAAGCAGAAATTGTAAAAATAACTTTTCTTCCAAGTTTTTACTAGAAATGTTATCTGGTTGCGTCAGACAGCGAGAAACGATGAATGTTTTTATCTTTTAATATTGAGGCACAGGTTCTTATCCTGTACAAGTCCCATTTTTCACTTTGTGGTATTCTTTTTTTATATTCTACACCGTGACTAAATCAATTGTTTAATAATATTATCCGTACAAACAATAGCATCAATAAAAAAAGCAGCTTAATGCATGATATACTGTTGAAAATAAATTTCCAATATTAAAAGACATAAAATAATTCCAATATGAAAAACGTATGTTTATCTATTATTATACAAAAGTCGAGTTAATCACACAAAATACTTAAATAACTCAATCCCCAAACTGAGGATTATGTTTGAAAAAAACTTCCATTTAAATTGTTCTGATTAGCTATAGTTTGCAATTAACTCACTAAGTAACCCATCTCTTACTAAGCTTTTATCTATCACTCTCACCCTCTCTCACTGCGTGTTATTTGAACCCCCCCCCTTATTTTATACGGTATCTATCACTCTCGCTTCCATCTCTCTCTCTTTATTAACAGTCGACGATAATAAAGAGAAAACAAAATAAAAAGATTTGAATAATCCATTATAAACAAAAAGGATTATAACCAAGCAGAAATACTATTTAACCTGTAGTTGAGGAGGGGAGAGAGATAGCGAGCAGAAAGAGACTAATTTTGGAGTTTGTCATTTTATTTTTTTTAGATTTAACTCCAGTTAAGTATTAAAAAAATAAAGACAAAATCCAAACTCATTTTTTCCTGATTCAAACAATCTAACCCAATGCGTAACATCTTTTCTAGTGTAATATATATCTGAAAAGATCTTGAGCCCATTATATGAACAATGTTTTCTTTCAGTTACATTATTTTATGTTTAATTTCTTCTTGGAAGAATTTTTTTAAATTAAATTTCGGAGCAAGAGTACAATAAGGACCCCAGTTCATTAACACAACACGTGGAACATGTTCCGGAAGTCACCGACGTCTTCCGGTTGACCTCGCAATACACGTGGTTGCTATTTACAAAACAACTTGTAAATAAACCTTTTATTTACTTTAATAAATGTAGTACATTCTATATTTCGGAATTTGTGTAATCTACTCGCCTCCCTACAAAAAGAAAAAAAAAAGTATTTCCATATAGCCCTCCACCTTTTCTTAAAATACACAACATGAAATATAGAATGTTCTGCGTTTAAAATTTGTTTTTTTTTTTAGTAAATAAAAGTAAAACAAAAAAAACAATAAATTGTTTTGTTTATTGCAAAACGAAAGATTACAAGTCAAACGATTTTTGAAAAAGCGTATATATTTCGTTTATTTTATTTACAAGTTGTTTTGTAAATAGCGACCACGTGTATTGCGAGGTCAACCGGAAGACGCCGGTGACTTCCGGAACATGTTCCACATGTTGTGTTAATGAACTGGGGTCCTTATTGTACTCTTGATCCTAAATTTCTATAATTTTTTTTTGTAAAAAATGTCAAATATTTCAGAACAAAGAAATTACAATTGATTTTTTTTTACCATTTCACTGTTTATTTTTTCTTTATATTTTTTAAGAATAAACTTTTAGCATAAAAACTATAGTTTGCTAACGAGTTTGAAAATATATTTTTACTCGATGTATTTTTTTTTTTCTTCTCACAAACGATTTTTTTATTGATTCAATTTCTGTTTTTCTTTTCCGATGCACATTCATGCCTTCTCTCTCTGTCGCTTTGCCTCATGTTTATTCACTCATTATTTTTTGCCTATATAATGCTGCTTTGACATTTTCTAACATACTTTTTCTACTTTTACCCACCTTCTCGACTACGATATGTTTTTATAATCCGTGCAAACTGAATGCTTTTTCTTGTGTCACTTCTAGAGTTAATCAGGGCAAGCCTAGTCCACAAGGAATGCCTAATGATGCCTATGATGAAATTTCAAGTAACAAGTACCACTCACCGCCACCCCACCATCCATATAACTATGGCGGACCTGGACCCTACAGCGGCTATCCTGTATATCCGCCCCCCTCTTACCATGATAGTAAGTTTTATTAAATGTTCTGCATGTGTGTAGTTGTCGATGTCAGTTTGTACTTGTAATCAATTGCATCCCACTCTTTGCTTTTTAGTTGAATTCATGCTGTTATTTCAATAAGAAGTCAGTCAGCAGAAAAAAAAAATCTGACTCCTGGCTCAGATATCGGGTTTTAATAAAAATCGATTCGGACTTTCACAAAGATTGCAAACTCTTAACTCGGGTGGGGAGTTGGCTGAAATAGAAATAACTCCAGAGTTGGTTTTAAAAATTCTGACTAAAATTCCCAAATTCGACTCCCCACTATGATCCCAGTTTATACAAAGTTTTTAAAATGGCTTCAAACACTCAAGGTATTCAAGTTGTTGTACAATAAACACAGCTGAGAGATCCATGATATGATGTTAGAAAGAGGCCACTTTTGAATTAGTCAGCTCGATAATGAATGGTGTAGGGTCGTCCTCAGAACTTGGAAGCAACCAACCAGCTAATGATTGGGGAGCTGAATTAATAAATAAATCTTAAATATTCATAAGAATCAATTCCAAGATGAAATTCAAGATGGTCATCCAGATGTGGATAACAGATGGAGGCCAGAATTAAACCACTAAGATGAGATTACAGGAGAAGGAATATCTAATATTAGAAAGACAACAACAAAACTGGCGGCTAGATATGACAAATTCTGTTACGTCAAGGGAAAACATTTACATTCATTTACAGATTTAGATGTAGTTGGTAAGTTAAGGCGAGCTTGCACTGACCCAAAGATCCAGCAGTGAGAATAAAACTCGCTACCTTAACAAACTGGTCTGTAATTAGCTTCTTAACCAATATTTCTAGCTTATTTAATTTCTAATTCCACAATACTAATCATATACAATGAATCGTGTTCAATAATAATATTGGAAACAATTCATTGTATATGATAATCATATACAATGAATCGCGTCCAATAATAATATTGGAAACAATTCATTGTATATGATAATCATATACAATCAATCGTGTCCAATAATAATATTGGACACAATTCATTGTATATAATTAGTTTCACACAAGTTGCTATTTATCCTGAGAGGAAATTCTTCAAGAGTACGAATGTGTAAATGAGCATAATCAATTAGTCGGATTTGAACTTGAAATCAACTAATTTCTGTCGAGATCAAAAGAATTGTCTGTTACGATATCTTTTGGTGTTCATGTGTTCTTTTACAACGCCTTTTTCGTATTCATTTGTTTCATACTCTCTAAATATTAACTTAGCCCTTACTCATCTCAACTGGCCTTCCACCTTTTCACAATTTTTTTTCAAACAGCAGCACCCTGCATAATTGAACACAATAAATCCTATAAGATTTGAACTCTGCATAATCGGTTCCACAGTTCTCTGATGCAATAAACATTGAAAGCGAAAATACAAGGTCGTAATGGAATGTTCATTTAACAAGAAAAGCGATTCAACTTTGTGACTGCTGATGGATTATTAAGCGATGAATTATGCACAAATTTTATTTCATACTTTCTTGGCTTTTTTTTTTTTTTTTTTTTTTTTCTGGTGATGGGTTGCTAGTCAATCTATTTGACCAATACTCCTCTGACCTAAGCATGCACATACCACTCAATCACTCATCATCATCATCACTCTAACCTTGACATGCTGTTACATGTGATGTATTCACAATTACAATGGATGAGCGAAGGGAGAATGAAATCAAAAATGAAATAAAGTTCAACTTGCCCTGACTGAAGATGAATTACCGGATATAAACCAGACAGGACAGATACATATTTCCTGTTGAGGAAAACATTTCTTTCTCATATCTGGTCACATGCTTAAAAATAAAGATTGGAGGGAAAACTGTTGGTAATCAAATTTTGTGCAGGAAAGGTTTTATGCTAAAAAGGGTTGATGGGTTTAAAGAACAAAGGCCAGTTTAATATTTAGAATTCTCTTGTGGAAAAAGCGATCATTGTTCGGACTGTCAGCGAATCAACTCTATTTTATCGCAGGAGTTATCTACCATGGGATGAAGTCATCAAATCTCATTTAATATCAAAACAAGATTGTCTGTAGACTTTTACAAAATGAGCTATTGTTAATGCATCTCCTACACCTCATCTCCATCCAAAACGTTGATCTCTTTCTAACATTTTTATTGGTCATTCTCAAAACTAAACTTTTCTCTTCGTGTTCATCTCAGTTATTTTCACTGCTCATTGATATTGTATCTTGTGTATCAAATGTACGATCCGGATTAAACTAAATGAGCCAATCACAAGACAAAAAATAAATAAATTTATCTTGTGAGACTCAAGGAGTTCATATAATATTGATTATCACACTCCTTTATCGTACCCTAAATTTGGGGTACGTCCAAACTTTTTTATTATTATTATGTCACTTAAGAGAAGTACCAGTTAAATTTTTTAAAGTAAACGATTTTTTTTTGAGCTATTGAAAAAAGATGTGGCATTTCTAGTGAGGCAAAACTTCCAACTCGACGATCAAAGGTATATGGTCAACAATGATATTATTAGAGTATATTTTATCATGTACAAGTAGACAGCGATGGAAATCTAGCTAGATAAGTTGGCATGTCATCATTTGGATCAACAAATCTTACGATAAGATAGGCATTTTTATTGGCCAGGGATAAAAGGAGATATATTGTAAGACATACCATCTATTTAGTTGGAACAGCTAACTGAAATGTACAAAAAACAAGGTTATACAACCGACGATCCGTCTGTAGCCGAATAGCCATTCAACATCGTAATCATTGATTGTGGTCAAAGCACGACCCAAAATGAAGACGAGAAACAAATTGATCCTTTCTGTGTGTGATATACAAATTTCTTGAAGCCATTATGAAATATCTGCTAAGATTGTTAGAGACTTAACAATTTTTTTTTTTTTACAATGTTTGTATTACCCTAGAAGATACAATTCAACCAGGGATTCAACTTTCCATCGAAGATCTTTCGGCAGGCTATTGAACAATTGGGTATAAAAACTATTTATGCAACTCCTTATCATCCATAACCCTAACGGGGGGGGGGGGGGGGGGGGGGGCACTCAAGAGGTTCCATGAGAACAGTAGTCTGGATAATCCAAATTACACAAAACTTGTTTGCTACCAATAATTGACACTATGGCCAGTATTGAAATCAAGTAACTGGAATTTGGACGAAGACAACAACAAAACCATCACGGCCAATACAGTGAATACCTACGACAAGTTCATGCAGCCTGCGTTTCAAAATACCCAAGAGTTCATTTATGGACTCTCAGATCAGCCTTAAAGATGAGAAAAGAAAAAAAATGGTTAGTAACACCACAAAATAAACGTCTTGAAATTCCGGAATTGGATATTTGAAACGAATGCATTAACAATAAAGAATTCGAAAAGTGCACAGACTAAAAAGAAGTGACGATCTAACAGAAATATGATCAAGCAGGAAATTGAAGTAGAGGACAAAGGTCTTGTTGCCAATGCACACAGCCACTCTGTTAAAGCCAAATTCCAAGGGCCTTAAAAATCACTAGAAAAGTCAGCGACCTGAATTACATTGTTGGAACTCGAGAGGTGAAAAAAGATGTGCTGTTGTAAAATAAATATGCAGAGACAAAAATGCAGCATTGATACGACTGTGAATTGGAGCAGAATAGAATATCTTATAGTTAAGATTATTAAGACATATTTCAAAATAGATGTCTTTATCATCATCATATTCGGTTTAACATCCGTTTTATATGCTGGCATGTGTTGGATGGCTTTAAGAAAATAACTTTCAAACTAACCTATCTCTGGCCAGGTTTGTATTTATCCCTCTTTCTCTTTTTTATCACTTCCTGGTGCTTCTGCTGTAAACAGGGCATGCTACTTTAACTCTTCTCATGCATTTTTTCAACAAAGTCTCCTATTCTGCACACATTCATGTCTAGATTTAATCTTCCTCTGAGGTCATCAGATCTAAGCATCTCTTTAAGACTGACATTACACATTCATCGTATTCTTCTCATATCATTTCTCTCCATCCAATACATGTCCTCAACCCTCACTGGCTAGTTTTCACTTCCATACATCATCACACTGCATACACATGCCTGATAGACTCTTTCTTTGGTCGACAGTGGTAACACTCTGCTGGTTAGTAATGACAGAACTTACCCCAAATTAATTGTTGCAATCAAACTTGCACCTGCTCCATCCTGTGCTGCAAGGTAACACATCTTCTTGACACCCTCAATAGCTTCGCCATCCAGACATACTTTCTCCACATCTGAGATTCTTAAGTTAGGCAATTCTGAAAGCTCATCTAACCTAAGCGAGAAACTAAGTGATTTGAGGAGCATAACAAAACAAAATGACTTATAGAAACTCATTGAAGATTCCATCAAAAATATCAAAAGATTCTTTTTAGATGTTAGACACTGAAAAAGGGTTAGGGTCAGCTTAAAGTAAAATTTGGACGTAGAAATCCAAATTCACCCATAATGTATAGTGAATATTTTGTATGTTACACTGGACACATCTGAAAAGAAATCGATAGAAATTTAAAGAAACCTGAATTTTTAAAGATGAAAAAAATTTTCTTTGTTTTGACAGTGAAAATGTTATCTATGACAATTAGCAAAACAACGGAAGATTGAAATCAAAAAGGGACGTATGATTATTTCTTTCTCTTACCTCTTTATTTGTTGGGCATGAGTGGCTAAGTCAAGTTCAAACCCAGTCAGATCTATTGCATTCAATTGTGGTACTATTGGAAAAAAATTGACCCCCCCCCTCCCCCAAACAACTCTGGACTAATTGTGTTTAGGTGTTTAATAAATAGTTATTTTGTTTCAGTATTAATCACCCCAAATGGGTTGATATGCCATAAAACTATTTGTAAAGTTCTACTAAAATAATTTTCCTTTCATTAAATTCATCTTTAATAAAATTTGTAAGTAAATATGAAATGCTTAATGAAATGCCAGTCTGGAAGTTTCAGTCGGAAGCGGTTTTGGGGTAAAGAGGATAAAAATTCATTTTCAACCCTGTTTTTTTTTATCACAGATCTTTCCTAGTAGCAAACAAGTTCTGTTCTTAAATCTGTCTTGAAGCAAGATTTGCATGTAAGTCAAAACAGTTTACAATCACCCCAACATGTAAAACCATGCGTCTTTGCTGTGGAGTCTTCCAATAGGGATAAACTCTTTGAATCCTCATACTTTTCTATAACAAACAATTTTAGTTTTGTTTTTAATCCTTTATTTGACTTAATAATACAGTAGTAGACGTTTCGGACATGTTTGCACAAAAAACAGTCATTGCTGACATTTGGATCGTTCTTGAACCAAATTCTTCGGGCTTCTCTAATTTGAGTAATTACACAAAATGGAATAATGATACTGTTTCATTTTACTTCAGTCGAAGTTCTCAGAAACCTGGGGCTAACACTTGATTTCTATGAGATACATAGATATTCGAATATTCCATTAATCTTCTCTTTTACCTGTCAAACGTTGAGTTAAGAATATTAATTTTTCTCTTCAGTTGACCCATAAACTATGTTATAGTATATCTTTCTTTGGTCTCTTGGTCTTACCGGATTCCAGGACAAGAATTGATCTAGTCTGGTGGAGTATCCAGCTAAGTGCTGTTACTTGAGGTAACATCACTTGGAGAAGGTGCACCATTCCTCATATGAGCCAGTGTATGACCGTGTCAAAGGGATCTTATTTGGGCTTCGAATACTATGTTATTTTGAATATTTGGTCAATCTTGTAGGGGAAGTATCCTCATGTCAGGTTATCCTGACAAACCCTTTTACAGAGAGACCGAAGACACTCAAGGATTGTCTAGTAGGTAATTTAAAATGATCAGGAATACAAATGAGAATGTATATTAAAACAACAATTATTTACATTGTAATAAATTACAGAATTGTGGAAAGAAAATTGAATAAATTGAAACAAGCAGAGAAATTTTGAATAAAGATTAAAGGCAAAAATGCAGAAGTAGACATTTTCAGAAATGGTAACTCAGCTTGAAAACCTCACATTTGAAATGGCAAGATTACAAGTACATTCAACACAGTTTGTTACAATTGTTTTCATAAAGTATTTGCTTTTTGTTCTTTGTTTTTTTTTTTTTTTATTATTATTTGAATAATGGGGCCCATAGTTTGTTTTTTTTGTTGTTTTTTTTGTTGTTTTTTTTTTCATTTGAATAATGGGGCCCATAATGCACATGTGTTGTTGTTTCATATTTCTTCGTTGCAATGTATCCTTTGCAAAAAAAAAATGTATTTTACAAGGATCAAGAATGCAATTTATTCCTGGTTTTTCACTTCAGAAACACGGAATCATATATGAAAGAAACTGCAGTACCTGTAGATATGGATCTTTTATATGATGTTACCATAAAAGTTCCTATCTGAACAAATGAAAATATTAAAATATGAAGAATGCTCTTTTTTTTTTCTTTTTTTTTTAAGATAACTTTTAGTTAAATTTTTTTCAACCCCTTATCACATAGATCATTGTAAATATTTTTTAAAAACGGTTTTGCAATGCAATTTTATCAAACAAAAAGCATGGGAACCTGAGTTTTGAAGAAAATATCTCTGATTGTGAGTTAGGTCACACAGAAATTGTTTTTTGTTTGAGATAAAATAAGTGCCTCATTAAACAGGGAATCATGCTGAGACCAACCTACTTGAGAAAAGTGATGTTTCTCGATGTTAAACCCTTTTGAGTGGACACTGGCTGGCCGTTATCTCTAGTGGATATCTTGAATAGTCAGTTAGAGCCGGCCCTTCAGTCGTGGACCAGTCAGTTAGAGTTGGACGTCTGAGAGGCAGTTGGTTTTCGGTGGCCCTCGAGGAAAAATGGTCTGTTGTTGTCGGGTTAGACTTATGTTTTTATTTGGTTGGGCAAAAGTCTTTCAGCTGCAAGTCTGTTGTTCAGAAGACGAGTGCCTCCCAAAAAATAAACCTCTCTTAATTGTTTTTAAACTGGAGTTGTGATTTTATTTGGAGGGAGAATTCCTTTGTTGGAGCACTGACTGAATCGAACAACGACTTTGGACCGGCACAGTGGACTTATTCTGGCAATTCTTCATAGTAATGCACGACTGAAAAGACTGTTGTTAGGAAAAAGAAGTCTTTGGAAAAATTTGCTTAATGCAAATCTTTTAAAAGTATAAAACTATCTCAAGAATGAAACACCTTGTTAATGTTATGTCATTTGTTAAACTAAATATCTTTAGTTGAATCTGAAATGTTTTATTTCTATCAATTCTTCAGAATATTTAAGAAAACTGCAGGGTTTATTTATTTTTTATTTTTATTTTTAAAATATTCTCCAGATTTGATTCGTCTTGAATGAACTCAAATGATTTAAAATTCATTTGATTTGAAAAAAAATTGTATTTGAAACAATTTTAATTGGTTACTTTTCATGTTAGACTTAAAACTAAGATTGCATATGACTAATTCAACTTTGTTTCCATTATTGTTTATTATGACAATTATTGTTATAAACAATTATTGTGGATCTAAGCTTAAATCCAATATTTTAAAAGAATATTGAATTAATATTATAATTCGATTTCTGATTATCAATACGAAACAATTTTGTTTTTGTAAATACAAAATCCTACATAATCATGCCTTTTTTTGTTAATGAGGATAATTCTTCAAAGTATTAAAAAAAAAGAAAAGTTTTTCATTGTTTTTTTCATCATTTAGTATTTTGTATTCTGTTTTCTTAATTTTGATTTTGAACACAAATTATATGGAATTTTTTTTTTTTTTTTAGTTTAAAAAAATTTGTTTGTGGAAATAAAAGCAATGGAAAAAATTTGTTTTATGTCAAAGATTACAGCTTTGAAAATGTGTGAAATTGTATGAAAATTTGGAATCTAATCACTCACTGGTATTTGTATTTAAATGTCATAGAGTGAGAAAACTGATATTTCCAATAATTTTTTCCATTTTCTAGAATCGCAAGTCAGAGCATAGAAGTATGTTCACCTTTTATTATCTACTAGTTGCTATTGACCCAAATTGTTCTTTTTCCCTTTATAACAACACCACCATCTCCTCCTCCTCCTCTTTCCATATCCTTTCTGCCTTCCTAGTAAGTTTCCATTTTGTTTTTCTCTGGTTCCTTTTAATAATGAAACCTGGTACAATCCTGTCTCCTTCAGACATTTCCTTTTTAGTTTGGTTCTAACTTTTTTTTTCTGCTTTCTGCTTTTTTTAATCATTCCATTAACCTAGTCAGCATCACAAACAATATATTTTAATATAGCAGCGGCATAGCTATTTTTTTCCAATTTATCCTGGTTATTTCTTGAATTTTTTTTTGTAAATAATCTTTTTTTTTTGTTTAAACATTATTTCATATTGTAACAAAGCCATTATTAATTTCATTTCATATAATAAGCCATTATTAATTTCATATCATAACAAAGCCAGTATTAATTTCATATCATAACAAAGCCAGTATTAATTTCATATTATAACAAAGCCATTATTAATTCATATTGTAACAAAGCCATTAAGGCAATCTTAATAACACTATTCGGTAGATAACGGTTACCATAAATGGGATCCAATAAAAATTCTGGTTTATTTTAATTGATTACACAGATTAAATTTGATTTTTTTTTTTTTTTTTTTTTTTTTTTTTTGTTCATTTGAAAGAATAGATTTTTTAATTAATTTTATTCATTGACATCTTCATTTTAAAAATGTAAAACTTATCCGATTTCTAATCGAATCTGCTTTTTCGTTTCTTTTGTTTTTCTATTAAATTGCAAGAAATTGCAATTACGTTACCACAAAGCCATTACTATGTCTGAAAAGAAGTATTTTTTTTTTTTATTCCTCCCCCCAAAAATTGCCACTAAAGTGTTAGGGGCTACTGTGATAGGGATTAGATTTATAGGGGGCAACCTGGGTGGAGAGTTGGGCAGCAAGATATCTGTTCACATTACATTTAAATTTTTGCATGTTGATATGGATTGGGAAACAAGGAGCAGGGAGATAATTCCAAAGGCAAGCAGTCCTAGAAAAGAAGCTATTAGAGTAAAAAAAAAATCTTCCAGCATCGAGGGACTTCTACAGCGAAGTGGTGGGATTTTGCTGCTAGTCGGATGGGATATTTACTAGTGATGGGACGATTCCAATATTTTTCCTGATTCCGATACAATTACTGATTCCAATAAATATACCAAAGTTATAGTAAAAAAAAATCTACTAACAATATATTTACATCAGTATACTAAAAAGTATAATATTGCGCTAGAGCAAAATCTATAAAAGAAAATGTATATGTTCATAAAAAATGAACATATACATAAAAAAAACAATAAAAATTGGTAAACTTTTTCTGGATTAAAAAAACTTCATTAATTAATGTTTATTTTCATTTTAAAGAAACAAACATTTCTTTGTAAATGAATTTACTTAACTATTTTCAAAGGGAGGAGAAACAAGATTATAATGCTTGAATTTTAAAATATTTTGTTTGAAAAGAAATACAGTTTTTTTTTAGTTAACTAAACATTAAGAAAAACGTTTGTTTTTTGTTTACGATTTTGTTTTACGAACTTAACATATTTTTACATATTATTTTACAAAGAATGACAATGATATCTCAATTAGAAAAAAAAATGATAGAGAAATCTAGAAAGAAATAAAGCCAACAAAATACAAATTTTACTTATCGGACACACTTAGGTTTAATTATTATTGTTTAGGTTTAATTATAAATGTTCTCGATTAAATAACAGAACCTTTCAATTTTTGTTTTTATCCCAATCCAGAATGCCCCTTTTTGGAAAGCTTGGAAAGACCAACATTGTTTTAACTCTGCCCTCGCAAGAAAACAATTAAATGGGATCAGACGTAATTAATAACACCCTCAACTAAATCACCCCCTCCAAAATAAGATTCTACTTTTTTAGGCACTGAACACAAATTATATAGAAGTTTTTTTGTTTGTTTTTTGTTTGTTTTTTTTTAAGTTTAAAAAAATTTGTTTGTGGAAATAAAAGCAATGTAAACACCCTAAAAGACTTGACAGAAAGAAGAAAGAAAAACAAAAACAATTATTTTAGAATGGGGATCAATTTCGTATATAAATTTAACGTAAAATGATCCTCATTTCCGGGCCATTCTAAATTTTTAGGGCTGTTCAGTAATCTGACTGGTAAGATCATAACCCCCCCCCCCCCTGCCAAAAAAACACACACACACAATTAATCTCCAATAGCAAATTTTTTTCGGGGGGGGGGAGGGGGATTAATGCCCTGAAACGCTAGAATGGTCCGGAAATGGGGCCTCATTTTACGTTAAATTTAAATATAAAACTGATCCCCATTCATTAATAATAATTTTTAAATAATTGATTTATTTTTCTTCCCGCCATGTTTTTTCAGGGTGTCTACACAGAATCACCTAAATAAAAAAAAATAAAAAAATAAATAAAAAAGTAGAATCTCATTCTTGTTTTGGGGAGGGGGTGATTTAACTGACAGTGCTAATCTGCAATAGTAGTTTTTAAATAGTAAAAAAATCTACTTAACTTCTACAAAGAAAACACTTCAAACTTTCGCATTACATTAAAATATAAGTTTAAATATGAAACAAAAATTTATAAAAAACATGTTAGTAATTAATAAAATACATTTTAAATTTCTTTAAAATAGTTTTAATATATATATATATATATATATATATATATATATATATATATACTTACATTTTCATGTTGGCAAATTTTCATTGTCTTTCATGGTAGCCTGAAACGAGTGTACTTGTGTCTTGCCAATGGAGGGAAAATGTAACACCTGAACTGCCTGACGGTTTCAATAATATTAATAACCAAGAATCATTTTTAGTATTAGTTTTTAATTTTATTGCCTTCTTTATCCACCCCAATCCACCTTTTATATCTTTAGAAATTTTGTTTTACAACTAGTTCAGATAGGGAAACTCAAATCAAAGAACTGATGCCAAAGTGTGTTTTCGCACAGAGCTGTGAAAATCTTTAAATTCACTAATTCATTTATACCTAATTCAACTCCACACCCAGCCTTTCATGTCCAAAATTCGAAGGTTTTATTTTTTTTTCACACTTTTTGGCCACCTTTTACTTAATTTAATTACCAATGATGTTTGTCAGTATTTTTCTTGACAAAAATGTTTTATTTAATTTTTAAACATTTTTCGGGACCTTGTAAATCAACTGCATTCATTTAAAGGTAATTTATGCAAACTTTAATTTTTTTTTTTTTTTACACAAGTAAAATAAATTTACATCATATTTTAATGTTATTATGATCTATAGATTTTAGTCTTACTGGTAGTTTAAAAAAAAATATTTATCATTTTATAATTAGTACCAGCGATGGAAAATTAAGTTAAAAAAAAATGAAAAGAATCTTTTTGGATTTGGAAATTAGGTTCAATTTTTCCGATTCCGATTAATCATGCCAACACTAGTATTTAGATTGAAGGGGTACAAGTGCAGTAAGTGTTTCAGAGCATATTCCGTGGAAGTATTTGTAAAACAAGCACAGGAATGTAACATTGCAGTGATGAGACTGGGGATGGAGCTTAACAGACAATGCGGAACCTATTAGGTTAAAGAAGATATCTTTAATACTATATTATCAAGAAGGCGTCTTTATTACTACATTATCAAAAAGGCATCTTTATTACTACATTATAAAAAAGGCGTCTTTATTACTATTTTATCAAGAAGGCGTCTTTATTACTATTTTATCAAGAAGGCGTCTTTATTACTATAATATCAAGAAGGCGTCTTTATTACTATATTATCAAGAAGGCGTCTTTATTACTATATTATCAAGAAGGCGTCTTTATTACTATATTATCAAGAAGGCGTCTTTATTACTATATTATCAAGAAGGCGTCTTTATTACTATATTATCAAGAAGGCGTCTTTATTACTACATTATCAAGAAGGCGTCTTTATTACTACATTATCAAGAAGGCGTCTTTATTACTATAATATCAAGAAGGCGTCTTTATTACTATATTATCAAGAAGGCGTCTTTATTACTATATTATCAAGAAGGCGTCTTTATTACTATATTATCAAGAAGGCGTCTTTATTACTATATTATCAAGAAGGCGTCTTTATTACTATATTATCAAGAAGGCGTCTTTATTACTATATTATCAAGAAGGCGTCTTTATTACTACATTATCAAGAAGGCGTCTTTATTACTACATTATCAAGAAGGCGTCTTTATTACTATATTATCAACAAGGCGTCTTTATTACTATATTATCAAGAAGGCGTCTTTATTACTACATTATCAAGAAGGCGTCTTTATTACTACATTATCAAAAAGGCGTCTTTATTACTACATTATCAAAAAGGCGTCTTTATTACTACATTATCAAAAAGGCGTCTTTATTACTACATTATCAAAAAGGCGTCTTTATTACTACATTATCAAAAAGGCGTCTTTATTACGATATTATCAAGAAGGCGTCTTTATTACTATATTATCAAGAAGGCGTCTTTATTACTATATAATCAAGAAGGCGTCTTTATTACTATATTATCAAGAAGGCGTCTTTATTACTATAATATCAAGAAGGCGTCTTTATTACTATAATATCAAGAAGGCGTCTTTATTACTATATTATCAAGAAGGCGTCTTTATTACTATATTATCAAGAAGGCGTCTTTATTACTATATTATCAAGAAGGCGTCTTTATTACTATATTATCAAGAAGGCGTCTTTATTACTATATTATCAAGAAGGCGTTTTTATTACTATATTATCAAGAAGGCGTCTTTATTACTATAATATCAAGAAGGCGTCTTTATTACTATATTATCAAGAAGGCGTCTTTATTACTATATTATCAAGAAGGCGTCTTTATTACTATATTATCAAGAAGGCGTCTTTATTACTATATTATCAAGAAGGCGTCTTTATTACTATAATATCAAGAAGGCGGCTTTATTATTATAATATCAAGAAGGCGGCTTTATTACTATAATATCAAGAAGGCGTCTTTATTACTATATTATCAAGAAGGCGTCTTTATTACTATATTATCAAGAAGGCGTCTTTATTACTATATTATCAAGAAGGCGTCTTTATTACTATATAATCAAGAAGGCGTCTTTATTACTATATTATCAAGAAGGCGTCTTTATTACTATATAATCAAGAAGGCGTCTTTATTACTATATAATCAAGAAGGCGTCTTTATTACTATATTATCAAGAAGGCGTCTTTATTACTATAATATCAAGAAGGCGTCTTTATTACTATATTATCAAGAAGGCGTCTTTATTACTATATTATCAAGAAGGCGTCTTTATTACTATATAATCAAGAAGGCGTCTTTATTACTATATAATCAAGAAGGCGTCTTTATTACTATATTATCAAGAAGGCGTCTTTATTACTATATTATCAAGAAGGCGTCTTTATTACTATAATATCAAGAAGGCGGCTTTATTACTATAATATCAAGAAGGCGTCTTTATTACTATAATATCAAGAAGGCGTCTTTATTACTATATTATCAAGAAGGCGTCTTTATTACTATATTATCAAGAAGGCGTCTTTATTACTATATTATCAAGAAGGCGTCTTTATTACTATATTATCAAGAAGGCGTCTTTATTACTATATTATCAAGAAGGCGTCTTTATTACTATATTATCAAGAAGGCGTCTTTATTACTATATTATCAAGAAGGCGTCTTTATTACTATATTATCAAGAAGGCGTCTTTATTACTATATTATCAAGAAGGCGTCTTTATTACTATATTATCAAGAAGGCGTCTTTATTACTATATTATCAAGAAGGCGTCTTTATTACTATATTATCAAGAAGGCGTCTTTATTACTATATTATCAAGAAGGCGTCTTTATTACTATATTATCAAGAAGGCGTCTTTATTACTATATTATCAAGAAGGCGTCTTTATTACTACATTATCAAAAAGCCGTCTTTTTTACTACATTATCAAAAAGGCACATTTATTACTACATTATCAAGAAGGCGGCTTTATTACTATATTATCAAGAAGGCGTCTTTATTACTATATTATCAAGAAGGCGTCTTTATTACTATAGCAAATAGGATGAGATCTGCTCCACATGCTTTGAAAGTGTAAAGGTTTTTTATGATAGCCAGGACATGGGAAGGAGTTATGATCAGATCATCTAGAGCGGTTTCCATCCAGTGGAAAATTAGGGAGAAAGTGTTATTTGGAGTCTAAGGTTAAATTTAGCCTTGTCTGTTGCAATTAAAGCAACTTCATTGTGGTTGGATAGTGGGAGAATTGTTAATTTCCCATTATTCACCACACTATTATTGATTTTGATGCGATTGCTAATCATCTCAGTATTCCTCTTAGTTTGTAACAGTTTTATAGATTTGAATGTAAAGAGCAAATCTTGATCACTCATACCATCGTTCATTTAATCTCATCTGTTGAATCGGCAAATCTCTTGCAGGATTAAATTCTTTTAAAAGCCACATAAACGATGTTAGATAAATAAGAAAAATTTGATGATGGAATCTACTCTGTTATATTCATGTTAGATTCATATAAAAACACTCCAAATAAATAAGGATTATTTATTAATAATCGAGTTATAATATAAATAAGGATTTATTTAATAATAAGTGGTGTAATGGATAACTATACAGACTATGGAACTAGCAAGCAGTTCAAGATTACATTCTAGAGTAATTGCATTGCAATATTGGGAGAGAAGATCCATCGTGTTCTATATAAGTTTATCGAATGCCATTGAATCGTTTTCAAATATTTTAGTTTCAATTATTCAATAAACCACAAATGAATTGATCTCATAAAAAAAACAAATCAAATTGAATCCTAATTTATTATCTTTCACTTATTTGAAAATGATTATATATTTTCCACTTTGATTTTGGTAAGTTTGTAGAAAAGTAACAGTAAAAAATTTTCTTTTTTTTTTTTTATTTATAATATACAGTATTTATATACTATCGGGACCAATGCAGAGACATTGCCTGGGAAAATTGAAAGAGCCAGTAAAATCATGCTCCCACCTGAACTCCATAAAAAAATATTTTTACTTAGTTATAAAATAGTATTCTGTAAGTATTTTATTCATAAATAACATTTAAACGTTCATATTATTGCAAATTAGGGAGGGTGAAGTTTTTTTGGTGGGTATGTCTATACACAAACATTGGAAGGAAAGTAATGAAAAATAAATAATACATGCCTTGAAGCAACCTATCAATAATCCTAAATCTGTCAGGAAATAATAAAAAAAATAGTTGGAAACATTGTGCACAGTTTTCATAACAAAACTGTGGATAGTCAATTTTTAGTCAATTCCCCACAAATATCCTGGTCAGTTCGTCGATACTCCTTCACAGAAAAGAGCCTCGCAGACAACAGGCAAGAAACTCGTTCTCCTCCGAAAGGAGGTGATAATACCTGGGAAAAATGGTCTGCAGTTACCTTTCAACATGGTGATGAATTTGAAATATCGCAAAGCACTGTATTTTTTTGTATCCTAACAGTAACCCTAAGGTTGGGTGGCAAAATTGAAAAAGAAAATAAAGACAAAAAAGGTGCTTGTGCAGTGGGCATAACGGTACTGTTAAAAGCCAATTAATAGTCTAAGTTACCATTAAAAACTGATTAAAAATGCCTGTGTCCCTCACAGATTAGAGCGCCATAGACGACAAGCAAGAAACTCATTCCCTCTTCGAAAAGTGATGTCTGGGAGGATGGCCTCCTGTAACCTTTGAAAATTATGGTGAACTTGAAACAAGACAAAAGCATTTTTTATCTTTAAAATAAGCGTAAGTTCATGTGGCAATATAAAAAAAAAAGCAAAAAGTTAGATGGAAACAGTGTACAGCAGAATCGTGAAAACCCAGTTTATAGTCCAAGGAAGCAAAAAATTAAATTTTACCCGAAAATGTCCTTGTTTGACTTGTCACTTCCTCATGGATTAAAATAAATCAGGTGGCAGGCTGTAAACCCTTCCCCATTTGAAAGGAGGTGGTAATGCCTGAAACGGAGATCTCCATGCATAATGTAACAATGTTCAAATATGATATTTATTTAAAGAAAGAATTCATTGAATTTGTGAACATTTTCAATAGTAGATAGTTATAAGCATAGGTAAGAAAGAAAAAGCTGCAACATTTTTACAGGCTGTAGACCCCCTTCTCGATCCAAAATGAGGTGATAATGCCTGAGAAAAGATCAGGATTCTCTTTTCATTTCCTCCTTTTCAAAACAGAAATCCTTTAATTGAAGATTTTTCAATTATTTTGTTTAGGCTAAGATAACCAATTGCAGAAATATTTTGTGAATGATGTTGAGTTTATAAAAGTTCAACAAAACAGGCTTGAAAGTCTCTTTTGCAATCATTTAGTTTTCTAGAATTTTAGTACTAAAAAAGATCAAATAAGATTTTATGATCTACAGAATGAACAGTTTGGGTAATTTTCAGATTAGATATTTAAATAAAAGCTGAACTTACTCGAAGTCATATCGATGTGAGAAAGAAATAGAAAGTATAAACAAACAAAACAAAAAAATATTTGTAAAAACAATTTTTTTATTTTTTTTTATAAATCTTGACATTCTCTTTTTTTTTTCTTTCACGCATTGTTTTTATCGAGATGGAGGCATAAATAGCACATTTTTGTTGTGACTTGTGGATTGAAAACTAATTAATCCATGCATCTTTTTTTTACTTTCTTCCCAGAGTAAATTTTTTTCTTTAATTAAAAATAAAGAAAATTATTTCATGCAAAAGTGGAATCTACTGTTGATAAAAACTATTTAATCTTTTGAATTTCAGAGGACCATCTTTTTTTCTTTTTTAAATCAAAGATTACGTGTCTTGATGTTTTGTGTTTCTGTGATGAAAGTAATCTTAAATTGTTTTCCTATTTTATTTCAGTTTAATATTTTGGGTAAGGAAAATTCGAATCTTATTCTAATTCTAAGGATCAAGCGTTTTTTGGAAATATTGGGCTTTATTCTTTCTCTTGATTCCCTTTGATTTAATCCATTTACCCCCCCCTGTCTTTTAAGAGGGAGGAAATCTAACTTGTGTACTTTAGTTTC
This sequence comes from Sepiola atlantica, assembly GCA_963556195.1. NCBI lineage: Eukaryota > Metazoa > Mollusca > Cephalopoda > Sepiida > Sepiolidae > Sepiola > Sepiola atlantica. Next base: position 166,688,368 of record OY744520.1, on the reverse strand, counting down.
GAAGAGAAGCAACATTCTAAAAGTTGTTTGACTCAATGCTGCAACAAAGAATGTTCATCCCAAGTAAAACCATGAATCCAGTTTATAAACAAATAACAGATTTATTTGTTGGAGGTTACAAATGAAACTCATGTTCCCAGGTTGAATGGAAGACTTGCAAAATGAGATTTTTACCTGATCAAAAACATAAGTCTAATCCGCACAATCTTTTAGCTAAGAGCCCCCAATAGGGTCCATCTTGCCTGAAGAGGCACCCAGCTCCAACTACTCGCTAGCCCTTTGAAAACCAAACTGTCTGTCATGCCCAGAGGGCCAAGTCTCCCCTCTCCTAAAATCTTTTTCTTCTGATCGAAAATCTTGGATTCCAGTCTTTCTCACTGATCACCATGCGACTACTCAGAGGCTGATCGCTGGAGATATCTACTAGAGATAACTGCCAGACAGTCTACTCAAGGGGATTATCATGGAGCCCATTTACGAACATTACTTTTTGGTCTCAGCATGATTCTCTGTTTTTATGAGGCACTTATTTCATTTCAAAAGGAAATAACATTCTAGTACATGCTTACATAATGTAATGTTTACATATATTATTTCCCATCTATTACTAGTTGAAAGACCAATCTACACTTGGTGACTGAAAGACATTAATTTGGAAAAATAACTTTGTAACTTTAAAAAACAGGATATTATTTTGTAAAAATTTTAATTTTACAAGCTAAAGATGTAATAATAAGTAACTTATGTAGTAATTTTTTGCCCCCTTTCCCTTTTTTTCTCTGGACAGCAGCAGCACAAAAGCACGATCACTATTTGATTGCTTTGGGAATTATTTTTGCAGTTTTTATTAAAATTCAATCATTCAATTTTATTTCCAAATTTCTATAATTTACTAAAATACAAATGTTTAAATAAATTATTTTAAACTCTCATTTTATGATTATTTTCTTCTCATTTCCAAAAGAAAATCATTGTAATGGTTAACATTTTGGCTAAACCAACTTCTGTTCACTTTGCACATGTTCCGCACATTCCACTGGTAAAGGTAAACCCCCATCTGATCCTCACATTTGATATTTGATTGAATGGCAACAAAAAGGAATCAACAAAATGTTTGACTGTTAAAATCTATTAAATAAATTTAGAAAAAATGATGAACATCAAGTTTAAAGTCAAGGATCATTTTTCATGTAATTCTCATAACCAATTTTGTTAAGATTTAATTTTTTTTTTCTCTTAAACTATCAGCTTTACATAGAATTTACTAACATAATTTTATCTCAAATCTTGATAATACAGCCAAAATGACACTGAAACTTTGACATCTGATTTTGAGGATTTTCTTTCATGTCAATCTCGGTTTCTGACACAATTTTACCAATGCACACTCATCACTATGTACTGAGGCAGGAGAGGATAAAAACATTTATTTATTAAAGTCTGACATTTTTACGGATGGCTAAAATAACAGATTTTTCGCTCTCTCTCCTAGCCTGGTCTAATAATACTAAAGCAGCAGTGATGCGTAGAAGCCTAGAATGTGGAAATGACACTCTGGCAAACCTCCATAAATGACACTCTGGCAAACCTCCATAAATGACACTCTGGCAAACCTCCATAAATGACACTCTGGCAAACCTCCATAAATGACACTCTGGCAAACCTCCATAAATATGTTAGAGAAAAAAAAGTGTCAAGGAGAATCGTGCAGAAGAAATGAAGAGAAAATGAGTGACAAAAGATTTGCATGTTGAGAATCTGCATATCATATGCCAGGAGAGTTGGATAGAAGAAAGACAAAATGAGAAAGAATTGGGCCTAAAAAGACCCAATTTTGATTTGTTTTGTTTTTTGCCTGCTTTTCTCTCGGTTTTCCAGACAAATCCTATCACATTCAACACAATATTACATTCTTGTCTGCTAATCATGAATGCAATATTGTATTTCCTTTTCTTTTTGAAAAATGTTACATTTTAAAATACCATTAAATAAGATCTTGGATAATGAGGCTCTCTTCTTATTCTTCTTCTTGTTATTATTTTTATTCTTGCTAGTTAATGTGTATGTGTAGCTTCTCCTCTTCATAAATGTAAATTGAATAAAGTTTTTGAAAATAAAAAATGTTCTAAAGCGATTTGCCAGAAAGATAAAAATTCATATCAGCCCGCTCTTAGATGCGTGAGAATTATACTCTCATCCGTTGTTGGCGACACCATTACTGTTTTCTTTTCTTTTCGCAGTGGTTGTGTTTGTTATTAAAATCAAATGATCATCTTCGAATCGTCAGAAATACCGTTTACAACTTTTTTTCAAACTGTTCTCCTCGTCTTCGTTGTCATCATATCCACATTTCACAAGGGAATTCTACCAAGAGGTTCTGTGTTCAATCCCTGGTAAAAGAACAATCAACTGATATGAGATATCTAAAATTATGGAACATGCAGAATGAAGCTAACCTACTCTGGCACTTGATTCAATAAAATGTTCAGTTTGACATTTCAAAGGAAAGGTAGAGAGTACAACAGCCGAAACGGTGTGACTTGACAACAACAAAGGTCAAACATCGAAATGATAGAAACGCATCTCAGAAATTTTTTATTCTAAACACTCGCTGAGAGTTTGTTTTAAATACTTTTTATTATATTGTAAGTGCGAAAACTGTCGAATGGATGACATTCTAAGGCTTGTCATCAATAAATAGCATTCTTTCAGGTCACTTCAAGTGGGAACGAGTTGGAATTTTTTTTTTTTTTTTTTTTTTTTTTTTTGGTGCAACTCATCTAAATTTTGATTGAATGGATTATTGAAAACCTGAGGGAAATAATAAACGAAATTTGGTTAAAAATAACTTGAATGTAAATTAAGAATAAACTGGATGAATTCAGAAATAATGGTAAAAAAAAAGAATTTATAAGGACATTATATTGCAAAAACCATTGGATTCCTTGTAAAAGTTTACTTTCAAAGTGTTTGATCTTCGTCTAGAGCGTTGCATCCCCGGACAAGCACACCACATATATAGAATACAGTGGATCTGTAAGTTTTTACAAAATGGAACAAGAAACCCACAGAACTTACATACACCAATTTGACCGAAATACCAAATGGACTATTTGGAAAATTGAAAAAAAATAAAAATAAGTCTTAAGCAAAAACACTCTGTGTTAATTAATAATGTTTGCCTAAATTAAAATATGCTGCCTAAATACACACAATTTAAATTATTTATAGAAGATATTTTTAACATTTTTCAAAATATCAAGAACCATCGTATCGGATTTTAGAATGTTTCCAAATTTTTAACTTGACATGAACAGGGATTGCCACTAATTCTGATATGCATTTGTTTTTTGTTTATTTCTTTGTTTTTTTACGTGTTTTTATGAATTTTGCTTATTTTGAATGTTGGTAAAGTTTGTTTTGTCAAAAATAATTTACCAATTTAATTTATTTCGATATTTATAATTTTAAACTAAAGAATGTTTAAGATGTGTCCATTCAATCTCTTCAGTTCTCGATGGAAATTCTATTTCAAACTTAAGCATCACATACTGAATGATTGGTTGGACGGACTCATTTTTAGATAACTTTTTTGTTTTTAATTCAATCAATTTATGTTTTTTCTTTTTCTTTCTTACAGCAAGAATGAATCCCGGGCATTACTGAATCGATACATGAAATACTGAAACTACAAACCTGGTTGCAAAAAAAACAACAAAATTTTTAAAGTTTTTTTTTTTCTCTGTCTCCCTTCTTCAAGGCACTTTGTCTTGACAACTTTTTTTACTAAAATTTGTTTTATCTTTTTTAATGTAAGTAAGGAACTGTCTATTCAGTTTTAAATTATTTCATAGATACATTTTGGATGCAGTAAGATATTTCAAGATTAAGCGGTGTGTTTAAGCATGGTTGTGTGCATGCAATTTATATTTACTGTTTGGCTCGATTGTTTTTCCTGATAATCGAATCAACTTTTTAGTGAACAGATGTCTCTGCTTGGATGTGTGTATGTGTGTGTACAAAAATATATATATATATATATATATATATATATATATATATATATATATATATATATATATACCTACATTTACTGTTTTCCGATAACTATTTTTTTTTGTATTATATACTGTTTAATAACAGGAAGAAACAATATCTTTTTATTTTTCTCGTCTTGCTAAAGGACATCAACTCCTAATGTTCATTTAGCTTGGCAAACCAGTGTTCCAGCCATATAAAACTGTTTTTAAAATATCATTAAGATATTCACACATACCAGTGACATCCTTCTCCTTTGCCTCACTTGTATTTTATTCTGAAAATACAATAAGTTCTAGTGGCATGGCTTCGACGGCAACATAATAATTCAACTTTTGAATACTCAGCCACATTAAATGTAGAATACTTTTGATCTTGATTATTATTTCATATGTGGCAGTTAGTGCTAAAAAAAATTCCTTAATAAGTTTGCAATTCAATCTGCAAGATTTTCTTTGCAGGTCGTATTTCTACTTTGGACACTTTAAAAGGAATACATCCTTCATGTGTCAAACATTTACACATGAAGGATGGCAGTTAAATGCCAAAGATTCAGGAAGGAATGTCATTATGAAAATAAACAATTTCTATTTCCCAAAATCTGAAATGGATAAGGAGAACTGTTCAAAAGAAAGTTATAAATACAATGACATTTGATTTGACCTTTTCCTTTTCACCAATGTTTGCTTTCAGGGATGAAAGATTGAAGATATTGGCAAAGTCATTTGACAATTTCTCTTAGGCAAAGTATCTGCAAAATAGAGAAATATGAGATATTTCTTTTCTTACAAAAAACAAAAACAAATTATAATTCAGTATCTTCAAGTATTTTAAGATCTTTTTAAACAATCAAAAGATATGAATTTTTGTATTTAAATTACTGCAGTTAGGAATGCCTTTTCTTCCCTATTTGGTATTTCTATTAACTACGTAGTTTTTGTCTCCATCAAAGGGAGACAACTTTCCTTCCCAGATTTAATCTATTTTTTTTATATCTAATATTACATATGTATCTGAAATCCTGTGTGTGTACTAACCATTTTTTTTTGCTTTCAGTCAGTCTTGTTGGTATAAAACTGGTAGGGATATTCAAGCCTGAGACTTGAAGCCAATAAAGAATTTTTTTTCAATCCATTGTAACTAAGTATATTTATTTTCTTCCTCTTCTAGAATGAGGTATTTAAATAATACAAGGCACACCTAATTATTATTATTCCTAACACTTTTATTAAATCCCTAAACAGAATACAAGTGTATATCTTATATTCTATTTTTCTACTTTATTTCTACCATGTAGATAGTTGATTAACAAAAATAACTTTTTTTAAAAATTGTAAATATTGGTATCTAAAAAAAAAAAATTCTTTCTTTACAAGAACCGCTTCTTTTGAAACTTTTTGAAAACTAATTTGCCATAAATTTGTATTGCATTTTGTTAAGTTTTTATGGTCTTCTAAATGACTTCAACTCAACTTCCCTATTTATGCATCTTCACGATTCTGCCATTGCTAAAAAAATACATGAAAAACTGATATACAAGACAATATTTTGTTACTTTTAGAGTTGCAGCAGATCAACAAGTGTTCTCATTGGTCTGCTGCGAGTATAATAGTAACTTCTTGTACAAAAAAAAAGTCAATAAATTTGTAAAATTCTATAAGGATTTAAAAAAACAAAAAAAAACACTCATCCAGGATTTTATTTTTAAAAACCTACAGAATTTTTTTTTTTAATCCTGTTTTGGTAAAAAAGAAAAGAAAATTTCCACTCACCCCCTTCCCTTTCTCTTCAATTATTTGATTGTCCTTGTACAAAACAGCTAAGTTTCATCTCTGTAATTGTAAAGTCCAGGAAGGAATGCCATTTTGAAAATAAACAATGCCCTTTTCCCTAAAATCTACAATTGACCAAATATTTAAAGAACAAAACAATGAGAAAAGTTTTTAAAAATTGGTCCTTTGGATGCATTCGAAAATGTTTGCTTTTGTTTAGTAACACAAATGAACCATAATGCTTGACTTTTACCATTAAACTTTAATTAAAACCAGAAATTCTTTTCTAATCTAAAGGTGTCAAAATTAACTTTGAAACGCTCCCAACAAGGTAAACAAGTTGACTGGATTAATTACAATGGCCAACATCTATTTTATACTTTGTGATTATGTAAAATTCGAAAGTTGATTTGAAAGTAAATTCTGGCGTGAATTAAAGACAGTCATGTATTATAGTTTATAAAAGATCCATTTTTGAACGCCCACCCCACCTCTCTGTAATAGCAAAAGAAGCACATTATTTTCGAAAACTTTCTTTTTCTCTAAATCTCGTTAACAAAACTTGTCTATTCTCTGAATGTATGTAAACTAAAATCACTTATAAGCCTCCTACCCCCATTTTCCTACTTTTTTGGTGATCTCAACAAATGGACCGATTTTAAGTCTGGTTTATCAATTTTGGGTTGTGAGAAAAATGTTTTGCAAGCCAACACACCCAATTTATTTGATAGTGTCCAATGTCTGCAGCCGAACACATATTGGTAACAATCTGATGTCCAGATGTCTGTATTGGTTTTACCATGAATTTGCCATTCTGCTAACAAATTTCCATCGAATCAGTGGTTGAAACTCTTGAACACTGGTGAGGAAGGCAGATAAAAATATAGCTAAACAGTGAAATTTGACAAACAATAGCGAGTGGCTGGAGATGAATTCCCATATTAATTATACAGCTTCCTATTCCAGTAGCTTCTTTCCCCGAAATGCAGGCTTGTGGAACTCTCTTCCTGCTTACTGTTTTCCTCCTAACTATATAGCCTTGTTCTTTTCAAGACTACGGCCAATAGGCATCCTCTATCTTCATCTCTTGTCCGGAGCGATTTCCATAAAAAATTTAAAAACTGTTATGACATGCATGTTCGTGTTAAATAAAAAGCTGATTCAGCAATTTTCTCTCAGCTGAACAAATGGATTTCCTTCCTCTTCAAAACAAATTTTATTCTACGAAAGAGTTAAAATAGAATTCTTTTGAAGTTGACCCTGCAGTAAGATTTCTTTCCCCTACGACTGGTCTAACCTAAAATAGTTTTCTTTACAAAAAAAAAAAATTGTCCCACTTAAAGAAACTGTTTAAAATGGATTCTTTTCAGATGTGTACTCAAAGATGTACTAAATCCAATGAACAGAAGTTATTTTAGGTCTGTGACAAAAACTATTTGAAATACAACAATTACTGTAAGGGAAGAAGAGAGTGGTGAGAATGAAACTGTCAAAAAAAAAAAAAACTGCTGATAAAAAAAAATGAATTTCTTTTGCTGATTTGTCTCCCTACATTTTGCAATCTCTACCTTTCAAGTGTAACCGCATCTTTTTCCTGGTGCTTTTTAGTAGAAACTTTGCAATGGACTTTTCCTTGATTTTACTCTTTACATCCTGTCATATGGAATATGTACATCCAGAGTGTATCCCCCCCCCCCCTCCCATCAACAATTGTTGTAATAATCAGAACTTAGAAGGACATCTCATTCCACACCTGATGGCTAAAACTGAAATGCAGACTTGCACTAGTTTGGATTATTCTTCTCATTTCCAGTACATTTCACTTTATGTGCACTCCAACTTTCTTCGGTTCATTTCGCTTTTTTACCTAAATTTAAATAGAATTGTTGCTGCTGTTTTTACAAAATAGTTATTTTGACACTAATTTTCATATTTACAAACACTCACAAATCACGTGGAGCACGACAAGAACGTTACTCTAAACATTTTGATCAAAACATCCCGCTAGTATGGAATGAATGTCTATTGCTCATGGTTGAACAAACTGGTAGATGGCTGGACCCCCGTGTGGAAAATCCATGATTGTTTATTAATGTTAATATTCAAATTCATTATCAGATTTATGTAAGAAACATCAAAATTTAAATCTGGGGAAAACCCTAACCGCCTGCGGCCGCAGAATACACATAACATTAAATGGTGATGTGAACGTATGAAAATAAATCTTATTTCTAAGTTTGACATTTTCGTATGCAACAAGCGAGATCTCTCCTATCAAGCACCATTTTATTCTTGCTATGATGTTTTCACCAAACATGACCAAAGCAAGTTGGTATGTGGATTGAATTCCATAAAAGCTCGGCATTCTCTCTCATTTTGAGCCTCTTAATACCAGTTCTTCTGAGATCCGGTTTCAGCACTCAATTCTTTTTTTATACATATCAGAAATCAGTTTAGCCTTTTCAACTTTTATCAATTGGAAGGCCGAAAGAATTTCCTTTTTTAATCACATGGGCGATTAGGGCATCCTTCCCTATAATACCAGGTCTCAAAGGCAATAGACTCAACTCCATTAGTTAGCTGTATTTTGCTTGCATCATCTCTATGTGGTTGCAATCTATCAAAATAAAGTTGTTTTACCTCAAATAATTAGATGTATTTTACGTTACTTTTGTTTTCACTTTTGTTACAAACTAAAGAAAAACAAGCAAAAATTAACAGTAAACACGCAGCAGTTCTGTGTTTTGTCATATTCGTCACAGGTGATACTTTGTCCTTCTACCAATAATTTTAATCATTCATTGATTTAAAAACCTGTTTTAAGTGCCTTAACATTTAGCCTTCATTTATTAATGTCAGATGTAGACATTAGCAAGAAAATTATTTTTTAACTAATTTTGATAAATAAATCAATAAAAATGGTTGTTGTTTTTGTCTTATTTTTCGTTTTGTACATTCTGTAATTTATGGTATTTCCTTGTTACTACTGGTTTGATCTCAAAACCAACAGCTACAATGAAACCATGCTGAAAATGTAACTCCCAATGATGCCCCATGCTTTACGGGAGCAGTGGAACATCAATATTTCAGGAACGTTGCAGTGTTCTTAAAGATAATGTCAAGACTAATTCATATAGTATTACTGGACAATTTAATATAATTAAATCCTTCTTAACAAAAAGAAAGATCCAGGTTGTCCTTGATGGCAGTTCATTCAAACAGGACACCTGGGATTGATCTTTGGATCTTTATTGTTCCTGATTTACACAGACACAATGTCATCAGGGAGGTCGTTTGAGAGTATATTTACTGACGACACCACGCTCTACACTCATCATGTGGGAAAAACAGACAATGGCTGAATTCTTAGAAAGTAACCTCCAGTCTGTAGTGGAATGGGGTCATAAGTAGATGGTAAAATTTAATTCTGCTAAGACAAAGCTCTTTTCCTACTACAAGAAACTTCTTCAACCAACGATTGCCATGGCAAATAACACCCTACCTGAGAGTCCAATGTTCAAACTGTTTGGCCAACATTCACAGGTAACATGAATTGGAACAAATACATAGAAGACATCGCCAAAACTGCTGCAAAAAAAGTGGGCTCCCTCTACCGATCTAGAAAACTTTTCACATCTGTCAGTATCCTATATCTCTACAAAGCCATCATTCACCCATGCATGGAGTATGTCGGTCAAATCTGGGCTGGTGCACAATCCAGTAGTCTTTCCCTCTTAGACAAGGTCCAAAAAAAAAAAAAAGAGTTGCTAATTTAATAGACCCCTCACTGTCTTATCGCCGCAATGTTGCATCCTTGTACTTGTTTTACAAATACTTCAATGGAATGTACTCCAATGGATTTGCTTCTCTCTGGTGACCCCCCCCCCCCTCGATGTAAATACACTCAATCAACCTGACAATCAGCTAAATCCCATCAATTCACTGTGGAGGTCCCCAGCTGCCGGAGAGCCTTCTACTCCAATATCTTCTTTCCTTGTGCTGCCGGCCTTTGGAATTCCCTCCCTGCTCCCAACTGGACTGACATGCAGAAATCTAAAACTAATGTGAACAGCTCCCAATTTAGGATGATTGAAATTGTTGTTAATCACGTGGTTTGGTTTTCGCGCCAAGACGATTCATCACGTATGAATCTCATTGAGCATAGGTGTGTTGCTTGTTCATGCGGTGAACAGGCAATAGTTACATAATCTCCAGGCCGAATCACAACTCGCTGCCAGTCATGTAGACGGATACAAAATAGTTCGCTCATGCAACTGCTTAAAAGATATTAAAAAAAAATTCTACCAAGAATTTAAAATCATTATTTTTTTTCCTTTACATTATTTAAAACAAAAATAATTTATTATAAATTTATTTGCCAAACCAAAAAAGTACCCAACTCAAAGTCAGCAGCAAATAGTGTTTGGTTAAATTTAGTTCCTGATATTAATCTTCATCCCTAATATAACTTCCGACGAGAGTTTGTTTCACAAATTTATTTATTAAATTATGGGTTGAACGTACAGACTGGTTAACAAATCCCACTTCTCGATGTTAAGAATAACGTTATTATTGCAGCATGCTCCATAAACTGCAGAAGATTATTTAGAAAGCCATTCTTAATAGAGGGGGGGGGGACTATTCTGTATGTTCACCTAACAATTTAATATATGAATTATTAAATGAAAAATTTAGTACAAAACTTAGCAAACCAGAAGAGTAAGCAACCCAAAACATGAAATCTTTAATATCAGGAACAAAATCTGACCGAACACCGTTTGCTGCTAACTTTAAGTTGAGTACTCTTCTGGTTTTACCATTTATTTATTAAGCTTGGAAAGCCAACGTACATTAACTAAAACTTTAATTCTAAATTGTAGCAAGTAGCCGAACAAAATAATATAGTTATAATTGTCAATTAAAAATATATATAATAAGATAATACTTTTTTTAGGCGATTACATGTGAACACTAAAAATATTGGCGGGGTGGGGAAAAAAAACAGTTAATTTAGAGTGGGGGATCAGTTTGTATATAGATTTAACATAAAATAGTCCCCCATTCTTTTTTTTTTTTTTAAAGCAGTTAGCCCTTCAAATTTTTTGGATAATTTTTCAAGCTGAAAAGTTAATGTAAAAAAATATATAATTAATTACCTAAGTCTGAGTGACAAGTCCACATCCTAAAAATGTCTTCCCATGACCCTAAATCTGAGTGGCAAGCAACCCCTCCCCCAACAAAACTCTTATTGAAATAACACATAATCATCTAAGAAAAAAACAAACAAAAACAACCTCTCCTCAAAAAACGTACAGGATTTATCTCCCATAGAAAAAATTGGTTAACTGGCCTAAAATGATAGAATGGCCCGGAAATAGGAGATTATTTTATATTAAACTAGTAGGACCTTGTGTCCCGGCATTGCCACGGGTAGGGGCATATGAAAGAATGATTTAACTGAAATCAAATTAAACTGAGCACCCACTTCCCGGCCATTTAGAGGTAATATGGTTTGATGCTGGATGCCAGGGATGTTGCCAGTCGGACTTAGGGTTATTGGTAAGTCATTTTTTAACTGCATTTAATGAAACACCAGTACCAACTGATGGGTCGATCATTTTGTATTTTTTACTGTCTCCGAAAGAGTGGATATCGACGAAATACTTCTTTTGAAATAAAATAATATATACTGACCTGCATAGTTTCTGAAATTTAAAACTGTTTTAGTTTCTGAAATTTAAAACTATGCAGGTCAGTGGAAAAGTAAATTATATTGCTTTTGATATTTTTTAATGTTACAAATAAATGCTAAGTGAAAACTCAAAAAATGCTGTTGACAGTTTTGTCAATTAAAAAAGTTTGGAAAATAATGCCAAAATCTACTTCACTCTGAATAATTTACGTGACTGAAATAGGATTTAACAAAACGATTGTTTCCTTGCTATTAAACCAAAGAAACAGTATTATTCCTGAGATAGAATTGACGATAGGCAATTTTTTTTATCCCCATTCATATTGAAAATTCTGTGATTATCTACCCTTGTTGCGAATGTAATTGTTCAAAACTGAAAAATAAAATCGCTAGAATTGCTAAACTGCATTAGTAGGGAAGTTTGTTAGTGTGTAAACTACGATGGTGTGATAGTAAAGATGTACTGTAAATGAATTTAAATAAATGGTATTTCAGTCTTCGTAAATATTTTGAATGTTAACACATAATTGTCTAGATATAGCATTTCCGTTTTGTATATTTTTTTGTTGTAAGGGAAATGAAGTGAGCAAAAAAATATTTCTATTTTTTTTGCATATTCTGTTAACCATACTACTCATGAATGCCACTACCCTACCAATAACTAAGTCCGGAGGTGTTGCCAGTCGGACTTAGGGTTAGTGGTAAGTCATTTTTTAACTGTTTAATGAATAGCAACTCATGGGTCGGCCATTTAGGATGTTTTACTGTCTTCAAAGAAGTGGATGCCGACAAAATGTTATATGAAAAAAAAAAAAAAAAAAATGGCAAGCTATAAAACACTTTCAGAAGTTCATAAGTATGCAGGTCAGTAGCGTTTGCTAGCACTTATTTGTTGTAACATAAAAATAGAAGTGAAAATACAGAAAATGTCGCTGACAGTTTTGTGGATATAGAAAAGGTTGGGAAATAATGCCGAAATCTACTTCACTCTAAATAATTTACATGACTGAAATAGGATTTAACAAAAGGAATTGCTAAACTGCAGTAGTGTCAAATTTTCATTTTGGGTAAACTATGACAGTGTGATTTTACTGTAAATGGCATTTCAGTCTAACAAAATATTTTGGATGTTCACACGTAATCATCTATATAAGCAGAATCTTTAGTTTTACAAAAATAAATTCGCTGAAATCTGAAGAAATCGAAAACAGTAATATCCCCCAACAATTAGACTGAATGTTAAAATTGTTTAAGTTTTGAGTGGTAAAAGATTTATTGTTCATTTAAGACTCACTCTAAATGATAAAGTACTCCTTTCAATGTTTTAAAAGATGAAAAAGTCATGTGCGTGGATTGGAAAAAAAAAAAGAAAGAAAGTCTTCTGTTTAGTATTTTCTGTAATGAAAAAAGAAAGCATTAGAATAAGTATTTGGACGGAGTAAATAATCATTAGTCCTAAGTGATCTTTTAAAAAAAGTGGGAAAATAACCTTACAATGTATTTATTAGTGTCGCCATTTTGTCAGAATGGATTATTCTTGTCTGTGTGTTCGTTTTAAAACTATTTTTTTGTATTGTAATGTAGTAATTAAATGGAGTAAAAATGAAAGAATAATATTCTGTTATTCTTTCATTTATCGGTGATTTGTGAAAGTTTTGCCTATGTAAAGATACAACACGGTTTTGTGGGTGGAAGGATAAGTAGAAAAATTAGAGCGGATAAAAGGGCGAGCTACCTTCTCTTTCTAAGTTATTTTTGTGCAAGTAAGTTTTCCCGGATTAAATGTAATAATTAGAGAATGGATTTTCAGTAAATTTATATTTTGTAGGAACACACAGGGTGGACCGGGTAGTTTGCCGAGCAGATCAGTTTAGTCTATGATCCATGTGATTATTTTCTTACTCTCGTCAAAGTTACAGGGGGGAAAAAACAGTCTACTTTATATAGAAGATTTTTATATGCGAAACTGATCGCCCATTCTAAAATCTAAAATAATTGTTTTTTTCTGCCAAGTTTTTCAGTGTTCACATGTAATTGCTTAAAAAGGGTAGAATCTTATATTTTGGGTTTGACCTACAATAATACGAAAGAAATCTTGCAATATATTCATTTTATGACAGACCTAGTATTAGATTTCAGTTTATTGTACATAAAATGCATTAGAATTTAAATTTTACTTCCATAACTTCTAAAATGGATACATGGTATTTTTAAGGTATTGCAGCATATTTATGTGCATTTACTGCAGATTACTTGGAAACCGTTAATTTCTGGAGATTTTCAGTAACATATTCTGATTCCTTGTACAAAAATACACTTAGATATGAATAATGAAATTTGCTATATTTGTTAAAACACAAGCTTAACATTTTTACTGAAAAATTAGCATAAAAAATGTGACGAAACGCATATGGTCTTAAAGAGGGAAAAATATCCAACCAGGCGAGGCACAAAAATAGTCATAGCTTCCTTATTTTTAGTCAGATTTAAAAGATTATTTCTTAGATCATCAAGCTCTTTATATATGCCATTATTGAGATGTTTTACATATTGCTAACAAATTGTGTATTTTCAACGAAAATGCGTCAAACTGAAACTTGTTTCACATCTGCAACGAGCCTGTTGGCAAATGTAAGTAGGTATTAGTATGATGTTGCATTAGTACATCTGCTAAATAGGTAATCAGTATCTTTGATGTCAAACCAATATAAAAAAAATAAAGCATTTAATGGTTAAGACATGACAAATGTAAGGACACGAGAAAAAAAAATAATTTCTCTGTGTCGATAGTTATTGATTGATAACCATTTAATACTGAATATGTTAATGAATTAAGAAAACTATTATTTAATTTTTCCTTCTCTCACTTCCCCAGAATTTTCAGCAGTAGCACTTGTTATAGTGAATCCAGTTTGAAAAAATAACTTAATCAGCAAAATTATCATTCCAATTTTTTTTATTTATTAAAATACCCGCTCATAGTGTTGGTCTGGATTCTGTGTTGGGCGAGCAGGTACATGATGTTGGGCTGGTCCCCTCCGTCTTGGTGGGGCAAGAAACTCAAACATGCTGGTTGTATGTTGAGATAACATCCGTGATAAATCAGTAGGCATAGGATCTGTCCAAAAGAAATCATGGTTGAGAGCAGTGTCACTATCACAACGCTTGCTAGGATCAAGCGTTAAAAGTTTATCAAGCAAGTCCAAGGCATATTGATCTTTCACATAAACTTTGAGGCGATCTTTGACTTTTCGCTTTTGTCCTTTGTGAAGATCAACTTTTGTATAATGTTCAAGGTTTTCAACATCTGGCCAAACTTCTGGAGTGATCGAACCACAAAGCTGGCTAATTAATTGGAGTTGGTGTTGTTCAGTGTTACCCTGCATGATAGGACTGCGTGTCCACATTTCAGCCATGATGCATCCGGCCCCCCATAAATCAACAGGTGGTCCATAATTCCTTTCTCCAAGTAAAAGTTCAGGTGGCCGATACCAGAGAGTCACTACTCGGTTGGTATATCTGTTCGGTTGACCTTTCATGCTAAACGCACGGGCCAACCCAAAGTCTGCGAGTTTCAACACACCGTGTTTTGTGATGAGAATATTGGCAGCTTTCATATCTCGATGGAGAACTTTGTTGCTGTGAATAAAATAAAGGCTGTTGAGGAGTTGCTGCATCACTTTCTTGATCTCGCCCAAAGAGAATTTAACTTGGACATTGCTTAACAGGCCAGCCAAATCGTGCTCACAAAAGTCAAACACAAGATAAAATGTGGCTCTCATCCGATTGTAACTTGTGACTGCAAAAGATAGAAAAATAAATGTGTCAACGATTTTACAATTAAGTTAATCCACAAGGTAACTTTAAAGAGACAGGGAGTCTGCAATATTTGCAGGAGTCAGAATCAAGTATTTTGTCATTTTTAAATTAAATTTAATATATATTTCTAAATACCTCATTTATTTAATAAGCAAAAGATCTGATACCAGCCGAAATATTCTCTTGTATAATACAAGAGAATATTTCTGCTGGTATCAGATCTTTTGCTTTGGAAACAAATGAGGAAAAAATTTTGTTTTTTCAGGAAAGAAAACGAAAAGGTCACTTAGAATAATCCTTCACTCTATAATAAAGATAAAGGTGTGTTATTTATTGCATATTTTTAAATAAATAAATATAATATATCCGTTCAGTCATTCAAAAGTTACCGAGTAAAAAAAACATGCCTTTTTTCTAACATCTGGACGAAACCATTTCAAGTAGTGAGGGGGGGGGGGGGACAAGAAAACAAATAGCAAGTCAGGCAACCCTTGCTGTTTAAATGAATTTGGAAAGAAATCATACATTCTAAATGAAAGTCAATGGTAGGTGTTTTTCGTTTAGGTCATCAGAAATGATAATTTATATATGAAAAATTAAATTACTGATGAAATTTGCTTTTACATTAGCGTGAACACTGGCAGAGCATAATTCCCCCTCATCATTTTTGATGGAGAGTATAGACTAGTAATATCAATAATAATGCAATCAAATAATTACCAACTTTTCATTTGAAACAGGACAACTCAAAAGCAAAAATAATGTTTATAGTTTATGGAGTATCCCTTCTTTCTCGAGTGATACTACAAATCAAAATCCGGATTCATTCAAGCATTTATCAATGAAAAGGTTCCAGTTGAAGCGCACTGACAGAGCCTCTTCTTCAGATGATCGGACACATCAAAAAACTAGAATTGAAAAAAATGAAACAAGCCAAACTTCTTTTTTTCAAGTTCTGTTTGCTTGTATTCACAACGGTCAGTTAATGCTGCAGCACAATGATTCATTGTATACAATTAATTGGTGACAAGTTGCTAGTTTTTGATTATCAATAGCTGAGGAAATTTTTACGTTCATACCGTTTTCAACAACAAGAAGAGATCTGCTATTATTTGAACTTAGCAGTCAATCCCATAGTCATCGATGATATACAAAAGGATGAAACGAGTTTGTTTGTTGTTTTTTTATTTGAGATGAACAGATTGTCAATCAGATAATGATGAATATTACGAGAGGATTGAAATTTTATCAATTCCATTCATTAGAATGGAATGGATAAAATTTACTTTTGAAGACAATTTATGACAAGTAATTATTGACATTGGATTTGAAAATGACGATGTTGTAGCCTTCAGGGAAGCAATCCCGTTGATATGTGTTCCACAGATGGGAAGCTCTTAGAAAATGTTCATGGAAATTCCATTTTATGTTAGGCACACAGAAAGGAAAGTTTTTTGCAGTGGTGGTAATAAGACAAGTTCTTGCTGTGAATTTTTTACAAGAAGGAACGAGAGATTGAAGCTCAGTTAGGCACATACCATGTAAATAATGGCACACAACAGGTTTTCTGTGAGAAAAGGGCTGTAGAGAACAAGATATTACAAAGTCGATTTTGAACTATGTCAAGGCAAGAAAGTGCTTTGGGCGGCACCTCCTCAGATGTGGCAGCAATACTTCATCTTAGGCGGTATCTGACTCTTATTAGATATGCCATATGGCTTGTTTATGCTACGAAAATGGGTAAAAAACAGTGAAATTTTGTAAATTTAACTTATGATATCTCTGCTATTTAGTATGTAAATAAAATTTAATCTTTCCTTTTTCTAACAAGATTTTTTTTGTACAATAATTAGTTTTTTTTTTACAGGTTGCTTTGAATTATGTGACTACTTTAATGACAAACTCATTTAGTTTCGCTTTTTTTTTCAACAAATTTTTTAGTCCCATTGAAAAATTAAAAAACATTTTTTTTTAAATGCTGCAGATAGATGAAAATGCTGCGTATAGATGAAAACGTCTTGCGTTTTCATCTATACGCATTTTTCTTTGTTAACAACAAAAAAGTAAATGAAAAAAAAAAACAGATAGCTTGTATGTTAATGAATTGAAAATTTATTAAAAATAAAAGGACACAAAAGAAAAAGAGGTTGACATGCATATTTGTTCATATGTCATATAAAAAGAAAAATATTAAGAAATTAAAGTACTCACAATTCACACACTTACAATATATTTTTTTATAGATGTGGAAATTTTCTTATGTATTTTTTTTTCAAGTTCGCTCATAAATGTTATCAGTGAGCAATCAATTTTCACTGAAAAAAGGTTCATTTTTCTAACAAGAAAAACGGTCTAGGCAGACGACACATTTTCATTGAAAAAGGGTTCTAGGCAGACGACACATTTTCATTGAAAAAGGGTTCTAGGCAGACGACACATTTTCATTGAAAAAGGGGTTCTAGGCAGACGACACATTTTCATTGAAAAAGGGGTTCTAGGCAGACGACACATTTTCATTGAAAAAGGGGTTCTAGGCAGACGACACATTTTCATAAAAAAAGAGTTCTAGGCAGACGACACATTTTCATTGAAGAAAAAAAAGGCTCTTGTGCAATCATCTGGAAACTGGCTTTCTTCTTCTTTTTTTTTTTTCAAGTAATAAATTATCAAATATTACTTGTGTCTCTGAAAATTAAATAATTAGTATTTTCTAACTTAATTAATACTTATATTAATATTTTAAATAATTATTTCTCCTCTCCCTTTTAATATTAAAATGTGAATCTTTTGACTGCAAACCTCAAATTAAAAATACCACGACTTCAAATGCTTCTTTTATTTGTTTATCCTTCAGATAAACAAATATTAAATTCAATAACTCTTTTAAATAATATATTCTCAATTATGGCTAATAACTTCTTAAATTAAGACATTTGTCATAAATTTCTTTTCACCAGCTTTTAAATAATAACATATCGTCATAAGTTTCTTTCACAAACAATAGTTAATATTTGGGATTTCCAAACATAATTTTAAATTGTCATCAATTCCACAGAATAAAAGTTTGCAGTCCAAAATTTACACTTTCGGTCAATAAATTCACATTGAAAACTAACAGAACAACTTCTCATTGTCTATTACAATATATTTTTTAATCATTTAAAATTAATATTTAACATCATAATGTTGATTTTACATGAAAAGGAGTAAATTTAACGTGGGCACAGAGCATATCCACGGAGATGAAAAACAATATAGTTAGAGGATTGCATCAAGGGTCAGGTACTTTCTGGAGCAATAGAATGATCCAACCATTTTTCCCAGCAACTTTAGCAAGAGATTGGATATAAGCCTTCCATTTTAGATCTAGAGTGACAGTCAGTCCTAGGAGCGTACCAAAACAAGGAGCTTCTTCAAGGTGAGAGCCATTAATTTCAACAACTTAATCATTTGATTTGGGGTTCATAAACACTCATAGATAAAACGAACACTTACCTTTACTCCTGCAAATCTCAATGAGATTTATGATATTCTCATTTTTTAGTAATTGTAAGATTTTGATTTCTCTTAATGCAGTGATTGGGAACTGAAACGGCAAGATACAGAAATTAATTAATAAAAATAAATTAATAAAACTTGTTTTAGAAAGAAAACAAAAATGGTATGTGCATTGGTATTTTTCTTGTAAAAGAATCCATGTTAATCGATGCCTTAAAAGAAAAGAGTTTGTAGATTTCGATTTCTTTTAGCAAAATTAAATCCCATTTGAATTGAAAGTTGATATTTAAAAAAGTTTATATTTGTGTGCTATATATTTTATGTCTATACGATAAGTATATAGGAACGTTGCAGATTTAGGAGCCTAATATTACATGCATTAAGTAATTTAAATCTCAAAGAAAAACCCGATTTGAAATCAATACGGATTGAATAATTACAAATTTTAAAAAAATGCATTAGCTACAGTCGATTAACCAAAGTTAAAGATTTTAACATTGTTTTATTTCAACATCCTTGAACATTCAAAGCAAAATGCTATCGAAAATGCATTGAAGTCTTGGATGAAAAACTCAAGTCTATTGGAAATCTGGTCATCAACAAAAGATGTCTAGTTTGTATAATTTGGATTATTCGGCGGCGATTAAATAAAGGTTTCCGTTCGAAATTCTGTGCAGATTCCCGAGTTCGACAAGATACACATGAAGAAGTTCAGAGGTTACATCGGCCAAAACGTCGTAAGAATAATACTCAAGATGAGAAGAGTAGTTCGAATAATCCAAATTATTAATCCTCATCTAAAAAATTCAGAAACATAAAAGATGTCTATTCAGACATAATCAAAAGAAACACTCAACTTTAATTTTTCTTAATTAAAATGAAGAGAAAACTAGAGATAAGCCCAACTTACCCCTTCTTTTTCATTTTCCATCAAAACCTTCTTTAAGGCCACAAGTTTTTTCGTTTTCTTACACCGTGCTTTAAACACCTCACTAAAAATAATTAACATAAAATAAGTATATTTAAAAAAAGTTCATGCATTGAAAAAATATTCAAGATTTGTTACTCCCCTTCCCCAAACACACAAAATTTATCTTCCTTTAAAAGGTGGTTGGCCTTCGTCTGTGGAATCACGATTGGTTAACCATTTCATGTGACCATGTCCAAACTGCCATGCATGAGCCATCATCGTTCGGAATGTAGTGCAGGCCAGGGGAAAAGCCAGCTAAACCCGACCAGGGTGAACATCTTTGCAACAACAACTAATATATAAAGAGGGGGGGGGGGGGAAAACAAAACTAAAATTGTCATTCAAATGTCTACTAAGTTATGAGACACTATGATCAGTTATACACACATATCTACATACTACACCGTTTGAGTTAACAGTTTTGTGTTTATCCATTTCAAACGAAATTTCTTTTTATAATCAGACTGTCACAGCTGACTTATTATGTATTTGTTTATTTACGCCTTAAAAATAGGGTATTTAATTAGCTCATTTTAAAAAGAAGTTATTTATTTTTCATGGGAAAAGTAAACAACGAAAAAAACAATTGCTTAAAATTGAAATAAAAAAAGGGACTTATAGTTAAAAAAAAATATAAGATAACGTCGATTTCAAACTCTGGTAAACGACGAATTGCTGGGGGATCGATTGCCAACACAGTTACTTAGACGCATGCGCGAATTGGCGGAAGAGGTCCCAGCGGAGCGCGATTTGTTGGGGCAGCTGTTCATGTCCCGTATAGGCTATCCTCGCATCAGTGATGGAAACCAGTACGGTAGAGCAACTTGCTTCTTTAGCTGACAAAGTCATAGGTTTTATGGGAAGGTCCCCTATGGTGGCGAGTACTAACTCAGTTACAGACATCCCGGCAATGTCTGCAAAACCAACACCTGACCCGACTTATGCAAAAATCTATCTATCACCTTACTAGGGAAATCGAGACTTTAATGTTGTCTAGGCATATATTGACTGAGTGTTGACATCGTTGTCGCTTTCCTTCACCTGCACAGTCTCGTAGAAATGCTAGTGGATATTGTATGTACCACATGTAAGGATGAAACCAAATCCTGAATATGGGGAATAGGGTAACGATCGAGTTCAGCTGACGGAAATCTGTAGGACACCAATCCCCAGAACGCTTCAGAATCATATGTAATGGGGATGCCCAAGGACTAGATGAGGGTTGAAAAGTACCTATCTGGATCATGTGATTAAATTCATGCCTGGCTGCCTTTAACTTCTCTGGAGAGAGGCGCCTAGGACGAGCAAAAATTAAAGCTGCGTTTTTTTTTTCAATGAATGAGCAGGATTGTTTATTTAAAAATTCAAGTTGTTAGGTCAGGAAATAAATTCAACAACAAATCATAAGTGTTTTCAGATGAAGACACAAAAAACACGGGGCTAGTAAGCTGTTCAGAAGCTTTTCTACCAGACAATTATAGGTTAGTGCTAGTATCTTTCAGTCTTCGTCCATGCATATCAATCATCAAGTCAGGTGCTGATTTTTTGCACCACTTTAAGATAGTGTTGGATATGTCAGCGATGATAAAAATCCACGTGAAATCTCTGCGTAGTCACAAGTCCAAAGATCGTGTATTTTCAAAGCTGGATCTTGTTAAGGCTTACTACCAAATACCAGTTTATCCTGCAGATATTCCTAAAACAGCTGTTACTACTCCTTTCGATGCTTTTGAATTTGTGACTATGCCATTCGGCTTACGTAATGCAGCTAGCACTTTTCAACGTTTTATGGACGAGGTGGTCCGTGACTTAGATTTTGTCTATGACTATATAGACAACATTCTTATAGCTAGCCCCTCACCGGAGGAACATTTAAAACATCTCAGCATTCTCTTTGAGAGTTTGCAGCATTAAATGTCAGGATAAATGCTGTTAAATGTACTTTTGGTGTCACAAGTTTTGTTTTTTCTTCGGACATGTAATAAACTTCCTGAAAAAGTCAAAACTCTGCTTGATCTACATCTTCCAACTTCACTTCATCAATTGCGACATTTTTTTGGACTATTGAACTATTACAGACGTTTCATTTCACATTGTGCTGACATACTGCCTACCCTGTAAGAAATCAAATATACAAGCCCCCCCCCACCCCCCACCCCGGCACTTTCAGCATCCCTGATGCGAGATTCAAACACATATACATGATTTGGTTGGACCCAAGGTTATTCTTACTGACTGACATGTATTGATCGTTTTTCACGGTGACCTGAAGCCACCCCACTAAGCAATATGTCTGTTGAAACTGTAGCGCGTGCCCTAATTGCGGGCTGGATTTCGCGTTATGGTGTCCCAGCAACAATTACCACTGATCGTGACAGACAGTTTAAATCTGCCTATCACCCAACTTGCAACTATATGATTGAGGATTTTTATTGACAATTAAAAGCCTCATTATGCGCAGCCCCATATCCACAGCGTTGGATGGAGTACGTTCACATCATTCTCCTTGGCTTTTGCTCTGCTATGACGAAAGTTTTAGGTTATACAGCAGCCGAACTGCTTCACGGTATATTACTAACATTACCTAGTCACATGTTCACTCTTTCAGAGTCTATGGTAGTGGATTTGAAACTCTATGTTAACAGATGCTATTTCAGCAATTTACCACCCATGAACACTCGTCATCAAAGCATCAAGTCAGCTTTACCTAAAGACATTTCATCATGGACACATGTTTTCGTTCGGAATGACTCAGTCAAACCACCACTAACACCACCTTATTCCGGTCCATATTGTGTGCTCGATTGTAACAAAAAATATTTTACTCTAGATACTCGTGGGACTAAAGAAATTGTGTCTTACGTTTTCCCAGGTACATGCATTGTAACGGATGGCTGGCGAGCCTATAATTCCCTACCGAATCATTTTGTGGTCAACCACAAATACAACTTTGTGGATTCAGACGACCCTACAATCCACACAAACCGTGTAAAAGCTGGAGTCAGTGTAAATTGAAATTTAAAGTAATGAGAGGGACTAGTCTAGAAAACTTCCAGGGTTACCTCCAAGAATTTCTCTGGCGCTGCCGAATGAAAAAGAATTTCTTCAGCAATATACTGTATTGGATACGCTATTAAGAAATCTTTTACTACAATCAACAGAACGAAAAAAAAAGGTGAAAAAACAAATGTGCAACAAATAAATATAAGCAAAGGCAAGTTAAGTTACTCATCTACCTACCTACACTGATAGAAACGCATACAATAAATGTCAACAATCATGCGAAAATGTAATGTTCTATCAGTTTCTATGAGTATATTGTTTAGTTTTCGATTTACAAGTCCTGGTCATGAGCCTCCATTTTGAATTTCTTTTCGAGCAGTCAACACCGACTGTTTTGAACAAGAAAACCACCCTTTAAAATAAGTTGAAACGCAAACAAAATGTTAGAAACACATCCAATAAATGTTAACAATCGTGCGAAAATGTATTGTTGACATTTATTGGATGTGTTTCTAACAGTATATTGCCCAGGTTTCAGTTTTTGTGCGCTATCGACCGACTAAGTGTCCACCATGTTTTTTTTCTCTCGTGGAAACGGAAGAATGAATACGGATTGTTTTGAACCAAAAAACAGAACGATTTTTCCATTTCGATGTCCAACCTGTATTTGTGCCCGAGCCGACATTTTGGGCTGTGACCGGTCGGTAGAATAGACAAGGGCATTAACTCTGTTTTTATTGTTAGGATTATAAAAAGAAAGAAACACATAAGCAATAATATAATATATATTTATTAAATTAAAAAATAGAAAATTAAATAATTATTTTTACTTTGTTCACCGGGATACTTTCCACGATATAACTTTATTGTTTGTTTGTTTTTTTTCTTCGCAACACTTATCTGTTCTTAGTTAGCTAACCGGCCACTCCGAAAATCGCAGACTCGCCATTTCATATCACCCTTATGGAAATGGAAAAATCGTTCTAATTAAAGTTCTGCTTGATATTTTTAAATTCTTTTTCGGGGCGTGAGAGATAAAATATGACTGAGTACAAAATAATGCTTTTACATGAACACAATTAACTGCATCGGCCTATAAGTAAAATTGCACCAAAACAACACTTTAAAATAAGTTTCAAAAAACAAATAAACTTATCCAGGTATTAGATGAGTAACTTAAGTTGCCGCTGGTAACATTTATTTGTTGCACATTTGTGTGTTGACCCCGTTGTAAAAGATACCCCAGAAATTATTTTGATTTTATTATTTGTTGACACAAAAAGGTGCTTAAGCATATCCGCCCCGACATTAAAAAATTTAAAGAATGTATAAACGTTATTATGTACTTACGTGTTAGCTGAAAATAAGATTGTGCAGAAAAAATTACGCAAATTCATTCAGTAGTTATTTAATTATTAAAAAAAAACGATTTTAACGGTTTTTCACTCGGTAGATTTTCCACCATTTTGTATCTTAGATTTTCCAGTGGTCAAGAACGATAACTCATATTTTCACGATTTCTTGGTTTGTTATCTCCCTTGTTTACAAAAATGTCAAAATCTACGTAAAATCATTTAAATCATTTTTTTTTCTTTTTCTTATAATTAAATAACTACTGGATGAATTTGCGTAATTTTTTCTGCACAATCTTATTTTCAGCTAACACGTAAGTACATAATAACGTTTATACATTCTTTAAATTTTTTAATGTCGGGGCGGATATGCTTAAGCACCGAAAATAAGATTGTTCTGAAAAAATTACGCAAATTCATCCAGTAGTTATTTAATTATAAGAAAAAGAAAAAAAAATGATTTAAATGATTTTACGTAGATTTTGACATTTTTGTAAACAAGGGAGATAATAATTTTTTTTTTTTACCAAGTTAAATTTTTTTTTTTACCAATTGCGGAAAAACAGCTTATAAGTACGATATAAGAGAAAAAAATTAACAAAAGACATAACCAATTTTGGAAAAACAACTTATAAGTACGATATAAGAGAGAAAAAAACATTTTATTGACCCACAGGATAAATTTCGGCAATCTGTTTGAAAAGGTTTTCTAATGTTTTTCCCCGAAATTTCTGTCGCCACATGAACTCGGCCAAATACGAGTTTATCATGTGCGTATGGGTACCACATTCAGCCTTATTTCGTCTTTTGGCCTCTTGCCACATTCTTTCCACATGATTTGTGGTTGCGCCTGTTGTTGGGTCCACAAAATTATATCGATGGTTGACGCGCAAATGATGGTACCCTTCGGCACCCAGTCTATCATAAGCACGCCAACAATCAGATATAATTGTTGTGCCGGGAAGAATGTATTTTTTTATGATTGGGATTAGTGTTGCAGCATCCCTGGAAGGCACTGTGACTAGAAATCCATTTTGGGTTGACTGTTCATAGCCACCAAACACCCACTGTTGCCGCGTCACTCGACCTACGTGACTTTTCCTGCGTGAAAAAAGACTCTCGTCGATTTCCACGCAGCAACCCTGTCCACCAAGTACTTGAGGATGTCTTAAAAAATGTTCAATGCAAATGTCCCTGGCAAACATCCTCCAGTCGGCTATCGTATGGGTTGAAACCATTCGGCATTCCCTTCGAACGGTCTCGTACGTCGCCATTTCATGGGCCCATAGATATAGGAAAAACGTGATTTGGTCGAGCCCTAGGCGTGAGGACGAAAAAGTGTAAGGTGTGGGCGCTGGGAACGGGTTAAAAATGAAAAGTTTTCGAAGAAATGGCGATTCCAAAGACATGTCGATTATGAGTCATTTCCGGAAAACCCTAATTTTTTAATTTTGAGTTATGTCATTTTCCGGACAATCAGAAAACCCCAAACCAAGAAATCGTGAAAATATGAGTTATCGTTCTTGACCACTGGAAAATCTAAGATACAAAATGGTGGAAATATCTACCGGGTGAAAACATCGTTAAAATCGTTTTTTTCTTATAATTAAATAACTACTGGATGAATTTGCGTAATTTTTTCAGAACAATCTTATTTCCAGCTAACACGTAAGTACATAATAACGTTTATACATTCTTTAAATTTTTTAATGTCGGGGTGGATATGCTTAAGCACCCACAAAAATATACAGATGGCATTTTCCGGACTACACTAGTCTCGTTTTTTTATTTTTTGGACGTAGCTAAGTCAACCGACTTGGCGATGGTACTTTCCGGCGGTTTACGTAAACATCCATAAAGTATCAACGCCAAGTCAATTTAGCGTAGGTCCTAATCTAAGAAAGCACCGTATTTTTTTTGATTTTCGATTTTTTGAGCGATTATCAGAGGTCCTCGTGCAGAACGAAAACAAAAAAGATGGCGACGATAATGCTATCGTCGCCATCTTTTTTGTTTTCGTTCTACCTGCAGTCGACACTGTTAACAAAAAAAAAAACACTTTAAAATACATTAAAACACAAATAAACTTATCCAGGTAGGTAGAAGAGTAACTTATCTTGCCTTTGGTAACATTTATTTGTTGCATATTTGTTTTGTTGACTTCAGTAAAGAAAAAAAACACCCTGTTGAAAATTTAACTGTTAACTTTAATGTTTTAAAGGCTGGGGTCCATTATTGATCTTTTTCTCTTCTTTCAAAATATTCGAGAGAGAAAATAAACTTTTGAACATTCTTTAACAATTGCCTAGGCGTTTATTAATTCCATTAACTCTGTCTCACTAGTATCAGATGAATGGAAGACAAACCACGTGGAAGATAATTTTCTACAGGGACCCTGTTCTAAATAAGCACCAAAAAGGTTTTAGCGGAATAGAGCGACAGTTTCGCTGTAAACAATACCAAATTGAAAGTTTAATTTAGGACACTAAAGCCTACATAATCGAAAAATGGTCTCAAATTCGCTGTCTTTCTTCATGTACATCAATTATAATTAATCGTTAAGAATGCTATTTTATTTCTAACTCCATATTTCACTCGTGTGTTTACATACATAAGCGCCGGTAGACCATTTTTTCGACTGTGTTAGCATCCCAACATCAGTTTTCAATTAAGTACCATTTTTCTACAAGATGCGTCAGTTTCTTGTTAAACGCTTCCGATCACTATAATTTCAATTTGGTGCTTTGACCCGCGCTAACTTTAACCACGTCGTTAGGGTTAGGGTCAAAGTTAGCGCGGGTCCTAATGTAACAAAGTACCTTCAATTTAATGTAGTTTGAATAAAATTTCATCGGAGTTTCAAAATAGTATACACCTCATCTGTACTCCGCTAAAATAGAAATTATCAAAAAATATTTACTTACCCAAATGTACCTTGTCCAATTTTAGCAAGTTTTTCAAATTTAGCAACATCATCACAATAAGGATATTCTAAATCATCATACTTGTTATTGGTCATAACTGTAGAGGTGGAAGCGGTCGCCATTATATGTTTTTTAAAGATGGCTGACCACAGACCAAACAATATAAAAGGAAGTAATTCCGCACAAAATGTTAAGAATAAATTTAAAAATTGAGATCCACTTTTGTTTTAAAATAAACCAGCAATTTTCTACAATAACTTACAGATAGATTCTAAGATTTTTTTTCTTTTCATTAATATTTAAAGTGACACACGTACAACTTTAAGAGTCCCGCACTAAATTAGAAGTAACATTTTTCTTTTATTCTGTTATTCCCCTTTTCCGGAAGTTGCTCTTCCTCTGCGGATAACTTTCTACACCGGTTTCTTCCGGTTGGCCTTCGGACACTCTAAACAAAAGTTTTTTTTATCAAAAGATCGAATTTTAATGAGTGAAATATTTATTTTAAGAAGAAAGAGATTGTGTCCCTATTTACAGTTCTGATATCGAATATGGTCAGACTTTATAATACGGCCCCCTGTAAACCACCTGTGCGCATGTGCCAATAAACGGAAGTGGAAAAGTAAAAGTGAACAAAGAAAGCGCACAATTTAAAATCGATTGAAAATGAAACTTGCTGAATTTTATGAGCGCATCTCAACTACTACTCTATTATTTAATTTTCTTATAGAATTAAAATTAGTAAAAGAGTCTAGAGTATGTGTTTGTGGCTCTACCATGAAATGCGTAAGTAGTACACAATTAACCGATGGATTTGTAATGCGATGCGGAGTTAAAGTATGTGGGAAAGAAATCTCCGTAAGAAGGGACTCTTGCTTTGAAAAATCAAAAATGAGCTTGAAGAAAATAATAATTCTAATGCATTTTTGGGCTAAAAAATACTCCGAAAAACTGATTATTGATGACTACGACTACTCAGTCGAAACAGTTGTGGACTGGTTCCGTTTTTTCAGAAATGTGTGCGTTTCTTACATTGAAGAGAAAGCGTGTGAGCAAATTGGAGGAGTGGGAAAAATCGTCGAAATAGGCGAAACCATCATTGAAACCGACAATACGGGAAGAATGTTAAGTCAACAGTGGTTGTTCGGTGGAATTCAACGGAATTCAGTTGGCGAATTCAACTATTTCGTAGAATTTGTAAACAACCGGGACAAGGAAACTTTAGAAGAAGTTATAAAGAGGAAGATAATGCCGGGGACAAGAATTATCAGTGATGGTTGGAGTGGCTACAGTGGACTTATTGGTTTAGGGTATGATCATGATGTGATCCACAAAGGACATTTCGTTGACCCTAATGATACTAGTGTGCATACACAAAATATCAAAAATTCATGGTCGCACCTAAAAAGATTTTTGAAAGAAAAGGACACTAATGGAAATCCCCATCAATGGGAATATATTTGTGAACATTTGCTTAGAAAAGAACACAAAGACGTTTTTACTGCATTAGTAAATAAAATTAACCATTTGTATCCTGTTTAAATTTAGGTGTTTGTTTTTTTATTCTTCATTTTCACCCAATAGCGCTTTCATTTTTGCGAAATTTAGGTGTTTGTTTTTTATTTTATTTTTCATTTTCACCCAATAGCGCGTTCATTTTTGCACTTCCGTTTTTTGTTTTCAATGTAAATATTTTACATTTTAGGAGGGGGGATCAGTTTTGACCATGCTGCATGCGTTGTTCTTATGGACCAATTTTTTTTTTTTTTCGGGGTAAAATTAAAAAATATATAAAAACAAATAGGCAAACGTTGAATTAACATTGGAAACTGACCCCCCCCTCCTAAAATGTAAAATATTTGAAATTTTTTTCCAAAAACCCCGGAATTCTCTAGCAGCCTGATAGGTAAGTGTACACCGAAAAAAGAAAAAAAAATGGTCAGTAAAAAGTTGTGAAAAACGGACTGTGGGAAAAGACGAACATGTGTTAAAAAAAATTATATTTTCGAAGTACTTAAAAGTGAAACAAAAAGAGTTGTCGGCCTCTTACACTATTGGAGCTCTTCTAAAATGAAAACAAATAAATTTTAGCCCGTTCCTAATGCGCAGAAGGGCCTTTTTTCTCTTTTTTTTAACAAAATAATGCTAAATAACTTAATAAATACATTTTTATTATTTATTTTTCTAGCATTTCTTTTTGTATTCAGTTAACTGGTTAAAAAGTAGTTTTTTTCTTTTTGTGTTTCTTAAAACTGTTAAAGACATTCGAGAGGGGGCTTTTTTGACGTTGTCTTTTTTAATTAGTCGGTTAAACAAAGGCTCGTCTATCTCAATCTTGCATGCCCTGGTCCTCTGACAAGGATTTCGTAACAAATTGTCTTCGCAGACCTCCCTAAAAGATTTTTTTCAAATCTTCTGGCTTTAATCAATTTCAATATTGGTTAGAAAATTTGTCGTTTGACAGCTGACATCTGATTGGCTAATCGCCTCGGCATCTCTCGGGTATTTACGTAACTATTTACATGCATCCCCACGAGGGCGGAATGCCTAATAAAATAGTTGCTTCTTCAGATTAGGACCTATGCTAAAATCATCTTAGCGTCGGTACTTTCTGGATGTTTACATAAACCGCCGGAAAATGCAGAATGAAAAGTCGGTTGACTTACCTGCGTCCAAAAAATCAAAAACTAGGCTGGATTTACAAGTGGGGAAAAAAACAAACATCAACCAACATTTAAAGCAAAAAAAATTGATTCTTCTGCAGTATAGGAACGAAAGAAATTTCCTTCCTTAATTCTAGATGAGTGAATCGAAAGGGCAGATAATTCAATTTTCTTTTTTGCAGAGACTCATAAAATCAAGTAAAAATTCATAGAATACGTTACAATTAATTAGATTTATTGAAATAACTTAAACATCACATAGAATGTAAAAATACACAAAAGAAATATTTTTTTTAAAAAAACGTTTTTACTGGGTACAATTCAGCTAATGAAATATTTGAAAAAAAAAGTTTTAAGTTGGATACAATTCAGCTATCTGAGAGAAAATATTTCCCAGAGCAGTTTTCTTTCCAAATTTCTGCCTCCATATGAACTCATAAAGGTACGACTCCACCATCTGTGTGTGTGTACCACATTTGGCTTCGTTACATTTCTTAGCCTCACACCATATCCATTCCACATGGTTGGTTGTGTCACCTGTTCACGGATCAACGAAATTGTACTTGTGATTCACACGCAGATGGTGGAATCATTCGTCAGCTAGACGATAATACAGTTGCCAACAATCTGAAACAATTGTAACTAAACCCTAACCCTAACTTTTGGAAATTCAAAGCGTTAACATCCATTGTCAGAAAATCAAGAAATCACTTTGAATTATATGCTCTTTCGATTCACTCATCTAGAAGTAAGGAAGGAAATTACTTTCGTTGCTTATACTGCAGAAGCACAAAGAAATAAAATAATACATTTAGTCAAATTGTATGAAAGAAATACTTATTTTTTAACAAAGAAATAAAAATAAACCAGTGATTAAATTTATTTTATAAGTGATAAAAATGTTTTTTCACGAAAAAGGTGTTTCTTGTTTTTTTTTACTGAAAATTATTTGGGGTTTGTAATTAGATAAAAATGGCGTTTTTAGGGTTCTCTGCAGGATTGTATCTGCCGAAGACCCAGAGCGGGTGGAGAAAACTGACAACGTTGTTTTTTCAACAGTTGAAAAGAGACTCATCGATCTCCACCGTATGCCCCTGGGCCTCCGATATTTCAAGGATTCCTTTTAAAATCTTGACGTACACATCCCGCAGAAATTTCTTCCAATCAATAACCATAGCCATAGATCCAATCCTGCATTTGTGGCGTGCAGTTTTCATGGTTGCTATGTCTTGGGACATCTGACCGATGTCCAATCGAGCCTGTTCGAAAAAAGGGTACTTTTATGCAAGTTACGAACTGCGTTTTCATTGACGCCTTTTGGCAGGTTACGTAAACCAAAGGAAGGTGCCGAAAGGCTTAGCTGACGAAAATTGCAGCAACCAACAATTGGAAAATGCTATGAAAATATTGCAGAGATCTAATCGACAGCTACCTGCATGAATTTATGTGGAGACAGAAATTCAGAAACAATCCCTTCGTCTCCATATTAGAGAGCACATTACTGAAGTGTACCCTGTTGAGCAGCTTCTTTCTACGTTCTCTTCTGTGCCTAAGTCCAGAGAAAATTTGCTAAAAGAAACAGTACCTAACCTTAACCTAGTAGGTAGAGTTTAAAAAGAATTGGTAAAAAAGAAAAAAACATTGCTTACTAAAAAAAAATAATTAAAAGAACCCTGTTTTCTATCAGTTATTACACCATATTTTCTTCACCAGACAAAAATAAATATTTATTCATGAAACTTACCACATACGATGAGTGTTTTGTTCCTTGCTTTGAATTTTTGTTCCTATATTTTGAAAGTTTCTTACAAATTTACATTTTTTTTCTGATTTTCAGTGAATTTTTTTCCTTGAAATTAACATAGACTGTCTGTTTCTAGTGTTTTAACATGGGCCAGCGTTTTTGACACTAAAAAAACGAAGTTTTTGTTTGGCACTTCATGTGACTTGCTGAAATGTGCCGATGTAAACTGCATGAGTATCGAAAAAAGTACCACTTCTTATTTATATCCAACAGCTGCATTTTATGTTACTGCATCGCCAAGAGTATTGATTTACTCCTCTCCAGGAGTTAGGCACAAGGCCAGTTTTTATCTTACTCCCACAAGTAAGATGTGACCCAAGGTCGGGTCGGGAAAGTGGGGTTTAAAAATTGCCTGGGCAGCCCCGTCGGCATTCCCCGGTAGGGGCGCCTCAGGCAGTAAGCAATAAACTTACTCCTCCCCAAAGAGGGGAGACGAAGCCTGGGAGGGTCGACCTTCTAGAACTGCACAGGACAGACCCATAGACTGGCGTAAATCAAGCCCAATACAATACCAGTCTATGGGGTGCAGTATCCATCGGAACAGATACTACACTTTGATCCTAGCCAAACGCTAAGTTTGGCTCATTTTGTGATCTTTTGGGAGACGCAACAGCCTGTGCTAGCTCGTTGAAATTAATTGCAGCTGTGATCAAAATTTATTTTGCATTTCAATCAGTTGCAATCGTGTTTCAACACAGCTATCGTAAGAAGAAGGCCTGTAAACTGAGTCGAGTTTTTCTGGCGATGTCATTGCTAGTGGTAGCAAGAACCACTATGATGACTGGAAGTCCTCGAAACGCTTAACGCACATATGTCCTGTAATCAGAGCAAGTAATCAGACAAACAGATTCAGTTCCATAGGATTATTCATTCACTTGAAAATCATTGTTAACTTGTTCCTGCTATTGTGACTTTATTCCCCTGCCAAGAACATGGCTACCCTCCTCAGGATTATTCATTCACTTGGAAATCATTTTTAACTTTTCCGTTTTTCAAACATATTTCCTTTTTTATAGATGTCAAGCACGAAAGAAAATCTGAAAATTACAAGATGGCGTCAAACGATTAAGGCATTGCATTAAAGTTCGAATTTCAAGTATTAAAAAAATAAATTAGAATTTTATTTCGAGATAAAAAATACAATTTTAGAGTAATTAATAAGTTTAATCGAAAATGTGTGCAAAAATCCAATGAAATAAGTGAGATATTCAAATAATATATTGTAAATAAACTGTCCGTTTGCCGTCCCCCCCCCCCCCCCTAAAAAAATGACTGTTTTAATTTATTACAAATTCTTACTTTATTGTAAATAAACTGTTCGTTTTGCAAAAAAAACAAAACACATTTTAATTTATTTCAATAAATGTTCTATTAATTATTTCGAATTACTTTACTGAATTCGTAATCTTTCATGTTTGATTACTTTTCATGTTTGGTTTACTTTTAAGTTAAAAAAATCAAGAAAGATTTATTTTTTTCGGAAATGAGAGCAACTCTTATCAAATTATTCAGCTTAAACTAATGATAATGAAATGTTGATATGAAGAATAAAACTGCTTAAGAATAAGGATTTGTCTTCTTGTTGTGTTTATAAACCAAGAAATATTTCTATGCAGCATAACTGATACTAGTCTTTTGATTCGATGTAGACCAGGTTGTCATAAAAATCAACTCAAACATTAAAAATAATCTGGAAAGAATGAACTTATTTAAAGAATGAATATTAAATCAGACAAATTATTTTTCAAAGAAAAATGTTCATGTTTTAAAGATTCAAAAATTTATGAAAACACCATTTTATTATTGAGTATTAATTTAATGTTTGCTGTCTAGCCTATGCAAATTACACGAAATAATACATTTGCACTAAGATTTCTAATAAAGTAATAGGTTAGTTATATTCTGTGATCGTTAATTAATAAATACTTAAAATTGGTGGATTTCTTGAATTTTGATGAATTTTTAAGTAAACAGAGGGGTCAAAATGTCCATAATCTGACAGTTCGACAGATCTCGTTTGTTACTTTATAGCATTACATCATTTTCCAGTGTTCTGGCCTCGTTTATTACGATGGCCGTGTCCATACCAAAAAGAAAGGGAAAAAACGTTAACATTTATAACTAATGTTATATGGGTATTCTCTCTCTCTCTCTCTCTTTCTCTTAGAAGCCCTATATATAAAAACCAAAAAAAAAAACCTAATTGAATTAACTTTAATATCAGTAATAATATACTAAAATGTCTATAGTTCTAACTATAGTTTCGTACTTATTACATACTTGATTAACCTCATTCCCCTGAAGATGGACCCGGATGGGTCTGAAAGTACTTGGGAGACAACTCCAAACTATGGCAAATTCATCAGCCAATTCCCTTTCAAAACTAAGATCCTGATTCGGACTATTGAAAGGATCTACCAAAGGATATCTAGACATGAGTTGTCTCTTATATTCAACAATACTTGCTTGCAAGAGAAGATGCTGCCTAGATATACATATTTTAAACTATATATATATATATAAATGAAGGAAAAGAGATAAAGATGTACGGATGACAAATCTATTTCATCTTCGATTGTTCAATACAAGGTGTACTCGATAAAAACATGATTATTTTTCTTTCCTTAAGCTAGGCTTTTCAAAGATTAAAATCTTATCATCAGAGGAATTATATAGATGGATAAGTTGGCAGTGGAAAAGTCAAAATTCAAAATTTGAAAAAAAATATAAAGTGATGGAAAGTAATAGTGTGCGTGTAAAAAAAAGTTTACAAAATATGGAGTCTGTCCAGTTGGTGAATGTCTGTTGATAAAACATCCGACGAAGGAAAGTTTTAAAGATGGAAAAGGAGTTTCGTGGAGACAACGTTAGAAATGTTCAAACTTAAGTAAATCCAATAGAAAAGTGTTTAGTTCAATCGTAGATGGGAAGTACTTATTCGGATGTAATTTTGAGAATTAGGGTCATTTTAATATACTTCCGTGGACCGAGAATGAAAATAGTTTTAAAATGTGTATATTATCCGTAGGCAGTCGGGAATTTCAGTCATCCGTACATCTTTATCTCTTTTCCTTCATTTATCTTTATAATTGCTCTATCTCGTATATTGAGCTTAAACCATTTCACTATAGTTTCATACTTTATATATATATATATATATACAGGGCTTTATGCGCTCCACTACTTTTGGAGCTGCTCCCGCTCCTTCTCCAATGTCCAAAATTGGAGCTGGCTCCTCTCACGCTCCCCATTTTCAAAAAGGAGCCGCTCCTGCTCCAACTCCTATAAAAAGGAGCGGCTCTTTTTCAACGCTCCATAATAAAAATATACCTTCTTTCATTAACGTTCTATTCTGCCAATGAGTGGTCGAAGGATAGGGGTGGGCGTCAAAGGATCTCGTCAATATGGGTTGAGATGTCACTTTAAGTGTAAGACCGTAAGATAATATTTGACAAAATCTCGCTAATATTTTGAGAGTTATAGAACATGTCTGACCAAGTATAGGATTATACGTAAATTTTCGTTTCCTGAGAACAAGAAAACAATTTTGCTTTTTTAAATACATGGAAATTTTATAAGAATTTAAAGCCAGTTTAAATGACTTTCTACTCGATAGTTCATAAATTCCTTTCAAGTTTTGCACACATACGAAGTAATTGATGTTTTGTCAATTAAAATGGCTGAATTATTTACGAAGAAATCTAAATGAATTATGATGGATTTAATCTCGTAACTTGATTACGAACCGGCTTGAAATAATAACATTATTTAGACAACGATTTTTTACATGGGGAGAATAAGGGTGGTGCTTTGTTAACTATTCTGTACTTTCACGTAACAATTTAATAAACAGAAAATATCGTAAAAATTGAATTTAACTTGAAAATTTTATGTAAAAAATAACCCGGTCCAAACCTTTAATTTCGTAACGTAATTACGAACCGGATTGAAATAACATTATTTAGAAAGCCATTCTTAACATGGAGTGAGGAGGGCGTTGTTAACTATTCTGTACTTCACCTAACAATTTAATAAACAAAAGATATCATAAAAATTTAATTTAACTTGAAAATCTTATCTAAAAAATAGCCCGGTTCGTAAAATGCACAAGTACCAAAAAAATAATATAAAAAATATTCTTCACTGGGGAGGAGGTAGCCCCGTAATTACAAGTATATCTCCTGTAAAAACGGTTCTAAAATCTATTTTCAATCGATATTTATTCGATAATTGCCGAATTTTCCTACTTGGCCAAAATTGCCGAGTTTTCTGTTGCCGAATTTTCCATTGACGAATTTTCCGTTGCCGAGTTTTCCTTTGACGAGTTTTCCCAAATTGTGTATTATACATACATACTTCTATCCAGTCAAGCAGACTATCTAGTTTAAGAGAAGAAAAACAACATAACTTTCACTAATACACTTAGGAACGGTATGAATCCACATATATCCTCCCAAAAGTTACATGAATTAAATAGTAGGGTAGACTGTACTCTGAAACCTTGATTGAGCAACTTACCTCCCCTATCTAGAGTGCTAATTTTCGGAGTTTTTATTCAACAGAAAGATAGCAGTGTACTTTTTAAAAGGGCCTTAGTAATTATCTCAGGTCAGCTAGTAAACATTTTGAATTCTCTCTCTCGCCCCCTCCCGACCTGCACTCAGATGGTGTCAAAATCGTTCGTACCCCTAATTCAAATGTATTTCAACTTTCTTTAATCTTTCCAAATAAATAGAACGCTCAAGTCACTGACTGCAATAAAAACTTTAATGACGCCTTTAATCTGTCTCATCGCTTGATAGCAAGTCGACGGGGTTGGGGGGTGTAACGAATAAAACAATTAAAAAAAAGATTGTTAAAAACATTACCATTAAATCCTCTTCCGCCTGAGCCCCCTCCCTCTCTCTACCAGAGATATAATTTTTAAAAATAATTTAGAGTAAACTCTGAAACTTTCTTTACTTTTCCTTTATATTGCTGAATAAAAAAACTAATGTTAAAAAAAAATCAAATAATTTTGGAGCAAGGAGCGCGGAGTGATAAAACCACCGCTCTTTAGTCCCAAATGGAGTTGCTCCCGCTCAACTCCCGCTGAATATAAAATGAGCCCTCCTCTCCTTCGCTCCATCAAAAAGGAGCGTGCTCCTTTTTGGAGGGCTCCGTAAAGCCCTGTATATATATATATATACATCATGGACGGCGGCACCGGGGGTGGGGGGGGGGGCTCCAGCCCCCTCACTTTTTGACTTAGGCCCCCCCACTTTACGGTCATCAATAACTAAGTTGATATGCATGTGTTTAACCGGGCCCCCCCCCCCCCCACTTTTTAGGAGAAGCCCCCCCCCTCACTTTTATAATTGTCCCGCCGGCCCTGTATATATATGAATTTTTAAACAATGTTTTTACACATTAAATTTTTTAAAACGTATTTATAATATATATATATATATATATATATATATATATATATATGTGTGTGTGTGTGTGTGTGTGTGCGTGCGTGTGTGTGTAAAAAATGGCCTAAAAACTTATGAATAAGAAAATGAGAAATCCAAGATTTAGAGTTGTCTCCCTTGATTCTCGTTGCGTTTTGTCTCAACATGGCGTCAAGTCCTATTGGTATGAGTCCAGACTTAAAAAACAAGGTTTGAGAATAAATTCCTTTTATTTACGAAATATTTTCATTATGTTCTCATAGTTATGTCTCTCTGCATCAATTGTTTAATTGGATAAAAAAAAATGTGAATATCTTCTACGCAGACATTTTCCGATTTTTTGGATCCAGTCACTCTCGCCTTTGTAGCGTAACCAATGTCAACAAATATGAATTTGTCAAGTTTTCAAATCATTTTCTCGCTATTTCATTTCAGTTTCATTCATTTCCTTTTTTTTTTTACTTGTCTTGAAAAGAAAACATTTACAAAATGTCCATCTGAACAGAAAGAAAGACACAACTCAAACAAAGAAACACATTTTTAAAAGAAAAAAGAAAAGTAAATCCCGCGAAGAAAGAAAGAAACAAACAAAAACATTTACCTAAAAACTTCGTGGAAATTATTTATTTTAAATTACAAAACAAAAAAGAAGTCTATCTTGTTTTAAATTTAAAATGAAAATGTAATTCTTTTTTTCT
The DNA here is from genome assembly GCA_963556195.1 of Sepiola atlantica. Lineage (NCBI taxonomy): Eukaryota > Metazoa > Mollusca > Cephalopoda > Sepiida > Sepiolidae > Sepiola > Sepiola atlantica. The sequence goes on along the minus strand of OY744520.1, from coordinate 166,650,700 downwards.
CTCAAGACATTATTATAGGACAATTTAATTCAAAACTTTTGATTATGGCCATGTCTCTATATCTATCTATCTATATATATATATATATATATATATATATATATATCGTTAAATTAAAGGTGCTTAAGCATATCCGCCCCGACATTAAAAAATTTAAAGAATGTATAAACGTTATTATGTACTTACGTGTTAGCTGAAAATAAGATTGTGCAGAAAAAATTACGCAAATTCATCCAGTAGTTATTTAATTATAAGAAAAAGAAAAAAAAATGATTTAAATGATTTTACGTAGATTTTGACATTTTTGTAAACAATGGAGATAACAAACCAAGAAATCGTGAAAATATGAGTTATCGTTCTTGACCACTGGAACATCTAAGATACAAAATGGTGGAAAATCTACCGAGTGAAAAAATCGTTAAAATCGTTTTTTTTTTAATAATTAAATAACTACTGAATGAATTTGCGTAATTTTTTCTGCACAATCTTATTTTCAGCTAACACGTAAGTACATAATAACGTTTATACATTCTTTAAATTTTTTAATGTCGGGGCGGATATGCTTAAGCACCAAATTAAATATTAGGTTTTATTGTAGCTAAATCCCCACCCCCAATGATATTCTACTTTTTTTAAGGCAATTATGTGTGAACTTCTAGAAAAATTTGTCGGAAAGAAAAGAAAAAAAAATAGAGTGGGGGATCAGTTTCGTATAAACTTTAACGTAAAAGGTCCCCCCATTTCCGGGGTCATCCTAGCTTTTTTGGTCAGTTCACAAAAAATTGCTATGGTAGATAAATTCTGTGCGTTTTTTTTTTTTTAGGGTCCCACTTATTTAGGCGATTACGTGTGGTTTTACGACCTTGCCAGTCGGACTTAAAAGTTAGTTGTAAAAAATTAGTTAACAGCCATAAAAAGTTAGAATGGCCCTGAAATGGGGGATCATTTTATATACGAAACTGATCCCCCACTATGAATTCGAAAATAATTGCTTGTTTTCTTCTTTCCGCCAAAAAGTAGAATCTCATTTTTTTTTCTTGACAAATCAGATCATAAAAGAAGAGGTTATCCCTAAAGATTGGGAACTTAGTACAATTGTGAAATCTTACAAGAGTAAATAAAGGAGAAGCTTTAGATAGAGGTAATTAGAGAGGTGTGGGGGTCGTCATGCCTTTTTTTGGTGATAACTTCCTCCACAAATAAAAATAAAAGTAATAATAAGAAGACTTACATGCAAAACCAACGGAAGTTTATTCACTGAAATAAACCATTAACAAATAGAACATATTTCTTTTTGTAATGAGTTCAGAAGTCCTTTCTTTAGTTTCAGGGTAAGTAAAAAGGAGAATGTCTTTTGTTTTGTTGAAATGCTCATATGTTATAAAATGTTAAGAGAGGCAATAGGTAATGTTCGCCTGTGAAATTGTATGAAGCGTGCGAAAGATGAAATGGAAGAGATGCGTGTAACCTCCGGATGAAAAGTCACTTGAAAGAGAAAGTTTGATGTTTGTGTGTGTTAAATACTATTTGGATAGGCTCCAGCGAGCTTAAAGAGAAAAGTTTAGAAAAATATGTCTTTGGAGAAATCCCATTGGACAGAAATATCACGTGGTGTGCTCCCTACTACGTCCGCTCGTTTTGAGTTGATTTAATATATAAGGCCACGCCGGAATTTGCGTGGGCGTTATTTTTTATTTATCACGCGCCAATACAATTATATTCACACTGCGCGCCTAAATTGTATTTATCCCAAACAACAATTTTTATCCGGATCTTAACCGTGTCAACTGGCACAGAGGCTTAAAGTTGATGGATCAGGTCCTGAAAGTGATGTAGAGAATAATTGAGCTGCAAATGAGAAATTAGATAAGCATAGATGAAATGCAGTTTCGTTTTATGCCTGGGAAAAGTACCACTGGTGCTATATTTATCCGAGTAAGTTCGTTCGTGTGAATGAACATGTTTCAACTTTGTTGACCTGCTTGATTCTGGTGTTGGTTACCAACATCCCTATGTGAAAGTGGTATTATGGAACCGACTGGATTTGAACTTGGCACGTCCAGGTCGTCAGTTCGTGTTGTTATCCACTTGACCACCGTCACCTCCATATATTTATCCTGAGAAAAGAGTAAAAAAATACAGAGATGTTTTAAATGTTCCTCTAGTGAGGTGCTAGCTATATAGTTATGAAATGCATAGTAGAATGAGCAGGTTTGTTTATCTCAAAATTCAAGTTCGTTAGGTCAGCCGCAGAAACAATAAAAAAAAATACAGCTGTTCAGAAGCTTTTCTACCAGATAATGACAGTTCAGTGCTAGAACCCGTCAATCTTCGTCTACGCAAGTCCACCATAAAGTAAAAGTGGTGCAAGAAACAGCACCTAAGATGGGGGTGGTAGGGACATAAGCAATAATAAAGATCCATGTAAAATCTTTGCGTAGTTGCACATCCAATGATCATGCAACTTGACTACACGTGGGTACTGAAGAACGGTTACAAACTGAGGTTGAAATCAGTAGTCCGTGTGATTATACACCATGGCAAGCATGGAGCACGAGTCAGTGTGTGGTGTTTAATGTATGGAGCATGTAGAGAGTGAAAAATGGTTAATGGAAGATGGCATACATATTTGGTAAAAATATGTGAAAAAACGTTAATGCTAACCCATAATCCTTACAACAGAAGTCTACACCATACAGGATGACTTAGAATTATAGTTATTTAAAAGCGATTAACTTGGGTTTGAGTTAGCTATTAGGAGACAACCACGAAAGGGCTAGATGTATAGCACGTGGTGAATATTTAAAAAGTGAACGGGAAAGCACAAAACACATTATAACATTACAATTTCTGAAAATCGCAACAAATCTTAATTCATTAGCAATGTAAAATGTACTTTGTAACTAAATCAATGAGATTTAATCGCTATTCCCTATTAATTTGTCTGAATCAAAATGCTGACAAGCTAGAAATCTCTGACGAAAAAAAAATATGAACGAAATGCAATGGAAAACACATCAGAAATTAATAAAACCCATGTGAAATGCACTTACCGTAATCGTTTTGTCAGTAAATCTGTGATATAAATGGAATGTTGTTTTTCATGGTAGTTTTAAGTCTTTAAACTGCCGAATGTGGAAAAAATAACCTCTGTGGATCGATCTATAGTTTGCCATTACAAGGGGAAAATGTCTGATTATTTTTTTTTATATAAGAAGAAGTTGGTTGCGTGTTTGAAATCACGTAGGGGTTACCAATTTTAGGTGGGAAGAAGCCAAGATTTTAGATGCGGATAAAAACGAGAATTGGACAAGGATAGGTTGTTGGTTTGTGTAACTTTGGGACGTAATACAGTTGAACAACATAGTGCACAGACAGGTAATAGTTTTATGTAGGAGGAACAATACAACAGATAATAGATTGGGTTGAGTGAATGTAGACAAGATGAAATAATCTTTATCCTGGAGTTCGTCGATTCTTCTGCCATCGGCCTGGCAGGGAACGCAGGATCACATTTTTTTTGGTTGGGAAAGAGTCACGAACTATCTATCTGGCTTTAGCGATCGAGTGTGAATCTCATTACATGCAGACGTGCAGCTGGTGAAGAGGCGATTATTACAATGATTCACCAAGCCGAATCACAACTCAGTTAGATCGATAGAAAATAATTCATTCATGTAAGCTGCTACAAATCTATTTTACTTTTGTGGCTCTGAAGAAAACTTTTGTGTCCGTTTTTTTTTTTCATTTGTGTCTTAGAAACATTGTCCAGAAGAGTTGCTGTATGCTGTTGATTTAGTACTTGTCTGTGAAACAATGGAAGAATTAATGAGTTTGTCAGGTGGATGATGAGACAATACCTTGAGGATTGAAAGTGATAATTGAAACTGGGCAGAATTTAATTATTTAAGAGGACAGCCTGGCAAGAATTTGTTTACATTGGACTTGAAGACAACCATGTTAAAAAGTTAAAGATTTGGACATTGGGGGAATGTGATGGAAAGTAAAGGTCCGAGAGTGAATGTTACTAAGGCCAAAGTGATGATCAGTGGTTATAGTGTTGGAAAGCTCCCAGAAAGAGGAAAGTTCCTCTGCTCAGTTTTTTGGAAAAGGAGTCGGATGCAACTCAATCTTTTGTGGTACTTGTAAGCATTGGATATACAAGAAATACAGTGAAATTGCAGATAGGTTGAGAGATAATAACCAGTTTTTGTGCAAGAAGTGTAAGACAATGGAGATGGATGAGAACTCATGTGGAGAAAGTATATTTAGATGGCGAGGCTATTGAAGTTATTCAGAAGTTTTGTTACCTTGGTGATACCATTGCCGGGTACCCCTGCTAGCCATTTATAGAAGTTTAGCATTTTGGGTGAAAAGAGTCTTGTCAATTTAGTTCTAGGGGTTGCGATTTTTGGTTTCCTAATTTTCCCAGACAACACGGGTTTCACTAATATAAAATATTATTTACAAATTCAGAATAAGAAAGACAATTTAATTATTAGACCCCTTGGGCTAGGTGCAAAGTGTAGTGTCTGTTCTGATACTAAACTTTATCTTTTCTGTCCTCGATCAGTGAAGGAGAAATCCTTCTAGACCGAGTCAATTTAAATTTTTGTCCCACTCAGAGTGCCCCTTTTTCGGAGCTGGGTTTTCCCCACATTAAAAACCGACCTTGTGTCTAACCATGCACTTGTGGGGAGACAAGTAAATAAGGACATTTTAATTATTAATGAAATTATTGATTTAGAATAAAATTTTGAATTGATTTTTTTATGTTTTCTGCCATCCTTTTTTTTCTATTTTACTGCAACTATCCAGTAAAAAATTTGTGTTGTTGATTTCATAGGCGAACATCCACCAGAACCAGCCTTATGATGAATCTTTGGATGTACCTGACGCGGAAGATGTGGCCAGTACTTATTCACCGACACCACGTTCCCAAAATCCATTAAGTAAGTAATTGATCTTAACGTTCGGTTGGATTTATTAGAAACCTTATGTCTGCACATTCAATATATTTGATGGTGGAAAAGTATCTTTTTGGGATAAATATGTAATTAAAAATGTTTAACCGGTAAAAAAAGTTTGAAAATATTTCCAATTAATCCAACAGTAGCAATTTAAAACTTAAAATATGATCTCAGCAACAATATACTAAACCTTAAAAAAAATATACCAATCTGTAGTTTACTAAATAATTATGATAATTTGAAATGTTATCAGTAGTGATGGGGCGATTCCAAAATGTTTCCCGATTCCGATACAATTACTCTGTAATTCTGTTCTAAATTCCTGGTTCTGATACAATTACTGATTACGATTCTTTTTAAATTTCTAAATATTTAATTAGAGATTTGTTGCTTTTTTTTTATTTTTAAATAACTGTAAAACCCCGTGTAATGTCCGCATATATTTTCACCTACGTAAAAAATACACTTATGGGGGTGGGGGCGTCTATCATACAAGAAGATCTTTCTAAATATTTTTTCTCAAATGTTTTCCTTGTAATTGATTGAAAATTGTGAGGCAACTCAAGATTTATTTCTCTTTTTAAAACAAAGCCGATTTGCATTAGTTCGTCATTAGTTGACAAAATGCTATTTGAACTTTTTCATAAACAATTGAAAATAGTCGACGATTGGTATGCAAAATAAGAAAATGGTGTAGGAACAGAATAGTTAATAAATCCCCCTCCCCATGTTAAGAATGAGTTTCTGAATAATAATGTTACTATTTAGAAAACCATTCTTAACATGGGAAGGGCGGAGAGAGGATGCTTTGTTAACTATTCTGTACCTTCCCCAGCTATAAAAAAATGTTCATGTTTTTATCCTAATTATAAAGATTTGGTACACGTTCATTATGTTTTCCAAAGCTTGTGTTACTCAGTCAACCTGTGTTTGATGCAGCACAGAAGCAATATTAAATGTTTCCTTGTTGCTGATGGATGCAGAATCGTATTGTTCCATGAGTCGACAGGACTTAGTTTGCTTGCACCATCTGTGTGACGGTCCCTGAAACTCAAAATCACCGCGAATACTAAACTAAATATTTTCCTCTGCATTATGAGAAGACTGTCATTCTGTCTGGTTGATTCCCATCGCCATTTTTTTTTTTTAAATGGAAATCACTACAGACAATGCATGAAACTACTTGAAGTTGATGTAAGGAGCTAAAAAAAATGACCACTTCAAGGTTAAAAACCAGCCAACGATAAGTGTTAGATGGATAGATTCCGACCCAGAAAACAGCAATTCTTTCCCCTTTGTAAGAAACATCGCTCATAGAATGTGAGGACTAAAGGTCAAAATAAGTTAAGCAAGAGTAACGAGGCTTCCGAAAGTAAACCCAGTATCCACTTTTTACTCTTCTTAATTGCAATTACTTGGATTTATCTTTCTATTCAAAATGAATCCATTAATTGCATTATCTTTGTGTTTTTACAACAGAAAAATGTGCAATATGTCCAGTAGATTTTTTTCTATATTAGTCCCAACTGTTGGTCAGCCATTTTTCTTTTGTTTCCCACATGGCCAGTTTCTGTTTGGGCGAAATAACCATAAAACAAAATATATGGTTGCAATCTTTTTATTATTTTTCTGAGATCAGCGAAAACATTGAGCATGGACAGTGGTATTTATTGTCCATATATAACCAAATCATACCTGGGCCGGCTGTTGACATGTCGGGAGCGACTACTTATAATGTTTTGTATGGCTGAAGTCAAAGCTGGCAGCACTGTTTTGGTTCTCACATGTGACATCACAGCAATGCGTGATCCCACCACCCCATTATATGACACATTTATTCTCTTCTCATGATTTATACTTTGTAAATTCAAGTTCAATTTATTCTCTTCTCATGATTTATACTTTGTAAATTCAAGTTCAATTTCTTGTTAGATAAAAATATGATTAAACAAACAAAGACTCTTGATTATGCATGAATAAACTCATGATAATATTTCAGAACCGTTTATTTTCTAATAATTAATGCCAATTTTAAGGGTTAACTTAAGACCAGAGAAAGTGAAGAGGCTACAGTTTCAATATTTACATACATGCCGTATACCTGGTTTGGTATTCACCCTGTGTGTGTGTTGAGCGGGCTTCCTCTGAAGGAAGAAGTTTCTAGAAAATATTAAATTCACAAGTAGTCTCCCGTCATATGTATACCCCAGTCAGGGGAAATTACAACATTAGTTTCTGCAGTTTACGAATATTTAAACATTTGTTTAATTCAGAATCTCATATTTTGGTTTCATGTAACAAAACATTATTTATCATTTTGTTTGAAAGGGCCTGCAATCGAGCAGCCTCAAAATTGATATGAACAAAAAAGAAAATATTGCGACTTCTTAAACATATATACTATACACTGGACAGGGCAGGTGGAGCTAGGGCAGTAGCGGTTGATATGTCCAAGGCCTTTGACAGGGTCTGGCATGAAATTCTTCTCATGAAAATTAGTTTGTATGATATTTCTGGACGTATACTTAATATAATTCGATCCTCGATGGCAGTTTATCCAAGCAGCATGACATAAATGTGGGTGTACCCCAGGGATCGATCCTTGAACCTTTATTGTTCCTGATTTTCATAAACGACCTCCCTGATGATATTGTGTCTGAGATGGGTGTATTTGCTGATGATACCACGCTCTACTCTCAACATATGGGCAAAACAGACGCACACATATCCAAGGCAATGGCTGAATCCTAAGAAAATGACCTTCAGTCTGTAGTGGAATGGGGACATAAATGTATGGTAACATTTAATGCTACTAAGACGAAGCCTCTTTCCTTTAACAATTATAAGAGACCTCTTCAACCACCGATTGTCATGACTAATAGCACCCTATCTGAAAGTCCATCATTAAAACTCCTCGGCCTAACATTCACTGGTAACATGAATTGGAACAAATACATAGAATACATTGCCAAGGCTGCTGCAAGGAAAATGGGGTCCCTCTACCAGGCTAGAAAACTTCTCTTACCTGCCAGTATCCTATATCTCTACAAAGCCACCATCTGCCCATGCATGGAGTATTGTCACATCTGGGCTGGTGCATCATCCGCTTGTCTCTGCCTCTTAGACAGGGTCCAAAAAAAGAATCGCTAATCTAATCGGTCCCTCACTATCCACCAAGCCACAATGTTGCATCCTTATGCTTGTCTTACAAGTACTTCAATGAAATGTGCTTCAATGAACTTGCTGCTGTGGTGCCCCCTTGACGTAAATAGACCCGACCAACTCAACAAATAGCTAAACCCTATACATTCACTGTGGAGGTCCCCAGATGCTGGAGAGCTTTCTACTCTAATAGCTTCTCTAGCTGTCAACCTTTGGAACTCCCAACCTGCTACCTGTTTCTCTGACTGTACCAACATGCAGAAATTTAAATGTAATGTAAATAAACATCTTGCTGCATAACTCCTCACTTAGGATGCCCCCTTTAATTTCTGGCCCCTAATCCACCATAGCCCCTTACGTCTCAGTGACAGTATTCCGCGTCTGGGGTGAACTCAGGTTAAAAAAAAAGGTAACTACAGTAAATACGATTCTAAGTTTAAACTTGTTATTGTGTAGAAAGGTAATTTTAAGTTTTAGTGAAAATGAATGAGTAGTTTGTTTATTTCAAATTTTCTCATTTTTTGGAGACCCTTTAAATGTAAGTACTAATTTTCAAGAAGGTAACTCGATTAAATTAAATCAGGCTTAAGTCTTCCAAATGGCCATCTATCATCTTTGAGTCACAAGAAAATTTGAAAATCTTCAATAATAAATAAACTACTGTTTTGTTTTCACTAAAACTTTAAATATTACTTTTCTACACAATAACAAATTTGAAAAACATAAAATTTGAATTTTTTTCACTGTAGTTAACAAATTACTTTAGTTATTTCAAGAAATATTTTATGAGTTCAGTTCTTGTAGAAATATTTGATTGATTTTTTTTCAGCCATGACTTCAGTTCTCAGTAAATCAACAACTGTCAACAATTTGTTAAAAGAAGTAATCACTCTTTTCACATTTGTTGGTGCAATGATAAATCTGCAGGCAAATGATGAAAAAGCATTTATTTGACACAACATTGTTATGATGTTAGCCGTGTTAACAGATGTGTGAAGTTTGAGTAAGAGCAAATTCATAACTTTCAAAGTTGGACTCGGAGAAAATTGTTGAACTCCAACTAAAGAGGAAAATCTGATACATGATGAAAAAATACCCAAAACAAAAATAAATTCTAAAATATTAAAATCTTTGTATCCCATATATAAAATGATGGTCATCTATTTTTCACAATCAGCCTCATAAGAAAAGTTACATGTTTGGTTTCCTCAAAAAGATTTATATGGTCAGCAAGGTGACGGTCGTTTGCAGACTCCTTAATTCTGATATATCATAGATTTATCACTGACTTTGCAAAAGCCTGGATCACCCAATCTTTGAAAGACAAGATTGCTTTTTTAAGCTGCACGCTGCTCAGCTATAGATCATCCTAAAACGGCTTGCAATGCCTATTACAATTATAGAACTCATTGTAGCATTGGTAATTGTAAAGAATTCTGTGCTTGAACCTGATAGCTAGAAAAAGGTTAACATTCATGATACACAGATTGAAAATCTAGCAACCTTATATGATCTATATCACTTTTTTAAATGTTGAAATCTTTACATTTCATTCATTTAAAAAAAACAAAAAACGTTGAATTCACAAAGCCTTGTAAACCATGCCAAAGCCTTCAAAACCCTATGAATAATATAAATAATATATAATATTGTTGATATAAATTATTACAAGTAGATTGCAGTGCAACGAAAGAGCCATGATTAGATGGACTCTTCTCTCTACGCTTGGCATGAAAGAAATATCTGATATCCTTAGGTTTGGCAGGATGAGATGGCTTGGCCATGTTGAGCGAAGCTCCAGCTGAATCTCCTGTGTTAGAGACATGTCCATCGCATCAAGTCGGCAGGTTGGAAAACCAAAGCTCTTTTGGGATGAGTTGTGTAAATGCGACCGTGCAGCACTGGGGATTGCGAACTTTGATCCTTGCGATTGCCGAGTCTGGAGAGGAGGACTTCAATCAAGATTGACAGACAGGCCCCACCCTCTTATAGAGGACTAATCAAAGGCCTGTTAAAAATAAATCGGATGATGATGATTATGATGATAACGATGAGAAAAAGAAGATTACTTAGGCTGGAGTTAGATGTTTTAAAAGCCAGAGTTGAAGTCAAACCTTTTAAAATTTCAGGAATCATAGTTCATTTTGGAGTTTGTCAGGTTGTGAACTTATTGAACTATAAAAATGAGGAAAATGAAGTGGTATGACCATGTCACATGATCATTAGGTCTCGCAAAGAGAATCCCGCAAGAAACTGTTCAAGGAGAAAGGAGGGACAGACAAAGAAAAAGGTGGGAGGACAACATTTGAGAGTGGACAGGACTGGTGCTGAGTAGCATGCTCAGGAAGGCAGGAGAAAACGGGTTGCCAGGTCATCTTTGGCGCCCCAACAGTCATTCAGATCACAGTACAGATAAGATAAGAACTTATTGATGCACCTTTTATAATTATGTTCATTATAAAAGAAATACTTTGATTGTTTTATATTCTTCTGTATGTATACATTGTAACTATTTGATTTTATGTAAAGGTCGACTGCCTACAAGTCACATTGCAAACCGTGGTAGCAGTCCACATGAATCTCGATTGACTGACAATTCTGATGAAGACAGCAAGGTTAGTAGATTTATATCAATTTGTTGGAAGAATTGTCTAACACATTTGTTTTCTGTCAAATTTTGATTGAGAATGATACTATTTTTGTTAAGTTGAAATACAGTTAATGAACATCCACATTTTACAATAAATCGGTACATCAAAAATATTTTCACACATAAATGTAAACTAAATGGTAATCGAGTGTTAGCTGCAAGATTAACTCGATTACCTCCCTTTGCCACCTGTGCTAAACTGTTTTGTAATAACTTGTATTACAGATTCAACAAATAAGAAGAAATCAGAAATAAACTACATAAAATCGATATTAATCTTATATTTTGTTTATTAATGTGTTTTGTTTCAGACAAAATAACAATAATTTGATTTTTTGGGAGATTTGTTCATAAAACTTGGATGAGTTTGTTTTTATGACTGTTTCTGTTGATTTCACTCAGTGAACCTGCCTCGAAGTGACCTCTGAAAAGGCCACAGATCTTCTTCACTGTCTCCCGATTTAGGCCCCCAAAGGCTGTGGTTGTCCTTCATGTTGCCGCTGGATCTGTTTGTGTCTCATTCTATCTTACCCCCTCTCCACATAAAGAAGTCGAGGGTGTTTCAGTCAGGCAAGCTGGGAAGGCAGATGACAGATGAAGTGTGGTTGACAAAGTTCTCTGACAGCCAAGCCTGAGTCTTTTGGTCGGTATGACAGGGCACTGAGTCTTGCTGCCACACATATGGCCTACTTGCAGCTACCTAGTTGATCCAAGACTTCATTACCTCACTGATAATGCAGATGTAGTCATCAGTGTTCAGTCTGAGAATCTCTCTGAAGAAGTGAGGTGACGTCACTTTCAGTAACAAACTTCGCCGTTCTGATGACATCCGAGTGTTGATCATGTGTGTTTCTCTCTGATGTCACCTCGTAGTCGTATCTTGAATCTTTCAATTCCTTTCTCACCTTTTCTACAAATCTCCTCCTCCTCCTGGTGGTGATGCTGTTAAAGGGTCAAATATCTTTATTTGTCCTTCTGCCGTTGATTCCAAGAAGAACTCTGTCTCTTCCACAAATGCCCATAATCAATTATTCTAAAAAAAAAAAAAAATGGACATGTCGTCACTGTTTCTTTGAAGACAAGACTAACAACGAGGGAAAAAAAATGCCTGAAATTAGTAGTTGAAAATAGCGAACAACTGTTATCTGCACCCTGTATATTGTGTTGAGGCTTCAATTTGGGGAATATAGAGTCACCTCTTAGTTATGTCTTCCAGGTCCACTTTATCTGTCAGGTACTTACTTACCAGTACTAGTAGGTCCACTCTATCTCGGAGTGGTGGTACTTGTCGGGGCCCCATCTTTGGGTTCAATAAAAACTCTGGTAGCATTAGGGTCATTTCCTCTAAACAAATCCCAAAATAACTTTTTTCATAGCAGTGGTTCTAGATGTAGTACATGCCATGAGGGGAATCCAGCTCAACCCGACCAAGATAGACTCTGCCAAAAGTACATGTACAAGTGTTGTAGGATATTTTATTCAGGAAATATTGTTTAGAGAGTAAACATAAAATTCTCATGTTGGGGTCAGGAACGAATTAATTACTTATACTTTGTTTCTTATGGAAAAATTAGATTCTATTTACAAACAACATCGATCTGCAATTTACACCGAACGTAACAATCCAAAACCGTTTATTGTTAACTGTATCAACCAGACACTGACTGGCGATGACAGATTGAATTCATAATTTAGGATCGAATAAGGTTTGACTGTATTTCAAAAATATTATTGATACTTTCTGATTGTATATAATCAAAAGATGTTTTTTCTATTAGAGAATAAAAGTGAATTTATGAATTTGTGGTTGTTTTATGAACACAACTTTAACTGTCGTGAATCACTCATGGTGAGTCTTTCTTTGGCAGCATTAAAACACATTTAAATAGACGAGATGTTTTCCCAAAGTTTGTTATGTATTATCACTCTTTTTTTTTGTTAATGCAAATGAGTAATAGTACTAAACAACCACAACCGATTTATTTGTAAAATATGAGATGTACGGTTGGAAATAAATTCCTATATTAAAACCTATAACAAAGTGATATTGCACACTTCCTTATGATACCAAGGGTTTTGATGAAGACGGGCACAAAATCGTAAAAGAAAAATCCCAAACTCAGTCAGTTGGTGCTACAAAGTTCGTTCTTATCTTCCGTCATCTGTGATCCCTGAATCTGTTGCGGCGAGATTACTGGATAAAATATGATTTGATATATATATATATATAAAAGGAGATTGTAGTTTGCTTGAAGCATTGCTGGTAAATGTAAGTGTAAATTAGTCGTCCAAGGCTATAGCAATGCGATGTGGTTGCCGTGAGATGGAAAAGTGAAAAGAAATAAACGCAGGGAGAAAGTGAAACTCAAAACGATTTATTAATAATTTCACGGAAACTGATTAAATACCAAATAGTAATTATTTTTTTTTTTCGGTAAGTAACAGATCGGCAAAGGGTAATCTTAAATTTTCGAAAGAAAAACTTTCATTATCAGAAGACAACAATAGAAGACCGAATGGGTCGAAAAAGAACGGGAAAAAACCGGTGTCAGATCATCGTAATACAGGGGAAAACAATTGGAAGTAGGAACGCAGAAAATGTCAAAATTCCATTAAGCAATCATTACCCTTTGCCGATCTGTTACTTACCGAAAAAAAAATAATTACTATTTGGTATTTAATCAGTTTCCGTGAAATTATTAATAAATCGTTTTGAGTTTCACTTTCTCCCTGCGTTTATTTCTTTTCACTTTTCCATCTCACGGCAACCACATCGCATTGCTATAGCCTTGGACGACTAATTTATATATATATATATATATATATATATATATATATGTATGTATTACTTGAAAATGATAATTAAAAGAGAGAATCACGGGTGGGTTAATTTACTACTAAAACCCTTACTTGTTACTGTGCACACTTTGCTTGCAAATGGATGATGTCACAAAAACGAATGATATGAAAGGGTGAATGATATGAGATGCCGTGGGAGGAGGCGAATGACGTAAATAATTAAGAGAGGGAGGGGGAGAAGAGGGAATTAGAGGGTGAATGGATAAAAAAGTGAAAAACAAAAGGAAGAACTATGTAAAAACAAATACTGACCCAACAGGTTACATGTGGTTTAGTGACTAATGAAAATTCAGTTTTAGTAAATGATCTTTTAAAATCTTCTTTCAACTATTATTCATCAGAGGAGTAATGTTAGACTTTAAGTAGAATAGAATTTTCATTAAATCCAAAATGTATGTTGTGTTGTACGATGTGTAATGTAACTTACTCAAAGTTTTCACCAGATTAATTGACGTAAATAACGGAAGCTGTATCTATTTACTTGCCTCCCCATAAGTCGTTTTTTTTTTATGTGGAAAAACCCAGCTCCCAAAAATGGGACAACAATTTTAATTGCCTCGGTCTAGAAGGATTTCTCCTTCACTGACCAAAGACAGAAAAGATTAAGTGTGGTATCAGAACAGATACTACGCTATGCTTCTAGGCAAAACTCTTTAAAAATAATAAAAAATAAATAACTTTATCTAATTCAAACAGAATAGTCTATTTTGACAGTCCTGTTCGAATAAGATTCAGAGAAAAAAAAATCCCTATGTGCTGACTAATAGTTGAAAGAAAATTTTCCTTGAAGACAATTTACTAAAATGAATTTACTTTTATCAGTTATTTTTAAATTGTATACTCGTCAACATTTATTCATCTATTTTTCATGCATTATTTATAAATGTTTTGAACGGTTTTGTAAGATGATTTCATCTTCTTAAAATTGTTTAACTGACTTCGTTACAATTCATTAAAAAACATCCTTTTTATTTCTTAAATCAAAATGTAAAACTACGGGGACCAATTCTTTGATGCCAGAAGATTATCCGAGCGGTGGCTCATCATGTAGGTAGCTGGAGTCGTGTTGGTTTGATGACATGTAGTAACAGTTCATTCTCTTTCTTCTTCTTTTTCGTTGTTGTTCTCTCGTGATGCGTATTGATTAATAGCAGCAGTTGTTGTAGATCACAACAGCACAAAATCATTTGGAGTTGAACATTTTTTAATTGTTTTTATTTATCTTTTCTAGTATTCATGCATCATGTCCCCAACCCATACCCCATACTCCATAAGGTAATGGGAGTATTGATTTACTCCTCTCCAGGAGTTAGGCACAAGGCCAGTTTTTATCTTACTCCTACAAGTAAGATGTGACCCAAGGTCGGGTCGGGAAAGTGGGGTTTGAAAAGCCAGCACCTGAGAGGTGAGCACTCTGACCATTAAAAATTGCCTGGGCAGCCCCATCGGCATTCCCCGGTAGGGGCGCCTCAGGCAGTAAGCAATAAACTTACTCCTCCCCAAAGAGGGGAGGCGAAGCCTGAGAGGGTGAACCTCTTAGAACTGCACAGGACAGACCCATAGACCGGCGTAAATCAAGCCCCAAAGGCCAAGACAATACCAGTCTATGGGGTGCAGTATCCATTGGAACAGATACTACAATTTGATCTTAACCAAAAGGCCAAGAACACAATGGGAGTAGCTCTCCCAAACCCTGACCACTCTCACTCATGGTTCAGAAATAACGAGGAAGATATATGCTATGTGTAACTACCAACTTCCTGTTTGTGATGCAATATGTAACTCTAATTTGATTTCTAATGGATTATTGGGATTTTTCCAATTAGGTGTGTGGTATGAATATATTGTGACACCGGCAGGAAAAAAGGAACACAGTTGTAAGTGTGATAAAGCTTGCATTTCGAAGAAAGGAAAGAAAGAGAAGAAAGTGTCTCGCAAATAACTGGTATTTGTAGGAACTTATCTCAGGAGATTCGTCCGTGTAACAGTCTTTAGTTTTCTTGTTCTCTGTGTTCGTTTCGCTGGGTTGTAGAAACAGGGAGCCTTGCATTTCTGTGGCACTAGTGCGGCTAAAAAACGTTGCACGTGTTTTGCTGTGTTGTCAACGGACAGTAGCAGCAGCCGTGTTGATATCTCAGTGGTTCACAGCAAAAGAGGAAGGGAGTTTTAAAAACCCGTTCACATAGGGTTCAGTGGAGGTTCTAAAAAGTGGCCTGTGATTGATTGTTTTTCATTCAATCGCAGGACATGTGTAGCAAACGATAATTTTCAATAGGAATTTTCCACTACTCTAACCTTACATGGAAAAATACCGTTTTTAACCTTATTTTTATACATCTGCATCTAAGCATTGCTACAAAAGAGTAGAAATGTTTGCAAATGAAATGTTTTCTGCATTTTTTTTATTCTTAACAGAAATCATTTCAGAAAGTTATAGGTCATCCTGAAAATTTGTCTGATGAAGAAGATGATGGCTCCGATCTTTCCGATGATGGTGATGACGATGAAGAAGATGCGGATGAAGGATTGAGGTAGTCTCTTTTTAATTTGTTGTCTCATTTAAAGTTTTGTGAAACATGTGGCTAAAAACTTTATCGTACTGCCTTGAAAATATCGCTTTCTTAAACAAACAAAAAACGTTTTTAATATTTTGTTTTTAATATAATAAGATATGTAAAGAATTTACTATAAAAATATGCATCTTTAACTGCAATGTTAAATCAGTTATGCTGTATGAAAGATGAAGAAAGTGCTACAGTCAAAATTGCAGACTCTTGTCAACATGTGCAATGTGAGATGCATTTTTTAAAACGATGAGACAGAATTATTAACACCATATTTTTGTAAAGAATATTATGGCGAGATTCCATCCAATCTAAAATCTACTGAAGAAATTTTAGATTTTGTTAGATGCATCCATCAGAATGTTCCAGTATCCAGAACCACGCAGCAAGGATTGATCTGACAACCTACAGAAGAGAAGGTCATAATGACGGTGGCCAATAAACATTTGGAAGTATGAAACTGAAAAAGAGGGATGAACTGTAGAAGGAAGTGAATTTATTTTGTTTTAACGAAGTTCTCCCAAACAAGGCAAGTTGCCAATGTAGACGTAAGGGGCTACTGAGAATTAGGCCTCCCTCCCCTAATGGTTTGCTGCCAAGACGTGAGTAGCACAGTTTTTATATCAAAGTTTTCCTTCTAGATGAATGATCTGACGAGATCTATGGTTCCATCACACCAAGAGTGGTAATCCTGCACCCATGTACTAGTCAGGTATTTCAGAGCCCCCCCCCTCCTCCTCCCCCGCAGTAAAAAAAAAAAAATTAGATAACAAGTTAAAATTAATAAAAATATCAGTCATATTTAAAGCATGCAAAGAAAACTTAGCTGAACTTTGGCAAATCTATTCAATTTTTAGTACTATGTGTCGGAAGCATTATTTGTAGGCCGGCCACTTTGCAAATGACCTGGTGAAAATGAAGATACCATTTATCTAATAATAAGACAGAGGGAGGGGGGTATCCTTCTATAGGTGGTCAGACCTTTTTTTTCCTCGTATTTTAAGCTACCTATTCTTTTTAATTTTTTTTTTTTTCATTTAATCGCAAGAACATCGAAACAGGCATTAATGGAGATCTAAAAGAAGAGATCAAAATCAGGTTCAATGTTGGATTGCTGTCGATAATCTCTGTTCTTCGTCTAATTGCAAATTTCAAAAAAGAATATAATAAAATCCCTAAATTATCACTTTATTGCTTATAATTTTAAAGGTGAATTGATTTGTGTGAAATTTAATAGAAAAAAAAAGTATCATTTCAACATTTCTTAACATGTTTGTAATCATAAAGTTAATTATTCACTTTGATACAAGACGACAAATCATCCGATTTCTTTTTCTTATCTAGAGTATACGATCCTGCTGATTATGACGATCTTCAAGTTTCTCCTGAAATCAAGGATATGTTTCAATTCATCACCAGGTAATTCTTATCAATTCAGTTTCTGTCTAAAGTTATTCAATTCAAATTATTCATTAGGCAAGACTTTGAATAATTGTAACAAGTTAGAAAATGTTTCAGTAATTTCAAAACAAAAATTTCCCACACAAAAAAGAAAAAGATCAGAGTGTAAGATCTGTTTTAACCGACTTAGACTTTAAAATTTTTCAAATTTTTTTTTTTTTTTAACTTAGTTCACCCCAAACAAGGCAAGTTGCCACTGTAGACGTAAGAGGCTACTGAGAATTAGGGTGAAAGTTTAGGGAGGGGGCCATCCTAAATTGGGAGCTGTTCAAATTAGTTTTAAATTTCTGCATATCGGTACAGTCGGGGAAACTGGGAGCAGGAATGGAGTTCCAAAGGCCAGCAGCTCGAGGAAAGAAGCTATTAGAGTAGAAACCCCTACTGCATCTGGGGATCTCAACGGTGATTGGATGGGATCTAGCTGATTGTCTGGTTGGTCGAGTGTATTTACATCAAGGGGGCATCAGAGCAGAAAGTTCATCAGAGCACATTCCATTGAAGTACTTGTAAAACAAGCAAAAGGATACAACATTGTGGCGATAGGACAGGGGCTGGAGCTTGGTGGATAGTGAGGGACCTATTAGATTAGATACTCTTTTTTTTTTACCTTGTCTAAGAGGGAGAGACTGATGGATGGTGCACCAGCCCAGATCATTTTGTTTCATTAATACAACTAAATTTATTTAAATTTGATTATAATTAGATCCAATAAAAAATATTTTAAGTTCATAAAAAATTTGAGAGTTTATCTTGTTTTGTTAGAGATTTCTAAGTAATCTTTAACTTATCTGCTTCCTAAGCTTTCAACAACAGTTGAAAATCAAACAAAAGCCACTATAACAATAACAAATATTTTTATATTCTAGCTTTTACGTTTTTAGCAACCGCATGTTCGACAAATGCGTTAGCTGAGACCTTCTCAGGGAAACCTATCCAATGAAGGTTGAGGACATGCGTTACATGGAGAGGAATGATACGATGGATTGTAATATGGGTCTTAAAAACAGGCTTAGATCTGGTAACCTCAGAAGATTAAATCTAGACAGTATAGCGAAATGTGTGCATAACAGGAGACTTTGTTGGTTTGGTCACATTGAAAGAATGGATTAAAGTTCTTGAGTTTTTTAAAATTTATTTACCTCCTCTCCAGGAGGTTAGCCACAAGGTCAGGTGTGGGTTTTTTTTTAATGAAAGCGTTTTTGTGGAACAAACTGGATTCAAACCCGGCACACCCAGGTCCTTAGTCCGCATCATTAGCCACCGTAAGATGTAGAACAGTTGAGGTAGCAGGGTCCATTGGTAGGGGAAGGCCAAAGAAAACATGGGAGGAAGTGATAGGAATGGATTTGAGAGAAATGGAGAAAAATAAAGAATTGATCAGAGATAGGTTAGTCTGAAAGTCAATTTTTAAAAGCTGTCCAATACATACCAGCATGTAAAAAGATTGTTAAACCGATGATGATGATGGGATTTATCTTGCGTGTCTACCCTGGCAGTTTTAGTTCCTTTGGATTCATGTAATGTTCTTTCTCTATTTCTATATTTGTTTAGTTATGTTTTCTCAGCGTTATTCTATTTCAACCTTGATTGCTTGATGTTACCTGGTTATGTGCGCTGGTTTCTGCACTTGAGGATTATGTAGTTCATTCTGATTACATTTTGTACGTCTGTCATTAGCAATTCCTTTTCTCTTTCATAGGCATTTTATTTTACATAGGCATGTGCATGCATTTTTTGTGCATTATTTCTTTGGTCAGTCTTATAAATTGTCCATATAGCTACTTATCTTTACATTTTGTTACCTGTTTCACTGTTCTCTAAGCTGTTTACCTTGACAATGCTTTTCGTGGTGCTAATCAGCTTCTCTATTTTGTATATTTTTGTAGTTCTTTTACTGAATCTTTCACACATTCTTCAATACTTACATCTTCTTTCCTTTTTATACCGAGTCGGTCATTATCATCCTTCAGGTGCATGATCATTAGTTTCCTGGTTCTTTTATCCAGTTTATGAATGTTTCAGGGTATCATACTTGTGATACTGCTCAAGTATTTATTCCTTTTTTTTCACTATTACTAGCAGCTGTACCAACCTGGTGTTGCCTGGGAGTCTTTTTACTTTCAGTTTTGTTTCTCTTTTTTCTTTTTTTTTATCAAATTATTATTTTTTTTAAATCAGATTTTGAAAGTTAAATTGAAATTAATTGAACCAAATTGTTATAAAACTAATGTTGTTAAGCTAATGTTGTTTTAACCTCCATTTATGAAATTATTGGATGTAAATCGCTTCCAAAACTTCAATGTTTTAATACATGAGGATGTGTTAAGAATTTTAAATGATTTTTTCTATTCAACAGTTTAAATGTTTTCAAATCCCTTTCAAATTTTCAACTATTAAAATGGCTGATTTGTTTACAAAGAAACCTAAATGCATTATGGTGGAATTAATTTTGTAATTAAATTATTTTTTTTAAATAGAATTTTTAATATTTATTTTATGGTATTGTATTTTTGATTTTAATAAATATTTGATTAATAATGAAAAAAAATGTAAGTCATATAGAGGCAAGAAACACAGATACAGACTGACACACAAGAAGTTGTCACAATTTTATTCATATAGAGATTATTACTTTTTCAGAAATCATGCAATACAAGAAATACACAGATTTTATACGTGCAATTTGTGGAATTTAAGTTTGGGCTCTATCTTTTCCTATTATTTTATAGCTCATTTAAAAAATAAATAATTTAATAATAATTTAATTTAAATAATTTAATAAGATTACTAAAGCCACCCTATTTATATATGTGTGTGGGGGGGGGGCTTATTTTATATTCTGAAACAATCAGGCATACGGATTCTATTTCCAGTTGGCAGCCATATTTTAGCGAAAATTTAGAATAAGATTAAGGAATTATAATAAATACTTGAATGAAATTAACCCTTAATTTTGCATATAAGTGTAATATCAACAATAAAATTCCTCTTTCTTGAGAATAACCAGAATTCTACCACATCCATAAACAAAAAAAAAATCAAATTCTTATCTTCTAATCTATTATATTATGTTTGATATCTTTCTACTCTCCTATTTCTACTTTTCAGATATTCTTATCAAGTTATAGAACTGGAACACAAACTGAAACCATTCATCCCAGATTTTATTCCATCTGTCGGCGATGCAGATCCCTTTATCAAAGTAAGTTATATAAAGTATATAAACTACAAAAAGTTTTAAATAAACCATTCTTCTTGCGAATACCAAAATTTTAATTTTGTCTTATTACAATTAGACTGTAAAAATCTATTTGATAAACTATGGATCTTGTATACATCAAGCACCATAGAATGAAATACCAAAAAACGGTCAGTTTAGTTTTACACATTTTTTAAATCCACCGGAAATTTTTTTAAAGACTGTTATATGGTTTTAATGGTGATTTTTCACTTCTGATATTTATTTGAATAAAAATTAAAGAAAAGTAACGTTTTAATTTTTTTTTAATAAAAAAATACATAGTTTTTATTTAATTATAAATTTATGGAGATTCATTTTTAACTTACGATATTTGAATTAAACAAACAGAAGTCAAACTTTTATATTTTCTTAATATATGTTTTACAAAAAAATATAAATTCATGACTTGCTTAATTTTTATTCAAATAAATATTTTAATGCAAAGTCTCCTTAAAACATGATATTGTTTGCTTACAAATCAAACGGAAATAGCAAAAACCAAAAAGCAACAGTGACTTTCTTTTTCCTATCACCTACTGACCTTTTTATTGTATACAAGGTCGATGCTTTTTATGAGATACAAATATTTTCTTGAAAATTATGTATACACAATATTAGCATAACATTGAATTTATTTCCTATTCATTTAAAATCTGCTGACAAATATTTGTGTCTTTTGTGTCGTAGATACCCAGGCCAGATGGAAAGGAAGATATGATTGGACTAAATATGCTGGATGAACCTTGTGTTCAGCAATCGGATCCTACAGTTCTTGATCTACAATTAAGAGCAATCTCCAAGCAAACGACAGCCAAACAAATCGTAACAAAAATTACTTTCATTGCATTTCTTCTTTATTTCGATTAACTGAAATATTTGTCTCTGCATTCTGAGAGATTACATCCCTTAGATTGTTTTATGTAGTTTTATTGAGTTTACTATCATTATTATAGTTGTACTCGTAGAGATCACCCAGAGTTAAGATATTTCCATAGCATGGCTTGGAATTAGCATCGTCCAGTTGTTTTTAATTCAGGACTGGGTTTTCTTTTGCAGTATGTTGCCAGGATGAAAGAATTTTTTTTTTAATTTCAATAATCTAAACAACTATTTATCTAGCATTAAAGTTCTTCAGAGATTTTGAACTGCATTAAGATAAGTTGTAAGAACAACACATGCAGATAAGAACTACTCATTCTGATATGAACACTCGATTCAGCAAAATATCTAAAAATTGAAAGGACTTTTTGTTAATCCTAATATTAATAGTTTATTCATTAGCAAACTTTGACTGCGATACTAAGATTTCAAAGAAGAGAGAAATCAATTTTTCATTATTTCTAAAGCAAATGTTTACGTACAACATTGCAGTGTTTATTTGTTATGGATTTTTATTAATACTAGTTTACAGTGTGACATAATTTTCATAATGATCGATACTAATGAATTCAGTTGCTTCTAATACTTCAATGCAAAAATTAAGTTTCTGGGATTTTTATGCTATCAACAAGTTTGCTAATAAATGAAAAAAAACATTTTTTTTTTTAATTCCAGTTGTTTTAAGCTTTAATATGATTGCATTTCTGAATCATATTTCCTTTCGTCTTTGCTTTTCTTCTTTTACTTTTTAATATTATTTGCAGGTTGTGAAAAGTCTACCAGACACTAAAAATAACAGTAAACAAATTGACAAATGGATTGAAAACATCCAAAAACTACACCAAGCCAAACCACCACCAAATGTTCACTATAAAAAGTTAGTTTTTCATGTTATTATTATTTTATAACCTGAACACATTTTGTAGCGTTTTATGATAATGAATAACCAAATTATGATTTTCTAAATTACATTTATAGTACAAAACATTTTTTGTAGATCTATACCTAATCCATATCTATGCTACTAAAACTCTGTAGATCTTGCTTATTTATTTGTTATCTTGTTTGTCGCCATGCACAAAGGGATGTCGTCACCCACTAAAACAAGTTGAAAACATTGGGAAGAGATCCTTTATGACGTCATAAATGCTGAAGTAACAAAAGGATATTGTCGAAAAACAGAACAAAGATGACCTGTAACAAGAAAAGTCACAGGACATCTATGAGGACAATTACTATGTATGTATTGTGACGGTTATTATGAATATCCAACATAATTTAACATTTATATTTTACCGAAATTTGTCTCAGTGTGTGTGTGTGTGGGGGGGGGTATGTTGCCTGAATTCTGTAATGATGTCTACAGTAAAACAGAAGATAAGGTAATTGGCGAAAGAAATACAAACACATGAATATAGTATAATAAACAATTTAATGCTAAAATGCAACAGGAATAGAATTCAGTGAAAATATGAATTAATGTTTTTTTTCTTTCTGCAAAGATCGAACATCGTCCGTAACATTTAAAACATATTTATATTTATCAACAGTTCATACATACAAGCTAAGAGATCTGCAAAAAAAAGGCTGTGTACTCAGCTAAGCAGGCTGCTGCTACAGCCAAACTCGGACAGGTGGATCCCAAGAACAATGATATATTCCAGGTTGCTAAACCAATGAGAAGGGAGAGCCACAATATTGTGGGAGAAAAATGCATAAAAGATGATGATGGGAAACTCTCGCTGGATAACAAGACCAAACAAAATGGCCGAGAACAACACGACGAAAGGCTACTCAACATTTGAATGGAATCCAGAAGAGTTATCAAAGGAAACACCAGTTCAAGGCCCACCAATTGAGATCAGTCCTGATATTATTGAAAAGGCTCTAAGAAAGATGAAAAATGGGAAAGCAGCTCGACCGTCTGGTATTGTAGATGAAATGTTGAAAGCATCCGGAAAGATAGGCATCCAGATTATGTCGGACTTAGAGAACTCGATCATAAGGGAAAAGTGTGTCCCAAAGAGCTGGCAAAAAAGCTACATCATAAACTGCTACAAGGGTTAGGGTGATTCACTGTCGAGGAAACTATAGAGGCCAGAAGCTCTTGAAACAAATGATGAAAGTGATAGAGATAGAGTAACAGACAACATCGTTAGACAACAAGTTGACATCGATGGCATGCAATTCGGATTTGTACCAGGTCGAAGCACAACAGATGCAATCTTCATTCATGCAGACAGTGGACTATACATAGCATTTGTTGACCTAGGAAGGCTTTTGACAGGGTTCCCCGAGAAGTGCTATGGTGGGCAATATGCTAGCTTAGAATGGAGGAGTGGCTTATAAGACGAGTACAATGCATGTACAGGAACACCAGAAGCAAGGTACAGATAGATGACATTTACAGCGATGAGTTCAGTGTAAATGTTGGAGTACGTCAAGGATCAGTCCTCAGTGCCTTGTTGTTCATTGTTGTCCTTGAGGTCCTCTCCATTTAGTTCCGAAACGGGGTGCCCATGGGAACTACTGTATACCGATGACTTGGTCATAATGGCAGAGACAATGAACGAGCTGGAAGATAGATTGAAAGTATGGAAGAAGGGAATGGAAGCAAAAGGTCTAAGGGTCAACACTGGAAAGACAAAGGTGATGGTTAGTGGCCCAGAACTCCAGTCTTTAAAGGAATCTGGTCAATAC
Source organism: Sepiola atlantica (assembly GCA_963556195.1). NCBI lineage: Eukaryota > Metazoa > Mollusca > Cephalopoda > Sepiida > Sepiolidae > Sepiola > Sepiola atlantica. The sequence continues at coordinate 166,626,214 of OY744520.1, read as the reverse complement.
CCATGCGCGGTATGTAGAAGGGGGGTTAGGAGAGATGTGATACAGTGCAAACACTGCACTCTATGGGTGCACAAAAAGTGCAGCAGAGTGCATGGTAGGCTCACACGAGATCAAGACTTCAGATGTAACAGATGTCTAGGACTTGCACGCTCAATTGAAGGCCACCCTTACACAGAAGTTGAAATAGGCGAGGACACTCTGGAGGTGGTAGACTCCTTTTGCTACCTCAGAGATATGTTGAGTGCTGGAAGTGGCTGCGAACTAAGTTCGACCATCAGAGTCAAGACAGCTTGAGGAAAGTTCAGAGAACTTCTCCCAATCCTAACATCCCGAGCCATCCCAATTATTACCAGGGGTAAGGTCTATGATAGCTACGTGAGAAACGTGATGTTGTATGGCAATGAGTGTTGGGGCCTCACCCATTCCTCACTTGCTCGACTCCAGAGAAATGACAGGGCAATGATTAGGTGGATATGCAATGTAAAGCCGGACCAGATCCAGAACAGACACACTACTTGAGAAATTGGCAATTCCAAAACTTGATGTCCTAATAAGGGCAAACCGTTTTTGCTGGTTCATGTATGTTGAAAGAAGCAAGGGGTATATCAGCACATGCAGAAACCTAAGGCTGTACAGCAAAAAGAAATCTGGGCGTCCGAGGAAGACATGGAAAGAAACCATCAGGCAAGACTGTAAACAGTGACAAATGGACATAATTGATCCCCACAATCGTGATCACTATTCTATTAAGTCGGCGAGCGAGAAGGAAAAAGAAAGCAAACAACCGAGCAGTCAGCCAAGGCAGAACTGAGCATAGGCTCTCCTCCCAATTTTACATCTGTCTTTATTTTTGCATATATATATACAGTAATGAATAACTTGCAGTGTGTGACCTAATGGGTCTAGTAATTAAAAATATGGACATAATCTAAAAGTTCAAGAATATTTATTAAAATTTTATTCACGTTCAAAATTCAATAAAAAGATTTTTTTTTTTTTGCATCATAGAAATATGCCTGACATTGATACACTGATGCAAGAATGGCCACCAGATCTGGAAGAACTTTTAAACAAGGTTAGTATTTTCAAAATTATCTTCATTTGAATCAGTAATTTCAATGTTTTAACTTTTAAACTGCTTTATCTTGATTATATTTTAAATTATGAATGTTATTCCCGTCAATATTTAATTGCATCATTTATCAATCAAGAATACAAAACATGTATATATGAATAAATGCAAAACTTTTTTTCATTTATCGCTACTATATTATAATCAAAACGGGTTACTGTTATTTAAATTAATAATACAACATATTTATTTACTCCTCTGCAGGAGTTAGGCACAAGGCCAGTTTTATCTTACTCCCACAAGTAAGATGTGACCACAGCTTGGGTCGAGTAAGTGGGGTTAAAAGCCAGCGCTCGAGAGGTGAGCACTCTGGCCATTTAAAAATTGCCTGGGCAGCCCCGTCGGCATTCCCCGGTAGGGGCGCCTCAAGCAGTAAGCAATAAACTTACTCCTCCCCAAAGAGGGGAGGTGAAGCCTGGGAGGGTGGACCTCCTAGAACTGCACAGGACAAACCCACAGACAGGTGGAATCAAGCCCCGAAGGACGACGACATCCGTCTATAAGGGTGCAGTATCCATCGGAACAGATACTACACTTACTTCCTAGCGTGTGATTCTGTATATGTAGTGAATATAAAAGATTAAGAGAGAACCCTTTGGCTGCCTAATTAGCATAACTATTTTTTAAACCGTTCATAATTAATTAATGTTTGGTATTACTATTTTGGAATTACATTAGCTTTTGTTGGCTATTTATATGCAATAGTTTCGTCTATATTAACAGTAATTAATTAAAGTTATTTAATAAATAAATTGGAAAAATATCTAAACACCTTAAGTTTTAACTCCATGCACTCACTGACAACCTTATCGGCGAGACAAAAGCGAGAAAGGAAAGGGGGTTTGGGAGGGAGTGTGGTTGTCTTGGCTTGCTAGCGAAGCAGAAGCAAGCAGAAGCGAGAAGAGAAAGGAGTGGGAGGAAGAGTACGGTTGTCTCGCTTGATCCGCCGCTAAATCCCCTCCCTCCCCCCCAAAAAAAAATTACTACCTTTTTTAACTTGATGGAAAGAAGAAAAGAAAAAAAAAACAATTATTTTATCATTTAAAGTGAGGAAAATTTTCAATTTTTTCGGTACAGTTTTAGGGCAGTTCAGTCAAACTTAGGGCAGTTAATATGTTTTTAACACTAACCCCAACAATCTAAACCCTAAAAGGAAGACTCTTATTCTTAAGAGGGGGGGGGGTAATTTAGCTGAGGAAGTTACCAAAGTTTATTAAAATTATGTAATTCTCTGAGTAAAAAACATTTTTTTAAATCAACGCCCCCACCCCCTTCCAATTAATTGCTGCCCGGAGGGCGGGTAGGTTTTTCTAGTGTGTATATATATATAATATATATATATATACTGAAAAAAAATGCGATCCTGTTAAGTCACCCATTCAGTCAGGTTAGATTGTTTGAATTAGAAAAAGTTTGCAATGCCAAAAACAAAATAAAGACAAATTCCAAAATAGTTTCTTTCTACAGCAATGGGTTTAATAACATTACTACTTTTAATTATGTTCGGTTTAACGTCCATTTTACATGCTGGCATGCGTTGGACGGCTTTAAGAAATTGACTTCAAAACTAACCTATTTTTTGACAGGTCTTTATTTATCCCTCTTTCTCTCAAGCCCATTTTTATCAATTCCTCCCATGTATTCGTTGGCCTTCCGCTGTGAAGTGAACCTGCTAGCTAAACTCAACATCCCCTTGGTTTATAATGGACTATTCCAATATTTTTTATTATTTCCTTTGTTTATTAAGTTGAAGGGAATACAGAGAGAGGAAGTGACAAGCGATAATGATAGATACCGTATAAATTAAGAGGGAGGGGGGTATACAATGAGAAAGGGTGAGAGTGATAGATAGAAACTTCATAAGAGATGCAGCAATTGGTGGGTTAATTGCAAATCACGGCTGATTAGAACAATTAGAATGAAAGTTTTTTTTTTTTTTTTTTTTCTCAAACATAATTCAATTCCAAAACAGGAATATTTTAGCATGAATTTTGTGAGATTAAACTATATATAGAAAAAAATCCTTAGGGAAACAAGCGTTGATTCACCCAGCTTTAGTATAATAATAGATTTATTTTTAAAAAGATAAATTGAATTATATTTATTTAATTTATTTATTTTTAATCAGGATTTAAATAATAAAGCTTCAGTATAATAAGAGATTAAAAATGAATGAATTAAATGTTTATTTGTGTTTACATTTGTCTATGAATTTCTTCTTTTTTAACATAGTTCACCCCAAACAAGGCAAGCTGCCACTGTAGACATAGGGGGCTACTGAAAGTTTTGGGGGTCATCCTAAATTGGGAGCTGTGCAGCGAAATGTTTGTTCACATTAGTTTTAAATTTCTGCATGTTGGGGAAACAAGGAGCAGGGAGAAAGTTCCAAAGTTGGGCAGCTCAAGGAAAGAAGCTATTCGAGTAAAAGGCTCTCCGGCATCTGGGGACCTCCACAGTGAGTGGATGGAATCTAGCTGATTGTCGGGTTGGTCGAGTGTATTTACATCGAGGGGGCACCAGAGCAGCAAGTTCATCGGAGCACATTCCATTGAAGTACTTGTAAAACAAGCACAAGGATGCAACATTGCAGCGATGGGACAGGGGTTGGAGTTTGGTGCATAGTGAGGGACCTATTAGATTAGCGACTCTTTTTTGGACCTTGTCTAAGAGGGAGAGGCTAGTGAATGGTGCACCAGCCCAGATGTGGCAACAATACTCCATGCATGGGCGGATGGTGGTTTTGTAGAGATATAGGATACTGTCAGGTGTGAGAAGTTTTCTAGCACGGTAGAGGGAGCTCATCTTCTTAGCAGCAGCCTTGGAACAAATACATAGAAGACATTGCCAATTCATGCTACCTGTGAACAGGCACGTAGCCAGACTTCTAACTTAGGGGGGGGGGGCAAAACTAATATTGATATTCTAATATGAGTGACGTTTTGGTTCAGTGTGTGTGTGTGTACTGATATATAAATATAAATAAGTAGATACAAAATTTCAATTTCTTTTATATAATCTAAATATATTGTTGTGTATTTCGGTAGGTACATGTAAATAACAACATCAGTATAGTAAAGCACATAAAGCATAGTAAACACAGTAATAATAACATAAAGTTCGTAAAATAAGGTAGCTACTTGCTAGCTCTACAGAATTCTATTATAATCTTCTATTTGTATGTGGGGTTTGTACCCTACCAATGCTGTTTTTCTTTCAACTTCATCTCGGGTGAAATCTGGGATTTTTTTCTATATTAATTTCAAAAATGTTTAATGTAACATTCACAATTTTTTAAATTAATAGTTGCAACTGACAACAAAAAGAAAAAAACGTATTTAAGATTTGTGATAAAATACAAAAATAATTTTTTAAACTAATTCCCACTTTCATTTGAAAATAATTTAGTTTGCTAGTATTCGTTTCTATCTTTTGAATGAAGACAACACTTTCTTTTATAAATTAAAAAAAATATCTTTAAAAGAAGCTGGCAGAACAACAACGTGAATTAATTTTGTGTTTATATTACATCATTTGGATTATAATTATTTAATTGATAATTTATAATATTAAATAGTGTGAATTAACAATATTTAAAAAAATATATTTGGTAAGTTGACAAAAAAGACAGATACACTGACAATCTCTTTCACCAAGCAGGAAACAGGTGAAAAGCATCGAGGCTTTGTTTCCCTCACCACTTTATCTGAAACTAGCGAAGTTATGTTTGAGTTTGAGAACACGTACATTTTAATTTTTTTTCTTTTTACAAGGTAACATAAATTTAAATCATATTTAGATGTTATTATGGTCAATAGATTTATTTTAACTGGTAGTTTAAAATCCGTAAATATTTATTATGGTATCATTAGTACCAGGAATGGAAAATTAAGTTTTAAACAAAATAAAATCCAAAGAAGCGTTTTTGAAATCGGAAATTATGTTAAAAATTGGTGGGAGATCCTCTCTTGGTGGGTGGCCCAGGGCCCCAGCCCCGTGGCCCCTTAATCCGGCCCTGCTGTAAAATATATTACACAAAAGTAAATACTGGTTCATAATGAAGAAGTATAGTTGACTAGGAAATATAAGAGTATTTATATTTATAATATTTTTTGGATCACAAATTTCAGGGGGTGCAAATGTAATTGCAGGGGGGGCCTTCCCCCCCCCCCCCCTTGGCTACGTGGGGGCCTGTGAATGTTAGGCTGAGGAGTTTAAATTATTTTTTGTATAATTTAATTTGGTTTTTAAAGTTGACGATTTGATGTTTCCTTTAAACCAAATTTACAGTTTCTATGACGTATATTGCAAAAAGGTGATGACTTGAAGATTTCCCAGTCAATGTTAATATGGATGCCTTTATGGTTTTGTTCCCACAGATATTTTGATAATTTTGTACTATATAGTACGTAATACGTTTGTTAAAATTAGTAAAAATATAATCCGGCAACATCTATGCATGTCTGCCATCGATGAAGAAGATCATTTATGTCTTGTCAATAAAAGTTCACTGATTTTGATGCTACCTTATTTTTGAACTTGAAAGTTGTGTTGCTTAAAAGGATGTTATATGCTTGAACTTAAAAAATGCATCCGGAGGATATGGTAAAGTTTTGTATACCATGTCAATGATTTTCTTCAGCATCATCCTGGCAACATGTGACTGTGTATTGTCGTGGAGCAGAATTGGGTGATGTAGCTTCACTAGTGCAGATCTCATTTTTACCAGACAATTACAATGATCTTCAAAGGATGCAATTTCGAAAATGCTTAGATGCTTCACATCACGATCCCTGTCTTGATCCCTTACGGTTATCACAAAGGATCAACTTTTGTCACAAGTCACTATTCAATCAAAAAATACTGACATCAAGTGGGTTTTGTTCAACCATTGTTTGTGATCTGAACTTTTAATTATCTCGTACAAAGACAAAAAGCAAAAGAAACCCTAACCATAACCTATTTAATGTTTTCAAAACATTTAAATTAAAAATTTGTACAAAATTTTTTTTCTTTCCAGGTTTCACTGCCAAGTGCTGACATGGATTGCAGTCTTGATGACTACGTGAAAGTTGTTTGCAGTTTGTATTGTTTTTATGACATTCACTAATTCTTTCAGAATTTCTGTTATGTTTGAATTTTCTGCAAATCATTAAGATTTTCTTTCTATTTCTAGGTATACTCGACATTCCGATCTACAAAAGCAACCAAAACAACAACAAAGTGCAAGCATTACATGTCCTTTTCACATTATATAATGAATTTCAGAATTCACAGGTAAAACTCTCACCCTTTTATCAATTTATATAGACTTGCAAACACGTGGGAATTCTGCAGTAAATGAAAGAAAATATATTTAATTAAAAATAAATTCAAATCTAACAAAACGATATTTTCCGCTCCTCGAAAAATATCAACAAATATGAATTAATAAAACCTCGCTCTGTAGCATCTTTCTTAGCTCACTGCACCTTTTTTTTTTTTTGCATTGCCCTGTCGGCAGGGCCACGAATTCACCGACTGCAACCCCATGTAGAGGAGTTACCTGTAGGCCGTGGGATGCGACCCGTGATGCCTTAGGACGGGATCCTGGTGACTGAGCCATTCTTCCACTTCGGCGAGACAGGAGATCAGATCAATCGACTGGTCACATCATGCCTTAGTATTTATAAGTTCATCCCCACCTGTATTATTCAATCTGATTTTTCAAAAAATCAAAACCTTATTTATCCTTTTTATTTTCTTCACAAATAGATACTAGAAAGTGGTGGCTGAGAATCGATCGTGTTAAGAACAAAGAGTAATGTTTTCAAAGAGTATTGTTTTCTGAGAGTAGTGTTTTCTGAGAGTAATGCCGGATCCCTCTTTGTAAAATTTTCTTTCTAAGAGTAATGTTTTCTGGGAGAAATGTTTTCTAAGAGTAAAGCAATGTATTCTGAGAGCAACGTATTCTAGAAATATAAATAATTATCCTACCTGTAGAATTATATTTGACACCTTTATTCGGCATTAAATAACCCATAGATGGTTGATATGCTGTAAACCAAACCATCCTCTTTCTTCATCTATGTAAGTAAATGTCTGCATACGAATGAACTGAGCATGACAATTTGTTTTGTTTATCTACATACAAAGGCAGGTAATATTGATATATATGTCGAGGTGCATTGTTCTTTCTGTTTTCCGAAATCCATTTGTTCTCAATAATGCAGATGTGACACTTTTAGATAAATTGATTTTTTTTAATCTATATATATTTTCTATATAGAAATATTTTGGTTGCCATTGAAAAATTAAATGAATTAAATGTTTCAACAATTTAAAGTTTTAGTACAACTTAAAATAAAAAAATTACAATTAAATTTAATCAAATTTTTTTTTTTCGTTTTAATTTTTATTTGAAAATCTAATCTGTATCTTGTTAGTCCACGGGCAGAGTGGATGACATCATCCATCAAACCAGGGAGAAAGACAGAAGAGATTCTTTTATGACATTTTATCTAGAGAACCTGTGACCCTTCAAGTCATCTATTAGTTTGTCTAGTATCTATTAATAATGGAGATTATGTATTTCTGTCTGAAGCTAAAACTATACTAAGTACAATAATCTTCAATAATATGGGGGGGGGGGGGGGTATTCTTTCGCACTATATTCACTGTAATGTATGTGAAAATAACAGCTATTATATTAATCTTAATATATTTTGGGGAGGAAGAGGGTTGTACTATCTGTTCTGTTGTCATGATACCATTCTCTCAGGAATTACCTCCTCCTTTGGAGGGGGGGGGGGTAGTATCACAAGGTTGACTATTTTTAAAAACTGTTGATGGGATATCTTTTCAAACATGTTTTTAATCACTCCTCAGCTTTTGTATAAGATCAAAGTGTAGTATCTGTTCCGATGGATGCTCACTCTGTAGACCGGTGTTGTCTTGGCCTTCGGGCCTTGATTCCGCCGGACTGAGGTACTGTCCTGTGCAGTTCTAGGAGGTTCACCCTCCCAGGCTTTGCCTCCCCTCTTTGGGGAGGAGTAAGTTTATTGCTTACTGCCTGAGGCGCCCCCTACCGGGGAATGCCGACGGGGCTGCCCAGGCAATTTTTAATGGCCAGAGTGCTCACCTTCTCGGGCGCTGGCTTTTCAAGTCCCACTTTCCCGACCCGACCTTGGGTCACATCTTACCTTGTGGGAGTAAGATGAACCTGGCCTTATGCCTAACCTCCTGGAGAGGTAAATAAAAAGATCAAAGTGTAGTATCTGTTCTAAGTATGTTTAATGAATGACCCACCACCACCACCACCACCACCAAAAAAAGATTGATTTAATCTCAAATCTATTGTACTATTTTGGGGGGTGAGGGGTAGTATCTTTCCGTTGTTTATGATACCATCCTCCTAGGCTAACACAAATATGCTCTCTCTGATTGCATATATTTGTTAATATTATTAAATATATAATTCTCAACTTCAGCATTGGTTGATAAAGCAGACACATTCTTGCTGCTACTGCTTTCGAACAAATGTACATGTCCTATGCTTTTTGGCAACTAACATTCATTCAAGTCTACTGTTTCTTTTTTTACTTCAGACTTTCAGATCATAAAGAATCTTCCTAATGTCTTTAACATGTTTTAGTGGATGATGTAATCCTGTGTGCATGGTGACAAACAAGAAAGATCCAGAGTTTTAGCAAGATATAGATAGAAAAAAAAAAACAGACAATGAAGAGTTTTCAAATAGATAGATAAGTTCTACAGTAGAAGTAAGCTGGAAAAAATATGCAAATTTTCTTAATAGAATAACTCATCGATTACAAAATTTGTTCATTAATGAATACTAAAATATATTAAATTTCAATAATTTCCTGGTTTTCTTTCTTTTTAAACCGGTGTAGAGGGGGGGGGGAGAATAAGTTAAAATCTGATAGAATAAAACAATTTGAATTTTTCTGTCAATTTAAAATTTTTCATTTGTATTTTACGCAAACTTTGTATTTACTTTCAGCATTTTCAAGCATTGGCTTACGAGAATAAAATGGATAATAATCTGAAAATCTCATCAGATCAGCAACTTATTTTATCTGATGAGAATAACTGCCCGCCACCAGTTTGAAACTAAAGCAAAGAAATGAAGAGTTTCAAGTCATTGATGCAATTATCAATGGTTTGCTAATGAATTTTCAACACAAATTGACATTTAGGTAATTTTTACTTTTACTCTTATGCAAATATCAAGATTCATAAAATAATGTTATAAACAGATTTTTTTCAATGAAAAAATATTTTTATTTCAAATCTGTTCAATTTCCAAACTTTGTTTATAAAAGGAGAAAAAAAAAAATGGAGGTTTTCAAATCTGTCTCAGACTCTTTTCTCTGGGAATCTTTTTGTATAATAAAACACTTAATTCCAAAAACTAAAGTTTTGGTAATTATTTTAACTATCACAACCCCATGGAAATTCCATGGTCAATTCACTAAAAATAATTTTTAGATGATAATTTTGTAGAACACAAAACTATCATCTAAAAATTATTTAAAGTAAAATATTTATTTTTTTCCTTTTTGAATAAATAGTAATAACAAAATTCATAGTGGTGATTGCTTTTACACGTTTTTTTTTCTTCTACAAATCGGAAAAGAAAAAAAATCAGTTTACATGTATACAAAGCTGTATTGATACTACTACTGTATTAATACTACTATTACTGCTGCATTGAGTTTGAATGAATTACATCCCTTTGATTTAGCACTGGGTATAGGCAGCATTATATAAGAAAATCTTTTGGTGCTTGTGCATATCAACCCTGACATGTTAGACCGCTCTTAAAAATAAAATAGCTAAAGAAATGTATAAACTTTGTTATGTACTTACGTCGTAGATGAAAAAAAGACTGTACACCAAAAATTATGCAAATTCATCCAGTATTTATTTAATTATAAATAAAAAACGATTTTATCACCATTTTGTCTTAGATTTTCCAGTGGTCAATGACGATAACTCATATGTTCACGATTTCGGGGTTTAGGGGTCTCCATTGTTTACAAAAATGTCAAAATGTACGTAAAATCATTTTTTTTTTTCTTTTTCTTATAATTTAATAACTACTGGATGAATTTGCGTAATTTTTCCTGCACAATCTTATTTTCAGCTAACATGTAAGTACATAATAAAGTTTGTACATTCTTGAAATATTTCAATGTCAGGGTTGATATGCACAAGCAACAATTTTTTTTCAAAGCTTTCATATAGTTACAAGTGGAATAATAGTGGATGAAATCGATTTGTGTTACTTTTATACAAATTCAAGGTGAGTTAGTCGTGTAAGATTCTAAGCAAAAGAATGTAATAATTAACAAAGATGATTTTGTTTTGTTTCAAATTTTATTTCACAATCGAGCAGAACAGAAGCAAATCCTGAATTAATGATTAGCCATCTTTGAAAGACCAGTAAAAAAATAGCGAACAGGCGGACCAGGAATATCGTCCTCTTCTCCAGTTTCAAGGGAGACAACCAAATCCACATAAGTCTGACCTTTTTTTGGTTTCAGCAATTTCGTCATGCTGGAAAAAAATATATTTCAGAATAAGAAATGTGCAAAATAATTCTTTGAACATCACAAACAAAAATTAAACTGAAGTCAATTTCGTAAAACATGTTTCTGAATAATTTAAATACAATAAAATAGCACAATTTTCAAACTTTTATAATCGGCTTTAAATAAATCTTGATACAATTATTTATTCAGTAGAATCAATTTTTTTTCAGTTACTTTTATAAAGAGTTTGATCAAACAAATAAATCAAAGTTCATTCAAACAAATAAATAAATGAATGAGGAATTTAGTATGATTTTATGGTAATGAAATGCACAAAAAGGAGGGGAAAAAACGAGCAAAATCAATTTTTATTCTTTGATACTTACGTTTGTGGGAGACGTTTGTTGTGTCCTGGCAGTAGAGGAACATATATCATTTTGACACCGTGTACAATCATTGAAGCATTATATCCAATTTTTTCCTAAAAATAAACAATACTTTTAATCATAATTCTCACTTTCAAAATGTTCAGCTTTGTCAAAAGAGAACACAATTCTGGTGATTGTTTATAAAAATAGATTTCAATTATTTACGAGTTTGAATTGAAATAATATCATGAATATTGCCTGGTTTTCCTCAATTTTAGTTTAAAATTAGGTTTTATTTATGCAGTGATGGCGAGTGACTATCAACATAATCCATCCTTCAGCGATATTAAAGATTGATTTTTAATTCTCATTAAGGAAATAAAGACAGAAAGATTTATTTCATTTTCAATGCCGATTCTTAAGAGCAGCAAGAAAATCGTTTTTAATAAATAAATATTTTGTGCTAAAAGATGAATTATTTGCGTTTTGTAAATAAAGATTTTTAAAACAGTAAACATTAATAAATTGGAAGCAAATAAATTTACCTTTTTTTCCTTTTATAATTCAAAAGATTGCTTTTTTATTATTCAAATAAACTAATTTGTTTCTATAGAAAATAGTTGTACATATATATCTTAAGTCTAATTACAGAAAGGCTGCATATACTTTCAGTTCTATAAATATCTTAAATCACTGACTAGAATGATGCTACTACTACTAATAATAATAATAATAATAACGTTTGAGAAAACACTTAAAGTGCAAAACATTATTTTCTTTGAATTTCAAATAAAAACATGAGATGTTTTTTTATTCAATTTTACCATTTTGAAGAAACGAAAAGTCAGTGGAATAAATTATTTACAGAAAAAATTAAATCAACAAATTAGCACAAAACTTGAGTGATTTTAATCAAACATCATGAACCAAGATAAACGACTTAAATCAGACATACCTTGAAGAGTTGTAAGAATTGCTGAAGTGTAAAGTTGTTCTCGCCATGGATTTCCCATCTATCCCAAACCGTGAAGGATAATTCATCACTAAAAAACGATAATGAAAAAAAATTCAGTTTTGCTTTCATAGCAAAAATATTCAACTTGTTTTTAAATATAAAAAAAAATAAATATGTAATGTTATTTATATAATTTAACCTTTTTTTTCACTCCACCATTTTGATTAGAATATGAACATTTCATTCACTTATTTGGATACAACAAAATAACTTTTTTGAAGGAAATAATCCATGCACATGCGAATATGCTTTTTCGACTCAGCATTTAGACTTGTGTACTTACTTGACTTTTGTAGTTTCTGCTGGACCCGGTTCTGACAAGAGAATAAGGGGTAACGCAAGATTTAGGAAGCAATTCCGGTATTTATGCAATGGGAATCCATTCACAAGTTTCACCAACTCCACAGCAACCTGTGACACAAATTAAAATAGCACATTTTTACAACTTTTCAGGAAACGGATTTTGGGAAAGAAAAATTTTTGCATAATAAATAATTTGCTTTTTACTTTTCTATTATTTTTTTTAAATTTTTCAGTTTTTCTTTGAATCTAAAATGATTCTTTCACAGCATAAACTTCAAAGCTATTTAAAAATATTTAAATTTTAATTCATACAAAATTGGCAATTGAAAAGTAAACATCATTTTATTCCTGTAAATGATTCTTGAATGATAATTAAAAGAGATAAGTTTTCCTCGAATTCCTCCGAGATATCAAGAGGGAGGAGGGGGATGAGATATTTAAAATACTTATGTTACAACTTGAATTGGTCATATGATATCATGGTTTTTCTCGCTTGCTGCATCATTTTGATACATTTAAAATGATGCATTTTTCAGAAATAATTCACCTGGGCAGTGGGTAAAAAATGTCTATCTTTTTAATGGTATGTCTATCTTTGTAATGGTAGTGTCAGACTCCGGATTAGTTCTTTTCTTTCATATATGTCAATTGCAAAATATGTATTATAAAAATAATACATTAAATATTCTGTGAAACTTTATTGTTGTGGGGTAAATATTGGAGAACTGATGGTATCAACCAGGTATAATAAATACCACTGGTTGCAGAGACTCAGAGAGACTTTCATACCATGTTTTATTGCATGTTATGAACCCGTTCATCTCCTACCACATTAGTGGCGTTCTGTATTGCTTTATGATAAATACATTGTTATATTTTAACCCTATCACTATTTGTGGTTTATTTCTTTGTGACCCCCAGCACGGGTCTACAACATTTATTAAAATGAAATTTTATTTACTAATATAATTTATGAAATAACCAGTGAGAAGAAAAACTTATGAATAAATAATGACTCGAAATGTTTTGAATATAAATCTTATATAAATTAATATTCAGCTAATACATTTTACAACCTTAGTCTAAAATATATTCTGTGATATAATAGTCATCTTTTTTTTTTCAGTCTTTCAAACATCCATCATTTATTTTTCTTGTTTTTCTCAAGGTATTTTTTTTATATCAATTTCTAAAAATTAAATTTCTCCAAGGACTTGACGTAAAATTTTTTAAAATTTTATTCAAATGATCTTTTATGGAAATTTAATAAAATCAAACAAAGAAGTATTGTGATTTACTAAGACAATTATTCAAACAAAATGGCTGTAGTAAATCATTCAACTCTATTCAAAAGAACTTGATAGAAGTTATTTATTTAGGAATGACTATCATTCCTAAATGAAAGACTTCCATAGATTTTGCTGATAAGAGAATTTGTAACAATAAATCTGTTTGATTCATTTTAGAATGTGTTATTTAATTTCAGTGTAAATCAAATTTTAAAAGAAAATTTTTATCCAATTTTATACATTGAAAAAAGTCGGTTTTTAAATTTTTTTTTACTTATAATGCAATTAGCATGCATGACTTATACCTGATGACTAATTTTATATACATGTGCACAAATATAAAAAAAACTTTTTTTTTTTTCAAAATTTAAATTGATTCTAAACATTTAGATGAAAGTAAAAAAGTGTATTTCTTTAAAATCAAATTATAAATTAGAGTAAATTGTTATTTAATGTTTTATCCAATTTACTTTAGAATTTATTTACAACAGAATTTATTACATTGAACAAATATATTATCCACACTGGGTGCAAATATTTAATACTTCTGGTTAGTTGGATAGTTATTATAATGAAGATTCAGCATCTGTATCTAACAAAATTTGAAATGCACTTAAGACTTTTATTGTAAAACTATTTCTAAATTTGTTTTGGAAGTAAATACAATTAATAAGTTGATTCACGAATGACATTCACAGAAAATATGTTTATTTATTTATAAAAAGAAGAAAAAGTACTAACAAGGCCAGAAACCGTGGCAGTGGTGGTAGCGATTGCTGGAACAATATGACCTGCAATACGCTTCACTTTGAGTCGATCAGCAGGTTCAATGCTATACATAGCAGCACGAAGATTCTGGAAAATGAAAATGCGAAATAAGCATTGCTCATTAGTTGTTGAAAATAAATCGGTTAATCCAAAATCGGTTTGCAAGTTTTAAAGTTGAAAGAATTTACTTACAGACGTGGACGTAATGAAATCTATATGCCCATTGGTATCGTCATCTTTCTCAAATTCTATCACAGTTAATGGTCGAGTAACTGGAAAACAAAACAAACAGGAAATCAATCAGGCTTTTCTTCTGATGTAAACAAATCAATTAATTATCGATTGATGTTTACAAGTTTTGTTTCTTTTGTTTTATTCGAATTATGTCCAGCAAACAATGTGAATAACTCAACAACAAATATATTTTTTTACACTAAGAACAACAAAGCTATGGACAGCATTTGCCATTGCTAAAAATAACATACATGAATTTCAAGCCTTCATTTATGTTTATTATAAAACAAAGAATTATAGCAAATAGTTTAATAAATAATAACATCATATGCGCCTTGGTTTCCTATACCTTTAGGAAATGCTATCATTTCTGAGATTCAGAGAGAAACTTTTCAAGTATCTACTTATCTTTGATTGGTCTAGCTTGATCACATGACTAGAGGTAGGAATTATACTACTACAGAAAGATTTTGGAGGAGTTTTTCTTTTCATTTTTGCCTAATATCCTTTTTGAGTATGCAGGTATGTAATATTTTAAAAAGCTGCATAGTTCCAGGTCACCCTTGACCCTGAGACTCTTAAAAATACCAGGTTAGTGTTAGGCGGGGGTAATTCTTTGTGGGAAGAAGACTCTCTTTAGCATTGATTGGCAAGCCTTCTGGTGAAGACACTCACCCAATCTAGGGGTAGACTTTTTTGTCAGTCAGCCTTGTAACTCCTTCCTTTCCTATTGGGCTCTTGAAGGGCTTGCGTTTTGGCTAGCCTATTCGGAGTCCAGGGGATTGAATGCTGGTGGTGTTTTTTTTTCAGGCTTTGTTTGTCTGATAACTGACAGATAATGAAGGTAGTTAAGTATCCTTGGTAGAGGGTAAGGTCATAGTGCTTTTCTGGTCAGCACTTTCCCGAGTGATAGTACATGAGACCAAACTCAAGGGTAGTTCCTTGAGAGACTTCTCCATCAGCACTCGCTAAATGTCGGGGGTTATTCTCAGATGTTATGTTGTGCATGGATGTGACCCTTGGAGTATTTTCGGCGTGGATTACCGAGTCCGTCACTGACATACCTATGTTTCGGCTTGAGGTTCGATTATTTTGCCTTTGAATTCACCATCAGTTAAAAGACTACCTTGTTTTTAAGTGATTCTACCTTCCTCTCCCTTTTTGTTATTATGCAAAATGTCAGTATTATCAAGAATAAACAGACCAGCTTCTACGAATTCATACAACAAACCCCTTACTATTTCCTATAGTAACATCAGGTCAAACTTTCCGGATGTTCAGTCCTTTTTCTTACACAAATCTCCTCGCATCTTGGCTCTTTGTGAGTCTAATCTTGATGCTTCTGTTAATATCAATGATTTACATGTCGATGGTTATTTGCCTCTGGTCCGCTTAAACTCTTCCACACATTTACATGGTCTTGCTCTTTTTCTTCGCAGAGATCTCCCCATTGTACGTGTCCCCAGTCTTGAATCTCATACGTGTCCTTTTATCTCTCTGAGGTTGTCTTTGATGCACTCCACTTCTTATTTGTTCTTTTTGTACAGTTCCCTTCTGGCAAAGACTGCTCTGTTGTTGATGCTATATTGAAAATGCATTGCAACTCCACCCGTCAAGCTTCATCTTTGTTTTTGGTGACATTAATGCTTATCATTCTGACTGGCTCCCTCACTCTAATCGTACAGATCTAGCTGATGAAATCTGTCTCAACTTTCCTCTGGTTCATGACTTGCCCCAAATTGTCACCTTCCCCACACGTTTTCCTGATAATGACCTTCATCAACCATCTTTACTTCATCTTTTTCTCACATCAATTCTTGACTCATGTTCTATTTCCTCTTCTCCTCCATTGGATATTTTTCTGAGCATGCTGTTGTTAATGTTGAGGTTGATTTTTCTGTGAAATCTTCTGTTGATCGTCCCTTCCATAGAAAGACATTTAACTACAAGAAAGCTGATTGGGATGGGCTTCACAGCTTCCTTTGTGACATACCATGATATGTCTCCTAGTTGTGCTGCTTAGGCGGTTACTGACTGGCTTCTTGTTGGAATAAAGTCCTTGTTATTCTTATTTTTCACACTTTAGGGATTTAGAGAAATCAAATTCTATAAATTAACAAATATTTTTACAATTAAAATTTATCTCTGCACTAAAAAAATACTTTATCTTATGATGTCAGCTAAAGTAGAAACAAATTCTTACCAACTTCATTTTTGTCATTTGTCTGTTGTAAAAATTCGGCTGCCAATTGAATTTCATCACCCGAGTGACTTTCTTCTTCTGTTCGTTTTTGTGCAGATTCATCCGTTTCAATCTCCTAAAAATCATCCAAAAATTTTTTTATGAGTCACTTAAAAAATCAGAAAATAATTGAGAACAAAATCAGAATGAAAAAATAAGAAAATTGGTGAAAAATTGTTTTGTAAAAATAGTTAAAACGACAGTCGGCAAGCGATTGCATGATGTTTGAAAGTGAAGTTGTTACCTTGTCAGTCGGAGTGAACTCTGGTACTTGAAAAGTGTCAAGGAGAGACGTCAGCATTTCTGGGCAAAAATCCTGAATTAGAAAAAAAAAAAATCTAATTCCAGATTTCAAAATAATCACTTTTTGTTACATGTATGTGATTTTTGTTTAAGCTGAAAATGTATTTATTCATAACTAAAATGAGACAAGCAAGCAGGAGGACTTACCTCTTTGTTATACTGAATCTGATAGACATCGGCGTAGAGACGGGCTGTACTGCAGATGAAAAGGAGGTGTCTACGGAGAAATGGGCAAGAAAATTGAGCTTTAAGAAAAGATACATTTTTTTTTAATGGAACTTCATCAGCAATCAAGAAAAATTTAAACAATTCTATTCAGTCAGAAATTATGAATTATGTCCTTTCGATCTCAAAGTTATTTTAATATTCATTATGGCATATCATCACAAAAATAGCAGAAAAGAACTTTGAGGAGGAGTTCGCAACAGAGCAAAGATTATGAGAGTGTCATCCAAAGACTAACAATGTCTTGTAAATCCAGATTTAAACTATTGAGTCACGCTTGGGTTCACTAATGGATACTCAAAATTTAGGAATCAAGGGACCACTTCTGTGGTAAAGCGTGATGAATATGTAATTAGTTTAGCATTTACAATAAAATTGGATCAAATTTTATTGGATTGAAAAAAAAGTTTTATTTGACCTGAAAAAAAGTTTTATTTGACCGTAATTGTTAATCTAATGACGGGCAAGTAAAATCGTTCAATTATGAGACAAGAATGGATCCATTAATTTTAAGGTGCATTCATTTAATCTGCAGTGATAAAATTACAAAGAAAATCGCATTTGTTAAATAATTTCAAAACCCTCAAATCAATCCAATACAAATTAGTTTAAAACTTATGTTTCCGCTGATAGAGAATATATTTGTTAATAAGTCTAATAACAAAAAGAAAATAACCAAAATGGATTCATATTGTAGCAAAATGTTTCCTGCATATTTACATCAGAGCATACAAAAAATAAAAGCTCAAGCTCGCTCTCTCTCTCTCTCTCTCTCTCTCTCTCTCTCTCTCTCTCCTACTGATAAAGTGTCAAAACTTCAAATCACTCAACAAAAAGGTCAGCCTAAAAAAAGATAATTTTTTCAACTAATATCCGTCAAGACATCAAAAGTTCTCATTTTAAGAACAATTGGATTTCTGTGTGAGCTTAGTTGGAGGTGAACGTGCTGCTTTCTTTTTT
This sequence comes from Sepiola atlantica, assembly GCA_963556195.1. Taxonomy (NCBI): domain Eukaryota; kingdom Metazoa; phylum Mollusca; class Cephalopoda; order Sepiida; family Sepiolidae; genus Sepiola; species Sepiola atlantica. The sequence continues at coordinate 166,607,842 of OY744520.1, read as the reverse complement.
TTTTTTAAAGAGTAAAGATAGAGCGTGGAAGCATTGTCTGAGGAAATTCCAGCACCATCCATGTAGCTGTTTAAAAAAGGTAAGTTAGGGAAAAATAAACAAATAAAAAAAAAAGATCTTTTTTTCTTTCTTATATTTAATCGTATTTTTGTTTTTAAAAGATTTGATAATAATTATTTTTTATTCTATTTTATTTTTTTCTTAAGATCAACCAGACCAGATAATATAATATTTCGACCTTTTCTTTGATTGTTATTTTGATTAACATCTATAAATTACAATCAGTGCGAATAACTTACAATGGATTTGTTGAATCGAACATCAGTGGCACAGGAGGACGTTTAGGAGATTGCCAAAACATTCCTAAAAAAAGAAAGGACATTGAATGTTAGATTTCATTGTCATTTGTTTGGATGAACATATGAAAAGAGATAGTTTAGTTAGCTTCATTATAATACCAAGCAGCAGCATCATAAGGACAGAATTAAAAGAAAATCTGCAATAATTCTAACACTATTCCAATTAAATCTTGCAAAAGTAACAGATGATCCCATATTAATCATAATATAATAAACTCAAAATGTATATAAAACGGTTGATTACTTTCAGTGGAAAAAAAACAGTTAAAAATGAACAGAATTAACATATATTTCATGTAATGTTGTTTGACGCTAATAAGCATTTTGCAACATTCGATGGTGAGGGGGGTGGGATCCTTTTGACCCCACCAAATTGCCCATAATCTTTTTGTTAACAGAAAACAGTTGTTCTCTCATTGCCACACATTGTAAATAGTTGGCTCAATTAATAGTGACACCTCTCAGCTGTAATGACAGTGGTGGTGGTCGTCATAGTAGAGATGGAGTAACAGACAGAGTTGTTCTTCTATTCTAGTGATCATAGCAGTCGTCATCTTCGTTTTCTTCTCCCTAGTAACTTTAATAATGTAACAAATAAAAGAAAAGCCAACAACATATTTTACTCAATTACGTCATACTCTTTGATGTTTCATTCTTTTACAGCGCGATGTAAAGTTACATATTACATAAGCTTCCTATCACCTTCTCCCTGGGGGAGGGACGAACAAAGACAGAGCTTAAAAAAAAGCTTCCCACGAACCCAATCAGTTCACCTGCCAAAGAGAAAGACAAGTTTCACTTTGAACTTCCTATCTATGATCTCATATCCAGACACGTAGTCCTAACTCTAATCTTTTAACTCCAAATGGAATTTTCAACTTTCTCCTTATTCTAGCCTTATGTGGAAAACTCCATTTTAACATGATTTTTACACATCCAATTTTGCTACAATTTGATCAAAAGCCTGTTTGGTTTAATTAACCAACGGTCAATTCGTGTTTGGTTTAATTAACCAACGGTCAATTCGTGTTTGGTCTAATTAACCAACGGTCAATTCGTGTTTGGTCTAATTAACCAACGGTCAATTCGTGTTTGGTCTAATTAACCAACGGTCAATTCGTGTTTGGTCTAATTAACCAACGGTCAATTCGTGTTTGGTCTAATTAACCAACGGTCAATTCGTGTTTGGTCTAATTAACCAACGGTCAATTCGTGTTTGGTCTAATTAACCAACGGTCAATTCGTGTTTGGTCTAATTAACCAACGGTCAATTCGTGTTTGGTCTAATTAACCAACGGTCAATTCGTGTTTGGTTTAATTAACCAAAGGTCAATTCGTGTTTGGTTTAATTAACCAAAGGTCAATTCGTGTTTGGTTTAATTAACCAAAAGTCAGTCTGTGTTTGGTTTAATTAACCAAAAGTCAATTCATGTTTTCTCCTGCCAGTGCAAATCTGGTTCGGTATGATGCATATAGCAATGTTTGATTGAGCAAATTTAGCAGTACACACCCTAACACCGTTCACATCAATCCTGTCTTTTCATTTTTCAAGGCAGATTTCACATTCAAATGCTGAAAAGCATTTATTCCACAATCCTATTTGTTCAATTTTACTGCACAGATTAATGTTTTAATATTTTGAGTTACACTCGGTTAATTTTCCTTTGTAAAAGTTTTAGAAGCGATATACATTACCTCACGACAACCCACATTCATTTGGACATAACAACTTTATGCAAATTGTAAAGATTTCATTGGATTTATGATTTATCACGTTCAATTGTTTCTGATTTGAATTCTGATCGTGACAGTCGAAACATTTTCTACTAGAATGAACCTGCTTCTTCCTACTAGTGATTTTGTACCTCATTTTCATTCTACCGCTCAAGAAAATACCTGACCCCTGGGGCAATCCTCTACCTATATAAGAGTCAGTTACATCCTCGGATGGAGTACTGCTGCCACATCTGGGGAGGTGCTGCTCACTATTGGTTTGACAAAGTACAAAATCGACTTCACAATCTAGTGGGTAATGATCTCTTCTTTTCTCTTCAGCCTTTTTATCACAGAAGAGATGGCGCTAGCCTTTCTCTAATCTATCATTTTTTGCATGAAAGGTACTCAACTGAACTTCAATCTCTGGTTCCTCATTGTAAAACATTCACAGCAAGAACTCATCTTCTTACCATAACTGCAAAGAACTTTCCTTTCTTCCTCTGTATGCCTAACATTAAATGGAATTTCCATAAACATAATTTCTTTCCAATAACTTCTCATCTGTGGAACACATTACCACAGGCTATGTCCCTGCAGGCTGCAACATGGTCATCTTCAAATCCAATGTCGTCAAATACTCGCCATAAAATGTCTTAATAAGTAATCAAATGTTCACTCCATTCATCATTTGCAATCCTCTCATAATGTTCTTCATCATTTAACAATCTATCCATCTCATTAACTCTTATTCTCAAGTGGCTTTTAGCCTTGATAAATCGTGACTCATTAGTGAAAAGAAATAACTCAATATTGTGTAAGGATATAAATAGTTTACCTCCATCCGTCAATTTGGTATCCAGAGGAAATGCATGAAGCAAATGTTGAGCCTGTAATATACGAAAGATCAGTAATATACGAAAGATCAATAATATACGAAAGATCAATAATATACGAAAGATCAATAATATACGAAAGATCAATAATATACGAAAGATCAATAATATGATTCACAGAAAAGTAAGTGTTAAGTGATTAATAATATTCTATAATTATGGCCAAAGTTTTGTGCATTTTTAAACTTTCTAACAAAATATAAAGTTAAAATCATGTAAAATAAATACAATTCAATATTATTTTACTGTATTATCTAGAATGTGGGGGAAAAAAATCTCATTAAAATTGTTTTACACTCCTTAAAATTGTTGAATATAGTAAATCAAAATTCAAAACATTGTGTCACGCGTTGTTATGCAATGTTAAAAATAATAACTATATTCTCACTTTTACCAAAAATGAAATTACTAAATTTTATTTCTTTAAATGTATATACAATAAGAACCATTATTTTTTTCTCATTCTTCTCTCCCCTCTCCATTCCAATTGTACTTTTTTGCATAAAAAATACTTGGTAAGTTAAAGTATTAATAAAATGGATTTAAAAAAAAAACTATTCGTGACTTATTATTCAAAATTAAATATAAACTTTTTCTTTCACCAACTTTTTTTACAGGCAGACGTTTTGGCCAATGAACGAAAATCACAAAGAAACTATTTTTAGTTTTTAATTAAAAAATTTTCATTAAAAGAACTTTACTTTAAAGATTATAATTTTTTTAATATAAATGTTGAAGAAAATATTTTTTACTCTCTCTCTGGAAAACAATAAACTGTATACTTTGAATTTATAATGTTTTAAAAATAACTTAGGCTAAGGGATATGACGGCATTGAGATTTTTGTGGGATTTAAAAAGATAAATTCTTTTGATTATTAAATATTAATCAGCAAACTACAAGATTATCAAAAATCTTTTTTTTTCTGTATTTATGAGAAGGGTTCAGTTAAAGCTAACTTATTTCAGCAATAAGATGGAGTGTTTGCATACAACATCTGGTATTCCCAAATGGTCACTCATCTAAGTACTGATCAGACTCACCGTCACTTAACTTTGATGATTTGAAAAGAACCAGTATGTCAATATTATTTAGCCATAAAGAAGTGAAAAAAAAATGCATTTAAATTGTTTTGAAAGTTTTCAGATTTATTTTCCAAACTCGTCTATTCAAATTGATCAAAATATTTTTGGCTGATAAAATGGCAATCAGATTACTTTCTGTAAAGAATTGAGAAAATGTTGCCTTACCTTGTAGTTGAAATATTTGACAAACTTGACTTTCGCCAGGAGAACACACTGAGCCCAGGTTTGTGGTGCATTGTGAAGATAACGCGATACTGAGGCAGCATTGTCAATTGGTTCACCATTCAACAATCTCTACAAGAAAACATTTTCGATGATATCATATTCCAATACTGATACATTCATAATAGGAAAATATGGCAACCTGTGTTAGCATCCAAGATTGCATCGTTCGCAAGGAGGGAACCATAAAGAGCTATGAATAGACTTACAAAACAAAATACCCCAAGAGATTCTGGGAAGAGGAGGGGGGGGGGATTACTGACAAGTTTTCGGCCAAAAACAGTCGACAGAATGTGAAGGTAAAATGCATCTGTGGGAGAGAATGCAAAAACCTGCTAGGTTTTAAGATCCAACAAACGCAGGTGAAATGTTGCGAGAATGAGAGACCAAGCAGAGGATCTCTTCCTGGTGAGACACCAGAGGAGAAAGGCCAGACTTCACAACACTGTGCCCACTTACTCCAAACTGACCACTTGTTCCTAACATCCGTCACTCAGTAATTCAATAGAAGATTTGATTCACATGATGTTATTAGTTTTGTACTTTATGGCTCACAGGTTTCTTAAACAAACTTACCTCAATAACTTCTGCTGGACTTTTATTAATTGACCAAAACTTGTTCACCATGTTAGCTTTTTGGCAGAAAGAACTTTCAAACTGTTGAGAAGAAAAGAAAAATGAATAACACTATAATGCAAATCAGTTGCAAAAATAAATGATTAAAATTCTTTTAAAATATCAAGTAGATGATGATGAAACTTTACGTCTTTGCATTTTTCAAATCTTGTGAAAAAAGTTGATGTTTCTTTAAGTCTTCAGTTTTGATGATTCGAACAAAAAAATGTTATAAAATTTTCTAATAGTAAAAAATAATCAAATATAAAATTCATTCATTAATGAGTAAATGCTGAAAATGTCAAGAAAATTTGAAAAATTTTCCGATTTTCATTTGTTGTGGTTATTATTGTTTCAAAGCTTAAGTGCTTAAAATGTGGCTTGAATACTTAAATTACACTGAAAATAAGACAATCCGATTTTAATAAAGTAAACAAAAATGAAATCTTCAAGCGTTTCACATTACCTTGTCCCTCGCCCACTGAATACAATGTTCAATGTTAGCTGGAAATGATTTCAGAGTACAATATGGAACTTCTTCGTCTTGAGGATCTCGCTGCAAATACAGACAACAATTAGCTATTAGGAAATTGTACAAAACGACAAAGATTCAAGACGATTATGACATCAGATTTTATTTTTGTTTATCGTAACTTTTGAAATGCAGACACCATATTATTTTGTTTATTTCTAACATTATTCAAGATTTTTTTAATTTGATTTTTACAGATCTGAATTGGATTGGTTGGTTTTGCGGCATATCAACCTATGTGGTCATTTAATGCCGGAGCCTTTTTTTTTTTTATTGGGGGGGGGGGGGGGGAGACTTTTTTAGCCTTTCGATTTTTACAGATCTGATTTTCTTGTTAAAACCTTAAAACCTTGATACAAAGATGCCTATATATATGTGTGTGTGTGGAACGTTCATCCTCCTGGATAAACCGTTGCAGAAGCATTAATGTCCTAAATTGCAGGAAGGTTGGTTGGACAAGGAAAACTTGGAAGCAGTGATTGAACAAGACAGCACAGAGTAGAATTTGGAGACTGCTAACCTGCTGAACCATGAGAAGTGGAGAGTGAGCTTGCGTAATATCAGAAAACGTCTGAACCCTGAACAAGGGAAAAGTGACGTTGAATGAATAGAAGAAAAAAAAAAATATATATATGTCAATGACATGATATAATCCTAGTTCGTTCAAAAAACATTTATTAACCAACAATGGTTTCTGCCTATATATATATATATATATATTGTTGAGGTAGCCAACCCTGAATGATGGGCGCTTGACATGGAAGCACAAATTAGTGTAGGCTGATTTACTGCTTATATAAATTATATATATATATATATATATAACTATTTCCTGTATATACACATAATAATTATTAATAATATATTGTGTACATATATTTTCAATATTTACTTCAACAGTTCTCAATACGTAAATAGAGCTTAGTAGTTGTAATATAAAAATATATGGCAAGTAAGCTACACAGAGGCATCCATCAGGCTAAATTTAGCCTGATGATTTCCTGCAGGAACGAAACATGGACGCCGCTGTATAGCTTACTTGCCATAAATATATTTTCATAATATATATATATATATATATATAAGTTGGTCAATACAAAAGCGGGAAATTTATCAAACGCTAATTTATTTTTACAACGAATAACTTTTATAAAATTTTCAAAGACTAATATTAAAATACACTCACAGATGCTCAAAATGTCGTCCGTAAAAATCGAAGAAGTGGATAAGCCAGATGCAATAAAATTTAACTAATAAAATTTACGACCTAAAATTTCCCACTTTTCTAGTGACCACTCTATATTATTCTAGATTTTTAGATGAACACACATAAATACAGATAACTTCTCTCTCTATCATATATATATATATATGAGAGAGAGAGAAAGAGAGATTAATATACATGGCAACAGTTTTTTTGTAAACATTTATCAAAAAGACTACAATTTGCCATAGTTCAGCCCACATTTGAATTTGTTTTCTAATCTAACCTAAGATAATTCGTCTTGGGAATGAAACGGCAACCATTATTTTTCTACAAATATTTGTCTATATTTGTTTTAATTAGTTTTTAATTTTGGTTTTGGTAGCAAATAGTCAAAAAGAATCTGATTGTTTGAACAGTTCAACGTCCTGTAGATAATAACCAAGAAGAATTGAATCATCTTAACACGTTCAACTCCTGAACTCATATGACTACTCATCTTTATTTTGTCTTATTATCATGCGTGTAAATTAGCGATAGTTTTTAAAAAGTTAGAACTAGGCATGCATTTTGACTGAATTACAAATGGTATCTCCAAGCAGACAAGTAAAATATTGTGCCCTCTTTGCCACTGCTAAGCCTCAGCTTCTATGTCGTCTACAACCAGTTTTTCATAAAACCAGCCGCCAATTCTAAACTATGCGAAATCTTGAACTCACCTGGTTACTGTAGGATTCAGTGAGATGAGGAACGATTGTCTGTACGTGTCCCTTTGTTCCCATCGTTCCAGACTCAAGCAATGCTCTTTGGTTTGATACACAGCGACTGGAAAAAAAAACAACAAAATTATTTTCCTTAAGATGCTCAGAATTGCATAAAAATATAAATTTTGCATTTGGCAAAAAGATACTTGGATTTTATCGCCGTTAAAAATTTTGTACAAATTGGTCGGATAAATAGTTGGAAATTTTGGGTGATAAATTTTTTTGGAGTGAAATTGTTTTGTTTTTTTTTAGTTCTTTTGTGTCTATTTACATCTTTCTTTCGGCTCAAACATTTCTTTTTTTTCTTAAATACTTTTATAGAAGTGAAAGATAAACATTTTTTGGAATGAGAAAGACTTAATATTCTGAATCTAAAAGGATGGCAAACACTATTTTAAGTTTAGATTATTTGGATTATTCGAACTACTGTTCTCACCTTGGATGTTATTCTCACAAAGTTTCAGCCGATGTAACCTCCGACCTTCTTCAGGTGTACCTTGTTGAACTCTGAAATTTTTCTGTCGAATTCAGGAATCTGTACGGAATTTCGAACGGAACCCATTATTTACTCCACGGGGGTAGCTTGCCCTCGTTTCGTCAGCCATGACTGGGTAAAAGTTTTAAGTAATTCGTAATTGTATTCTTAGTATCGCCCGCACTGAGGATTGAACCTTCAAGAAGACTGTCATTTAGAACTGATCATACTTAACACTTGTATCTGTTACGCTACACATCCCTGCAGACAATTCTAGTATGAATTTTAGGAGCCTTAAGTGTCTGTAGTGAGGATTGAACCTTCAACCTCCAAAAGATTGTCACTTAGAACTGATTAATACTTAGCACTGATTCTTGCAGACAATTCTAATATGAATTTAGGAGCCTTAAACCTATTCTTGTTTTAGATGTGTAGTTTAATTACTATAGAATACTACTTATTACTGTATATATATATATATATATATAGATATATATAGAGAGAGACATATATACATACACACACATTTAAATATATATTTAATGGTAATCTAATCTATTTATAAATAATGGTTCCCATATTGTGTAAACTTCTATACTAGGTCTACTTAGGAGGTCATTGTCGCCCAACATATATGCTGCTTCTTTGAGTCGTCTTACTCTGAACCATTCTTCTGTTTATAATTGTTATTTTGTCTCATAAGGGTAGATAGTTTCCCTTTTCCCTCCATATATGATCAGGGTTGAGGAAATGCGTTGCATGGAAAGAAATGATATTAGAATGATACAATGGACATGTAATGTGAGTCTTACAGACAGGCTTAGATCTGTTGACCTCAGATTAAGATTAAATTTGTGTGTAGAAAAGTAGACTTTGATAGTATGGCCACGTTGAAAGAATGGATGAAAGTGCTTGGGTTAGTAGATGTACAACAGGTGAGGTAGCAGGTTCAGTTTACAGGGGAAGGCCAAGGAAAACATGGCATGAAGTGATAAAAATGAACCTGAGGAATAAATAAACATCTGGCCAGAGATAGATTACTTTGGAAGTCAATTTCTTATAATCCTTGTCCATGGTAAACTGTATAGCTTAACGGATGGAGTTTACATGGTTCAGCAATGCTTGAACATCCCCCTGATGAGGCCATAGTATGAACGCGTTATTGACATTTAGAAGCCATATTGATGGCTTTAGTGATTCTCTGTATACATTGGCCAGTACTGATGATCTATAATCAGGCCTTCTATGGATTAAATAAAGGGTCCAGTTTGAAATCCGGTATAGGTTCTGAAGTTCGACTATTAGGTTCTCAAGTTGAAAAAGATGCACCCGAAGAAGCTCAAAAGTTATATTGGCCAAAACGTGAATATAACAACCAAGATGAGAACAGTAATTCAAAAGTTGACTTATTTAAAAAAAATAATAACATGCTTCTGTCTCTGGTTATAGTAAAAAGCATCAAATCTTTGCTTAAAACGACAATTTTTCACTAGAAAAGATGTACAAGATGTAAAAAGATATACAAGATGTAAAAAGATGTACAAGATGTTAAAAGATGTACAAGATGTAAAAAGATGGTACAAGATGTACAAGATGCAAGTGATGCATCAGTTCATGATATTCTTATTTAAAATTACCTTCATTTTAAGAGATAAAAACAAACTAATGTGAAATAAATCTGTTCTCATCTTGGATGTTATTCTCACAATGTTTCGATCGATGTCACCTCCGACCTTCATCAGATGTGTCTTGTCAAACTAGGTAATCTGTACAGAATTTCGAACAGAACCCATTATTTAATCCACGGAGGTAGTTTGCTCTCGTTCTGTCAACCATGACCGGGTAGAAGTTTTAAGTAATTCGTAATTGTATTCTTAGTATCACTCATACTGAGGATTGAACCTTTAACCTGCAGAAAACTATGGTCACTTAGAAGTGATTATTACTTAGCACGTATCCATTGAGCCACAGATCCTTATGGGAATAACATCCAAGATGAGAACAGTAGTTCGAATAATTCAAATAATAAAAATTATCAATCCTCGTCTCAAAAATTCTGAAATAAATCTGTTTAAGATTAACACACTGGCTAAAGCGGAAATATCGGCAAAGATGTAACAAAAAATGTAAATCCTATAAATTTCTGAAATTAGTTTTCTTGTCATAAAAATTACCTGCAGGCTTTTTTTTTTTGTAGCTTTCAACTTTGGAACATAGTTTTTAAACCAGAAATCTTTTGAAATTTACATTGCTTTCACTCGAGAAGCCAAATAAGTAATTTTTTTATACTAATGAGTCACCACTTACCAAGGCCAAAAGACACTCGAGGATGAGATTTAATGAGATTGTCAGTTGGATGATGAGAGGATTAGAAGCGCTGAGTTGAATGGGAAGAGTTTGATGACTTAAGAGGATGGCTCGGCAAGTATTTGTTAACATTGAACTTGAAGACGACTATGTTGTAGTCAGCTGAGAAGCAACCTCGTTGTATTGTGTTCCACAGATAAGAAGTTCTTGAAAAGAAACTGTTCATGGAAGTTCCATTTGATTTTAGATACACAGAAGAAAAGGAAGTTCTTTGCAGTGGTTGTAGCGAGACAAGTTTTGCTTTTCGTGAAAATAATGATAGAATATAGAAAGACTCGCAACATCGCTTATGTGAGAAAGGGTCTGCAGTGAAGAGAAGAGGACATCGGTCATTCGTTTGCAAAGTTGGGTTTTACATCAAATCGAACAAATGTTTACAAGCTGATCACAAGATTTTTCGCAATTATACACAGCAAAAAAAAAAAAACATTTAAAAAATAAAATTCGAAATGTTTACATAAAGTTTATTCTCTACAATATAAAGTGTGTATATCAACTTTTATTAAAATATATTTAAAAACAAAGTTATTTAACTTTAATATAAAAATGTCCTTTAAAAGAGCAGGTTCTGTAACGGCAAAAAATACAGTACATTTTGCAGGATTTTAAGGACTGTGGCATATGTTTTGGTCATGAGCAAATATCCAGAGGTAGAGTTAATCTAAAAACTAAAATCATAACAAGCCTGTATTTTCTCAATTAAAATAGCAGCCATCACAAGAATGACAGATTGTTTCAAAGGTTGACATGAATGTTTCAAGTAGGTCATCAAATTAAACTGACCTGTCCATGTAACGACGAGCTTCAACATTATCAAGTGCATTAACAATTACATCTTGACTTTCGATGAATGAATCTGGATAGATTTTGTCTTCAGTATCCGGACAGACTAAAAAGGAGATAAAAGAAAACATTAAAATTGTAATATTAGATTATATTAAAATTCCATATTGTTTTTATCTGTAGCATATCTTAATATGAAGATATTCACCAGATTGAATATTCCATGCCTAGCTTTAAACGTGTGACATCGATCATGTGATTATCTTCAATTCCTTTTTCTATAAACTTTCAAGATGTGACTTTTTCAGCACTGTCCTCAGAGAGAAATTCAAATATTTCTTAGTACTCAACCAAATTATATGGAACAACACATTTTCTCAAACACCACATGAATGTTATTATGTTTAACGATTCTCCAAGTTAATAACTCTAATCTAAAAAAAAAAAAAATTCCCTATCATCACTGCTTCTAAAAATTGTTCATATTTGCTCAAATGGGTATTGACCGTCTGTCTCTCTTCAGTCCACAGGAGATAAGCCACATATCTGTTTAAACTTTCATCAATGACCAATTTATTTGTCTAAATAAGAATTTTAATTTTTTTAATTTTACTTTATTCATTTTAAAAATTTTATTTTACTTTATTCAATCATTTTTTATATTATTTTACTTTATTCAATCATTTTTAAAATTTTATTTTACTTTATTCAATCATTTTTAAAATTTTATTTTACTTTATTCAATCATTTTTAAAATTTTATTTTACTTTATTCAATCATTTTTTAAATTTTATTTTACTTTATTCAATCAATTTTTTTAAATTTTATTTTACTTCATTCAATCAATTTTTTAAATTTATTTTACTTCATTCAATCAATTTTTTAAATTTTATTTTACTTCATTCAATCAATTTTTTAAATTTTACTTTATTCAATCAATTTTTTATATTATTTTTACTTCATTCAATCAATTTTTTAAATTTTATTTTACTTCATTCAATCATTTGTTAATTTTATTTTACTTTATTCAATCAATTTTTTTATATTATTTTACTTTATTCAATCATTTTTTATATTATTTTACTTTATTCAATCAATTTTTTTATATTATTTTACTTTATTCAATCATTTTTTATATTATTTTACTTTATTCAATCAATTTTTATATTATTTTACTTTATTCAATCAATTTTTATATTATTTTACTTTATTCAATCAATTTTTATATTATTTTACTTTATTCAATCAATTTTTTATTTTGCTTTATTCAATTAAATTTTTTCAATACTTTTTTTTGAAACCTCTTATTGTTTTTTAATGTCAATTTAAAGAAAATTGTACCATAACTTTACTTCAAAGTCTGAATCTCTTGCCGATTTCTTTTAGTATTTTTCTGCTTTTGGGGGGTATGACCCCCCCCCCCCTCAAATAAAAGCATGTACTTATAGTAGTACTGTAGTATATGTTTCGTCCTCAGTCAGAGGAGGTTAAATTCTTCTCAACTGGTGCAATATCTTTCCACCCATTCAGAGTGCTCCTGCAAAAATAATTTTATTAGATTTTTGAATTATGGTAAAATTCCCCTAAATAGAATATCATTAAGAAGCAAGACAACAGAAATTTCAACTTGTGTTCTTGTGTAATTTATGTTTCTTTAATTTTTAAAAATATTTAAATAAATGAACTTCGAAATTAGAAGAAAAAACAAAGAGCAATTGCAAACTACAAACATACATTTTCGATGTTTAAAAGCCACCATTTGCAACAATGGATACTTACAGCACTTTAAACAGTTATTAAAGATGAAAAATGTTAACCTAGCAGTATGACGATAAAGTAATGTTAAGAAATGAATATGCTAATATTGATGTAAAAAGAAATGTAATTGTTTCTCTGATAGTGAAAACAGATTTTAAAATGGTGAAATGTGTTTTTTTTTTATTAATGATGTAAGTTGATTTTTTTAAGAGCATTAGTGAAGAATGTCCCCATTTTATTAATCTTCTGGAACAGAATAATTAATTTCCTAAAGAAACAAAAACTACCTGTTTTATGTCGAATAACATGTTACAACAACAAAAAGCAAAGATTGGCAAGGCAGATGCTAATATCGATCTGTCAGATGTATTACTATACGAGTTTAAGTTGAAAAATCCGGCAAGATAATTTTATCTATTAGATTATATATTATAAAATAGGGGCAACAAGCACCAACAGCTATGAGCATACCAATCAACTAATATAAAGCATTAATTATCAAAAATGAGGGAAAAAAGTATTACCTTTATTTTGGTGGGCATCAATCTTGAGAGCTGTAAAAGTAAAAACTAATGTATTAATTCGATTTGTAGTCAAACATGGATTTTTTCTTTGGTTAGAAAAGACATCATCATCATCATCATCATCATCATCATATTCGGTTCAACATCAGTTTTACACAATGGCATGTGTTGGATGGCTTTTAGAAATTGATTTCCAAACTAATTTATCTCTTTCTCAAATCCAGCCTTATCAGTTCTTCTCATGTTTTCCTTGACCTTCCCCTGCCAACTGACCCTTTCTTTCTCAATTATTATAACTGGACGAGAAACTGATTCTGAAATTTAAAGATTTTCTCTGTTCCATGAAAACTCAGTATTCAACAATTTCTCATAATAGCATTTCCAAGCATTCCTCTCCTTGTGTTCATTTGTTGCTAGCACTGTATTGTAATTTCGATATTTGTTTTGAGGCTATTCAAGATGGCGGACTATAAAACAGAGTGCTCCAGCCTTTGAACAGAGCTCTCTCATCAAATTTTTGGTGGCTTAGACGTGCAAACCAGAAGAATCTGTGATGCAGTTTTAGTTAAAGTATTGTTTACAAATGGGTTAAATTGTTTAAAGAAGGTCATCTTTCACCAGAACAATGCAACACCTCATATTGCAGGACGAACAGTGGAAACCATGAATCTGTTTGGTTGGGAACAGCTGCCACATCTTCCTTATTGTCCAGATGGGGTTTCCACTCTGCTTGACCACATCTAAAAATTTCTGCATGGAATAAAGTTTTGCAAACGTTGAACAAAAAATGGCTAAAGATTGTTTTTTCACTTGAGAAATGTGTTTTAAAGAACTGGGACTATATTGAAAAATAAAGCAAACATTCTTTCCAGGTGTGAAATCTGATTAGTTTTATTGCAGCATCCATCTTATTTATTGAATGACCTTTGTATCTATTTCCAATAAATTTTCTAAGAAGTATTTTTGGCTAATTTCATAATTTTACCATTGACTTTTTTTTAGTAAAATCTCTTTTTGAAATTCACAAATTGTTTGTAATAATTTCTATTCTTTTGGGATCTAGGATATACTAGGCATCTCAGAACGGGTTACTAACAATGATACAATTCATTTGTAAACGAACAACGTTTGTATATATTTTGAATGCAAATTCTGTGCTTATGATATTTATTTGAATAAAAATTCAACAAATAAAAGTTATGTTTTCACATTTTCTTATATATAAAGTGAGATGTTACATCCATTTCACTGACCGGAATAGAAAGAAAAGCTACATAAAAAAATGTGTAATTATTTATTTTCGCCCTAAATTGGTTTGTGAAATAAAAAAAAAACAATTTTATTTTCAATCGCATTAATCGACTTGACCCCAGGACATGTATGCCTCTCAAAAACCTGGTTTTGAATGAAAAACTATTTCTTAAAAGCATGAAAAATCTCAGACACAAATGGCCTTCAAGCTGTTCCAATGCAATGTCAGAAAACCTTTTAAAACAATTGTATATGAATAAAAAGTATAAATTATTTTCAGACTGACTCCATAAGTTTAGTAAGCATTGCTATTGAAAGATATAATCTCATCCGATATGATTGGAGAAGTTTTACTATTTTGTTCTTGATCAAACAGGATAAAGTAAAATATGAAAAGGAGAAAAGAAATCATTCATCATTTAAGTTTTAGTAAAAATAATTTTCTAAGCATTTCAGCTAAAATATATGACAAGCAGAGCATGATTGATGTAGTTTGCTAAGTTCACTTATTTAATAATTATTGCTTTTATTTTAATATACATTTTGTTTTTTTCTGTACAAATAAAAATAAAAACAAAAAAGATTTTAATATTTTATGGCTGGAGTGAGTAGAATAACTTACATACCTGCGTTTATTTGCAATGCTGATTGAGCAGCTGTCGTGCTCTTTGGATGCTATAAAAGAAGTTAAAACTTTACTGATAAATCAAGTCAACAATTATGTTCGTGGTGGACACATGACAATGAGAAGAGAAATAAGTTCAGAGACAGACTAAAAAAATGTGGACAAAAAAAAAAAAATTATTGTTTTATGATAACAAATACAAACGTTTGAAATCTTTTAGTAGGAATTGTGTGATTCTCGCCTTTATTTTTAGAATTTCACAACTAGAATGTGCAACAGTTACTATAGCAACGTCTCCCAGTATGTAAATGAAAAGGGTGCCACATTCAACATTTACAAAGATTTAAAAAGACATTTTTGAAAATTTGCTGAATTTATTTGTTCAAAATTATGTCATTAAAATCGTATAATCTATCGACATTTTGTAAACTTTTGAAGAAAATGTGTTTAAGATTTTAAAATTTACACATCAAAACTCACATTTTTTGTTACATTTTGAAGAAAATAATTTTTCAAATGAAAAAGAAATTTGTTCTTAGATGGTTTCTTTAAAGAAACATTACATGGGTTTTATTTTTGTAATCTTCTAAAATATAAAAACATGAAGATAAAAGAAAAATTCTTTCAACTCTGAGAATATTTTGTTTTTAAATGAATAAAAAAATCTGAGACCAGATAAATAACAAATATGACATTTTTTTTATTAAAAGAAAAACGAAAATAAATCTTATAGAAAAATTATTTTTGAAAAAGAATAAATTGTAAAACATGAAAAATTCTTGTAAGAGAAAATCGGCAGAGATTATTATTGTCTGTCATGAATAAACAAGAGACAGCAAAAAGCTAATCATAATCAAAGATAATCAGCAAGAAAATCTAAATAAAAAATGAATAAAATTCTTGTAAAATTTCACAGGATTCAAAAATCGCAGTTTTCTTTAAAACATTTATTTTATTGGTGAATTTATTTAACCATAAACAAATCATTTTGCTCTGTAGAAATCTAAAACAAATAGCAACATCTTATTAAAATTATGTTGAAATTAAAAAAAAGAAGTTTTTATCAATTTCAGGACATATTTTTGATGTGCTGGTAACTTTTATAGATTAGAAAAAAACAAAAAAGGATAATTTTCTCAAAATAAAAAGATTTGATTCGAAAAGATAAATTCTGTGTGAGTATCAAACCAATTATAGATAATGAGAGTTACAATAAAAACAACTTTGCCCTGAAAGTTTTTTTAAAACAAAATTTTAAAAAAGTATAATAATTTACATTAAAATCAGATAACTCCCTGACTTTTGGTAATTCAAAAACTCTTGTTATTTTGCTATTATTTCAAATTACCAGTTTGTACTTCAATTTATAATAATACCGGTGTTAAACTGAATATGATGTATTCATGCTGTAAAAAATGACAGCATAATTTCTTCAATTCCAACTTACCGCTTTTATTATTAAAATCACTTGGAGAAAATAGTTATGCTTACATTACAAACATTACTAATACTTAAGTCAGCCACTACTGATGCTTGTGTTCACTTGAATATATACTGAATTACTTCCCTTAGCATTAGACACAAAAGAATAGCTATTTATACATAGATATATATTAAAACAAACCAACGTGCATTATTATATCAGAGATTAGAAAAGATAAATTCTGGTGAGCATCAAACAAATTATAGGGAATGAATTTTATCAAAAAGAAAATTATACACACATACACAAATAAATAAACCAAAGAGTTCATTTCAGTTTCAACTAAATCAAATTGTTTAACAAAATTTTTGGTGCTTATGCTGATGAGCAGCCATATTAAAAATCATTTTTTTATAAAAACAATATTATATACTTATTCAGTGTTATATTCTTACTCACTGTACAAAAAATAGAAAAAATTATCCACTAGAACTTTAATTACAAGTATTTTTCCATTCTGCATATCATAACAGCGACTCGTTCACTAAGCCTCCATCTTGTTTCTTAAGAAGATTTCAGTTATCTGCCCTTGGAATCTTCTTAAAAAACAAGATGGAGTCTTAGTGAACGAGTCGCTGTTATGATACGCAGAATGGAAAAATACTTGTAATTAAAGTTCTAGTGGATAATTTTTTCTACTTTTTTGTACAGTGAGTAAGAAGATAACGCTGAATAAGTATATAATATTGTTTTTATAAAAAAATGATTTTTAATATGGCCGCTCATCAGCATAAGCACCAAATTTTTCGTACATTGATTTAAAAAGAAATTGATCATTACGTTTGTGTATTTCTTAATCAAATTCTTAAACTGGATCCTTCTATATCTTTATAAATCATTCAATATTGAGAAATAGATTCCTTTTTTCTTTACAATCAGCAAAACACCATTTTATTACTTTCGATTAATAAATGCCGGCAATATATTTGCGAAATAAAAAAAATTAAAAAAATGACTTCTTTTCTTCAAATTTAGATTTAAATTTATTTTACCTCAGCAAATTTTCACGCTATGTGAATTGATACTAATTGATGCATGTATACCAACTCATCGCTAACCCTAACTTCCTACTGTTGTTCCCTATCTGCTTAGCTGTCCCATCGAGAAAGATTATTGCCTGTATTCACGAATAGTTAATAAAGTCATTATTCTGTTTAGCTGTGTCTCCATTCACATCAATTACAAATCCTATGAATGGTAAAACAACATAATTATTTGTTTAATTTGTGAACTTTCAATAAAACAAAATCAATAGAAAATTTTCCTAAAAGCTTTACAGTTTCTGCACAAGAACAAAAAAGACAATCGAAAGAAAAAGTCCTTACCCTAATATGTTTTGGTCGAAAGAGAAATTGTCGATTCAGGTTGGATTTCTCTATGAGGTCATTATCAGTTACCGTTAGCTGAAAGAGAGAAATTCACAAAAGGCTGAAATCAGAGATAATTTCAAAAGATATGCAAAAAAGTTACTGAATAGAAATAGCACCATTTTTGTTAGCAAATCCGACCTCATAAAAGTTACTGAATAGAAATAGCACCATTTTTGTTAGCAAATCCGACCTCATAAAAATACATGCAAAGTTGAGTTACCTGGTAGGATAATCATATTTAGCCAGAAACTAATCATATGCATAATTTTCTAAAGCTATAACATATAAGGCAGAAACTAATCATATGCATAATTTTCTAAAGCTATAACATATAAGGCAGAAACTAATCATATGCATAATTTTCTAAAGCTATAACATATAAGGCAGAAACTAATCATATGCATAATTTTCTAAAGCTATAACATATAAGGCAGAAACTAATCATATGCATCATTTTCTAAAGCTATAACATATAAGGCAGAAACTAATCATATGCATAATTTTCTAAAGCTATAACATATAAGGGGCAAAATGAGATAAAATGT
Source organism: Sepiola atlantica (assembly GCA_963556195.1). Lineage (NCBI taxonomy): Eukaryota > Metazoa > Mollusca > Cephalopoda > Sepiida > Sepiolidae > Sepiola > Sepiola atlantica. The sequence goes on along the minus strand of OY744520.1, from coordinate 166,589,272 downwards.
TATCAAATGCACGATATAAAAAGACCATGAACAAAAAAAATGTCCCAAACTGAACGAGAAATGCTATCAAAAATAAGATTTTAATATTTAAATGCATTTTAGACATTTTAGGATCCATTTTGAATCTAATTCACTTTATTACTTAATGAAATACTGGAAAACATTTCAGATATAAAAAATATGAACAATAATACAGAAAAAAAGTTTAATGTTAGAACAGTTATTCAATATTGACTAAATTGAAATATTTTTTAATTTAAATCTTTCTTTGATTGGCGTTAAGTAATGCCTTGACCGTTTTGCGGGGATCAAAGTGTAAACGAAAGAGCAGCAAAAAAAAAAGAGGTGGTATCACTCAATGCGGTGGTGCCCCCTGTGATAGATGCCAGCTCGACTACCCCAGAGAGTGGCTCCGCTACCAGCAGCCAAAGGTTCCCCAGCAAGGAAGCAGAAAAGGAAAAAGGAGTGGCCTCACCCAATGAGGCGGTTCCCTCCACTTCCAACATCTTCCAGGCTCCCCAAAAGAGAGGCTCCACTTCCAGGTGTCAAAGCGCCCCTGGTTCCACTATCAGGGACCACAGGAAAGCCAAAGAAACACCACCAAGGAAGTTCACATGGGGGAAGAACAACGTAAAGATGTCCCCACAGGACTATAAAAAAACTATACTTAAGACAGTATAAACAGTACATCGATGGAGATGTACTACAGCCTGTGCCTGGTACATGGGAAGCGATTGAGGACATGGTCTTCTCCCTTATCTCCTCAGACTTAAAGGAGAATCGCCTTCTGGGACTCAAAAAGGAGGACATGGCAGAGCTCCTGAAAAATTGAAAATCCCGACAAGCTACATCTATCAGAGGAGTTTCGCCATGTGGGACATCCTGCTGCCCTCAAGGGATGAAGCGGAACGACTATCCCTAAAATAAATGAAGAGTGGGAGAGTGAAACTACAGACAGAATATTAGGGCAGAAGGAGAACGAGAGTCCATGTTTACAACACCCAACTGAGCTGTGCACGAATTACCTCGAAGCATACTTCAGCCAGTTTGGGGATATGGAGCAAGTGGACCCGGTAAGGTCCAAGAGCGAAGTCTACATGGTCGACTATACAAGATCAGCTGAGCCTTTGGAAAGAGCAGAGGGAGGAAGCATGCAACTGCTTCCGCCATGGTCTCACCACCTGACCAGAAACAGCAGTAATCACAGCATCAGACACAGAAACAGCAGCAGCAACAACAGAAGCAGCAGCAAAATCACAATGTCCTCATACTGCAAAACCGGCAGGGGGAAAAAAGGAAAAGAAAAAAATTCTCTGATGAGGAGGTTTGGTTTGGTTTGGTTTGTTTTACAGCATATCAACCATCTGTGGGTCATTTAATGTCGAATAAAGTTGTCAAATATAATTCTGTGGATAGAATAATTATTTATATTCCTAGAATACATTGCTCTTTGAAAACATTACTCTTTGAGAATAACCACACCCAAGCAAGGGAAAGACTTCAACAATCCTTCAAACAACAGACCTAGATCACTAATTGTGTTGTTTGAAATAAAGTTGTCAAGTATGATTCCATAGGTAGGGCAATTAATGATATTCCTAGAACCAGGATACATTGCTCTCAGATAACCAGGATAAATTGCTCTCAGAAGGAAATCTTACAGTGAATGCGGAAACATTACTCTTAGAAGGGAACTTTACTGAGAGAGAGAGAGAGTAGCATTACTCCTAGAAAACACCATTCCAAGAAAAACATTACTTCTTTGGAAACATTATTCTTTGGCATTGATAATCTTCTTTGTTCTCAATGCAATTGACACCGTCTTCTAGTATCTATTTGGGGAGAAAAATACAAATAAAAATAAAAATGAAAAATAAGGTTTTGATTTTTTGAAGAATCAGATAGAATAATACAGTTTGGGATGAACTTATAGATACTAGAGCATTATGTGATCAGCCGATTGATCAGATCGGGCCTCCCTGACCTCTTGTCTCGTCAAAATAAGGGCCGAAGTAGGCGAATGCCTATCCACTAGGATCTCATCCTACGACATCACGGGTCACCACTCATGGCCCCTTTTCGGGGGGGGGGGGTCTTACACCTCTGCATGAGGTTGCAGTCTGCGAATTCTAGGCCCCACCAACAGGGCACCTCTGATGAGAAGGGAGACAGTGAGAAGGAGGCTCAGACAAACTTGCTCTCCCCACCCTCCTGGCTTAGGAAAAGATTAAAAAAAAAAAAAAAAAGAGAATAAGGAGTAAGGGTGAGGAAATGATTGTCCAGTACCCCATGGAGCATACACCATCCCTGACACCTCCAAAACCTACACCCACCCAGCCAACTCCCACCCTCAGAACAACAACTCCAGAAAAAACACCTGCCCCTCACTCTGCAAACACAAGTCCCTACACCAACACCTGCAACAACACTTGCCCCCACACTGCATTTACAAAAACAGAGACCCCTGCCCCATTCCGAATCCTCTAGACGAGATCAAGTCAAGCCGGGGACAAAAAGGAGCTAATCCATGTCTCCTTCTCGCAAAAAGAAAAACCTCTCCCCTTTAAATTGAAGAGTGACATTTGCAAGATTGAACCCCTGTCTATCAGCTCAGACTTGTCCTATCGTCAGAAGAGGAACTTGAAACCCCTCACAGAATTCCGTCAAATAGGGGGAAAAGATGAGAACCCGATCAATTTCCCAGATTCCCCCGTCCCCATAATAACATTTGTAAGGCTCCCAGTCGGTCGCAAGAAATTTGTCTGACAAATCCTGGAGGGGGCCATACCGGATACAAAACTTAGCAAGGACAAAGACTCTTCCCTGGATGGACTTTTACCAGAATAAGTGAAGGGTCCAAATTTTGGTGCATCCATCATTTTATAGGGCACTAAAACTAACTTTTCTCCTGGATCTTGGCGGTATTGTGCGCGTGGCCAGGATACCAAAGAAGTGGCCACATTGAGCATGGTGCATAGTGTTGGCGTCCTTTCGCCGGCAGACTTTGGAACCGGGTGCGACACTGTTGAAGCTAAGTGCATGACTCTGCACTTGACTAGCTTGAATGCGAGGGGCATGAGCTGTTCAGACCCTGCAGTTCGCATTCGGAGAGATCTTGTCCCTGGGAGTGGATATAGCTGCGATCGAGGAGACACACTTTATATCAGGTACTGACCAGATACTTTGATGTCTTTTCAGCATATGGGAATCAATGTTTGTTTGTGAAACGCATCCCTCCGCGACGGTCGACGTTGTCCATAGGGATGCAGGGAACAGGCTGGTCGTGGCTGATATTGCCATAAAAGATTTTGTGTTTCGGGTTGTTGCGGTTTATGCACCTAGAATCGCTCAAGAGAAGTTTTTTTTTTTGATCTGGACGCATTTATCATGTGTCCGAAGCAAGTAGTTTTAACGGGAGATTAGAATGCCATCCTTGATCCCAAGATAGACAAGGTCGAGGGGGGGGGGGGGCAGCTAAAGGGCCGGAGAGGTGCAAGACCAGCCTAGCTGCGATCTTGTTGAGAGGTTTTGCGTTGATCATTCGAGCTGGAAGAGAGAGACATGGACAAATAGCATACCTTCCTACCCGAATACTTATTTGGATAGGTTGTTAGTTAGAAGAGGCGATGTATATCGTGTCCTACTTTCCACTGGCTAGGTCAATTAAGAAATAGGCCTAAACTAGCTGGGTACTGAAAGTTGAATACCTTCTTGCTGGAGATACAAAACTTCCGGGAAAAGCTGCAACTACTTATCCAGCGGGTTTTAATGAGGGCGGTTACCGGGAGTAAGTAGTGGGTTAGCTTGAAAACTAAAATCAGAAGCTTCTTCATAAAATACGCTCAGCGTCTCGCACTAGATAAGGCTAAGGCAAAGAAGAATTTAGAAGAGAAACTAACCCAAGTCGAGGGTGGGTTTTTGGATATTGTAAGCATAGAACTAGCTAAGCAGTACCTACAACACGAGGCTAACAAACGTTACGAGGGCCAAGTAGTTAGGGCTAGGCTAAGGAGTTTCCAATGAAGCAGTGAACTCTGACATGGATGAGCCTATGGAAGTTTCTCGGTATGGCTCGGATAGGTAGATTGCAAAAGTCAAGCACCCGGATGGACGTACCTTGGGATCGACTAAGGATTTTGGGAGCATTTTGAGGAGTGTTTTGCCTAACTGCCCAACCACTCAGTCGAGGAGTTTGGAAACTATTTTGCTGACTCTCTCAACCTCGATGCGGCTAGAACAGCTAGTTATGAACGCAGGGTTACAGAGCGTGAGGTCTTGGTTGCGTTGAAGCAGGTCGGCTGCAACAAATCACTAGGACTTGATGGTCTGCCCTACGAATTGTATTTGAGGTTGTCGCACATGTTTGTGCCGATTCTGATGGACGTGTTCAACCATTGGTTTGACGAGAGTTCTATTCCTGGTTAAGTCACCAAAGGAATGATCACATTGCTGAAGAATGGGGCAGGCATGGTGGGGAGGAACTAGACGATTAAAGGCTCATAACTCTGCTAAACATAGTTAAAGGTTTTTACCAAGGTCTTATCAAACCGGTTGCAGGGTGTTATCAGAGAATTGATCGAACTTAAGCAGAACTATGCTGTGAAGAGGAGATCGATCCAGAACAACTTGTATCTGATTCGTACGATTCTAGAGGGGATAGAACATGGAGGCTGCGCTGATCAACTTGAATCAGTCAAAAGCTTTCGATGGGGTTGCCCATCACTTCCTGGCATCTGTTTTAGAGACCGACGATTTTTAAGCGGACTTACGCAAATGAATCTCCATTCTATATCGCTCGCCGACAACAGTGGTGCAGATAAACGGAAAGCATTCACAATCTTTTGCTATCTCCTGGTCGGTACGTCAAGGCTGTCCACTGTCGCCCCTGCTCTACATCCTTGCGTTGGAGCCGCTACTTTGCAAGCTAAAGAGCGGGTAGGCAAATTTGATCCTACGTGGAATTGCCGTGCCTGGTGGGGCACGAATCAGGGTTTCAGCGTTCACCGATGACATCATGGTCTTTGTGCCGTGCTTCAGAAACATCAAGAGGGTGACAGCGGCACTCACATTTTATGAAATTATCACAAGAACCAAAATCAACCGCAGTTAGGTGCCTGGAGCGGTGACACCACCATTCTGGCTTCTTTTCTGCTGGACAGATGGCCTGGTTCGAATCCTCGGCATGTGGTTCAAACCGGCCTCCAGCTTGAGAGGAATTAGTCGGAGGTAGAGTCAAAGGTCGAAACATCAGTTACTACTTGGTTTCGAAGGAAACTCTCTTTAAAAGGTAGAGCTGAAACGTACGCCAATTACGTCTTTCCTTTCATCCTTTACCGACTGGCCATACTTTCCTGCGAATCACCTAAAGGTTCTCACATCTCTGGAACAGGAAGAGGCAGACGGGTCTGTATTACACGTCCATGTGAGGGAGGCTTGAGGATGCCCGACTTAACGTGTCATTTACATACCAAGAGACTGGCTTTCCTGAGTCAAACTTTGACAAAAAAATCTGCGTGGATCTCACGGTCGATAGAGCCTTTCCCAACCTCATTCTCGACCATTTAGTCGAGGGCCGTTGTAGGCTGAGGGGCAAATTGCAATTCTTCAGAGAGTACCAAACTGCGCTCAAAAAGCTTCCTCGGTCCAATGGTCTTTTTCAATCTTCTAGAACGGAACTCCACACGGGGATTATTGAGGAGGGGGGGGGGGGGAAGCTGACGATCCGTTCATCAAGTAGTTTGGGTGGTCAGAGGAGAAGATCCACTTTGAATGGAGTTGGGCGCCAGGGATGAGTCATCTCAACAACTCTGAGTTCTCTCTGACCTGATGATTGACCAGGAATATGTTACCCCTTAATTCTATACAACACAGTTCCAAAATGGAGACCTGCCTGAGTGTTCCTGCTGCGACACACTCGAAGAAGAAATGCCTGATCACGCTTTCTTCCAATGTCGCCAACACCAGCAGTACTAGGGATATGTCAACAAGGTTTATGGTTCGCATCGCTCCCGAGTATCCTACATAATCGATAATGTCTAGCCACCATGGGACAGCGAGAATGATGGTATGGACATCACATTTGAGAGATGACCAAAGTGTTGAATATTTTGTTGACCAGGATCTGATTGCTTTCTTCAAGCACCAGCTGAAGGTCAAGATCAGATGTGATAGAAAAAGATTACATTCCTCGGCTTTTGAGAAAAAGCTAGATACAAGTAGCAAGTTTGTGTGTATGAAAAGGAGTCAAGTATGAGTACATGTTCCCTGCCTGAGCATGGGGCATGCAGTTTCTGGTCCTTTCGGACTCCAGCCGTTCGGGTACGTTTAGCCTCTTAGCTAGTTGAGTGAATGAGTTACCCCCACACCCTCGTAATAGAAATCCTCCAAGATGCCCACACCCCACTTTCAATTTTTTGTCCTCGGCTTCTCCCAAATTGCATTTATCTTGGAAAGAAAACCACCCATTCTCCAAACTTTGTTTTCTTTTCTCTCCCACTACCTGCTTGTTTTTGAACAAACCGGAAAACAGTGACGGTCTATTATTTAGAAAGAATTAGGAGGGTCTTACTAACCAGCTTTTTTTGTTTTTTTGTTCTGTCATGTTGAATTTTCCCCACATTAAAAACCAACCTTATACTTAACTCTGCACTCGTGGGAAGACGAGTAAATAGGCACTAGTATTAAAAAAATACAAAACAAAATTGAGTTAAGTCCCCTTCCTTTAAATAGTTGATATTACAAAATAAATCTGTTTATACCTCATCTCTTGTTTATCATTATATTTTTGATAAATACATGAGGTAAATGAGAAAAAGCTACAGAAAAAAAACAAGACTTTTCTATTAAAAGAAAACGATAAAATTCCTTGATCAAGTATAACTATTCTTTTTAGAGAGAGAGAGAGAGAGAGAGAGAGAGAGTCTATTCTCAGATCCCAATATATATATATATATAAATATATATATGGGAAAATGAAAAAGGAAAACCAAAAAATGGAAGTTTTTTATGAGTACATCAACGTTTCGTCTTTATTTATAAGACTTCATCAGGATGATGATATAGAGAAAAAATGTCATGCAAGTACAGATACATGTAGGGTAGACATATTGGGAGGAAAATAAAATGAAATAATGACCACAACTTTTTCATTTTCCCATCACGTCGGATTACCTTCATCCTTCTCTTCCCATATATATACAGGGTGGGCAAAAATACGGGTCCTATTTTTAAAAATTCATAACTTTTTTATTTATTGATTTAAAAAAAAAATTTTTTTTAGAATAAGTAAAGGACCCCTTCCGAAGCAAGCATGAGCCGTATTAGCCCTAAGGAACGTACCCTCATTTAGAAAACATTATTTTTGCTTAAAAAACTCAAAACAGTGTAAAAAACAATACTTTAGTTTTTGTAAGTTTTAAGAAGTGTTTTTCGGCTAAAATTTGTTTTGTTTATTTCAAAAAATCTCGGAAGGGTCAGTCTACACACACATAAAGTTTGGTGAGTTTAACTTTTATTTTGTGGAAGTTATTCAAATTCAAGTTATTCAAATTTAAAGATAGGACCCTTATTTTGGCCCACCCTGTATATATATGTAGTAATAAAATGCCGAGTGCTGAGTAGGTTATAAGCTGGAAGGAACAAAAATAGTAAATCGAAGTAAGGAGACTTAATATTTATTTTTCTTTAAAATCTTACATAATAGCAAGTATGGTGTTGGCTGTTTGTGTGTTGTCCGGATGATGATTAAAAATCGTTTATTTAATATTTCAGGAAAATCTTCCCTTTGTCAAAAATAATAAACACCAAAGGAAAAATCCGTCTGTGTAGAGAATTAACCTAAATGGATGCCATGCAATAAAAAGAAATCATTTCCTGTTAAGCAAAAGAAAATCTAATAATCTATTTACCAATCCCTTCTCTCCAGTACTCAATCCCAACAAGGCAAAATTCTTTAACAGTTCACAACCAATAGCACCACAGCCAACCTAGAAGAAAAGAAAAACAAATATTTATAATTGTTCATTTTTTCCTCATATTTATTTTAAAAAAATATTAATATCTAATGTTGTCTACTTAACTGATTCTACAACGCAATTGATTGAATAAAGTTTGAACAAATTTCATCTTAACTTTTTATTTATTACTAATTTATTGACATCTAATTTTAAGTCAAAAGTCTCTACTAAACATTTGTTTTGTGTTTATCACAAACTATTTATGCATATTTTGAAAGAAAACTATTTTTTGTGGAAAATTTGATGTGACTTTTCTTTATTTAGAAATGTTTCCCCTCATTTTATGGCAAAAATGGCTGACTCAACATTTTGATTTTAAACTGACAGTTCTTTCCCTATTAACATCAATTTTAAACATAAAAATCCAAAGCTTTTGTAAAATAATTATGTACTTCCATTTTTAGACAAACATTCGAAAGTTAAATGATGGACAATATATCTAGCAAACATAAGCGCCATTCGCAGCAGGGAGGAATTTGTGCAAAGAACAACTAAAAACCAATAAATTCACTTTTACACTCTAATTCTTTGTACGTTGTTAAAAAAGTATTATGTACCTATTCATATATGTTGGGCCAGAGTTACCTCTCCTTAGATATACAGTTTGTTAGGCTGTTTATAATCCTGTTCTGCCCACCCTCCTCTTTTTTTTTAACTTAGTTCACCCCAAACAAGGCAAGTTGCCACTGTACAAGTAAGAGGCTACTGAGAATTAGGATGAAAGTTTTGGGGGGCATCCTTAATTTGGAGTTGTGCAGCGAGATGTTTGATCACATTAGTTTTAAATTTCTGCTTGTCGGTATAGTCAGGGAAACAGAGAGGGAGTTCCAAAGGCCGGCGGCATGAGGAAAGACGCTATTGGAGTAGAAGGCTCTCCGGCATCTGGGGACCTACACAATGAATGGATTTTTGCCACATCTGGAATGGTGCATCATCCACTAGTCTCTTCCTCTTAGACAAGGTCCAAAAAAGAGTCGCTAACTTAATAAGTCCCTCACTATCCACCAATCTCCAGCCTCTGTCCCATCGCCGCAATGTTGCATCCTTGTGCCTGCCCAGATGTGGCAACAATACTGCATGCATGGGCAAATGGTGGCTTTGTAGAGATATAGGATACTGTCAGGCGTGAGAAGTGTTCTTGCTCGGTACAGGGAGCCCACTTTCTTTGCAGAAGCCTTGGCAATGTCTTCTATGTATTTGTTCCAACTCATGTTACCTGTGAATGTTAGGCCAAGAAGTTTGAACATTGGACTCTCAGGTAGGGTGTTATTTGCCATGGCAATCGGTGGTTGAAGAGGTTTCTTCCTGCGTGGAAAATTCAGAACCAGATTTTTTCTCATTGCATCATGACTTACTAAGCTGATGTGTCTGATTAGCTCTTGTTCTGAAGTTGCTTTCAAACCCTCCACATACAAAGTCTGCAACTTAGATTTTTGATTGAGTCACTCGACTATCAAATGCTGATCAAAGAACCAAATGACTTTGTCGTATATTATCTCCGAGCAAATTCAATGTAAATACAATTTACACATTCTGTGGATTCACACATATCCTCCTTTTTCTAGCCTATCATCACGTCCTTTTTTTATCACGATAGGAACGATTGTACTCCTTGTTTAGTACTCAAGCGAGAGTCATTTTTTTGTCTACTGCTTACATTTTACAGGGTTAAGAGAGATGAACGTTTTGGATGAATATATTTTAGCTTTGTAACAAGATGACAATATTATAAGAGTACTGTAGTAAGTAGAGTGCTTGAAGCCTTGTGCATAGTGTGTAAGAAGTTGAATTTTCTTTTTGAGGCGATGCCAATGCAATTTTGGTTGAAGACACCGTTTGATAGGAAATCATAGATGAAATAACAACAATATTGAAGAATTGAATTATTTTCAATGAAATATTTATTTACCAACATAGTGTATCCAATCACAGTGGTATGGTATGGTGTTATATTTTACGATTTTTTATTTTAATTTTCGAGGTAAAAACACCCTCTGAATTGAGTGGCAATTTCTTTTTGAAAGGAGGATGATGAAATAGATAAAAAATCATCTGGAGATTGAAGATTCAATTCTCATTAGGGACGATACTAAAAATACAATTACGAATTACTTAAGACTTCTACCCGGTCATCGCTGACAGAATACCAAGTGTTGTAAGCAAAACACTCCACCAAGGTATATAAATGGGTACCAACCTTGCCGAGGACTATAACTGGTGACAGCCTAGCATCCTGCGGCTGGGGTTATTCAGGTCATCGGTTCCACTTATAAACACTTGTCCTATAAGCTCTTAGATTTAGAAAGGAACTCTACTTACTCAATATTTTAATACATGAGCATTTGTTAAGAATTTTAAATTCAGGAATGACTTTCTATGCGACAGTTAAAATTCCTTTCAAATTTTGAAGGGTCACAAAATAATTCATTCTTATTTTTCAATGATTAACAAAAGATTAAAATGTTTGACTTGTTTATGAAGAAATGGAAATGCATTCTAATGGATTTAATTTCATAATTTTTTTTTTTTAAATAGGATTTATAAAAAGATCATTTTAGTTTACACTACTGACTTTTTGATTTCAATAATATCCGATATTATTCAACATCCGATGGATAGTAAATAAAAAATAATTAAATATGTAATTATCAAAGTTACATTATTGATACGAGAAATACACAAAGAGACACACAAGATATGGTCACACAATTTGATTAAAATAGAGATTACAAATCATACCATAAAATTATGAAAATCCTTTCAAAATTTTAATGAAGATGCAATGATTTAAGGACTTGATTTTTACAATCCAAAGCAAAATTAACTTCTGATATTGTTAAACAAATATCATCATCTATAGTTTAACAACTGTTTTACATGCTGCGTGCATTGGATGACTTTTAGAAATTGACTTCCAAACTAACCCAACTCCGGCCAGATCTTTATCCCTTTTTTTCTCAAATCCATCCTTATTATTTACTCTCATGTTTTCCTTGACATTCTCCTGCCAACTGACCTTGCTACCTTAACTTTTCTACATTTACCACTAAGAAAAAGGAAATCCAGAATAATTTATATATTCATCAACGTTGTGTCTTCATTTCAAGACTTTCTCTAGATGATTGATTTGAAGAAATAACATACAATTGCAATATTTCAAAATATTGGGTGCGTTTGTAACGTGAAAAGAATTTTTTTCTTCAAACGAACCATAGTCGTTAGAATTCAAAGATATGGTTCTTTTCACGTCATAATTGAACCGATTTTAAAGTTTAGTGCTACATTTTTAAAACAAATTGTTACTTTCATTTTCTTTGTTGTCTTTGAAAAAAATTGTCAGAAAATGGATTTTTGATTTACAATAGACATAATACTAAACTGGATTTCGAATTCATGTATATTCTTATTATATACATTCAATGTATTGTATTAAAAAATACTTTATATTCAAATCCTGTTTTGGATATTTTTCTGTGATGCCTCTGAAAAACATAAATAAATTGGTAAACTCTTTTCCTGTGGTCACGATGTGGTAAAACCATCAAAGTCTCCTGTTCTGCACACATCTCCCTATACTGTCCAAATTTAACCTTCCACTGAGGTGTCATCAGACCTAAGCCTGTCTTTAAGACTTAAATTACACTTCTGTTGTATCATTCTCATATCATTTATTTCCATGCAACACATATCGGCAACCCTAACTCAGTTTTCACTTCCATAGATCATCATGCTGTGCACACATGCCTGATAAACTCTTCTCTTGATTTGTCACAGTAACACTCGGCTGGTTAATGGTGCTAAACCAAACAACCCTATATTTTTTACTTGACTGAATCATGTGGCAATATCTAAAAAAAGTTTTCATTTCCAATTCAAATGATATCAAACTTTGTAAAGCACTCAAGTCAAATACTTACCATAAAAATGTGCACTTGAGAAAGCTTTTCACACACTCCATCTCCAACACAAGATCTCAGTAAATCATAACGATCGTTTCTGTAAAAACATTCAAAACAAAAGCAATATGTTAGGAAATAAAAAAGAAAATACATTTTTAAACTCTAACTCAATCTTATAAAATATAAAATTATCTTTTCGGAGTTTGTCATTGATAGCATTAAATCTGGTAAATTAATATTTGATTCTGACTAGCCAATTTCACTTTTTTTTTCTCTTGGTTCATGTTTTTTTTTTTTGTTACAAAAATGTATTTCACGTATGTTTTTTTTCGAATAACACTTAATCCGATTTGGAATTTTTAACATGTAGCCATTTTTCTACTGATCACTTTCACATCTTCAGCTGCTTATATTTTTTATATATATTTTTTTAACATTTATTTATCTATGACAGCTTTAATGTAAACAATTACATATTTTTACAAGATTTTAAATTATACAATTTATTTGTATAGTACAGTAATAGGTACAAAAAATTTCTTTATTACATGGTTTTATAATGTTGTCTACATGCAGTTGCATAAGTGACCTTTTGATCTCATTCATAAACTTAATCCTGATCTTGGTAAGTCTACTAATATTTCCTTAAATACTTGTTTCCATAAATAATTTTATTTTTGCTTTAAAACACACACACACATACAGTACTACTTTTTTCAAAGTAAATCTCTTACAAACAAAACAAAAAAGTTATTAAATTAACTCAAAATATGGTTAAATAAATATTAAATTTAATATAAATTTTTTAAAATGTACTGACAAATTATGGTGAAGAGAAAAAAGAGAGGATAATGAAGGGCGATACACAATCGTTAAGAACACTGTATCATAATTCTATGATACAGCATTTAAGGTATATTGATGCAATTATTATTTGTTTTTTATGCAATGGAAGGACTTTACAGAATTATACCTGGGATCAAAATTATCTTCCATACTATCATCAGGCAAAATGTCAGTGACATCAAGGTATAACTGAAAATAAAATGTAAAGATTTTAATTGGTTAAAATTAAAAACGTGTTTGAAAGTACACAATTTAAAAATAACATGGAAAAGTGGTAACATTTAACTTTTGTTGTTTTTCAAGAAATTCATTTCGTTTGACAATCACTTGAAAAATAAGTCACATTAATATTAAATAATAAATGTTGCAAAAAAATATTGACAAGTATTATTAATTATTTATTTATCCGAAAAACAAAACAAAAAACAAACATTAAATCAATCAGAAACAAATTCAAAACTCTGTTGTAATCAGAGAAACAAAAGAAAATGTTTAACTTTTAAAGTGAAAAAAAAAAGAAAAAAGTTATACATGAATTATTGAAAACTTTGAACTATTTTAAAGAAAATCTTTTTGTTGGCTACATAAAGTTGGTTGGTCTTCATTTATAAAAATAGATTTGAATTTAGTAAACATTGAAATTTAATTCAGACAATTTATTGTGTATCTTGTTTTTTGTGTGTAGGTAATATCCTTAAATAGTTAATTTAGTTCACAAGGCTGGGAATAAGCACATAAAACCATAATAAGAAAAATGAGACTCATACATGATTTGAACCTCAAGAATGAGGGAGCACGTGTCGCAGGTGAGAGATGAATTATTTGTACAAATTCACTTCAGACTTTGGGTTCATTAGCAAAGTGGTTAAGGTGACACCTGCAACAAGTAGGTGCTTCCTGTAAGAGTCATTTTTTTTCTTTGTGGTTTTCTTTGTTCATTCCCAGCCTCAGACTAAATTAATCGTTTATTTAAGGGTATTACCTACACAAAGTGTCAACAACAACAAAAAAAAAAATAACTGAGATACTGGATATAAATAGATTCTAAAACTTTAAGGTTAAAATGAAATCATTTTTATTCACAAACGCATATTTTTCTCTATTAAAAAAACAAACTTATTTGTTACAAAAAATATATTTCTCTATTTATAACAGACAAAGGTACACACATTTTTTATTATCCATATGCAATATAAGAATCTGAAGAAAAAAGTTTCAAAAAGGAATTTACAAGAAATAAAAAAATAAAGTTGCAAAAAATACTTGGAAACTCACGTATTGATTCAGTGGAGTAAATTTAGCCGTAAGCGCTTTAAGGACCTCTTGAGCCATAAAACCCCCTAATACAGCACAAAGTGGGGCAAAACAACCACGACATGTGAAAGACAATTTAAAAATTAAATCATCATCAATTTCGTCCTAAAAATAAAAAAGAAGAATCACATAAAAACTAATAAAAATCAAAGAGGTAACATCAAATTAAAAACAAAAAAATAATGAAATGTTTATACAGTTCTTTAGTGGCTGAACCTGATTCGACATTCAAGCAAAAGAAAAGTAGCGTCCATTTTCAGTTTTAGAGCTGTCACATCTAGCATAGTGGTTAGAGTGTTCGCTGATGAGGCCCCGGGAGACCAGGGTTCAATCTTAGGTCAAGTCATACCAAAGATTCAAAAAATGGTATGTATTGCTCCCCCCCCCCCCCCCCCCTGCTTAACACTCAGCATCATAAGGTAAGGATTAAGAGTAAGTGGAATAATCTTGGGAAATGAGTGGCGCCCTCCCCTACATCTCAGTGTAGTAGCTAATGAAAAAGGAGCCTTCGGGTCGCCCTCAACTATGGCCGACCACCTTACATTTTACTTTAGAGCTGTCACTTGTTGTCCGGCATTTGTACTGCAATGTGCAAGAAGGTAAAAATAAATGGAAAACAAATTATTTCAAATTATTCCATTTATTCAAAGAATCATGAATTGAGAATCACGACTCCCAGAAACTGGACACTACTTTTGACTCAACCTGTATAGAAAAAGACAAACCATTTCTTTAAGTTCCAATACCTTATATTCTTGAAGGAGCAGATTCTATCTCTAATTTGTTAAATCAGTAAGAATCACTTTGAACCAACAAGCAAAATTATTATATTTGTTCCTTATATCTCTTTACGGAGGTGACGGTGGTTAAGTGGGTAACGACACGGACTGACGACCTGGATGTGTCAAGTTCGAATCCAGTCGATTCCATAATACCACTTTCACTTAGGAATGTTGGCAACCATTACGTGGCCCCTTCTGCAAGACTGTCGACAACAGAATCAAGCCGGTCAACAAAGTTTTACCATTCTGATTCATACGAATTTACTTTACTATGCACTCTTTAAGCATCGCATGTTTTAACCATCTCAATTCAACCCTTAAATGCTTTTTGTTTTTCAATCATTGCACAGAACATATATGCTATTAATATTAATATACAGATTATATTCTGTTCAATATTTAAAAATTTGCCTGTAACGCTTTTTTCTTTTTTAACCAATATATATTTTTTAATTCACCCAATTCCATTTTTTCTATGCTATTACTCTTTTTAACTTGAAATGTAATTTGTTCTAAAAATATATTACTCTACCTGCCCCCCTCCCCATCCAATTGATTAATAGAATTGGTTTTTGAAATTTGCATTTACAGTAAATTCCCAGATTGAAAAAATATAACATTTTTTCTTTTCTTGTTTAAAAAGCCAGCCAAAGTTAAATAGTGTCATATATGAACATTTAATAATTTTTGTTATATTTTGTACATATTTAATTCTGTTTTGCCAAATATTTATAGCAAATATCGGGCCATGTTCTTGAAAAAAAAATGTATTTCCAGTCGATTTCATATTTAATCCTGTCAATATTTTTATTTTGTTTACGAGATTTCAGAGAGAGGAGGAGATTTTCTCTCAAGGTAAGAAATCCACCCACGGTAACTTATTAACAAACAGATTTTATTTAATAAGAGACATTTTTTTGTATGTACCAATTCTTGCTCAAGTTTTCTGTCAGATGCATTTTGATTGGCTAATTGACATAATTTGTTATAGTTTTGACCAATCACTGTGCTTGTTCGAAATTAGTGGAAGCATAAAGCTGAAAATGCATCTAAATTACTGTAGACAATTTAACTTCATTGACTAAAAAGTTATTTCTTATAATGAAACTTTTTTTATTTATTTATACAAATGGTTTGTTCCAAACATAAACACACTTCGATGATTTTTAAGGAATAAAAAAAAATAAATAAAATTTATTATCAACTACCAGTGAAAGGTAAGTCATGTCTTCTAAAAGTGTTCTTCAGAATTATGTGATCTATTCCCTGCCTCTTTTGTTCCAGCTCGTTTGACTCGTTGGTCTAGTGGTCTCCATCAATTCGCTGTTTTGATACCTCATTGTAATACAGCTTCCTATTTCAGTAGCTTCTTTCCAAGAACCACAGGCTTGTGGAAATCTCTTCCTCCAACCTATAACCTTGGTCTTTTCAAGACTAAGGCAAATAGGCATCTCCTGTCTTTGCGATCATCATATTTGCTCTTGTTAGCTCCTTACATCAAGTGGTTTCATGCCTTATCTGGAGCGATTTCCATAAAAAAAGTCTGTGTTTAAAAACATTGGATTAATTCCTATTTCAGTCACCTAAATTATTTAGAGTGGAATGAGTTTTTAATTGTTGGTTCTTATGTTCATCTTGAGTTCCTCAGTGTGTGTGTGTGTGTGGAGGGGGTGACCTCAAAACAAACCATAATTTATAAAAGCGAAAATAAATATTCTACATAACAATCCAGTCAATGCTGGGTAAATACAGAAAGCATTGAAAGGGAACATTTCTTTGAAGTAGCTCTGTAAAAAAGTGCACATTATTTTATTTTCTTCTATTGAATAATAAAGATTAATAATATGCTTTCATAACTACAAGCCAAAAAATAAAAAAAGGTGATTTATAATCTGGCACTTAGGAGAGGGGGGGAGGGGCTGTTGGAACCTTATTTAAGTATCATGATTAGTATTCTTAGTTTTATTACATCTGGCATCACAAAGGCTCTTCATGCCAAATTTTGACTCCATATCACACATCTGTTATTCCAAGAGTGCTTCATGCCAGAGTGTGCAATTCGTCCAATAGATTTGGAACCTATAAGTGTTTATTATTATTATTTGTTGTATTAAATTGTTGATCCTTCTGTGATACACCTGTTATGTCAAGGGGCATTACACCAAATTTGGTAGAATTTTGCTGAATATTTTTGAACCCATTAAGTGTTTATTGTTTGTAGCAGTAGTATTAATATCTTGACCCCCTTATGACAGACCTGGCATCTCCAAGATTATTCATGAAAAATTTGGTGTAATTCTGACCAGTTGTTTTGTAGCCTATAAGTGACCAAACAACACACAATGTTCAATATTAATAAAAATTATTTTTTATTTTTTCCATAAAATCTTAAAAATTCCCAGTGCTTTAGATATATTTCTTCTTTTTTTTTTTTGGGGGGGGGGGGATGTTTTTAGTGCTCAATATTCTAATTAATTAATGAATAGAGCAAATCATAAATATATAATAACATATTCACACACAAATAATATTACATCAATATGTAACCTTGTAGCATTCATTTAGTTTACATCTTGATATAATATGGGGTTTCCTACCATTTTGTTTTTCGTTGATTTTAACTAATTAACTAGCAGGAAGATCAGGCATTGCCCAGGATTGAATCAAGAATCCAAGTCCATGGCATCATATTTTTTATTCTTATGTCTTACATTTTATAACATGAAATCTTTGGGAGGCATGCACTCAGTATTGTTGGGTGTAAGTAAAGTGACATTACTTGAAATAAGTTTATGTAAATTTATAGTCTTTAAGCACACTCTGCATTCCCTGGGAAAGAATGAGGATCCTCATGAACTCCATATTACCATTTCTATTCTTATTTTTTAAATTTCTATAATTTTCAAGTTCAGTTTAAAAAAGTTATGATTCTTTTTTATGGATGGCCGGTGCAAATGCAGAACCCATGATATTATTGTACCGTCCTTAATCGAAATGAAACATACCTTGAGTAAATGAGTTTCAGAATATAAATTGTTAAAGGTGTCTATCTCAAAACAAACAGGAACTACAACTTAGTTGTGGGCAATGTATCGTTTTCTATGAGGAATATTGAGGTGTGTCCCAAGGACACACAGTGAGTTTATTGCATCCTTTTAGATTTTTAGGCATCAGCGACCCACATCTAACAGCATGAAATGTGAAAAATATTTAAAGAATATTACCTGTGAAGGAGACATTTCAGAGCTGATCTTTTTTGCCAAACTCAGTAATACCTGCCCATCGTCAGTGGATCTAGACAACAGAAGAAAAAAAGAAAAAGAATAATGCATTTTTACCAAGCGTTTTATATGAAAAAAAAAAAAAAAACACATAAAAAAACAATGTTAAGATGGAGGTAACCATAAGATAATCATTGAAAAGCGTAGTATGAGCTTTACCAATTTATAATGATTTTTTTTTTCATTATATTTTCGAGTTTTATTTACTCCTCTCCAGGAGTTAGGCACAAGGCCAGTTTTTTCTTACTCCCACAAGTAAGATGTGACCCAAGATCGGGTCGAGAAAGTGGGGTTTGAAAAGCCAGCGCTCGAGAGGTGAGCACTCTGGCCATTTAAAAATTGCCTGGGCAGCCCCATCGGCATTCCCCGGTAGGGGCGCCTCAGACAGTAAGCAATAAACTTACTCCTCCCCAAAGAGGGGAGGCAAAGCCTGGGAGGGTGTACTTCCTAGAACTGCACAGGACAGGCGTGCAGTATCCATCGGAACAGATACTACACTTTGATCTTAGCCAAAAGGCCAAGTTTTGGAATAACTTGCTTCTCTCCCTTAATCAAAAAACTAATCCAGAAAGTACCTGACTCCTAATGCAATCAGCTACCTATATAGTAATCAGATATGTCCTAAGATGGAGTACTGTTGCCACATTTATGGAAATTATTTTACTCAATCACTATTTACAGTAAAATAAATTGGTTCAAAACTTCTTTTAAATATTAAATATTAACATTTTTTAATGCAAATAGATCATAAATAAGTTAAGCAAAATAAATTGTTTTTGACTAATTTCCCGATGGTATCTCTTTAAAAATAATTTATGTCGGTAATAGTAATGTTTACCGATATTAGATATCAAATGAAAGGATTTATGTCGAAACAGTAACACGGACACAAAGGGCAATAATGCGTTTGGGAACATCTTGTTTACATAATAAATATACAAAATAAATTGAGTAGCAAAAATGTGGAATTTTTTTTAAAATTTTAGGTTTTTATTGTAAATTTTTAAAAAAAACTTGAAATGGGTCAATTTTTTTTTTAATATCCAAAAAGTAAAATAGTTCACTTATTTGTACAATTGTAACTTTTATTTTTCTGTCATAAAAATTCTGTTATGGTTAATCATAAAAAATTAAATTTTAAAAACCAATCAGATAATATATATTTCTGCTGCTCTATCACTGTCAACAATATTTCATGTGAAGAAGGTCCATTATGAGGGACTGGTAGTATTGTTATTTCTTTTGTTCTTTTTTAAGTCAATAACAAACATTTAATCAATAGCAAGAAAAAAGACAGACGCATGCTTACCTTATCGCCGGAAGTCTCCCATTCTCTTTTTTGAATGTGTGCAGTGCAAGGAACCCCCAGTGAATACTTTCAGGGGCCTGCAAAACAGATTAAAGAAAAATAAATTAAAACCTAAAAAGTAAAATTTCAAGGGTTAAAAGACAATAATAAAAAAGCGTATTCAATTCTAATGACTTTTTTCTCACAAATTTTTCAAATAGCAACATCCAAATTATGTCAAGCAGTCGTTTATATCAATCTTAATTTTTCAGTACAAAGTGAATAGTGTTACAATATTGACTGGCCATGCGTGAGACTGGTTTGGTTTGGTAGTTTTGTTTTACGGCATATTAACCCTTTTTGGGTTATTTAATGCCGAATCTGGTCATTATAGTAAAAGATTTATGCTTCAAGTTCTAAAAATAAAATAAAAAAGGGGAGGGAGAAAGGGAGAGGGGCTGTTGTTTTTGTTTTTGGTTTTGTAGAACATAATTAAGTTTTACAAAAAAAAAAAAAAAAAAAAAAAAAAAACGTCAATGTAGGTGAATTTCGTCTCAGGGAGCCACAGGGCAGCCTGATCTGGTATCACCAGGGTGTGTGAGACTGGGATAATTCTACGTAAGCATGATCAAGAGAAAGTTGAGTATAGTTTCTTTCTAAACCTGAAAGCTTATAGATTATCCGTTGCATCATGGAACGAGAGCAAGCTACCCCCGGTGGATTAAATAAAGGGTTCTGTTCGAAATTCTGTACAGATTCTTGAGTTCGACAAGATATACCTGAAGAAGGTCAGATGTTACATCAACTGAAACTTTGTGAGAATAACATCCAAGATAGGGAACAGTAGTCCAAATAATACAAATTATCAATCCTCATCTCAAAAATTTCGAAACATTGTAACAAAAGTGTTAACAGTTCTATAAATGTATCTTATGTAGCTTGTTGTTGATGTGCAACTGTAATATTTATAAAACTAACAATGAAGAAAGTTGTGACTAAATAATAACTCTTGTTTACTTTAATGTAAATAATAAACCCCTGATGTAAGAAAATATGAAGGATTATTACATATTTGAGCATCCGTAGAGTTTACAAATGGTGAAACTAAAATTTATGTAGCCTACTTTATATATAAGATATACTATTTGAAAACTTTTTAATCTCCTGCCAAGTTTCATATTACCGGGACAACTTTTCATATATATATATATATATATATATATATACACACACACATCAATTTTGCTTCTTTTTGTTCAATTTAAAACAGACCAATTACATAATTTATTAAATAAGCCTAGAAACATATTAAAATTAGTTTTTTTTTCTATTTTAAATATTTAAATCTTTAATGTTTTTATTCAGTAAATATTACAAAGTTATTAATTTTTATTTTTAGTAAAAAACAATCTTTATGTTTGAGAAAAAAAATCATCCCTTGCCATTAAAAAAAAATGGAAATTCGCCCACTATACAGCGGCAAGGATGGCACTGCAGTCTCGACTGAAGAATGGCCAGAGAAACTCTTTGGTGGAGCAGCTATTCACATTCCCTAACTTCCCTCTCCAAAATGATGATCATAATCACATAGAAGTTCAATTGTGCTCTGACTAAAAACTGAAGTCTCAACAGAAACTCATTAAAAAACATATTGAGTTTATGCTCTTCAGTCCTCAGAGAAATTGACAGATAAATAAAATGTGTATTTGTAAATTACTTACTTGAAATCGGCTAAAATCTGGAGTAATCAAAGTTGGCTTTTTTAGTTGCTCTTCAAGGGATTCCTGATGAAGAATAACAAACAAATAACAACAATCTTTTTTGAAAGCAATCAGATAAAACAATTCTTAATCTTTTGTAAAAACAAATGAAAAGTTTTAAGTCAATATTTGCTTAAATGCTTCTGACAATTTTTGCATCAGGTAAGATCTTATAAGAGTCTTAAAGAATTTAATATTTCTGAGAATTTGCTGGCAAAAAATTAGTGGTTGAAAAAATAAGACATTAAAAGTATGGGAAGTAACAAAACTGTGGCAATTTCATTTATTTTTTTTATAAATTATTATATAATTATTATGTTTTTAAACATTAGAAGGCAGTGGCTATGGGTCAATCGTACAAAAGAAATGAAAAGCTTGATAACTGCTTCATGTAACTAAATATTAGTTTTGGGTACTAAATCTGAAACTAGCAGTGACTCAAAACTGTATTCAGTGGGAGTATACTGGTAGTGTATCCTCATTGGAATCTCTCCTTGGTATATTTCCAACAGAAGTTAGACTTTGCGGCGAGTGGTGGAGCACAGAATCAGTTAATAATTATTTTTCTTTTAGGGCAAAAGAAATTTTAAAACAAACAAAAGGGCAGGTGAAGGGCTTTTTAGTCTTGATGGGCAATCGCCTAGAGATGGTGTCTCAATAAAAATACTGGTCACCATCACCTCACTGGGCTGGTGTCAGGTAAAGCATCTTGCCTATAAAAATTTTGCCTCAATTTATGTAATGTTTTCAAAGTTAATGTGTCGAACTTCAGACTGTGCAGTTTGAATGGTGGAAGCTTGCGAGGAAGGTCAAGAGGAGAGATTGGTGAGTTTCTTGAGAGGAAACTTATTGAACTATGTTGTGTCTAAGAAGCACAATGGAGAGGTAAACCTGTCAGAATTATTGTGGGAAAGAATGCAAGATATAAGCTGTTTTGGATGGGAAATGAAAAGGGAACAGGTTGTGTTGGTATATTTATGACAGAGAAATGGATAGATAAAGTGATTGAAGTTAATTGTGTAAGTGATTAAATCATACTGTTGAAGTTGGTGGGAAAATTTTCACAGCAATATCTGTTTATGCACCACAATGTGGTTTGAGTGAAGATGCGAAAAATAAGTTTACGGCTTATTATAGTAACTAGTGAAGTTGGTAAGAAGAAAGTATTTGGTGTGACAGGAAATTTGAATTGTCATGTTGAAAGGCCTCTGGTGGGGTTGAGAGTGTTCATGGAGGAAATGGATATGGTGATAGGAATGCAGTAGGAGAAAGAATCTTAGAATTTGGTCTTGTCCTTCACATATTGGTTCCAGATACTATTTAAAAAAAAGACACACTATCTCGTTACGTATGAATCTGGAACAGCAAAGACTCAAGTAAAGGACGGAAAGCTCTTGGGTGATGTAAAAATAATGCCAGGTGAAGAAATTGTGACGCAGCATAAACCAATTATTTATGACTTTAATCTGAAGAAGGCTCATAAGATAAAGAGAAAGTTTATTCCCAGGAGAAGGGTGTGGAGGTTGAATTAAAAGTATTATAATTGCCAATAAGAAGTTACAACAATAACTGAAAATTGGCTAGTCAAAATCAAAGTTTGATATGTCAGCTTAAATGCTATTTAGGTCCAACTTTTAAAATCTCACAAGATAACTTTGTATGTTAGAGATATATTATTATATTACAGCTGAGTTAATTAACGTTTGTTTTCCTAAAGCTTTTTTCTTATATTTTCAACACACAAAATACATGCTAAAATATTTGTCAGTTTTGGGATTGAGTTATGTTTGAAACAAACTGCATTTTAATTGTTCTACTTGGCCACAATTTGCAATTAACTCATCATCAAGTAACCCATCTCTTACTAACTTTCTATCCATCAGTTTCACCCTCTATCAATGTATGTTGTTGTGCCCCCTCCCACTCTATGCATTGTCCATTATTCTTCCTTCCATTACTCTTTCGTTCTGTTTATTAACCATTATAAACAACAGAGAATATCACCAGTGGTAATATTATTAGAGAGAGAGAGAGAGAGAGAGAGAGAGAGTGTGGAAATTTCTGGACGTTTTTCTAAGTAATTCAACGGTTACTTCCCTTTGTTGAAGGGTCGGGGGGGCCCTACGTGCAGGTCGAAGGTCATGTGGATATTGCGTGGGTGTTATGTTGTGAAGGCCATGGGGTGTCACGTGATTTCTATTTTTAGCAATGATGCATTGTCGTGTCTGGAGATATCGGCGCGAAATTTAGTCAGAACAGATTTGAACGTTGGGCAGGAAAGACCTGCGAACTGTTTCTCCGTCCACGTGGGGACGTTAAATTTGCAAGAATTTCTACTTAAAGAAATTTAAGAGATATGATATCTCTTGGAAATATTCCCCTCGGTCAAGAATATTATCCTTGGGAAGAGATATGATATCTCTTGGCTGAATTGCATGTTGTTTATGAAATATTTTCCCCTCGGTCAAGAATTGTCCTTGGGAAGTTGTTTCAAGCCAGATACTTGAAATAAGGAGATGGAGAATGTGAGCGAGACAAGATGAACTCCATGCAAGAAATTGCCTATGTTGAAGAGCTTGGCTCCCGAGAACTGAAATACTTTGCAACACAGATCGATTCGAGAGATGTAACTGTGCCAGTTTTATCCTTGCTTTCGCGCGTGATTGCCGTTCAAGACTTGGAATGAAGAAGTTGAACGAGATAGCTCCGGGGACGAAGTTGCCTATGTTGAAGAGCTTAGCTCCCGAGAGTTGAAATACTTTGCTGTCGAGAAGATTCTAATCAGAGATTAAGAATCATAGAGATTGATCGTCTTCGCAACACAGATCGATTTGAGATATTCAACTGTGCCAGTTGAATCAGTACATTCGCGCGTGATTGCCTTTCAAGACGAACGATGGAAAATAGTGAGTATTATGTTTATTTGAAATGTGTACTGTTCTTGTGCCATACATATTGCGTTGGATTTGCTAAAAGAAAATATTGAAGAAAAAGAAGAAGAAAAGAACTTTCTGACAGACGTTTGATAAAATAAAAAAAGAGTTAATTTTATCGTGGAAATTATGTTGGACTTCGGCACGGTTTGTTAATTTTATTTCTTTTGATTGTAAATTTGGTGAAAAGAAAAAAAAGAGACTTTTGATTGATTTGTAAGAATACGGACTTTATAGTAAGTTCATGTTTTAAAAGGATTTATTCCTTAACTTAGATTGTGTCAATTTTTGTTGTATCTAACTTTAATGTCCAGAAGTACTGATGTGTATTTTTTTGAGTTTTATTTTTTTTGTATGTTATCCAGGAATAATTTATTTATTCCAGCTTTGGAAAAAAAAGCAGTCCAGGCTACCTTTTTTTGTAAATAAAACTTTATTTTAACTTTTACGAACATCTTGTATTCCTCCATTCCTTATCTCTTGTTATAATTTTTTTATGATAATTGTCCTAGATAACATAACCATCGTTTAGAGCGGTTTTTCGTTAACGACACGAAAATTCCGACAAGAGAGAAGAAGCGTAAGGAAATTTTGGATTTTGTCTCTTAATATTTAACTGACTTTTCAAACTGACTTTATCCTGATTCAAGTCATCTAACCTGAGCTCAATGGAGATTAAATGTTTTTCTAGAGCATATATATATATATATATATATATATATATATATGAATAAAATATATAAGCTCTGTTTGACATTGAGTGTTAACCATTGAGCTGACGCTTATCTGCAACATTTAGTTATACTCTGGTGAATTGTAAGATTTTATTTATTTTTATAAAATATTTGTGTTATGTAATCTAGAGATATAGCATAATTTTTAGTTCTTCAACCAAACTTTTCTATATATATATATATATATATATATATATATATATATATATATATATATATATATATATATATATGTATGTGTGTGTGTACCGTTATTTAATTTTGTAATTTTTTTTATTATTAAAAGTTGAGATGATTGATAAGAGATGTCTAAATAAGTATAATAAATTAAAAAAATTATTTTCTAAAAATTATAAAATTTTAAAGAATTAAATATTTATTTATTAAAAAAGATTAACTATCATTAATTATTATTTAAAAAAATTTTTTAAACCCAGAATGAAAGATGAGCAGAAAAAGGGTGGATCAATTTGTACTCACATGAGATCCTTTTTCTGGAACCTTCACTTGCATAGCAATTCCTCCATGATCATAAGGATCAAATTCTTCAATACTCGTATCACAAATCTCAAACATATAAGGAGATAATACTGAAGAAAAAAATAAAAACAAAAGCAAATGAAATCATTTCCCTGGAATATTGAGAAAACAACAAAATTATTATTTCATATAATAGTTAGAACTGTAAAATAAACAACTTATATTGCAGTAATCTTCAAAATATAAAACCTAGCTTACAAAGAAGGTTTGTCTGGTTTATGGCAGATCAACTATTTCTATTTAAGGTTATTTAATGTTGAAAAAAAACCTATTGTAAACTATTCAGTGTATATAACTACTTGAGCATAAATTGCTATTTTACCTGTAGTTGGTGTATGTGTGTACGTGTATGTAAGGAGAGGGAGGGGGGTCATACCTTTCTCATTTGTGCAAGATTGAAAGCAATAAATTTGGTAGATTCGCTGAATGGTTTGCAGTTTCAAAAGAAATACACAAATGAATAAAAGCCATGTATGAAAGATATTCGTGATAATCAATGAAATAATTAATAATAATATTAGTAATGAAATAATTCATTAGAATTTGTATATACTAATGCTCCGAACACAACTGAAATGCATGTATTACTGGGGGCTAACAAATTGTAAATTAAAAATTATTTTAAATTTCCAATTATTGAGTATCACTTTCTACTGAGAACTGCTTCAAAAGAAATTTTTGTTTTTTTTGCATCTTCTGGGTGTTATCTCTTTGTAAAGGTGGTTACTGAGTTTCGACTATGGGTATAATACAACACATTTCGTCTGTGAAATGAAGGGGAATGTAAAGTAATTAAAGTGGCCTAAAAAATCTATAAATTCTAGTTTTAATAAAATAAATAGTTTATATTAACGTTCATTTATAATAATACTGAAAATTTTATTGAGATCAGATAATTTTCTGACTTTTGCTGAATTTCTTTTTATTAAATAACACATTACTTAGATTTTTATTGTCTGACACTACCTTAAACACAAATTTCATATCGCTTAGGACGTCAGCCGGTTAAATTCCAGTTTTGCAGCAAAGTTACAAGAGAGGCAATCCATTTCGAATAATTGTAACTTACCATTTACAGTGCACTTCTTGCCATTGAGGGCTGCCATTCCCTTAATTTCTTTAAAGGTCACAATGTCACCAGTTTGGAGATGATGCATTCGATTCTCAAGACAAGTGACAACACCGGGGTTCGCCTGCAGAAAAGAACACGCGATAATGCATATGAATTACACACAGGGAATAGAAGACAATGGAAGAAATGAAAGTATTTTCTCTTAATTTCAGAAATTTAAGTTCATCAAAACATGACAAGGTGTTGCCCAGGAAAACTGATGAACCAAAAATTATTATTAATTTCAAATTTATAATCAATAAGAGGCTAAAAGCCGAATTTTCCCCCATAAATAGTTTTTTAAAAATGTAAAGAATAAATAAAAAAAAGAAATTGGTGGTAAAAGAAAAAGAAAAATATTAGCTGTACATTTTGTGATGTGGGGGCGGGAAGAAGAAATTTGTATTTTTGGTCAAAAGTAATTAAGAAAATCATGATTACAAAAATGTCGATCTGTATTATTCTGTTAATGTAGAATATATTGGTATTCGCGATTTTAGGAATTAAAAAGTAAGATGTAATTTTTGTATTTTAATATAGTAAATTAATGTTAATAAACCCATAATTTAAAGAATGTAATTAAGTTTAAAGGTAATGTAATACATGATTTTAAAAGATTTTCAAGAGGAGTGAACACTGAAAAGTGTATGGAAGCACAGAAGTGAAATGATAGTATTTGTCTTGCATATGTAAGGTGTATTTTTAGCAGACTAAACATTCTATTCTGTCTCCTGAAATTTTAAAAAGTCCACTCCAGCCATTAAAACCCCAATAGTAATAATTTATGCATACTATACATTATATATATATATATATATATATATATATATATATATATATATACAGGGCGTTACGGAGCCCTCCAAAAAGGAGCGCACTCCTTTTTACTGGAGTGAAGGAGAGGAGGGCTCATTTTATATTCAGTGGGAGTGAAGCGGGAGCAACTCCATTTGGGATTAAAGAGCGGTGGTTTTATCGCTCTGTGCTCCAAAATTATTTGATTTTTATTTCTTTTAAACATTGTTTTATTCAGCAATAAAAAGGAAAAGAAAAGAAAGTCTCAGAGTTTACTCTGAGTTATTTTTTAATATTATATCTGTTAAATGTATATTAGATATGGAGAGAGAGAGGGAGAGGGAGGGAAAGACAGAGAGAAAGAAGGAGAACATTTGAAGTTCTCAGATTTTTACATCTATGTGTTAAATTTTTGATGGGACAGTTTTCTTAAGGCAGAAGACAGACAATTTGGCACCAAATGTCTTTAAATGCGCCAGTGAGTCTATAGATGTCTTTGAAGTTATTTTCTTATAGATTTGAACTTTTTTTGTAAGATGTTTATTGTGATTGAATAAATAAGACAATTTTTCTTTCAATTTGTGTTTTTAAATAAAGAATTTTAGGTTTAATTATACTATAGAAGCCGTTGGATTTTCTCACCCATCTCGCTCGCTATTCACCCAAATGTTCGATAAAATCGATTTTTGGGGTGAAATGGTACATTTTGTCCTGACAAAAAATTCTAATTTATTTTTTAGCATATATAAAATTGAACTTTTATGCCACATTTTTACCCGTCGTCTTTTCGACGACAATTTTTGTTATTCTTAAATTCACGACTAGTATGTTTTAACCTTTTCATGTTTGTTTTTAAATTCGTTAAATTACATTAAAACTTGCTTTTGTAAATAAAATGTTCAAAGTTTTTTTTGTGTGTAATAAAATGTTACAGCAGTAAAAATATCTTTAGTCCAAGAAAAAAATATATTTAGTTCAAGGAAAAATACAATAAAAACCAACATGGCCGCCAGCAATAAGTTTCATCCTAAATTTGGGCGAAGACCAAGCGAAATGAGCGAAAGAAAACAGCGGTCCCTATTCTACAATGTTTAAACTTAAATTAAAGAAAATATCTTAAATTTTAATTTAAAAGAGAAAATAATTAGACTTTCTGAGAAATTTGTTGTTTTTTTAGAACCGAAAGTAGATTAGATATCTTTCTTTATCTTAAAAAATCTATTATCGAATATTAAAATTGTAAACAGTTTGCTTTTGTTAGAGATTTCAAATATAGACGTTTCACCTTTTTTTTCAAATTTTTAATTGTAATAAATGTTTTTGCCCGACCTAGGAAAACTCGCTCCAGTTAATTTTTTTTTTTGGGGGGGGGGGGGGGGGGGGTATTTGACCCGATATTTTTTCAACTCCCAAGGTCTAGGCCAGATATTTTGTATGAAATTTTAAGACATTAAATGGATCTCTGAATTGTTTATTGATCATTTATTGATATTTTTTGGGCAATTTATGAAAAATATTTTTTCATTCAATCTTTAAAAAATAAACTTAATTGGTTTTTTTTCGCCTCAAATTGTACTATAGAAAAAAATGGATAAATCGATTTGTTTGAAAGTACTTGCGCGTTTCTCTGTTATAAATAATAATATACATTATACAATATAGTTACGCTAGTAAAACAAACAAATATTAAACTGGCTGTCTCTCCTCTTCCAGAGAAATGTTTTCTTTAAAAAAAAATCACTAATAATGTTTAAAAGTAAAACTTTATTTACTTAAAACAAATCCAAATTCCCTTCCAAAATAAATAGAAAAGATATCGGGTAAAATTTTCCTTTCCTAAAAAAATAGGTTGTTAATGTAATGAAAATTAAAATTGTTTTAAAATACTTCAGGGATTTTTCTATTTCTATTTTATACCTCAGGAAACGAAAATTTACGTATAATCCTATACTTCGTCCGACATGTTCTATAACATTAATGGCCACATTCAAGCCCGAGACAATGAACGCCGCGGGAGGCACTGTATTGTTCCCTCGCTAAAAACTGGTGGGAAAATACGAACCATTTTTGAAACGAGCTTACCTGTACAGGGGTCACAACTCTTCAATGCCATGCCTAGGTGTATTCGGGATATAAAAAATGCTGCTGTGGAACAATTTAAGCGCTCTCTTGATGCCTACCTCGCTAATATCCCGGACCAACCCCAAATTGTCGGATACACGGCGTGCAGGCAAGCTGACACCAATTCTATCGTGCACATGCAAGCACATGCTGGTGCGGTTCCTTTGTCTCACAGGATCCTCACATCAGCCAGGGCGAGTTGAACAACCAGCAAGCCTGAACACGCCTGTTCGAAGCACCAGACAAAAAAAAAAAAAAAAAAAAAAAAACTCTCAAAATATTAGCGAGATTTTGTCAAATATTATCTTACGGTCTTACACTTAAAGTGACATCCCAACCCATATCAATGAGATCCTTTGACGCCCACCCCTATCGTTCGACCATTCATTGGCAGAATATAACGTTCATGAAAAAAGGTAAATTTTCATTATGGAGCGCTGAAAAAGAGCCGCTTCTTTTTTATAGGAGTTGAAGCAGGAGCGGCTCCTTTTTGAAAATGGGGAGCGTGAGAGGAGCCAGCTCCAATTTTGGGCGTTGGAGCAGGAGTGGGAGCAGCTCCAAAAGCAGTGGAGCGCGTAAAGCCCTGTATATATATATATATATATTGTGCGTAGTGTGCAGATATTTTTTCATGGCTTTACTTCATAAAACAAGATGACTGCTTTTTCTGTATAGCGATTTTTAAGTCTCTCTTTGAGTGGAGATGTAATCAATGCGAGTTGTTTGTTTTTTGGATTTTCGTTTACTGCCTTGTTATGATTTTTTTCTGAAAGAGAACTTTTTGGGTTTCTGAGGAGTCCATAGAAGAAAGATCCGGGATTGACACACAAATTTTGGATGCTCTTTTGTGAAAGAAACGGTCTGTAAATGTACCAACGTTTTTGCTTTGAAAAGATGATCAGTAGGTGAATAAAATCTTGGTCACTGGAATGTAGCATAATATTGTTTATATATATATATATATATATATATAAAAACTATGATTCTTATGTTAGGTGCATTTTTAATATTATAAAATGAAGAAGTGTACTTCATACGTGTGGCAGTGTTTTTTTGTTATTTTGTAATGCAGTGAATGATGTGTTTGTTGTAACGTAATCTGTTATTCCATAATGTAAAGATGTTATGTGTTTCGAATAGCAGAATGATATTCCCGTAATCTGTAACTGGCGGCATTTCAAAATCATTGAATAAGCGTGAAGAAAATGTTATTTAAAGAAATCTATTTTTAATGGTGGCGAATGAAACATGTATTAGTTGGTTGAAATAAAAATATAACTATGATAACTTCATATGCGTAGAAGTGTGTTTGTTTTATTTTGTAATGCAGCATGTTATGTGTTTGTTGTAATGTAAATCGGTATTCCATAACGTATAGATGTTATGTATTTGTTAAAGCAGAATGATATTCCCATAATTGACGATAATTAACGGTTCCGAATGAAATAAAAGTCTGGCAGTGTTTTAAGTGGTGGGTAGAGTAGATAATTTGCAGTGAGTAAGTATAGTGACTACTGTTAATGTGGATGTTGTATTTGAGAGAGTAAGTGATCTAGGAATAAATATAGTAATTATTATAGGTTGAAAAAATTATGCGAATTTTGCTGCAAACATGCTTGAGTGAATACGAGTATTGCAGTGGGTATTTTAGTAGTGTATGATGCATGCGGTTATTTTCTTATACTCGTCAAAGATACAGCGGAAAAAAACAGTCCACTTTATATATGTATATAGATAACATGTTGACTTTGAAAAGGATGAACATGTTTTTCAAGGCTCTGTAAGTTCGATGTTTGTTGATAAAAAAAATGAATTCAATCTAAAAGAATGCAATCAATAAACGAAGTGATATACGATGAAAAATGCCCCAAACCTCCCATAAATATAAAAATTTTGGTGTGGATCTTTTTATTTTGTTCATTTTACATCATAAATTAGTTGGGTTTTTTTAGTCAAAGTCTGCCAATTTTCACCATCTCTTGACTCCTAAAGCGATGAACTTGTGTAAAGTCAGACTCCAGAGCTCTACTAAGACCAGGTAAATAATACACAACATTATATGCATTGAAAAAATAAATACAACAAATTTCTCAAAAAATAAACGACAATCAAGAAGTTTTCATTTAGTTGCAAGGAATTGATGGATAAGAAAATTTACCTTTGTGATATTTGCAATAAATACTTCCTTCGGTTCTTCTCCATTCGTATCAACAATATCAAATTCACTACCAAAGTCAGAGAAAGTTCCGCAGAAAACACCAAACACATCACCAGATATAAACTGAAAAATTTGTCAGAAAGATCAAGATATAAAAAATAAAATTATTCATTCTAATAATAAAGACTGGTATTTCTACTACATCGATTCACAAGTAAAGAACATAAGATACACATATCTATTGTCATCCATTATTTGCAAATTATTTGATAATCTGATGTAGGGCTGTCAAAATTATGTATACTTTGATATTATCGATACATCTTAAAACGATATGATAAATATTATATATGTTAGATACAGAAGCCATATACTGTTCAAATTTTCTTTCTTTTTCCTTTTGTTTTTTTCATTTTGAATTTGTGGCTTACAGTTATCCACTCATCCTTTTGATCTCCCCTCCCTCTATCCTAACCGGATTTTTGACCTAGCTTTAAGCAGTGGTAACTATTAACCTCCTCACCTTCATTTTACTTCTTTTTCTTTCCCTCTACTCGTCTCTTTCTATTACTCATTCTTCTTTCATGCAGGCTTAAAGGTATGTGACATGCCATGGATGGCGTTTTATCATAGGACTCTTTTTCATGGTATCTAAAGTAACATTGAACATCGTTATTTTTTTCATTTGACAACCCTGTTATATGCTAATTAAATACTCCCAAATTACTATGAAAATTAAATCCAAGATTTACAGAAACCTTGAATTTTGAAATGTTTAGCATTTTGACAGGATAAAATCACAATATTAGATATCAACAAAGAAAATGTTACTCAGACACCAAACATTTGGAAACTTTGTAGGAATAACAACATTTCATGGGTCACTTGAAATATTAAGACTTACTTTTATAACCAATATTCATTTTCTTTTTAAACAAAAACATTCTACAGACTGAAACATTTTTAGAGAATATCATTATGGCTGGACATGTATAACAAATAGCATATGTTTTGTTGGCCTCTTGTTACAAGAGATGATGGATACACTCTGGAAGAATGCCTGTGCAAAGAGGAGTTTATAGTGAAGCAAGTGTTGAGCAATCATCAACCACACTTCTTCTGAAACAGCATTACTTACGTCCAGTGTCAAGGAGAAATCGAAGATGATTGAAAGCAAGGCTGGGATAAGCAGAGGAAGACTAGTGACACTTCAGAGTTTTTCTTCAACTAGACTAGTTTCTTTACCAAGGCTTCAGAATATAATTTATTCTACGACTCACCAATAGGTGGAGGGAGAGGGAAGATTGATTCATACCTTTGTACCAGCCATTAGTAAAAGTGGTTCAATAGCTGCAGCAGAACACAAATATAGAGTTCAAAGTTCAAATCTGGAAACACAGGCACTTTAAAAAAAAAAATTATTTTTTAACTTGAGTTCACCCCGGACAAGGCATACTGCCACTGAGACGTAAGGGGCTACTATGGATCAGGGGCCAGAAATTAAAGAGGGCATCCTAAGTGAAGAGTTGTGCAGCGAGATGTTTGTTCACATTACATTTAAATTTCTGCATGTCGGTAGTCAAGGAAACAGGGAGCGAGTTCCAAAGGTTGGCAGCTCGAGGAAAGAAGCTATTAGAGTAGAAAGCTCTCCAGCATCTCGGGACCTCCTCGGTCAATGAATGGGATTTAGCTGTTTGTTGAAGTGGTCGGGTGTATTTATGTCGAGGGGGCACCAGATCAGCAAGTTCATCGGAGCACATTCCATTGAAGTACTTGTAAAACAAGCACAGAGATGCAACATTGCGTCGATGAGACAGCGGCTGGAGCAGGGTGGATAGTGATGGACCAATTAGATTAGCGACTCTTTTTTGGACCCTGTCTAAGATGGAGAGACTAGTGGATGATGCACCAGCCCAGATGTGACAACAATACTCCATGCATGGGTGAATGGTGGCCTTGTAGAGATATAGGATACTGGCAGGTGAAAGAAGTTTTCTAGCATGGTAGAGCGCACTTTCCTTGCAGCAGCCTTGGCAATGTCTTCTATGTATTTGTTTCAACTCATGTTACCTGTGAATATTAGTGTTGTAAACCATGTAATTTAGGTTATAATAATTAATAACTCGTAAAACAAAATGGATGACTTTTCAACAGAAAGATTTAACAGATTTATTAAAAGTGAAATTAGAATGAAATGAGTTATTTAGCCGCTGTAACGCGAGATGATATATGAGACAGTCTGATCCGTGGTCAACGTTTTCTTTTCACTCTGGCAAGACACTATCGACAAAGAGCGATAACTCTTAACCTTACCGAATGATGCAAGGGAGATAAATCGTTTTGTTAGTTATTCCTAACATCTCCCCGTTTTAGTCTTTAACTGTATCGAGCGCACCTGGGGTCAACTTGGAGGTGCTTGACTCTAGTGCGACTGCGCTTTGGCCAAGTTCTGGGAGGTCTTTGATAATTTTCATCTAAATTTGTCTGTATGAGAGGTGGTGGAGATGGCAGTTCAAATGTGTCCATTAACAAATACAAATGGAATGGTTGTTCTGTTGTCCACTAAGTTGCCTACAGAGTATCTGAGATGCAACTGGTTTTTATGCCGTGCCCAGAATTGATTTCCGACTTGAACATCATACAGAAATTGTCCATTTATTTTGCGGATGATGCCTGGTACCCAGTTTGGCCGGCCAGGTCTGTAATTACTGCTCTGAGGTGACAATGTGGACACCACCTCACATATTTGGTTGAGTGGAATGTCGAGAAGACCTAGTAACTCGATAAAATCAAGTCCCAGCAAATTATGGCATGAGTTTGTTATGTATACGGTGCCTGACACCGTTTTTCCTTTCATTTTGACGGTAGTGGGTAATTGACCCGTGATGTGAACACAATCTCCAGAAGCACTCTGTTCTACCTGACTTGTTGGTGTCAATGAAGGCTGGCCTATGGCTTCCCATAGTTTTTGTGATATAATAGTTATATCTGATGCTGTATCGATCTGCAATTGAATAGGATGGCCATTCAATTGTACTGTAACATATTTTCGTTTGGATTTTTGTTTTGAGAAAAAAGTTGCTATCAGACTGTTTGTTTTTGAAAAACTGTTTGTTTTTGAACTGTGTTGATGTCGTTGCCTGTTGTGTGTATGTGAGGTTTGCCTATTATGGGTTGGTTTTCGTCCTGGAGGGGTGCAAAATCCCTCTTTATGTCCGAGTCGATTGCAGCTGCGACAGTGGTGTGCCTTGAAGGTGCAGTATCGCACAAAATGCCAGTTGCCACGATTCCAACAAGCTGTTGGGGGCTGGACTGATTTTGAAGTTGGTGAGGTGGGCCGACGTTGTTTTTGAACTGTGTTTACCATGGATGCTTGTTGTACCATAGTTGAATCATGTTTTAGATTCACTAGATGCTGGCATTCCACGGCAACTTGTTGCAATGTTATGTCTGGATTTTGTTCTATTTTTGACAAAATCCGTGTGCTGTTCCCCTTCTGATTTCAAACCACACACAAAAATCAAACATTTGAACTGAGCATTTGTGATGGAAGAGATTTTAAAACGTTCACATTCTTTGTTTACAAGGCCTGCATAGGTTGAAAAATCGGTCGAGGAAGATTTCGTTATGTTAAGACAATTAAAACGCATATTGAATAATGAAATATGCTCACCGAGAATCTGAGTGAGAATTTGTACTGTGTTTTGAAAATCGTAGTCACAAGAATGTTTTGGCAATATGTAATTTACATACCGATCATGTTCCGACGTCCCAAGTTTACGTAATAGAAGTCTTACCTTCCAGTCATCAGCTTGATCCTTGAAATCCACTCGAAAAATGTCCTCGAAACGCGCAAACCATGTTTCGAACGTCGAATTTGCCATTGGGTCATAATAAAATTCCGTTATTGTTTGTGAAATGAAATCTGTAGATGTCCTAAGATTTGTTTCTGAAATCGACGATGTAGGTGTGGAAAATCTCTCTGAAAATAATTCCATTAACCGTAATTGCTGTTCTAATAATTGTTTAATTGTAGAATGTATTTTTTTGTTTTGAAAAAATTGTAAGTCAATCTAATCCTCCGTCGCTACTGTTGTAAACCATGTAATTTAGGTTATAATAATTAATAACTCGTAAAACAAAATGGATGACTTTTCAACAGAAAGGTTTAACAGATTTATTAAAAGTGAAATTAGAATGAAATGAGTTATTTAGCCGCTGTAACGCGAGATGAAATATGAGACAGTCTGATCTGTGGTCAATGTTTTCTTTTCACTCCGGCAAGACACTATCGACAAGGGGCGATAACTCTTAACCTTACCAAATGATGCAAGGGAGATAAATCGTTTTGTTAGTTATTCCTAACAATTAGGCTGAGGGTTTTGAACATTGGACTCTTGGTATCAATGGTAATTGGTGGTTGAAAAGGTTTCTTCTTCTTGTTAAAGGAAAGGAGCTTTGTTTTAGTGGCATTAAATATTACCATCCATTTGTATTATTTGTGTCCCCATTCAACTACAGACTGGAGGTCATTTTCTAAGGATTCAGCCATTGCCTCGGATATGTATGCATCTGTTTTCCCTATATGTCGAGAGTAGAGCGTGGTATCATCAGCAAAAATACCCATCTCAGACACAATGTCATCAGGGAGGTCGTTTATGAAAATCAGGAACAATAAAGGTCCAAGGATTGATCCCTGGAGTACACCCGCATTTATGTACTGTTGCTTGAATGAACAGCCATCAACGACAACCTGAATCTTTCTTTTGGATAGGAGGAATCTAATTATATTAAGTATACGTCCAGAAATACCATACAAACTGATTTTCATGAGAAGACCTTCATGCCAGACCTTGTCAAAGGCCTTGGATATATCAAGCTTAACCTGCCTTGTCCAGTGTATAGTATATTCGTTCAGAGATGACCGTTAGGATATCCGCAGTAGATTGTGCTTGCCTAAATCCATACTGATGGTCAGAAAGAAGTTGAGCATTAATAAGATGGTGGACTATCGCTAGATTGATTAAAGATTCAAAGATTTTAGCGAAGAGCGGGAATAGACTGATAGGTCGATAATTATGAGGGTCAGTTCTATCCTCAGAGTTCTTGAAGACTGATACACAGATGCAATTTTCCAGCAATCAGGGAAGCAAGATTCAGCAAGGCATGCGTAACAGAGTTTTGAGAGGACAGGGGCCAGCTCAGCAGAGCATTTCTTTATTACTATTATTGGGATAATATCAGGCCCACATGCTTTGGAAGTGTCAAGGATTTTTATGATATCCCGGACATGGGAAGGAGTGATGATCAGGTCATCAAGTGTGGCTTTAGTTAGCAATGGGAAATTTGAGAGGGAGTGAATTGCGGAGTCCAGAGTGGAGTTCAAGGCGAATCGCTGGGCAAGTAGTTCAGCTTTGTCAGTTGACGTGGAAGCAACATCACTGTGGTTGGACAGCAGGGGAACTTTAGATTTCCCATTGTTTACCACACTATTATAGATTTTCCAGGAATCGCAAGTTTCTAGTTTCTGTGACTCAATGCGTTTTCTGGTCATCTTGTTATATTTTTTTTAGCTGCGGCTATTACGATCTAACAATGATTTCTTGATGCTACAAATTTCTGTCTAATTTTACTTATGACGGTTGAATTGATGGAATGCTTGCTGCCTCTGAGCAATAGCAGCTACACAGTTTGAGGTGAACCATTGGGAAGAGTGGGCTTGCGATAGCATTTCCAGGTGGGGACATATGCTTTAATGCCTATTTTGACCCATTCGGTTATCTCAGCAGAGAGGGAAAAAGTTTCACTCTATGGGGCATCTCTGGTGTGATCTCTGATGGATTCCCAATCAGTCCGTTTGAAGTATCTTGTCATTTTGAGTAACGGCTGATTGGCTTTGGGATGAGACTTTAGGGTTATATCTATCATTACCACAAGGTGATCAGCGTTCTCAAGCATGATATGAGCATTCGTTGCACAAGTCTTGGGCAGTGAGGGCAAGAACAGATCGAGAAGTGAGGCTTGCTGGTTCTCATGGTCTGAGAAGCAGGTCGGAAAGGTGAGAGTAGGTATCCCAAACCAAACTTTACTTTTATATCTAGAAACCTTTAATGTGGCTACATAGATCTTTGCAAAATGTAAACAATGATACCAAATTTATTTTGGAAGCATAATTAGCCACCGGATTATGATGGTTCAAATTTGTTGAAAATTAGAAAGTTTTCCATCTACGTGCTATGGGTCGATAAACCAATTTTCATAGTGTATAACTAAAAATGCAGGCTTCAAATAAGTGAAAAATCCTTACAAATATAATGTCCTCTTGTGGAAAATAATAATTATAATGGAAGCAATAATTATTAGATCATGCCAGTTTAAACATTGGGCAAAATCCCATTACCTCTCAAAGAAACATACAAAAATGACACGGAAGTGCAACTGTGAATGTTCATATAAGATTCATTTCAACAGCTAACACATTGAATCTTCTTAATTTGATTCATAGAACATTAGAGATCAAGCTAGATTTTTCTTTTAATAGTAAATCAATAAAACAAAACTCAGATTTGAACCATGTAAAAACAGACAGAAAAACAATTTGATAATAGGGCATAATTTCATTCACTCAAGTTGAAAACTTGAGTGAATGAAAAAAAACAATAAGATTTACTGAAGAATAATACCTTACCTTTACAGGTGGATCTTGTTGGCGACAAAACTTGTTCACTTTAAGTTGAATATCCAGTGAACATTCAGTCAAAATGACACACTGTGAAAAAGGAAAAATTAAAAAAAGGAAAATTCAAGTGAAACTCTTTAGGAGTTTTGTATTCAACTAATGAAAACTCGAACTATTTAAATCTAGATAAGTGAAGGAATGAAATAAAAGATCATTCATAGTTAAAGAATGAAATCACTGAGTACTGTTAACTGATTGGTTTGGTTTTACGGCATATCAACCCATTTTAGATTATTTAATGCCGGATCTGAATCAATAGCAAAAATGAAGTCCTTATTTGAACAGCTGTAAAGAAATTCTCACCAATTCTTATTAATACTAAACTTAATGGAAGAAAAGGAGGAAAGTATAAATCCGGCAGAGCAATCTTTTTCGAGAAGTGGCTGCATGAGCCAAGGTTCATCATATGGTGTCCGTACTGCTAGAAAAAAATTCAAAGTCATTTTTTGTTGAAAATATTTCAACCATTTTCACTATGGAAAATCATACACCAAGAAATAGGAAGCAGTTGAGTTTTTTTTTTTCCTCCTCAATAAAAAGATTTTTTTCTTTTCTATAAAAAAAATTAACTCTCGATTAGCAAACGTTACTGTCATCATACATTATGGCATAGTTGGAAAAACAAAATCAATGGATTCTATACAAATTATGATTCAAATTTAAAAAAAAAAAAAAAAAAAAAAAAAAAAAAAATCGAGAATTACATTTAATGAAACTTATTAATTATTGTCAAACACAGAATTTATAGTAAAGTTGAAAATAAAGACATTTATAACAAACAACATTTCTTAACTTTGACTGATTCGGACTACTATTCTGGTCTTAGTTGCTATTTTCATAATGTTTCGGCCGATGTAACCTCTAATCTTCTTCAGGTGCATCTTTGCAAACTTGGTAATATTTATGTTCAACTCTGGAACACATACACAATTTGAAATAGAACCTTTTATTTAATCCATGAGAGTAGATTTTTCTCATTCCGTCAGCCATGATCGGGTAGAAGTGTTATTGTCATCCTTAGTTATTGCCTTTAGTAAGGATTGAACTTTAACCTTCAGAAGAATAACATAAAAAATACTTAAGACTTCTACCCGGCGGTCATGGCTGAGGGAACGAGAACAGTCTAACCCCGTCAGGTTATATAAATATTGTACATGTTCCTGTATACAACATTAAGATTCCCGAGTTCGAAAAAATGCATATGAAAAAAGTTGGAGCTTACATCGGCGAAACATTGTGAGAATAACATCCAAGATGAAAATAGTAGTCCAAAAAATCCAAATAATACAAATTATTAATCCTCATCTAAAAAATTCTGAAACATACTGTGCGTATTTTTATTGTTATTACTTATTATTATAGGGCAGTCAGCGCTATATAGACATATATGTTTATATTATCTTTAGACATATAAACATTTATAAAATCCATAGTATCGGGTGCTGTGTGGATGTGTCCCGAGTATATGCGTGTTCGTTAAATCAAGCAATGTTGCATGCAAAAGTAATAATTTACAAATAAAAAGAGGTAGTTCAAATAAGACGTTTATTGAACGAGTGTATGTGGAATGATGAGATGTGCTGTGTGTATATATGTGTTGTATGTAGAACATATATCGAGCAGAAACAGTCTGAATTGTGTATACAAAGAAATGAAGGTAGAAAGTCTCTGAATGTGTAAAAGGAGAAATTGTCTGTTTCCAGGAATATGTATGTGGTGGAAAGTCTCTTAGTGTATACACGAAAAAATTGAATGTCTTGCCGCGGTGAACAGTACATGTGTTGGTTGTTGTTTTGCTGATGCCGGTTGAACAAAAAAGAGCGTGATTTTCCGTTTACACAGGTTTTTATAATCAGAAGGGCAGATAACTCTGGTGTCGCTTTTCAGCGCCACCTG
Organism: Sepiola atlantica; assembly: GCA_963556195.1. NCBI lineage: Eukaryota > Metazoa > Mollusca > Cephalopoda > Sepiida > Sepiolidae > Sepiola > Sepiola atlantica. The sequence goes on along the minus strand of OY744520.1, from coordinate 166,549,060 downwards.
TAGGTGAAAAGCGACACCTAACGGCCAACCGGTGTAGTTATGTTTGAAAGGAGGAGGTAACTGCTACAATAGCCAGCAAATTATCTCATGGTAATCAACACCTTTAACCGTTATGCCACAGGTTCATCTGAATTAACAATCAGTTCTCCTGAGGGTTAAAGGTTTAATCCTTACTACAGGTGATAATAATGAATTACATTAAATAATTAACACTTTTACCTGGTATTATATAGGTTCCAGAGTTCGACAAAGTTTTCCAACTTCGGAAAGATGCATCTGAAGAAAGTCAAGGGTTACATCGGCCAAAACGTTGTGAAAATAACAACCAAGTTGAAAAATAGTAGTCCAAATAATCCAAATTATCAATCCTCATCTAAAAGACATTCTGAAACATAATTCTTAACTTTTCTAAAAAGATTGGATTGTATTTGGTTTATCACAAAATAATTCATGAGACTTGAAAAAATATCTTACTAATCTTTGTTAATTTTAGAAAAATTACAGGAAGGTAATTGAATTAATTTATTGCGCAATCAACTTCTAAATGCTGTTGGCCAATCAAAATCAGTCATTTACAAAAAGAAAGTAGAAGGAGAAGGATGTGAGGTAAGGAGGAGGAGAATAGCAAAGTTATTAAGAGATTTCATGATGTTATCCTACAGATGTTTTCACTTGCAGCTACATATCGAAAGAAAATAAAAAGGAAAAAAAAACGATTGTATAAATTGAGACATGTCTGGAAGAAGTAGAAATTTTAAGTATATATTTGAAAATTATTAAGAACGCATGCAAAGTGTTAAAATGAAAACTGGGGGAAATGAATAGGTCAGTGAGTGCTAAAATAAGATGCTTGGAAGGTGAATAGCATCAGTAAAATGTCAGAAAATAAAGTTAGATTTTGTTATGCATTTACAAAATGGTGGATGAGAGAAGGAACACATTTCTTCTTTTTATTGAAGAAGAAAAAAAAAACTCAAAGGTAAAAACTATGAAATATAAATTCTCTGAATAAAGCAAAATATTATAATGGAGATTATGTGTGTCACCAAAATTCTATCACTACTTACATCACAATTCCTTTAAGTTGTCATAACTTTTATTTCAGATGATTTTATTTAAAATCTGTTAAGCATCAAGAAATGTAATCTATTATTTATATAGTTGACTGAAATGCTATTTAATTTATATATAACAGATTTAGACATGACAACAAAAATCATTTGTGAATGTTCCATATTTGAAATTCTGTACTTTTCATTAAATGCATTTTTGTGAGATCGTCTCACCTTCCTTTTACTCAATCTTCAGGTGCTTATTAGCAAATGCCAGACACCTGGATTTCATAACAGTCGTGAGCTGAAATTGGTTTAAATGATTTAGAACCAGACTCAGTGTGAAACTTACAAACAACAAACATTTCTACATTCTTTAAACTAAATTACACATGTTATGTCTCTTCTACTAAGAACGTTTCAACTAATTCTTTCATTGCCTTTAAAAGGATGTTCTAGTTTTTTTTTAATTCACAAGGGAAGAATTCACATCTGTTTTGCTACAAACTAATTATATTCTAATTGTGTTTGCTTAAAATAGGCCTCTCCATGACAAGATAAAATTTGAGCCACAATTTAGATTTATCTTAAAACAAGGATTTTTTCCATAATTTTCACACACAGATCAAAATGTCTTCTAAGTTGACAATGACAAAACACTTTATACATTGATAATGGCTGACGTGCTGATATTGGCTTATAACATCATGCAACAGCATACGATGCAATACCATTTAAAAACAAAAATAACATTATTCTATCATCATAGTATAAACTTTTGTTAATGACGAGATTGGAGCATGCACTTTATCTATACGAATATGAGAGTGATGTGTGTTTATGCTAACTACTTTTAGGCTATTAAACCTAGGAATGTGAAATTTGAAAGAAATGATCTCCCATATCTGTGAACACCGTTTTACATTTATTTTTTTTATTTTATAAAGGATCAATGGAGCATGAAAGTCTGTTATGTTATTCCAAAAGAAAAATCGTTTTTTTACTTCTGATTGTCATGGGATTTAAGCCATCGTCACACGATAGGAAATTATACAGATTCTCAAAATGTTGATCAATGAAGTCTGAACACCACAAAATTAAAACTTTTCTTAGCTAAAGTATATAATCTGTATTTTCATACATTCCATCATCGAGTATATATTTTTTTTTTATTGCTTTAAAGTATTTTAGAGGTTCATCTTGTTGCCCTTATTAAACTTACTAAATGGTTAAAGGAAATCCATCGGAGGACTTCTATTGCATCTAGTACAGTATAAAACAAGTGAACCGTTTATAATAGATCATGTTTTAAAATTGAATAACCCCCCAAAAGGCTGACTTTCTATTTAACAGACAACTCGAACAAAACCAGCAACAGAATGAAAGCATTTATATATCGTATCTTGTCTAGAATCAGTATGATTCCCAGTCATTTTACCAAAGATCGGTGGAGTATGAGTGCATACTTCTTGGAGTACAAATGAGTCTTTCGGACTCAATTCTCTTTGGTTTTTTGGCTAAGAGCAAAGTGCCTAATTTGTCCTGAATGTAAAATTTTACATTTTGTGCAATTTAAAAAAAAAACTTTTTATGAAAATCGCTCCAGACAAGGCATGAAGCCACTTGATTAAAACAAAAAATTTCGTTCCAAAAACTAAAAAAAAAAAAACTAAGACAAAATAACTTTTCTAAATTCAGTCATACTCGTTTGTAACTTAAAACAAAAACAAGCGACGTAGCTTAACCGATCTCCAGTTTTAAGGTTAACGTAAGGTAAAATTAAAGGGAACCAACCGACCGACTGACATAGCGAGTAATGGAGATGTGAAGGTTGCATCTAAAAAGCTAATGATATTTTATAAGATTTTGATTTCCACTTATTTTCAGTTTTGATATGCGAGTTACACATATTACAGTAAAATACTTAAAAGTAAAGATTTCAATAGATAGAAATATTTCAACATCTCGCCACAAATTCGTTTTTGTTTTATAAAAAAAAAGGAGGGAAAAGTGTGCTGTGACCTAATTAGAAAAGATATCTGTCTGGTTGATTTCCGATCGACAACAATGACATCATACAAATCACAATCTACCCACACAGACGCCTTTTAAAAAAGTTAGTTAAGAAAAGAATCCTACCTACTTGAGTGTATGACCAACGTAATGCATTGCTATCATTGTCACTACTACCAAGGTACCTATCTACGTCACAATGCAAACTCTCACTGATGAAAATGCTGCAATTTTATTGCTCCTTTGAAGTGAATTGACGATCTTGGACAAAGTTTGAAAATGAAAACAATTTAAAAATAACAAGATCTTTGATTCATGGACGAAAAAAGAATTCTATTAGACGGATCATCTATATCAATTTATACAGTAATAACGAAATCAAATTTACTCTAATCTTTAATAATTAAATCATTGTGTACAGTGCTCAGCAGGTGTACTAGAACTCATCAAAAGTGCATCGTGTATAGTACATAAGATAATGTACGATTGTCAGGGAAACGAACAGTGTAGAAGCTATGATATACAAGTGTGAATATGTATGGAGAGGGAACGTTATATACCTCCCTGGGAGGTTAGGCACAAGGCCAGTTTTATCTTACTCCCACAAGGTAAGATGTGACCCAAGGTCGGGTCGGGAAAGTGGGACTTGAAAAGCCAGCGCCCGAAAAGGTGAGCACTCTGGCCATTAAAAATTGCCTGGGCAGTCCCGTCGGCATTCCCCGGTAGGGGCGCCTCAGGCAGTAAGCAATAAACTTACTCCTCCCCAAAGAGGGGAGGCAAAGCCTGAGAAGGTGGACCTCCTAGAACTGCACAGGACTGTCCCATAGACCGGCGTAAATCAAGCCCCGAAGGCCAAGATGATATCAGTCTATGGAGTGCAGTATCCATCGGAACAGATACTACACTTTGATCTTGGCCAAAAGGCCATCCAATTGAATGGAGGGGGGAAAATCAGGTGTAATTTGGGCGAATCTCAGGAAGCATGACGCTTTTAAAGGATGCAGTGTCTCGGCAGCCAACAACTGAAGCAGGCAGTTTGTTCCATGCTTCAGCAATTCTGAGCATGAAAAAATGTTTCTGTAAGTCATGGGTGCTGTGCTGTTTTCTGACTTTGTAGGCATGTCCATGTCTGTTAGCCACATGAAGTTCAAAAAGGTGCTCAGCTTTTTTTCTTGACAAGATGGATAATAAATTTGTGGGGGTTTACCAACTTAGTTGGTAAAAATCGGAGCTTCAATGAATCCAAACCCAAGGAAACAAGGCGTTCAGAGTATGGAAGGTGTCTGATTGAGGGTATTCACTTGGTTGCATTCTCTGAACAGTTTCCAGGTGTAATGCATTCACCCCTATTGTACTTTGAGGGAGCCACATACAAAAAGTTGTAAAGTTCCTCAAATGGTTAGATGTGACGTTGCTTCTTATGGTTATGTGTCACTGAGTCAGTATTTTAGCTGAGGATGCCATGTTATATCAGACTCGAAAACACAAAAAGAATTTTTCATTGCTTATTTTTATTGCTGGTATTTTTCAGCATTACCTTACTCTCACACTAGTTTCTTTATGTACTGTGGATGTGTCACCGGCTTCACCAGTAGGAGTAAGTACACATGACATCCTCACAACTTGGTGACAACCTTTGCTCTAATGTTTGTTTTTTTTTTGTTTTTTTTTTTCATCGCTGATAGTATTTCTCAAAATTGTTTATATTTTTATGCATTCCTTCTTCAAACAGCAAATGTTTATTTCTCAAATCCACTCCTAACTCACAATATGTCAAAACACATTCAGTCTTGAATTCCGAATCACATTCCAATCTTAACCTACATTCTATCAGCCAACTTTTGTAACCCCAGCTCTCATCATCATAATAGCTATTACGAATTATCATCATTATTATAATCAACACTATTTTTTTCTTTCTCCAACTTCCCCGGGGTAATTCTCATTATACAAGCTGTCAATGTTCTGAGCAAACTGTGTTGACTCAGTTTCTCCTGCTCTTGGCATTATTAAAACTCAGATAAAATAACAATAAGGATCACAGAAAATGAAGATTCATAACAAAAAGTAAAAATACAATACATAAAAAAACTTACTTGAAACTCAGCCAAATAAGCCAGATCAGTATCATCATTGAGTTCTTGTGTAAGTGTGTTAACAGTTACATAGGGATTTAGTTCAGCAATTCTTTGGCAACTAGCTTCAGCCCTGAAAAGAATTTAAAAAATAACTTATATTATCAAGATAAAATGGTTGGAAATAATTTTTAAAAAAGTAGAAATAAACTGAACTGTGCAGACTTCTTTTGAGTATCTATGAGGGCATTCAATAAATAAGGTGACTTTTGCAATAAAATGAATTACATTTCACACAAAAAAGTTTTGTTTTATTTTTCAATATAATCTCTATTCTCCAGTTAAAAAAAACAAGCCTTTGTATTTTTTTCAGTAAAGAAATCTTTAAACTGAGTCTTTGGCCATTTGTTCATTGTGTTCTTCACTTTATCGCTTGGAAACTGTGTTTGACAAAGAAATTCTCCGAGGAGACCAAACAAATAGAAATCAGAGGAGAGGGCTGGATTTTGATAGCAAGGAAGATGCGGCAACCGTTCCCAACCAAACTGATTGATGGTTTCCCCTGTTCTTCCTGCAGTATGAGGCCTCAGAAGACTGAAGGTCTCTGTGTTTCTCTCTACACATCACAAATTCTTCTGTAAATTCCACACTGTCTGCATTTCTCAGCCATTTCATGACCAATCTCTGTTCAAACGTGGAGTTTTCAGTTTTATTTGCTGCCATATAAGATAGCCTCAAAACAAAAAGTTTAGATTTTTGGAAAATAATTCAAATTTGTTTTTTCTTCTATTGCAACATTTTGTTTTTACTTGCGAAAGTTCATTTTTTGATAATATTAATTTTTAATATTTGATCTAAATAAAAAGCTTTTTTTCCTATAGGAAAATTAAAAGGCATAAGAAAAAAAAATGGCACAATTATTCTGCGGTAAAAATACATTGAGTTTTAAAAGTTAGAAAATTAAAACCTTTTTAAAAAATCAGATAATTATTCCATCCCATTTTAATAACATTTTCAGAAGTTATTCATTAATCAATGAAATTATTTCTGAAACTATTTGAACATGTCTTCAAATATTTTAAAGAGCAGAAAAATTAAAATTACAAGAATATTTAGCAACAAAACACAAATGATTTTCTCACAACAAAAAATGCAAGCTAATGTCAATTATTATTCGTTAGTTTTACCTCAAATCAGTACATTTTTACATTTTAAAAAAATAATTCCAAACTTTAGACAAAATCTGGGGGCTTTTTGAATGTTAGTTAAACTGAATAAAATAGGATTTGTGGAGGATTATGACGAAAAATCAAAATTATCTTTAGTAATTACACAAAAATATTACAATTAACTTTTTAAATCCTGTATCATCGAGTAATGGGATGTGGGAGGCCAAAATAGTAAAAAAAAATTGTATATGAATTTATGAAAAAATTTTAAAAGCAGACCTGAACAAGTAAACTTGTTGATTTTTTTTCCTTCAGAAAAAAAGAAAACGCTTTAAATTTTAAGAGAGGTGTTCTGTTTGCAATGTTAATTTATTGTAAATTGCTTTTTCTTTGCAAGTCAAAAAATATACTACTAATTTAGGATTTTCAGTTTTCTCAAAAATTCTCTTTTCTTATAAAAAAAATATTTTAAAATATTTTCTGCAACTTCTGTTTTTATTATCTGCTAGACATAGTTATGTTTCTTGCTTGCATGAGAGGGAGGGGTAAATTTATAATGCATGTACACTGCAAACTACCCCCCCACCGGCAAAATTCAAAAAAAAATTAATAAATTGTATTTGTAATAAGAAGTACTTAATTCATAGTAATATGAATATTTTTTTGTGGAAAAATGAATACCAAACAAACTCCACCTTATTAATGTAAGTATATTCAGATTCTTCATGACATCTCGTTAACATGTGTTGTTATTAATTATTCTGAAGAGCAATCCGTATCGATCTCAGAATATGCAAAATATGACAACAAGCAAGAATAGATCAAAAAAATATTGCAGCCAATTTTTTATGGCAGAAAAAAAATGAATCTGTGCAATCAGGAACTTGACCACTATAGCAATTAGGTACCAGATGGAACTGAATATATTATTACTTTTTTATTATTAATGTCATTAACGTTAAAGAATAATTGTTGCATAATTTATAGACAATAACAATGTTGCACAAAAAAGACTTTTATTATTGCATTTCGCAGATCACTTGGTACAAGACGTTTTCACAACATTAATGGACACGGCGACAGACAATCAATAATTGATTTTGACCGAAACCACGATGCTGTTAATGTTAAATGGAAAAATTACCATTTTTTAAAATAATTACATAGTGTTCATAGAATACATCTACTAGCATACATGCGACTGGGGACCGCTTGTGAATTTGATACTCCCATGAAACTTCCTCCTTTGGACGAAGCCAGTTAAACCAGCGCAGGGTGAATGGCGTACCAGGTACTGGCATAGAATTTCTGTTTTGTAATTAAAGAATAAGAAATAATAAAATCTTAACTTTTATAAATGTAAATGTTCCCTGTTGATTTCCTTAATCAATCTAGCGATAGTCTGGCACCTAATTAATGCTAAACTTTTTTCTGAACGCCAGTATGGATTTTAACAAGCGCGTTCTACTGCGGATTTCCTAACGGTCATCTCTGAACGCATATATCATACACTGGACAAGGCAGGTGAAGCTAGGGCAGTAGCGCTTGATACATCCAAAGCCTTTCACAACGTCTGGCATAAAGAGCTTCTAAAAATTTACTCATATGGTATTACTGGACAAATATTTAATATAATTAGATCCTTCTTAACCAAAGGAAAGATTCAGGTTGTTCTCGATGGCCGTTCATCTAAGCAACATGACATAAATGCTAGTGTACCCCAAGGATCTATCCTTGGACCTTTATCGTTCCTGATAGATGACCTCCCTGATGACATCGAATCTGAGATAGGTATATTTGCTAACGACATCATGCTCTACTCTCGTCACGTGGGCAAAAGGTAACTTTTAATGCAACAAAGACAAAGCTCCTTTCCGTCAATAACTACAAGAAACCTCTTCAACCATCAATTGACATGGCAAATAACACCCTACCTGAGAGTTCAACATTCAAACTCCCCGGCCTAACATTCACAGGTAACATGAATTGGAACAAATACATAGAAGACATTGCCAAGGCTGCTGCAAAGAAGGTGGGCTCCCTCTACCGAGCTAGTAAACTCCTCACACCTGACATTATCCTGTATCTCTACAAAGTCACCATCCGCTCATGCATGGAGTATTGTTGCCACATCTGGGCTGGTGCATTATCCACTAGTCTCTCCCTCTTAGACAAGGTCCAAAAAAAAGTCGCCAACTCAATAGGTCCCTCACTATCCACCAAGCTCCAGCCCCTGTCCCATCGCCGCAATGTTGCATCCTTATGTTTGTTTTACAAATACTTCAATGGATTGTGGTCCGATGAACTTGCTGCTCTAGTGCCCCCGTCGATGTAAATACACCAGACCAACACAACAATCAGCTAAATCCCATCCATTCACTGTGGAGGTCCCCAGATGCCGAAGAGCCTTCTACTCCAAAAGCTTCTTTCCTCGTGCTGCCGGCCTCTGGAACTCTCTCCCTGCTCCCTGTTTCCCCGACTGTACAGACATGCAGAAGTTTAAAACTAATGTAAACAGACATCTCGCTGCACAGCTCCCAACTTAGGATGGCACCCAAAACTTCCACCCTAATTCTCAGTAGCCCCTTATGTCTACAGTGGCGGCCTTTCTTGTTTGGGGTGAACTATGTTAAAAAAAAAACATCCCAGAAGAATCGTTTCTTACTAATTCTAATGGTGCATAAATATTTTCATTGTCTTTGTGATTTGGAGGCTTTGATTTTATTATCGAATATCCATCTTAGGATATACTAAATAACGTTGTGCTTTTTCTAAACTGTATTTAAAATAACTTTCCTGTTTAGAAGGGTTTTTTCTTATCAAGTTAAATAAAACCCTAAAGAAAAAGCTCTCAGTGGAATGGCAAAAGAAACAAAAACATTATTTACCCATTGGTACCAGAGCTATAAAATTCTTGAGGAATCATGTCAATCAGAATTATTCACAAAGCTAAAGGACCATGGGATATTCAAAATGGGCTAGTAAAGTGATAAGAATTTCCTCAAGATATTATGTGTCTTTCCTGAAAAACAAAGATATCTCAGGGAAAATCGAAAAGGTATAAAGCGAATTATATTATTCCTAATTTATTGATAGAAAACCTAAATAAGAACAAAAAGCTATTTGCATTATATTGACAAAACAATTAAAAATTTTACATATATATATATTTGTTTTCTTTTGTTTTCCATTTATTAACAGAGTAATTAAAATAATCTTGCAAGATATTTCGGCCAATAGAACAAAGCAGTAATAACCAAGACAGAATAGAAATGATAAAAAACAATTGAAGTAACGATAAGACTTGCTGGTATTTGATCCTCCAAAGAAAATCATCTATTATTTTGAAAATGTTAATTTATTAGTAAGGATTTATTGCATCTAAAAATTGGCAACCATTAAGATTTTATAATATTAAAATAAGGAGATTTAGTGGTCTCCCATTAGAAAGCATTGGATACTTGAATTTAAGAAAGCGGTTGGAAGCCTAACAATGCATTTTTGTTTGTAAATAAATATTAATTTATTTAAAAGTCCCAAATTTTCGATGTAACACGTCCCCATCGGAGGGGGAGGGGTACAAGACATTTTTTTTTTCTTTCATAGCGACATGTTTATCGCTAGTAGAAGGTAGAACTCCGTAAGATGTTGATTCGGTAATAGTTCAAATGTCGACAGATTGCATTGAAAATTTGAGACTTTTAAATAAATTAATATTTATTTTTTTTAAAAATGCACTTTTAGGCTTCTAATCGCTTTCTAATATTAAAATATTTTACATTAGATAAACATTGTTTTATGCTTAGAAAAATGTATTCAAACAATGAAGATGAAACTGGGAAAAAATTATTTCGCAATTTCTTTAAAGCTTGTGTATTTGATGACAAATTTTCTAAGAATCAATTGATTGCATTTCTTATTTTCAATACAGGGTGAGCCAAAAGTAGGTGGACAGAAAAACATTTATTTAGAGATCACTTATACGTACAATTACATGTAATAAAACAATTATACTAATGAAAATTAAATGTTATTTATTAACGCAAGTGTTCAAACTGTTTTCCTTCTTGATTTACACAGCTTTGAAGTCTGCCTCTTACGCTTCGACAAAAAAATGTTTTTTACTGTCCACCTACTTTTGGCTCACCCTGTATATTTTAATTTGTTAACTACAATGAAAAGCCTATTTCATTAAAGAAGTCTGATTAAAAAATATCAAAAGTTAAAGAGGAAAATCAACTTTCTGATTGTCACAGAATTAACTGACTTGCTAATGAACTAAAACTCACATTGCCATTCATTAAAAAAACCCAACAGATTTCATTATGACAAGTTTTTCAAGTTGACAGTCAGAGGATAAAAAATTAGCATAAAGTGGATTCCAGGTTGTTTTTTTCTTCAGCAGACTACAAAGAACACAAGCCCCTTTTTTTAAAAGTACATTATTTTCTCTTTTGACACAAAATTAAAACTTTTTTAAAACATTGTTTATTAAACTTTAATCTAGACAGACATTTTTTTTACACTTCTGTTAGAAACTAAAAATATCAGAATACAAAAATAGAATGAAAGAAGCAATGGAAGGGACAGACTTTCTTTATTGTAACGTTTAAAACAATTCTTAAACTTGCTCATGCAATGAAAAGTAATTATTTTAATATCTTTAGTGTCAAGAAAGTGGAGTAATATATAAATAATTAAAAGAAAGAAAAAATTCAGATCAAATTCTGTTAAATATTTCATCAGACAGATCACAAAAATGTCCTTATAAATTCATTCTGTTGCCATTATTTATGAATTGATCCCATGTTATTCTTATGTTCTATACCAGTGTTATTGCTAACTCAATTAAGCAATTTGCTACAAAAATATATTACTCTATTAGAGAAAAAATTTGTAGTGGATTTAGTTTTTTTATAATCCTGAGACATCATTGGTTGTACACTTCAATAAGAGCTTGAACACCAAAATAATTCAAAACAATCTAAAAATATTTTCAATGATGGAAATTGTGAAAATAGAGCATACAGAACTGAAGTTATGGAATAAGTTATAATTTTTTTATAATTAACTAAGCCTCCTTTTAGAGGGTCTTAAAATGATTAAAAATTGCCCCAAATTTAAAGAATCTGTATAATTTTGTGTCATTTACTTAGGTTTAAATATTGTTGAAATCAAATTAAAAAATTATTTTCTTTGTTGGTTTCACGCTTACCCAATCCCTAAAAAATAATTTAAATTTAGGACAATCTGCATAGGAATTGGATAATTTCTGGCAAATTTCAGATTCCTAGGTCTAATAACCTAAAATAGTTAGCAGACACGCCTCTCTAAGATTAATATCGACAGAATATTTTCTAATCAACAGTCATTCACAAAAGTTTAAACCATGACAATAATAGAATAAAGTTATTTTTGTTTTTAAAAGGTATTGCATCATATACTTTTGCATGATGCTATAAGCCAATAGCAACACTTCAGACATTATCAATGCAGAAAGTGTTTTGTTATCAACATAGGAAGCATTTTGATCGGTAATTTGTGCCTCAAGTTTAGGAAAAAAATCTTTGTTTTAAGATCAACAGGAATGGTGGCTCAAATTGCCGCTCGATATAAAGAAACTTATTTTGAGCATCTGCAGTTAGCATATAATTAGGTTTTAGCAACAGCTGTGGACACTTCCATTGTGAAATTTGAAAAACAAAACAAATAAAATAGAGACTTTTAAGGACAACGAAAGAAAAAGCTAAGAAGTCCTTGTAAAAAAACACATGTGTGGCCCTGCTTGAAAAATGTACAAATGTTAGTTGTCTGAAAGTTTCATACAATCTAAGCTTGGAATTTGGTCTTAAACAATTAAAACGAACTCACAAAATCCAGTTAACAACTTCTATGAGATCCAGGTGTCTGGTATTTGCTAATGAGCACCTGAAGATTGAGTAAAAGTCTTGTGTGTTTTGATCAATCTATGCTGAAAAATGTGTATTGAATAAAAGAAAGGCCAGAAGACCTCCCAAGAAGGCATTTAATGAAAAGTGTAGAATTCCAACTATGAAACATTCACAAAATGATTTTGGCTTGTCATGTCTAAATCCGGAAGTAATAGACTCTATTTCTTGTCTCTTAAAACAGCAATGAATAAAAAAAAAAGTATGCTCAACTGAAAATGCTTATGTATATTGATCACTGATTCATATAAAAGCTTGACGGTCATACAAAACTTTTTCCCCCCAAAAACTAAGATTGCAACACTGGACTGGCTTTTAACCCCATATAACATCTATAGAGAATAGTGGAGAACACCCTTTCTTGCTTTGACAGAGTTCAAAATCGACTTCACAATCTAGTGGGGCATGACATCTTCTGTTATCTACAGTCCCTTTCTCACAGAAGAGACGTTGCTAATCTTTCACTACTCTTTCATTATTTCCATGGATAAGTGCTCGACTGAGCTTCAATCACTGGTTCCTCTTTGTAAGACATTCACAGCAATAACTCGTCTTACTATTACAACTTTCTTCCTCCGTGTACCTAACATCAAATGGAATTTCCATGAACAGAGTTTCTTTCCAAGAACTTCACATCTGTGGAACACATTACCATAAGATTGCTTCTCTGCTGGCTACAGCACAGTCATACCCACTCAGCCTTTTGGTCAAGATATCTGTTCCGATGGATACTGCACCCCATAGACTGGTATTGTCTTGGCCTTCGGGGCTTGATTTACGCCGATCTATAAGTCTGTCCTGTGCAGTTCTAGGAGGTCCACCCTCCCAGGCTTCGCTTTCCCTCTTTGGAGAGGAGTAAGTTTATTGCTTACTGCCTGAGGCGCCCCTACCGGGGAATACCGACAGGGCTGCCCAGGCAATTTTTAAACCCCACTTTTCCGACCCGACCTTGGGTCACATCTTACTTGTGGGAGTAAGATAAAAACTGGCCTTGTGCCTAACTCTTGGAGAGGAGTAAATCAATACCTAATTCTTTTCTTAAACTGTCTTCATAAGTCATCAAATTTTATTCATTCCATTCATTATTTTCAATCCTCTCATGATATTCATAATCATTCAACTGACAATCATTTCATCTCATTAACCTTTATCCTCAAGTGGATTTTAATAGAATAACATACAGACCAAATTCTGTTAAATATTTAAGTTTTCAGGACTGTGTTTTTTTTTTTACTAATAAACAACTATGTCGAATTTTAATGCTTTTTCCGGCATTTTATGGCTATTTTTGAAAAATAATAAACAACTTGATATCGTATTTTAATGTTTTGACCGACATTAATTGATTAAAAAAATATGTTACTAACTTTTAACGATCTTCTTTTTCTACTAAAAAATCCCCATACCGTATTTACATGTGACCGGCATTAATTGATTAAAACAAACAAAAATTCCATTACTAATTGTGAACGATTTTTTCTTTATTACTAATAAATATGCCTATACCATATTTAAATGTTTAAACTTTTAACAACAATTTTACCATGGCCATGTTTATTAGTAAAAAAACTAATAAACATGGCCATGGTAAAATTCTTTAGGTGGTGGGGCAAAATGAGTCACCATTGTGTCTCTTGAATAAAAACCCCATTTGGGCAAAACAAAAGGTGATAAGCTGTTCCAACCTGCAACATAACAGCAATAGGTACTTGGAGAGCTTTATATTTTTAACTACCACTAGTATAAAAAGACTTTAACAGGAAAAATACAGAACATCCCCATAAAATAATAACTAGGTGAAATATAGAATAGCACACAAATGTCATAAATACAACCTCTCGCAAGTCGTATTTTTACCTAGACAATTTTTCTTATCATTTCATATCCTCTGAATATAGCACACAAATGTCATAAACACAAGCTCATTAGTACAAATCTATTCAAATTACTGACTATTCTTACAAATAAGGAGCCGAATCAGTGCCACCACTCCAATAAAAATCTGAGATGACCCATCATGCCCCACTTTGGGAAGTTATTGATTTTTGGTAACTATGTCAGTAATGTCTCAATTTTTGATGTTTTCCCAGCCAAAGTTCTTTTTTTTTTCACAAGTAAGAGATGAGAAAACTTTATCATAAAAAAGTAAGCAAGTCAACCAGTAGCACTTTCCAAAGCTGATAACTTCAGAAAGGAGAGCAGAGGAAGAACTTTGAGTTGAGAGCAAATAAAATAAATCTGTGAGTTGACCCATTATTGCACACCTCACTCTACAAATGAAGGGGAACTTTTGGTTTTTCATATGCAGTGAAAAATTCTTTACAATTTTTAGATTTTTTTTTTTGGGGGGGGGGGTCGATGTGATTAAGCCTGTGCTACAAATCCAATAAAATAATGTGAATTTTCAGCATTTTACTAAAACAACAAAAAAGAAACTACAAAACGATTATACGGGTAAAAATAGGTTCTTGTTTTTTTCGTACATACATAGGAATCATATTTTTTCAGTTCTTTATTATTCTCTCCTTTTACACAATTTTTTTATTTTATTTTTCTCATCAGAGATAATCATCCAAATAATGATACAAGTTTAGTAGTTTTGTAGATAGCAATCTTACCTTTGTATTTCCTTTACTTTTTAGGCGCTCAGTTTTCTCTTTTCAACGATTTCATATTCGAACTAACGAAAAATAAGTAGAAAATCCCTTCAGCTGATTGTCTGATTCTTTCCAAGGAGAAAACACGCGAAACATGCCTTCAAAACAGAATTAGAGCAGTTGGCTCTCAAAAGAGAAGTCGACAAGCAGAGAAAGTAATGAGTAGTATCAAAGAGAGCGTTTGGCTTTATACTTCAGTAAAACTAAAAGTTGAGCTTAAGAGTCACATGAACGAGATAGGTATCTACAAGGACACTGATTTCGGCCACTTAACAACCATGATATTTGTGAAAATACATTGTGAGGTCTGTGTTTGTGCCGGATCGTTCAAGGTTGGACACGGGTCAGTTAGTAAATAATATAAAGGGCACATAAATTATTACGAGTAGAATAAGATTTCTCGAGTCGGAGCTTTTAAAATTTGAGGAGCCGTAGTCAAGCATTTGTGCTACAGACTCCACAGCCCTTTTGGTCTGAAGAGATTTTTAGAAGGACTTTTTCAGCTCAGTCTTAACTTAGAATAAACATACAAAACTATCGTTAATAAGGAAAGTAGGCATCTTTTGTCTTTGTTTAAACCCGTTATATCCATATGGTACACACATTGCAATCAATAACAGTCACAAAAGCTATTGATATTTTAACATTGAATGCCAAACGAACATGGCCTTGTACGAAAGATGGGTTTATCCAATAAATTGATTATTTATTGGATCTTTTTATCAAGATAAGTATGCATTTGAAATAAAAATTTAAAAATAGTTTCAGTCTGATGCTTTAGGCCAAGGATTTCAAATTCAACAATACAAAGGCTATTACATGATGAGGGAGTGGTGTAGTTGGCAAGAAGCAGTATCATACCTGTGCTTATTTTACAAACACTTTAATGGCATGTGTTCTCACAAACTTGCTGCACTTGTGCCTTCTTAGCATAAATACCCCGATCGACCCGACAATCAACAAAATTCCACCCCTTCACTGTAGAGGTATCCAGATGCCGGAAGACTTTCTAATCTAATAGCTTCTTTCCTTGGACTACTAGCCTTTGGAATTCCCTCCCTACTCCCTGTTTTCCTGACTGTACCACCATGAAGAAATTTAAATGTAATGCGAACAAACACCTTGTAACACAACTTCCCACCTGGAATGCTCCTGTTGGTATGATCCCTAATTCAACGTAGCCTCTTACGTCTCAATGGCAATGTGCCTTGTTTGGGATGAATAAAAGTTAAAACAAATATAAAAAGTATCACCATGGTGGTAGTAGGGGCAGGGTCATAAAATCCAGAGGGCCTCGCTGATAGAAGCACATTTTCTTTCATTTAAATTACTTTGTATTGCATTCACAGATTCAGAGGTGGTGGGGTGTGGGTGGATTTTGATTTCATGTATGTAGAGAAACAATTTGCACTTGGTGGAAAGATCAAATTCAATATTACTAATGTAAAAGTATGAAAGAGGCGAGAAATAAATTTATTAAGCTTACAAAAATTTGAGAAAAATATTAGATATGAAAATCATTTCTCATGAGCTGCAGAAAGACAGTTTGTGGAATGCGTGTTTGAGACCCCAACTTGATGCGCTGCAACTAATTTGAATGGTAATATCTGCTAATTTCAATACATATATTATTGATCTGTCGTGTGTGATTTTTTTTTTTTATTGCCTTTCCATGTCAGCGTATCTTTCAAGATATATCTGACAAAACTAACATTTTACTTACAAATTCCCAACAATTTTTGAATTAATAAATTATCTTATTACAGAATAATGTATTTAATTACTCACTTCACTCTCCCAAAGATGAAAAAGTTTACGAAGCATTTAGGACATACATGCTCCAATGCTACGACGTCTACATGTTTTCCAACTGATTGCTTAGTCAATAATTCTGCAACCATGATCCACAAAACTTTTATGTTGACACCATTTAGCCAGAGACTTGGGTAATTGGTTGGTCAAGTCGACAACCCCAAAATAAGAAAAACTTGCCATGAACATAAGAAATATTTATTGGAACACAGTTGGGTAAGACTATATACAAAACCAAACCTTATGTTGCTCTTGTTGGGAAGTAAATACAAGTTAAGGAATCTGACTGGTGCCAATTCTCAGTTGAGGAACTTTGAAATTTTCTTTGTGTCTTTGTTCCTTAGAAGAAGTTGAATTGGAAAGACTTTCTTAGTCTTTTTACATTCCTGTTTTCGATCAGTCGCTGACTTTTGTTTCTAACGAGACTCCTAAAAAGTTGGTTCTTTTATTGAGAATTTTCACTTGAGGCGGCAACTATTCTGATTGGTTAACCAATTACAGATCACTTCACATTATCTACTATTTAATGATTGAAACAAAACAAAATCATATATATATATATATATATATATATATATATATATAAGTATCATTAAAAATAACGGACATCTTGTGTCTGGATATTTTTTCTATGATTCTTTCCGTTTTTCTGATTAGGTTCTTAGTTTCAGACGGAAACTGGCTGATAAAATTGCCAAAGCTTCCCAAAGCGCTTTCGGACCCTTCCAGGTCCATCGTCAGTGGAGTAATGTTAACCAGGCATAGCTTTGGCAATTTTATCAGCCAGTTTCCATCTGAAACTAAGAACCTAATCAGAAAAACGGAAAGGATCATAGAAAAAATATCCAGACACAAGATGTCCGTTATTTTTAATGATACTTGTATAAAAGAAAAGATGCTGCCAAGATACACACACACATATATATATATATATATATATATATATATATGAGACTCATGTGAACTTGGGCTCACAAAAAATTATAATTCTCAAAACTGGTTTTGGCGGATTTAAAGCAGCAGCAACTGTAATTTTTTTTTTTTTTTATTTCTTTCATTTTTATGAAATGATATCGATAGGAGTCCAAACTTTCAGATTATAAATATTTCTCACCTTATCTAAAACTGTTACATTCAACTTTTCATCATCACTATCGGAATCAGGAGGTAACGATGTTTAAGTGGATAACGACACAAACTGACAACCTGTGTGAGCCAAGTACGAATTCAGTCAATTCCATAATACCATTTTCAGTTAGGGATGTTGGCAACCATTACATGGTTTCTCCTACAAGAATGCCGACAACAAAATTAAACCGGTCAACAAAGTTGTACCATTCTGATTTATGCGAATTTACTTTTTATCACTATCGTCTGTCATAATAATCTCTTCACTTTTTGTCAGTTTCATTGGATGAGGCGATATTTTCAATATGTTTTTGACAGAGAATGTCTATCACAGACAGATGTGTGCAATGCGTGATACATTGTTGGTGATCAGGTCTTATTTCTCTTCTTAATTTCACCATCATAGCAACACCATAGGTCGTACAGACAACAATGTGTTTATACAAATTCAACCAAAAGACCAAAAATTGTTGTCTTTCACATGCATATTTATGTTCATATATCATTTATTTTGAATTGATGAGTCTTCAACCAATGTCAATGAGTAGCAAATTCTCAGTGCTATTCCTTTTTTGAAATAATGGATGAGTTTTTCTTTTTATTTATGTAGTATTTCATTACCAAATTTATCGCACTATAAAAACTATTGTAAAACATTGAAAAAATAGTGTTATTTCTTGAAATGAATCTGAAACTGGTTATTACATATACTCAATGGGAAAGATCACCTGACTAGCACTAACAGCATTCTCTTGGCCAGCTATGAATAAATTGTAATCTTCAAATTATACGAATTGGCAAGGTATTAGAGTAGAAAATTAAAAGGCTAAGATATCAGGAGAGGGTGAGGGGGAAAGATTTAGATGTTGCGATTTGTTTCAATGAAACAGACATCACTCAGCTAATTAAATGCTGACTTACAGCATTTCTAACAAAATTCATCAAAGGAAGGCAGTAGAAATGTTTGACGGAAAGCAAACTACAAACATTAAAATTGGTTTTGGCAAATCGGTTCCAGTTTTAATGATCATCACATGAAAACCGTAACCTAATGAGAACTAAGTAAATCCAAATATGGCAAAGTATTATTTCAAAATTGAAGAAATTTTCTTCATTTTCAAAAAGGCATGAGGAACATTGTAAATATTGTTAGCAGAAGTTGTTAATATTAATTGTTAACAAGTGACCTCATTCTCACTTGAAGATTGCAAGAAGGCATGAAACGGCTGTTGATGGTGAAGTGTATGTATATATATATATATATATAATTTTTTCGACGCCGCTTAACTTCGGTGATCTAACGGGAACCGGTGTGTCAACGTGATTGTGCCGTATATATATATATACATATATATATATATATATATATATATATAATCACATACATATACAAACACATGGCCTATTATTATATTTTACTATTGCTAATAGTTTTCAACAAAGAGTTGAGGATCTGCTAATATCGTTTCTTTGACATGTTCAAAACATTTAGACATGAAATAAGGAAAATTGCACTTAAATACCTTTTGGATATTTCAATTTTGTCATTCTTAAATAATATAACTAAGTAATAATAATGTAAAATTGACAGAAATCTCAAAATAATGCAGGAGAAGTTTGAAAATTTCTCGTAAATCCTGACTGTGGAAATTGCATTTACTGTGAGATAACCAGATGAAATGATATTACTGAGGCAGCAACAATTCTTGTTTATGTGTGCGTGAAGAAGTGAATAAGATGAATGACTCATTTCACTCCCCCCCCCCCCCTTGTTGATAGATTGAGGAACCTCTAAAGTACAAAGACAAGTGAAGGATGATCTAATCAAAGTTTTTCAGACATAAAAAAGATTTAAAGAAGCAACAAAGAAATAAAATCTCATAAAAATTTCATCAGCTTTTGTGAGAAATGAAATGAAGATATTGAATGGAGAAGATTCAAAATACACATGTGTAGAGTTTGTTTTATCTGCTAAGTTTTTTTGTAAGCACTTTTCTCTTTGATAAATACAACTTGTATTTACGAAAAACTGCCCCTCACTTGTCGATTTAAAAAGAAGAAAAAGAAGTACAACCTTTCAAAAAAAAAAGCTGCCATTAAAAGCAAAAAATGAACAATTAGAATAAAAAATATTTTAATTTGTTTCTAGAAAGATAAAATAAGAATCTATAAGTTGATGAAAACAGAAAAAGGGTAAAGATTTCAGATTTAATCTTTTAAAATTAGATTAAATGTGTTTGAGAGATAAAGAGAGAGAGACAGACAGATAGATAGATAGAGCGAGAAAGAAAGAGAGACAGACAGAGCGAGAAAGAAAGAGAGACAGACAGAGAGAGAAAGAAAGAGACACAGACAGAGCGAGAAAGAAAGAGACACAGACAGAGCGAGAAAGAAAGAGACACAGACAGAGCGAGAAAGAAAGGGAGACAGACAGAGCGAGAAAGAAAGAGAGACAGACAGAGCGAGAAAGAAAGAGAGACAGACAGAGCGAGAAAGAAAGAGAGACAGACAGAGCGAGAAAGAAAGAGAGACAGACAGAGCAAGAGAGAGAGACAGAGCAAGAGAGAGAGACAGAGCAAGAGAGAGAGACAGAGCAAGAGAGAGAGAGAGAGCAAGAGAGAGAGAGAGAGACAGAGCAAGAGAGAGAGAGAGAGACAGAGCAAGAGAGAGAGAGAGAGACAGAGCAAGAGAGAGAGAGAGAGACAGAGCAAGAGAGAGAGAGAGAGAGACAGAGCAAGAGAGAGAGAGAGAGACAGAGCAAGAGAGAGAGACAGACAGAGCAAGAGAGAGAGAGAGAGAGAGAGACAGAGCAAGAGAGAGAGAGAGAGACAGAGCAAGAGAGAGAGAGAGAGACAGAGCAAGAGAGAGAGAGAGACAGAGCAAGAGAGAGAGAGAGACAGAGCAAGAGAGAGAGAGACAGAGCAAGAGAGAGAGACAGAGCAAGAGAGAGAGACAGAGCAAGAGAGAGAGACAGAGCAAGAGAGAGAGAGAGAAAGACAGAGCAAGAGAGAGAGAGAGAGAGAGACAGAACAAGAGAGAGAGAGACAGAACAAGAGAGAGAGACAGAGCAAGAGAGAGGGAGAGAGAGACAGAGCAAGAGAGAGAGAGAGAGAGAGAGAGACAGAGCAAGAGAGAGGGAGAGAGAGACAGAGCAAGAGAGAGGGAGAGAGAGACAGAGCAAGAGAGAGGGAGAGAGAGACAGAGCAAGAGAGAGAGAGACAGAGCAAGAGAGAGAGAGAGACAGAGCAAGAGAGAGAGAGACAGAGCAAGAGAGAGAGACAGAGCAAGAGAGAGAGAGAGACAGACAGAGCAAGTGAGAGAGAGAGAGACAGAGCAAGAGAGAGAGAGAGACAGAGCAAGAGAGAGAGACAGAGCAAGAGAGAGAGACAGAGCAAGAGAGAGAGACAGAGCAAGAGAGAGAGACAGAGCAAGAGAGACAGAGAGAGACAGAACAAGAGAGAGAGAGACAGAGAGAGACAGAGCAAGAGAGACAGAGAGAGACAGAGCAAGAGAGAGAGAGACAGAGCAAGAGAGAGAGAGACAGAGCAAGAGAGAGAGACAGAGCAAGAGAGAGAGACAGAGCAAGAGAGAGAGACAGAGCAAGAGAGAGAGAGACAGAGCAAGAGAGAGAGAGACAGAGCAAGAGAGACAGAGAGAGACAGAGCAAGAGAGACAGAGCAAGAGAGACAGAGCAAGAGAGAGAGACAGACAGAGCAAGAGAGAGAGAGAGAGAGAGAGACAGAGCAAGAGAGAGAGAGAGAGACAGAGCAAGAGAGAGAGAGAGAGACAGAGCAAGAGAGACAGAGCAAGAGAGACAGAGCAAGAGAGACAGAGCAAGAGAGAGAGAGACAGAGCAAGAGAGAGAGAGAGACAGAGCAAGAGAGAGAGAGAGACAGAGCAAGAGAGAGAGAGACAGAGCAAGAGAGAGAGAGAGACAGAGCAAGAGAGAGAGAGAGACAGAGCAAGAGAGAGAGAGAGACAGAGCAAGAGAGAGAGAGAGACAGAGCAAGAGAGAGAGAGAGACAGAGCAAGAGAGAGAGAGAGAGAGACAGAGCAAGAGAGAGAGAGAGACAGAACAAGAGAGAGAGAGAGACAGAGCAAGAGAGAAAGAGAGAGAGACAGAGCAAGAAAGAAAGAGAGAGAGACAGAGCAAGAAAGAGAGAGAGAGAGACAGAGCAAGAAAGAGAGAGAGAGACAGAGCAAGAAAGAGAGAGAGAGAGACAGAGCAAGAAAGAGAGAGAGAGAGACAGAGCAAGAAAGAGAGAGAGAGACAGAGCAAGAAAGAGAGAGAGAGACAGAGCAAGAAAGAGAGAGAGAGACAGAGCAAGAAAGAGAGAGAGAGAGACAGAGCAAGAGAGAGAGACAGAGCAAGAGAGAGAGACAGAGCAAGAAAGAGAGACAGAGCAAGAAAGAGAGACAGAGCGAGAAAGAAATGTCATCGACTCCTCTATCAGCTATCTCTCTCTCTCGTCTTTTTCTGTCTCTTTCCATCTGTCGGATGAGAGAGAGAGAGTTTTTGTTTTTATATCATTTTCTATTGTATGATTAAAGCAAAACCCAATGCCACTTTGAGTGAAATCTTCTTTTAAGTGATTGAACACTGATAGTTTTGTTGAGTAACATTTGAAATAATAGGGTAGCCAATTTCTTTTCTGCAACTTTTCTTCATTTACTTGGACATGTGAAAGTAAAGTGTTACATACAGCACTTTGTATCATCATCATCATCATCATCATCATCAACCGGTTTATTTGTTGAATCAGGCCACAATTAATCCTCTGATGAGGGTGAGGCCTGATTGTCTAGTCTCGAAATCTAAGTCTTCCTCTCCACTCCTGTCTTTGGCAAGGCTTGATGGAATCCATAGGCCCTGAAGATCCATGCATCCTGGGATCTACGAAGCCCAAGACATTACCAGCAGTATTAGTGCTACTGGCACTGCCTTTCTTTTTTCCTGCTGTATTTCGACTAGACATTGTATTTATACGTAAGTAATCGCACACGGTAAGTAATGACCAAGATCAGCATTGCTTAACTTTAGGGATCTCACAAGGATTAGTCTTTCAATTGGATGTGGCCATAAGGCATTCATTTATACCAGCGGGTCCCGTGTAAATTACACAAAATGATGTTTTCAATACTAATTATCTTGTTGCTAACCTATACATATTTGAATAAAATAGATTAAATTCAATTTGGCTCCAATTCATGAGTAGCATACAAAGATTTGGAAGGTCATTGTTTTTTATGTAAGCATGACACACAAAATAACACACACGCTATCGTATTAATATGCGTCTTCCCGGTCGTCCCGTCCCTACCGGCCCCCTTTGATGTAGAAAAAAAAAATCTTAGAGGTTTGTTGGGATCGAACTATAAACCAGTCGGGCAAACGTCAAAAACTGACGTCAAAATCTTACGTTGCTAACCGTTGCGCCAAAGGGAAATACTTGGAAATATTACGAAAATTAGGTGACTTGAATGCTTTTCCAAATCTAGGTGCGGCACGCATGCGCAGAACTTTTGATGTTAGCGTGATACACGAACACACACGCTATCGTATTAATATATAGATTATTTGCGATTACTCGATATGAAATATTTTCATTATTTGACGAGCAAAGAAACCCAGCGTTGTCTGGGAGTAATAACTTCAAACTTAAAACGTCTGGGGCATTTTTGTTTAATCACATTTTTCTTCTTTTTTTTTTTTCACATATTTTTGACTTCCTTTGAATTGAGATTTTATTTAGACATTTCTAATTCCAATTGTTTACCTTTCTGTAAAACCAAGGATAAATAACCAAACTGATTAGCATTGGTTTTTCTTTTCTTTTTTATAAACACAGATTATCAGTCAGATTATTATTTCCATGCACACAGAAAATACCCCCCCCCCCCCCCATAACTGGAGAAGATAACACAGCCCGACCGAGGGAAATGAGTTAAGATAAAACTTATCTGACAATTTCAATTTTTTTTTTTTTCATTAGATCTCCTACGCTTTAATTCCCAATATGCCATAGAAAGAATGTTCAAACAAGGCGATATACGATTCTGTTAGATTCATCAAAAGCTAAAATGATCTAAAATAACCACAAATTTATGAATAATAGAATAGAAGCTCTTGTCATGATTTAGCGATTTCAATTGAATATCTTGAAAAAAAAAATGCATAAAAATAGGAACCATTTTTAAAGAATACTCGATGACCCGTGACCTATTGGGCCAACGTTGGTACATTGTACATTAGATAAACAGATAGATGGATAAGGAAAAAAAATAATAGTAAAAATAAAATAATTTGGTTATGAAATTCAAGTCGCCAAAATTTATTTAGTCTCCTTGTAAACAAGTCGATCTTTTTTCTTTTACTCTTGGGCAACGCTGGATAAGTACAGTTCGTGTATGTATGTATATATTCCATGATAAATGCCAGTATACTGAAATCATATGCCATTAAGGGTATAACTACATATCAACAAAACCATTTCATTATCACATCACTACAGTATAAATCTCTATGCATGAGTGGATGAAGTTTGTGAGGTGCGCTGAAGAAAAATTCCTACCAGTAAAATACATAGCCCTGTTGTGCTCACATACCCTTAATGACAATAAAAGTGTAAAAATTTGGGAATTTCCTTGCTTTTGTACATTTAGTGTATATGAATTTTCATCTTAACCCTATTAAGGGCATATGATTTCAGTATACTGGCATTTATCATGGAATGTCACTACTTTTGTAAAGGCTATGCCTCAATACAATGGTCATTTTTAAGGTTTTGGGGAATTTTCTGGAAAACTAAGGTATATGGTAAACTGAAATTAAAATGCCATCAACTAGATCCTAGAACCTCTATCTCTGCCCAAAATCAGCTGAATCCATCAAATAGTTGATGAGATACAGAGTGGCACATACGTACGTACACACGGATAACACAAAATCATGCCTGTCCTTTCTGGATCTCTGGGTTGCCTTGACTAATGATGCTGAAATTCTACACACTTATAGAACCTATCAAAAGAAAATGTTGTGCAAAGTTTTAACTAATTTGGTTTATTGGTTTTTGAGTTATGATTGATCAAAGAAATGAGATTTCTAGCATAGGCGGTTTTTGAAGTCTATTAAGGGATAGAGCGCTCTCGCGCCTCCCTTGATTTCTATGTATAGAATTCATGAACCGATCATTATGAATTATGGAATATATATTCTAGGCAATACGATGAGTACACATATTTTTTTTGTACATTTTAACATTTAGGGGATGGGGTTCCCCGGAAACCACACCCTATCCCCCAAAAAAGAAAAAAATAATAATTAAAAACTAATGCTATACATTTTGTTTACACCCGTTCTGAAGCAGTTATTCTGATATATATATATATATATATATATATATATGAAAAGCTAACCTATAATTGAGACTGTGCATTTTCCTTATTTTAAAATACAAGAAAATGTATTCCATGATGATGCATGTAAAACTATTTAAAGAAGTAAAAATAAAAACAAAGACAAAAAGAAAACAAGAAATACATTTTTCAAATCTCCCGAGAGCAAGAAATTCATAAAATGGAAGTGCAGCACTTTATTTTCTCTACTCATTGTGGTGATGCTTTCTGTACTGTTTAATACAATCTGATAATTATGGGTAGGAAATAGTGAGTAGCCTGGATGTGTCAATTGAGGTGTGGTTTTCTATGACCCATCTCGATCAATCAATCAATCAAAAGAAAAGCTTATTAAATAGTCAAGGAAGTGACAAATTGATATTTCATGAGTCAGAAGGCATATTTTATACAATCAGAAGAACGCCCACATATATACATGTATTAAGTATTTTTCGGACTCTACGGTGGATCTAACCTCTCGGGTTAATACCAACAAAATGAAGAAGAAAAAACAAAGAAAAAGTCTCGCTCCTGAAAAAGATGTATTCATTAAAAGTCTCAACAAAAAAATAAATAAATGATTTTATCATTTAAAACTCGCACCATTTTTTTTTCTTCAAATTTCAATATATATATTAAGTAATTAATGGATTTAAAATATGACAGTACATTAAATGCTCCTTTTTAAAGGATAACTCATGTTTTTTATCAACAATTTTTTTTTTTAGTTCCAGAACACATTAATATATAAAATAAAAACTTTAAAAACAGTTCAGGTCAAATTCTGTAGAAGTATCAAACAAAACACACACACTTATTTTAGAATTTACAGTGGAGAATTAGTTTTGATATACCTTTAACGTTGTTTTTTTATTAACTTACTTACAAAGTATTCCAGACTAAATAAATATATATATATTAACAATACACATACTTCACTTCACTCACGGTCTGAAAATTCTTGCATAAGCTCTTAAAGCAAGTAGTCTTAATAATCAATCAATAATTGCCAGTTCTGGAAATCTCGACTTCGAGATCTGGAGACTGAATGTGATCTCTTGAAATTGAGAAAATAATCTCGAGATTGCAATGTATACTTTTTATTATTTGGATCATGTTAAAAAATGACCTGTGTATTTTTTTAGATTATTTTTTAACAAGATTCAATTATTCTAGACATTTATTTTAAATGTGCAACATTCTCCTCTGTGTCGCATTTGCATTTTTGGAAAAAATACTGCAAGAAATAAATCTTATCCAAAAGCAAGTCCAAGAACTGGGAGCAGAGATATGCCACATAGGGAGTTGTTGTTCTTTGTATTGGACCTAATCAATCACATAAGAGAGAGAACGGTTTGAGAGGGTTGATTTGGGACTTTTTATTCTAGATATAGGGTTGCTGTGGAGGCACCCTGGTTGAGCAAATCCAATGTTGTTTTTTATTTGCTTGGGGGTTGATTTTGTAATGAAGATTATTGTAAAGTGATCTTGATATGTAGAGTGATTTTATTGGGATTGCTTTGTTTGAAAAAAAAAAAAAATGTTTTTTGTTAATTGTTATAGAAAAGGAAAAAGGGGTAGAAAATGCTGCACAAGCAACCGGTCGTGGGGACTAACTGTCTGATTTTCATTTTACTGAAATGTGTATGCGGGTGTGCTCTTAAAAAAAGAGTTAATAAAAAAGAAATTGTATAATATGAAAGAGAAGCTTAGCATATGTTGTTGTAGTTTGTCAAATAAAAAAATGAACGGTTGGAATCAGAAATACTTGTGTTATTTACATTTTTAAATTGAGAGAGAGCGAGAGCGAGAGCGAGAGAGAGAGAGAGAGAGAGACCTTTAGCCCAGTAAAGTCAGTGGATATAATTAATGAAAGATAAAGATGAATAAAATGTTGATTGGGCCATTTAGTTAGTAATGATATTACACCAAGGTTATATAAAATTTGTTCATATACATAGTTTGAAATGTGGGGGTGATGTCTCGGTGGGGGTGGAGAGGGGGGGGGCGGAGAAACCTGTGTTGAGATTTTCTTTGTTGAGATTGTGAGTGGGAGCAGCGCTTAGGAAGTAGCGTAAAGTGATGGGAAATATACAGAGAGATTCTAGTTTGGTTTGGACTGGAGATATTGCCCCAGAACCTAAACTTTGGTATTGACAGCGATGGCGGTGACCCGGGTTGCTGGAGGGTGAAAGGAACTGGATTGTTCCAAAGAAGCCCATGTCTGGAGATTCCGAGTGAATGATCCGAGTAGATGTCGCAGAAGCAATGATTAGGGATGTATCCAATTGGTTTGAGTTGGTGCATCGCCTGGGAGAGTGCACACTCCTGTATGCGCATATAACTTAAAACTAAATAGTCCTGTTTTTGTTGTGTGATGTCTCATGAAATCTCTCTGGATCGATGACACCACTGTCATCCACAAATAATGCGTAAGTTGAGAGTGAAGACAGTGTTGATTGCTCACCTGGTCAAAGGCCCCATCTAGCTAAATAATTGTCATGGATTGTGTATGGGAGAGTTATAAAAAGTTATAAAGGAAAGTGTTACTTTGTGCAATTCATGTTCTGTGGGAAGTGGATATTGGTTGTGGTGGACACTTGGTTTCCTTGCACATGTGTGCCCAAGGAAAACTGGAAGCACCCTCATGTGCTGTCATATTCCTATTGTTTTAAATATCTGGGATGGAGAAGTTTTTAAATGTTAAAATTATGGAAAAGGTTTTATTTTTGTTTGAGAAATTTTAATATAGTAGAATTATGGAAAAAGTTTTCGGGAGAGTTCCTGTAGGGTTGCAGAAGATATTTGGGCTGTTAAAAAATTTTAAAATGGTAGAATTATGGAAAAGATTTTCAGATAGTGTCTCTGCCAGGCATGCGAGAGATGTAGGGAGCATTCACACAAGAGAAGGAGCCTTTAATATATATATATATATATATATATATATATATATATATATATATATATTAGTACTTCATGTATCCACATAAAATATTATAAGGAGATATAATTTTTGTGTCAGTTTTCAGTATTTACTTCAACAGTGCTCGATATGTAAGTAGAGCTAGGTAGTAAGCAATGAAAATATATATGGCTAAAAGCCTGACGATTCCCCCCGGGGATGAAACACGGGAGCCTCTGTGTAGCTTGATTGCCATATATATTTTCATTGCTTACTATATATATATATATATATATATTATGGAATAGTTTAATTGCCAGAATGATGTGCATGAGCTGAGAATGTGAGTTGTCCCCCCTGTTTGTGTAAAAGATTGGATGAGGAAGAAAAGATATTAATGAATTGTACATTGCTTATAAAAGAACAGCAAAAGAGAAATAAGTTGAGAATTTGTTAGTTTCCAGACAGATAATAATGGTAATAATGAGAGTAATAGTGATGATGATGATGATGATGATGTGTTAGAGAACCTATCTCACAGCAAACGGTAGATTCAGAATGAAATTAAATTAAATGAGAGGGAGAGGCCTAGAACCAATTGAGATCCCAAAGATGCATGATCTCGAGATAGTGGATGGCAGTTGAAGATGAGTTGGACCTTCCCAGTTGTTAGAAATTTTTTTTTTTGTTTTAACTACTATACCACTCAAATAAATTTTTTAAAAACACACAAAAGAAACAACTATGTTTTGCATGTGCATAGTTTCACAGTTATAAGTGAAGACTAATACAAATTTAAAGAAAAAGAGATGTTAATAGAAAAGAAATGAACCCTATTGTTAAAAGAAAAAAAAACTATAAAAAAACAACAAAAAGAAAACAACTATGTTTTGCATGTGCATGGTTTCACAGCCATAAAGGAGGACTAGTAAAACTTGAAAAAATAAAAAATAAATAAAGAAAAAAAAAAAAAAATAGAATGAACCCTATTGTTAAAAATATAGAAAAGAATGTAGAAAAAAAAATGAACCACTGTAGACAAAAAAAAAAGTAAATAATTTAAAGAAAGATGATGCATTACATCCTGGACCTTTTATTGATGAACTGTTGGAATTGAACTTCTTTTTTTTTTTCTCCTCGGATTGTTCTGAGGTGATTTTGTTTGTTCTTTTTCAGCAGGACTGAGTGAAATGCTGCACGAGGCAGCATTTCCCACATGGGGATGGGCAGGAATGTAAACATGCACCGGCTTCATATTTTAGTGGTGCATGCGAATGGCAGACGTTGCTAGTGATAGATGCTTGGCCAAAGGAAAAAATGGTGGTGGGGGTCACAGAAGAAATTGAAAATAACTTAGATTGTGAGTTAGCCTACACAGAAATTGTCTTTTGTTTGAAATAAAATAAGAGCCTCATTAAACAGAGAATCATGCTAAGAAAAGCAATGTTGTTAGATGAGCTCTAGATAAACCCCCTTTGAGTGTGCACTGTCTAGATATTATCTCTAGTGAATATCTCAAGTAGCCAGTCCTTGGGTGGTCGAATGGTGACCACTGAGAAAGATCAGAATCTAAGATTTCTGGTCAGGAGTAAAAAATATTCCAGGGAGGGAAAGGGGAAGGGTCAGAGCTGGCCCTCTGGGCAGGAGGTGGTCAGTTGGTGTTTGACGTCCATCGGTCCAATTCACACAGTCCATATTATAAAGATCTTCGTATTATCTGAAATACGAAGCAAACGTCATTTCGTTTTCAGTGTCGTAATTAAAATTATTGATAGCGCTCCAAATAGTGTTTTATGAAAATGCATTTTAATCTTCAACATTTTGACCTGTATATAATTTTTTCCATTCTTGTTAGGTATGAAGAGACATTTCCTCAAATCTTTTCATTTGATCCAATTGTCTTTCTTGAAGTTTCTCGTCTAGAGAAGCTTTTCTATTTCCATTTTTTCTGATATTCCATTTGTTCTATTTGATTTTCCTCACAATTTCTTTTCTAGTCGAAGCCGTTGTTCTTATTGATGTTTAACGATATCCAATATTCCACTTTTAAATTCCTCCATTTTAGACCCCTAAAATAGACTACTTTTTTTTTTCTTTTTTTTTTTACACAGTCTTTTCTCACTGGAAGATTAATTCTTAACGTCTTAGCGAGAGAAAATAAAAAGCTTGTTCAAACTTATTTTTGTTTTCCTGATTGAACAATAAACAAAAACCGAAGAAAAATCGATAAACCTTTTTGTTGGGTTTTCTTTTTTTCCCTGTGGTCGAATGGTTTGAATTGAATAAAATCCTCGACTTGAAATCTTTTTCGTTATACTCAAGAATGAAAACTTTTTTTTTCAATCCTATTTGCTGACATTTGAGTGTTTCCTTATTTAACATACCTTGTGTGTTAAAAATCAAGTACGGCATTTTAATTTCTCGCTGTTACTGCTGTAATTAACAATTTTTCTGAACACACAGCCAAAGTCTTTTTTGTAGCAATGGTTATGTTGTATCTGACATAAGTCAGAGTTTTTGTTGCCAGTATTATGTGCAACATAAGTCCAGGTTATTTTGTGTCTGAAAAAAGTCTGAGTTCTCATCGCCAGTGTTGTGACCTTGAAAGACTGATAATAAATAAGACAGAATAGTCCATATAATCATGAAATAGGGTAGATCATCATAACATAAAACCTATTTAAGATCGAGCATGTCGCAAGATCGACTTCTAAATTTGTTGCTCTCATAAATTGAGTATGAAACTGTGAAGCTGATGGACTGACAATATAATAAGTGACTTTGCCTCTACAAAAGTTCACAAAGTCGAAATGCAATAAACTTGTTATCAGATTATTTTAAAAAACTTTTTTTGTTTCTTTTTCAAATTCATTGTTTTTCAATCTACATCATTATAAATCTTTAATTTCTTTTTGTCATCCAAGAAAAAGGGGCGGACCTTATGAATAGGGGCCTGGGCAGCACTTTGCCTTGGTACGCCACTGCTCACCCCTATTCCCTATCTCTAAGCGTGAAGTCCACACTACTAGTCTAGCTACGGCTAAGATCATGACAAACACCATTCATTTCTCTCGGGGCCACATTGTAGACTATAGATGCTACATCTCGACGAACTAACTGCTCGGGAACGAAGCGAGCCGTCACATTGTTGACATATATCCAAATCTCACAAAGCTTACTGCAGTTGAAGAAGGTGTGCTCAGGTGTTTCATTTTCATTTTCTTCGTAGAACACACAAGACAGGTTTTTGTCCACTTTAGCTTTGTAGAGCCTGTCTTTGAGAGACAGTGCACCCCGGACCAATCGTCAGGTCAGAGAAAACTCTAAAAGATGACTTCAGCCTGGCACCATATTCCATTGAGAGCGGATCTCTTCCTCCGACTATCCCAGCTGCTATCCAAGCGGACCAGAAGCGGTCCTCTTGACTAACTCCTGATCTAGCATCTTCCTAGACTGTGTAAGTTCACTAGACCCCAGCAGTACTCTGAGCGCAGCTCAGCATTTATTGAAGAACTGCAATTGACTCTTTGATCTATGTCAGCGTTCAGCCAAATGATCAGGGATCAGGCTCTTTTGTCAAAGTCTAAATCAGGAATGACAGTCTTTTGACATGTCCATAACTTGCCAAGTCAGGCATCCCCAAGACCCCCCCCCCCCTTCGTTCGGATGTTAAGTACAAACCTGTTTACGGGGCAGTGGCACCCTCCCTTGCCACAAAAGTGAGAAAAGCAGATGCGTAAAAGTTGCCAAGTGGTTCGCAGGCAGTGGTAATACAGCCAATCAGTAAAGATGCTATAAATATATATATATATATACATATATATATATATATATATATAAGAAGCCGCTTTAGGTAAAATTAAAGTCAAACACTTTCGAGATATTCAAAAATAGACATTCACCTAATGCTTCAGCGCGATACTCAGACTGTCGTTGAGTTCTATCTGAATGTCTTAATGTTTACACTCGCCGCTTTCAGCATAAATATAACCTAATTTCTTTGTTATCACGTGACAACCGCCCACGGCCAAGGGGATTAGGTGACTGCTTACAGATCTAAGGTGTCTATGTGAACCAGGTTCGTGCCTTGTGACCGTCTGAGATTGTCATTTCCCTACACTGAAGAGAGCCGAAAGCTCGAAACGACATCGTATGTAGGTAAAATATTAAAATATAATTTAATATTATATATATATATATATATATATATTAAAGGAAATAAAAACCAGTTAATTACAGAAAACTGCACTCACTGCTTTGTTTTATTAATCCTTGTCCAACATTTTTTGGACCTTTCCGGAGTATGGTTTAATTCTCTGTCGTAGATTACGAATACTTTCCCCACACAATTAATGGTTGTGTTACGTTATTGAGGCGTTTTTTAATCTCCACAGTCGTATAGTCGGTTAGTTCAATCCAATCGCCACGAACGATCTAATGTTTTAAATATGCGTGAAAGGTGATAACGTAGGTAAAATACCTTATAGCGTATTATTATCTAGATATTTGGCACCCAGAAAAAGTCGGGTAAAGGTGCTAGTTCTATAGAGTGCTTATTGGTCTAAATGTTTGAATGGCAAAGTATCTTAGTAAAGTATTACTTTATTTCTTCTACTTAACATTGTGGAGTGAGAGAATTTTCAGAGGACAGGGTACAAAAAAAAAAATTTTCTAACCTGTCACATTCCAGCATCGCCATCGTGTTGCATCCCTGTGCTTGTTTTATGAGTACTTCTACAGAATGTGCTCCAGTGAACTTACTGCACTTGTACCTCCTTCAACATAAATACCCCCGACCCATCTGACTAGCAGCAAAATCACACCCCTTCTCTGTAGAGGTTCCTAGATGCCAGAAGATTTCCTGCTCTAATAGATTTTTTCCTCGGATCACTTGCCTTTGGAATTCTCTCTCTACTCCCCCGGCCATACCAACATGCAGAAATTTAAATGTAATGTGAACAAACATCTTGTCGCCAAAATCTCCACCCAGGTTGCCCCCTATCACAGTAGACTATTATGCATCAGTGGCAATAATGTCTTGTTAAGGATGAAAAAATAGGTTTTATAAAAATGGGGAGTTTTTGCCTTTTTAGAAATAAAAAATAGCCTTATGGAAAACAAAAGCATATAAAATTATAGATGTTATTATAATTTAAATTTTAATATTTCGAGCAGTCTTCTGCTCTTTATTCAAACATGTTTTATTTGATAAGAATTGAATGAATATGAAACCGTTGTGAAAAACTGTCCATTTTCAACTTTGTTCATTCGTATCTCAACGTCAAAGTCTGTCCACATGAAGCCTCTCCACCGAATGGCAAATTATCTTGTTTTAAAGTTTTCATCGTGTCATGAATTATTGTTAAGAGCAAATAATTCCTTTAGCCAACAAAATTTCATTCAAAAAAGAAATCCCTTCCAGTCTATAAAAAGTTATACTTCTTTCATTCCTTTTTGCTTGATTTTTCATTTCTTCTCCTTGCATTGACGGGTTCACTTGTTAAGATGCCATATCTCAAAAATAAATTTAAATCTGCATTTACTTGGTTTCCACCGATCGGTTGATCATCATAGGATTTTGAAAAACATTTTCTTCCAAGGGTCTGATTACAAACAAAGACTCGAAATGAAAGGATTTACATTATAAACTTTTGTTGTCGATGTCGACATAATCTTACTATCACACACATCCAGCAGGCTCTCTAACGAAGCCCCATTGGGGAAGCAAAGAACATCTTCATTGCAAAGAACAACTCCTCTATTTTTAGATCAGCTTATTGATCGTATTTATAATTCTTTGTTTTATTTTTTATATTCTATCCTAAATAACAAACCTAATGTTTTTATTTATTTATCTATGTTCCAAATTTCTTCATTCAAGACCTGTCAAAACAGACAACTCTTGAATTCTAGATGAGATCAAATCTCACTACTTACATTCCATTTCCTAACGTTGTTTTGTGTAATCTACTTTTGTCACAAAAAACAGCCATCATCATTGTCATATCCGTTACTTATTATCACATGAATAGCGGGAGTATTGTTACACTGCGATTATTGAAATATGCTTTAATTATTAACAATTTTTTTATAGGCTAAAAAATGCTTATTTTAACATAAGAATAATTAAAATGGTTACAAATTAAAAGCGAATGTTTTAAGTTGACACTGATTGATACACTATTTTTTTAAATAAAAAAAAATCGTTTTTTTTTCAATAAACGTCGAAATAAAATAAAAAATGATAAAAGTTAAGGATTTTCTTCATTTTACGTTAACTTATTGTAATTTCATTCTTTTTATAGTTGTCTGTGTCCACCTAAAAGTTAGAAACTACACAAGACACACCAACAAAGTTGATATATTCTTTTTTCAGCATTGCCTCGAACAGAATAAGGACACAATTTTTTGTAATATTCGTTAGTAGGGGGAGGGAATCAACATTCAAAGCGATTTTTTTCCATCGACCTTTAGTGGAAAATGGTAATCATGATAGAGAGAGAAGGGGGTAATAGAAAGAAAGAATGATAGAGAGGAGGTGACAGAGGAGGGAGGGGATAGATAAAGAGGTAGAGAGAGAGAGAAGTTTTAAAACAAGATGTCACACACACTTTTTAACTCTTCTGTTTTGTTGCTCCCCCTCCACCAGACAATGCCGGGTAATCATGCTTGTTACTTAATCAAATAACATTTCGTTTTCTTTACGGGTTACTTTTTATCAGTTGCCGGATTTTGATTCAGCACCGGTTGGCTCATGAAACAGGTAAAACTATTACTTCTAATTGAAGTTATGTTCAAAGGAAATTATCGCTTATGAATTATTCTTAAGGCATTTGTTATTTTTATTTGCATTTTTTACAAAGTTTTGTAGGACAATGTGCACTGCCGATGCCCCCATCTCTTCTCTCCCTATTTCTCTCTCCTCCAACCTGTGCTGTTTTTGCCCACCCCCTCTTTCTCCCATACTCTCTATCGTTGTTCATTTCTCAACATAAAACAGTGTTTTTATAAACAAAATAAAACTCTTTTGTTGTTTGTAATGTCTCATTTTTTTTTTTATTGAATATGATTATGAAACCGAAATGTATCCATTACATTTTAGTTTTAAAAAAATTCTTATTTCAACTTAGTTAGTCGTAAGCATAAATCGGTGTCAAACGAAAATATCTCGAGTAAACTTTTGACAAGTATTTATATTAGCAACCATCAGGCCCTCCTTCCTGTCTCTTTAAACATGCACTGTTTTTGCCTTCTTTCAGACTGTATCTGTCTTTCTCCCTCTACCACATTCTCTTACTTTTTTTTTATCTGTTTTCATCTCGATATAAAACTGTATTTGGGCTGGTGCATCATCTACTAGTCTCTCCCTCCTTGACAAAGTCCAAAAAAGAGTAGTCAACCTAATAGGTCCCTCACTGTCAGCTAAGCTCCAGCCCCTGTCCCATCGCCGCAATGTGGCATCCTTGTGTTTGTTTTACAAATACTTCAATGGATTATGCTCCGATGAGTTGGCTACTCTGGTGCCCCCTCGATGTAAATTCACTAGACTAACTCGACATTCTACTAAATCTCATTCATTCACTGTGGAGGTCCCCAGATGCCGGAGAGCATTCTACTCAAATAGCTTCTTTCCTCGTGCTGCTGGCCTCTGGAACTCCCTCCCTGCCCCCTGTTTCCCCGACAGTACTGACATGCAGAAATTTAAAACTAATGTAAACAGACATCTCGCTGCTCAGATCCCAACTTAAGCTGAACCACCAATCCTTCTCCCCTTTTCCTTTTTCTCAGTAGCCCCTTACGTTCACAGTGGCGTCCTGCCTTGTTTGGGGTGAATCATGTAAAAAAAAAAAAAAAAAAAAAAATTTATAAACAAAATAAAACTCTCTCACTCTCTGTAACATTTCATTAAGCTAATAGCTCCGCAATCGGATCCAGTACTATGATCATCAGGAGGAACCACTTCGCAGTTTCAGCCCCTACTCCTCTACTACATTTCTGAAGTGGCAGGGCCCCTCCATCAGGAGGTCGTATTGGTACTGATGTAAGCTACTTTTCTGCCCAACACTCATCGTTTCTTTTCAACCAGATCCAATATGATTCTTTCTCTACTGCTTCTTGTATGTCTATCATAAAGTTGTTTTTTTTACTTCTGTGTTTGTACAACAAAAACGATGTTGCAGTATGTTGATAAGCTTTTGTTCAACATATCCTCAAGAACCCACAGCCAAATGATAATATTCCACATTCCATCCTTTTTCCTGAAACTCGGTCAGTAGATCACCATATCTCTCATCCTTCCTATCTTCTGCAATTGCAAAATTATACTCCCAGGGTAAAGTCAGCTCAAACATAATTCCAACCTTCTTTTCCTCACTCGACACTACAAGGTCCTGTCTTCTTGTAAGGATCAGTGGGAAGATCAAAGTATTCTGAAGGTCTACTGCTTCATTTTCGTTACCATCTTTCATCGGTTAACCATATCCTTGAATGACTTTTTGCCATGCATGTTGTTTCAGCTCTATGAAGGTTCATCTTCTTAACCTTCTCTATTTTTAGTAGTTCTTCATTCAACTTCTCTACTTTCTGATGAAACTGAAAAGTATTCGTTACATTTTGGTTGAGAATAAAATTTTTGAAATCAAATATTAATGGATCAGAAAATTTTTTTTCATAGTTAAACCGAGTTAGCCATTAACAAATTGGTATCAAACGGAATTTTTCTTTTTATTCATATTTACACTTGGGTGATTTATTATTTCTAGCAAAGAATAGTCAGGAAATTGTTCATAATTAAGTTTATATTTATATAAAATGTTTGAATTTAATTCTTAAAAAATAGTCATAATTTTAAAAAATTTAAATGATATGAATAAATACAGACCCAGTGATTGTACATGCAATTTTTAATTTAGTATTTGCAACAAATACAGTGTTTTCATTGGATAATCAACATAGATGATTATCCAAGGAAAATAAATAGTGAATTTAGCACAGTGAAAAAATTATTAATTCAAATTTCTTTTTATGTAAAGAACATAGGCTGAAAATTAAAGTAAATGACTGGCTAGTCAGAATCAAATATCGATTTGTCAGATGCAATGCTTTTGAGATCTATGATAATTCAACATCTTTATATATTAAATTTGGTTTATAGTGACAGCCCCCATTGGTTTCTTCAGAAATAGTCACCACCCTACACTCAGGTATGTACATCATCAGTAATCATGCGTTTGAAAGACTTGAAATCCATGTTACAACTGACACCCGTGTTGTCCCTCAGCATAAAAAATGAGGCATCTCTTCGGACCTTCTGCTAAACTGCACTACTTCTGACACACTACCACTCCATAAATAAAAGGTGTTTCACCTCTATGACTTTGCATGTAATTCTACATACCAGCCCTACTCAGACAGACCATACCACAGATGTCACAGGTGAAGTAATGGCCACACATGCGCATTGCAAGATTTTTTATTAAACCTTTTACAGACAACACTCTACTTAATTTTCTCTTTTGCTATACAAGTTGGATCAAATGTCGTCTTTACTCTAGAAATTACTTCCTGCCATAACTTTCTATCATAGTCTGTATGTTCCAATTAACTGTGTGAAGATATTCATCATTCTTCGTGTTTATCCTTCACACAGTCCTTCAACTGGTTATTGGGCTTTAGTAAAAGGTCATATTGCAATGATGCGTTCTGAATATAGAAGTTGCTTTGGCCTTCCATCATTATTCATTTGTACAATATGACCATTCTGTCTTTGTCTTTTGCTTTAACACTGTCACATCTGCCTATACCAAGCACTTCAACATACTCACGTATGTTCCGTAAGCAACGCTGGTAAAAATATGCTGATTACTTTAGATAATGATTATATTTAACCAAAGTCATACATGCGTACAGAAGCAAGGCCACGTCTAAGCCAATGCCCAGCTTGATTTTGAGCCCAATTAATGCCATGTTGTTGCCAAACATGCTTATCGAATTTACCTGATACTTCACTGTGAGATTTCATTATATCTATATATATTAGCTGTACTTACTCAGCATTGACCGGAATCTTTTTACTTTCATGTTTGTTTTGTACCTTTTTATTTAACCATGCCATTTGCTTTTTTCACCACATTTTATTTTAAATTTAAAATGGGGTTTTCAAAGTTCAATTAAATTATTATGGTATCGTTTGGTCATTAAATTATAAATTGAACCAAATTGTTAAAAACTATAACTGATTGTTGTTAAAAGGTCATGTTTTCATCTCGATGTATAAAATTATTGGATGTAAATAACTTCAAAAACCTTCCA
This sequence comes from Sepiola atlantica, assembly GCA_963556195.1. NCBI lineage: Eukaryota > Metazoa > Mollusca > Cephalopoda > Sepiida > Sepiolidae > Sepiola > Sepiola atlantica. Next base: position 166,510,598 of record OY744520.1, on the reverse strand, counting down.
TCTTTTAATACATGAGGATTTGCTCATAATTTGAAAGCCAGTTTAAATGCGATAGTTTAAATGTTTCAACTTTTAAAAATTTTAAATTTTCAAGGGTCACAAAGTAATACATTCTTTTTTTCAACTATTAACAAAAGATTAAAATGGCTGACTTGTTTACTAAAGGGGATGAAATGCATTCTGGAAGATTTTTTTTTATTATTTTTTTTTTTAAATAGGATTTTTTTTAAAGTTATTTTTGGTACATTCTGCTATTGCATTTTTGATTTTAATAATAAGAATAATATTAAGAAAGCTTCCAAGTCATATTTACATTTCTATGTACACGTAGAGAAAAAATAAATGTTACAAGGTTTTAAAAAGTTATTACCAATTATAAAATTATATACAAGATTATTACCGGTTTCTATTTGCTTCTATGTCTTGTTCTCGTAAAAAAAATTGGGTCCCCAGGTCTTGAATTTGAGCAATGTTTCCATCTTGTATGGTGAGGCACTGAAAAGAAAATAGAAAGTTGATATTTTTTCATTATAATAAGTAAAATTATAAATTACAATTTCAAATAGCTTATCAATCTGTAGATTTCAGAATATTTACAAGTTTAAAATTCATAAAACACCATCTGAATGTTGTTGTTGTTGTTGCAAACCGAATCATACAATAGAAGATACGAACAAAGATATTGATCAAATCATGAATAACATTGAAATAAAAAAGAACTTCTTTAAGAAATGATATCACGAGATACATGTTATGAAAACTGAAATCAAAATAGATGCTTATTAATAAGGATATCAAAATTTATCTTAAAATTATCAAAATTCTTTCATTACAAATAATGTCCTAATTTCATCTTTTTGGCATGTATTATTTAAATTGATATCAAATCTGAAATATTTTTTTCTTTTTAAATTGACATAAAAACTCTTATAATATTTTTAGTATGCAGTTACAATTTAGTAAATATTTCAATAATTATTTTACAATGAATAGTTTAGACAAATTACCATCTGTAATACACATTGTCTGTTTCAATATCTACATGCATAAATAGTTATTCCTTTGCATGTAAAACTAAGGAAAGTAATTCAGTATATATTCAAGCAAACACAATCAGCAGCAGCGAATGACTAAAGTATTAGTAGTTTTTGTAATATGAACATAACTGTTTTTTTTTTTTCAAAGTAAATTTAATTACAAAGGTTGTTGGGAACCAAAATTTGTCGAGTTAATCAGTGTTTAGTTTTATTTCATGTTTACAAAAGATGTTTTTGTGTTAGCAAAGTGAATTCTCTATTGAAATATGTGTAATTTATAGTGGCAAAATGTTGCTTTATGGATCTATCTACTCGCCAAGTGACATCATATCAAGCATCAGCAGCAGCTTACTTGAAGTACTAGTATTGTTTGTAAGTTGGCGAACAATGAAAACGTATGCTGTCACTTTTCATGGATGGGTACACTCATATAATAAAGACAAACAAATGCAATCAAAATGTTGGAAGTCGCATGTAAAGATGGGGGGGGGGGGGCAGTGTTTGAAATTAACAGCTGAATCTAGTGCTGTCCTGAAGTCTTTTACCGTCATTTTTTTCTTTTGATTATTGCCTTTTTGTAAGAAAATATTTTACATTTTGGCAAGATAATTCAATGAAAGAATATATCACATTAAAAATATCGGTTATGCAATAAAACTTAAGAAATATTCAAATTTAAATCCCATAATTAAGACAAAATATTTCTTGTTTTGAGCATTGAGGGGGGGGGGGGGTAATCGTTAGGTTATTTTTTGAGGAATATGATATTAAACGCTTAATTTATTTACATTCAATTTCTTTGAGAGAGATTTTAAAATTAAGAATTGGAAATTAAATTCCACATTACTTATAGGAGGAAGGAAAATGTTAGTTTTGTATATTCATTATCATACAAATGCATCCTCGGATGGTCGTGACTAAATAATTTGGATGCAACTAAAATTCAGATAAAATGATGCGACATGTTAATGGTTTGTATTGTACAAAACAGAACTGTAAAGGGGAAAAATGTTGAAAAAAAAAAAATAATTAATTTTTTTTTTTTTAATCAGATATTTGTGAAAATTTAGTTTAATCATTACTATATCGTTTAGTCATTAAATTATTAATAGAACAAAATTTAGGTTGAAAACCTTCTCCCCTTTTCTTTTTTCTCAGTAGCCCCTTACGTCTACAGTGGCGGCCTGCCTTGTTTGGGGTGAACTATGTTAACAAAAAAAACAAAAAAAAAAAAAAAAATTGAAACCGATTTTAAGCACTTAAGTTTAATCTTGAACTCACAGACAGGTAGAGTTTAAATTACCTACTAGACACCATCCTCGAGTATCTTCAGTCTCTCTGTACAAGGGGTAGTCAGGATAACCTGACATGAGGATAATTCACCCTACAAGTAAACCCTGACAAAATATTCAAAATAACATAGTATTCGATGCCCAAATAAGATACCCTCGACACGGTTATACACTGGCTTATACGAGGAATGGTGCACCTTCTCCTAGTGATGTTAGCTCAAGTAACAGGCTTTAGCTGAATACTCCACCAGACTAGATGAATTCTTGTCCCGGAAACAGGTAAGACCAAGAGACCACAAGATAGATATACTATAACATAGTTACCTGGTCAATTGGGAAGAAGAAATATTAATGTTCTTAACTTCTTTACTGACTCAACGTTTGAGAGGTAAAGGAGAGCTTTAATGGAATATTCGAATATCTATGTATCTCATACAGAAATTAAGTGTTAGCCCCATGAAGTGGCCCCTTGATTCCTGATAACTTTGACTAAAGTAAAATGAACCAAAAAGCGTTATCTAATCTAATGATTCTATATTATAGATTTTATTAAATTTTAATAATTCTTGTGTAGAATATATCTATTATTATACTAAAGTTGACTTAATCAACGTTTGTTTCTCTAAAGCTTTTTTTATATATATTTTAATTGCACAAAATACATGTTAAAATATTCCTTGATTTTTGGATTAAGTTATGTTTTAAAAAATCCATTTTAATTCTTCTAATTAACCTTAATTTGCAATTAACGCACCAAGTGACCCATCCCTTACTAAGTTTTTTGTCTATCACCTTTTCCCCATCTCGCTGTATGTTGTGTGACCCCCCCCCCGCTCTAATTTTATACATTTTAGAATAATTTTTTTAAAATTATTATTTATGAATGAAATATAAATATTGAAAATCATTTTGGGATTTTCTTCTTTTCTACAATATCAAATGGACGACTAACTTTTTATTAACTATAACCTTATTAAAATTATTAAATCTTCCATTATGTAAAACGGTTACAGATTAAAACATTTTTTCAAAGTAACTGTATCACTTAAAAGTATTTAGAGTTGCAAAAATTAATTATTAAAACACTATAAAAGATGCTGCATATCTACATATTTATTTATATATAACACTTCCAGTCTTCTCTCGGCCTGCCAAGCCAGCAAAGCATCCAACTTCGTGATATTTTCTGACATATCTGTAAAGGCTTTTTATAATAAAGTATGTAAATATAATTTTTTTTTATCATTAATTTTTACACTTGCTGGGATTCATTTTGCATTGAATTTCTTCTCTTGTTGGTAATACTCTGCATTGTGTGAATTCACTTTTCGCTTTACTTTTTTTATTTTATTTATTTATTTTTTTAATTCAATATTTTTTTTTATTCACCCCAAACAAAGCGCATTGCTACTATAATGTAAGGGGCTACTGTGAATTAAAGGCCAAATTTATAAGGGCATCCTAAGTGGGGAGTTGTGCAGAAAGATGTTTGTTCACATTACATTTAAATTTTTGCATGTTGGTAGAGTCAGGAAAACAGGGAGGGAATTCCAAAAGCAAGTGGTTCAAGAAGACCTTAAAGTAGAAAGCTTTCCGGCATCTGGGGACCTCTACAGTGAAGGGGGTAGACTTTGCTGCTTGCCGGATTGGTCGGGGGTATTTACGTTGAGAGGCACAAGTGCAGCAAGTTCATTAGAGCACATTCTGTTGAAGTACTTGTAAACCAAGCATAAGGATGCAACATTGAGGCGATGGGACAGAGGCTGGAGCTTGGTAGACAGTGTGGGACCTATTAGGTTAGAGGCATTTTTTCTGGACCCTGTCTAAGAGGGAAAGACTAATGGTTGGTGCACCAGTCCAGATGTAGCAACAATACTCCATGCATGGGTGAATGATGGCTTTGTTGAGATATAGGATACTGGCAGGTGTGAGAAGTTTTCTAGCTCAATAGAGGAAGCCCAACCTTCTTTGCAGCAGACTTGGCAGTATCTTCTATGTACTTGTTCCAATTTATGTTAACTGTAGATGTTAGGCTGAAGAGGTTGAATGTTGGACTCTCATGAAGAGTGCTATCAACCATGGCAATTGGTGGTTGGAAAGGTTTCTTATAATTGTTAAAAGAAAGGAGATTTATCTTGTAACCATTCATTTATGGCTCCATCCCACAACAGACTGAAGGTCTATTCCTAAGGATTCAGCCATTGCCTGGGATATGTGTACGTTTGATTTGCCCAATGTCGAGAATAGAGCATGGTGTCATCAGCAAATATACCCATCTCGAACGCGATTGCACCATGGAGGTCGTTTATGAAAATCAGGAAAAATAAAGGTCCAAAGATCTCGCCCCCCTGAGGCACACCCGCATTACTGTCATATTGTTTAGATGTACGGCAATCGAGGACAACCTGGATCTTTCTTTTAGCTAGGGAGAGTTTTATATTAAATATTCGTCCAGTAATACCTTACAAATTAATTTTTATGAGACCTTCATGCCAAACCTTTTCAAAGACTTTGGATATATCAAGCGCTAACATCCTGGCTTCACCTGCCTTATCAACTATATGGTATATATGTTCAGAGACTACCGTTAGGATATCCGTAGTAGAACGAGATTGCCTAAATCCATACTGTTGGTCAGAAAGAAGTTTAGCATTTTTGAGATTGTGAACTTCGCTAGATTGATTAATGATTCAAAGATTTTAGCGAAGAGTGAGAGTATGGGGCAATAATTTTGCAGATCAGTTCTTTCACCAGAGTTCTTGGAAACTGTACCACAGAGGCAATTTTCCAGCTGTCAGGGAATCAAGATTCTGCAAAGCGTGTATAATTGTCATTTATAGAAAGACTCAAAAACTGAATAAACAAACAACAATTATTACTTCTCCTTCCTTTTTCGTGGTCAAAATTCAATATAAATATTATTTCAAAGCAATTTCCTGGATTCTGTGATATTAAAAAAAATCTCATTGTTTAAAAAAAAAAAATGTTGCTGTCAGTCATTTCTGCTACCAGCTATATTCTATTATGACCTTTCACGCATCAGAGAATGATACTTTTTCAGTTTTCTTTCTTAGAGTTCCTTTTTTTTTAAAATTTTAACTAAACAGAAACAGCAATAAATGTCATGACATGTGAAATAACGAGAAAACTTCATTTTCTTCTACTTTTTTTATTTGTTTATTCATTTCATTGTTTTTTTTTTTTTTTGCATTTAGAGGAAATAACAAATATTGCGAGTGAGAATTTGGTGTGCTAGCTTGATGTAAAGTTACAATAAACGACCATTATGATGAAGCTAATCTTCATGGTTCACTGTTTGAGTATAAATAAATTTCATTATGATATAAAATATTGCCTATTCTTTCAATGCTTGATTGATTTGTTTGGAAAATGTAAAATTTCTGTCAATTTTGATGAAATAGGTTACTCTGGTTTTGTATATAAGACAAATAAGAAAATGTCATTAATATTGATATATAATCTCAATTAATAAAACTATCTGGTCAAATGTGGATAAGTGTCATTTGTTAAATTAAAAAAATAAAAATCGACCGATCAATCAATTTATTTAAAACTAGCAGGACTACATGGCGTCTTAATTTCCATGAATTAAAAAAAAAAAAAAAAAAAATACAATCTGCTTAATATTGTATTTTGGGGCAAAATCAATGTAAAAATACTATGCCCCAGGTAAAGTTTGAACTCACAACCTCCGTCTATAAGTACAGCACACTAACCGATTGAACCACCTTGGCAATTAGGAAGAGGTGACACCATTAACTATATAAACTAAGAACAGGTGGCTTTCTTCCCCCTCTCTCCTTACTTTCTCTCTCTTTACAATCGAATGTGGGTTTGTTTGAATCAAAAAGTAAAAGCCAATTTAAAGCCATAATTTATTTAAAACATTGAATTTAAGTTACATTCTTAACACTTAAAAACGTGAATAATATGGACATTTTATTCCGTTCGCAATATATATTAAATATTTGAAAAAAAAAAACTAACTCATTTTTGTTACCTGAAATGAATGCATTTTATTTTACACCGTGTAAAAGTAATATTTCAATGTATAATTTGGAGAAAACTTTCAGTGATCACATGGTTTGGAGTACAACAGAGAATAATTATTATTAAAAGTGCAAATGTCTTCTTTTTGTGAAAAGAAAAATTTATTTATTTGTTTTGAATGAATAGAAATGAGTATATATATTATATTTTTAACGTTGATAAAATAAAAAATCAGTGAATGTGGAAAAATGTGTCTTTTTAATTCTCCTCCAGTGATCATGAGGAGAGTGGGAGTAGATCTGAGTGTGAGACTAAAAACTCCACCCCCCTCCTCTTAATATTGCTAAAAAAAGAAAATATCAGGAGTAAATATCAAAACAATAAAATCGCTTGAAACTAAAATTGTTTATTTTTAACAATACAGACCAATATTTGCCTTACATAAGTGATGAAACAGATTTAATTATCTACCTTGTATTAAAAATGCTATTAATCGTAAAGATACCAGGGAAAACCTGGCTTTAATTTATATATAAGATAGTTAATTAAAAAGAAAAAATATAATGAATAAATTTAAGTTTACAAAATCCTATTAAAAAAAAAATTTTGTAAATAAAAACCCTGAAATGCATGTCTGGTTCTTAGCTTCTCAGTATTTATAAATTTCAGACTAAAACAACTTCAAGGTATTTATGGGATTTAAATTTCAACATTTCGTAAGACATATGATCGATTTGATTGCAAAACTATTTTTTAAAATAATTTTTAGAATAATTTTAAAAGTGTTAAGTAAAAAAAACTAAAAAGGTGAGAGAGTGGTCAATAAGCTAACCAAAAATGAAAGTAAAAAAACTCTTATCAATGCCGGAAAGAGAAATTTAGTTGATATAATAGTAAACCAACCAACTTTCTGCAATCACAATGGAATCGTTTTTTGTTTTTTTTTACAATAACAAATTAATCATTTGACGTTTTCCTTTTTTAATTCTTTTATGAATTAATCTTTTGTTGTAGAACATTTTAAGAAATTAGTATACGAACAGAAGGGTTATTTTCATAAAAGTTGTTTTTATAAATATTTGTTCTTATGAGACATGTACAATTAATTATGAACAACTTTTACATTAAACAAAAAGAAAGGATGTCATTGATTTTCTGAGAAAAATAAATAATGGCTAGTTTTTCTAAAAAAGGTAGAATCGGGGTTGGGAGACAATTGCTAAAGTGGAAATTGGAGGAAAGAAACCGTAGAAATCGTTAGAGATTTGAAGATTAAGAAAATATTTATTAAAACTTTCAATTTTGCTTGAATAATTATAACATTTTTGCCATTAAATATGAAAACGTAAAAAACGGAATTTACCAAAATTGGAAATAGAATTATGGAAATTTTGAAACAAAGTTTGTTTATAAATCGATTTTATTGATTGTAGTACAAACGAATAAGGAAGATGATAGAGAAAGAAGACTGCATAAATACAAATGAAGGATCTACAGAGTTAGGTTTTAACCTGTCATTTTGGTAAAAAGTTTTTATGATTCAAGTTCAGAATATCTTCAACTAATTATTCATGCTGCAAATGTATGTGTTTACAACAGGATGTAGTTTCATGTCTTACCCAGGATGGAGGCCATTTCACCATGATGGGATCCTGACAATCCGAATCAGACTGGGATCTGAGAATAATAGCAATTAAGTGGTGATAACACACTCCCCAAAGTTCCCAAATTAAGGCCTCACAACCGGATATGGATATGCTGTTATTGGAAGTCTTGAAAACAACATTGCAAGTAATTAATATTTAATAGTTTGTAAGAAGCTCAGATTGTATTTTTTTTTTCTTCATCCACTTTTGAAAGAAAATTTGAAGGAAAATTAAATTAATATTCAAACTTAAACATTTTTTATTTATTTATTCGAACAACTCCAAACAGCAATATTAATTTAGCAAAAAAAAAAAAAAAAAAAAATGTCTATGTATTAATGGAAACAGAGAGCAGTTTTTTTCTATCTCTCTTTCTCGTGCACATATAAGCACAGGTTTAGTTTAACAGAGTAACATTGTATCATCAAATATATGAAGAAGTGGACCACCAGGCAAACATCCTTTTTTAATTTGGTAATGCTACAAAAGACCTTGAAGTCATTGCATTTTATACGAAATGATTTTATTTTTTTATATGTTTGCTGTATTTCTTAAATGTGCAGGATATTCAGTGGAGTAAATAAGTGCGCAGATATTGCTGGGGGCAGGGATAAGGAAGAAATTAACTGACTGGAAAAAGCCCCACAGTTAAAGATAATACACAGGTGCACTTGTACACACACATCAACATTTCAGTGCAGATACATATAGCTATATTGCTTTTATGCACATTTATGCATACATATATATATATATATACATACGTACATACACCTACTTATCAATAAGATAGAAACAAAAGCTGAACAAACAAAAATGATGACTAAACAGCAAAGATTTTTCTTTGCCTTCTCATGTATCTGGCCAAGTTATTTAAATACACTGTTAAAGAATCATAAAATATGTGAAATATTTTTCAGTTGATTCGTTTCACTGAATTAATGTAGATCGACTTAATAAAGTTGATTATATTTGCCTGTATATATGAAATATATCGACACCCAAAATCACTGGACATAAAAAGATTAAATTTGGGAGGAATTCTCTCTTTTCTATGCATATTGTTTTTTTTGTTTTTTTTTAGGGGCCCCCTGTAATGCCGATATAGAAAAATTAATTTTAGTGATGACTTGGTAAGTAACGCACTGACCACTTCCTTTTCTGGCATTTTTCAAACTGCTGAAACCCATTTAGCTCAACAGATATTTATCTATAAATAATTCAAATTGGTTGGCGCCATCAATGGTTTGTAACACTGTTAAATGAATTATTTTATTTTAAACACGATCCAGCTTTTTAAATTTCAGGTGTTATTTATTTGAATTTTGAGATTTTTACAAAACAAATGTTTATTATTTTAACATTTCAATTTTTGTAAATTTTTGAAAAACATTGTTTTTATTTCTATTCATAAATCTAAGATTAATTTAACTTTAACTTTATTGACTGTAACAGTTTTATGTTGTTAGTTCTGTAAACATGCACTAGGTGGCATGTTAGTGAGTTGCATGTTTGCGGTGCATGCGAATAACAAACGTGCTGCAGGTGAGAGATATTTGCCCAAGAGAAAACGTGGCCACACAAGAAATTTAAAATATCTTGTATTTTGAATTTGACCACCCAGAATTTGATTTCTCTTTGAAAAAAAAAGGGGTTTCATGCTGAGAGATAGAGCCTCTGAAAAAATAATGTTTGTACAGATAAGAGGTTCCCTGCTGTAGTTATGACTCATTCAGAGACTTCAAAATTTAATAGCTGTCCAGATACAAAATTATTGAGCAGTAGATTCTTGTGTGTTCATAGATAAGACTGGCCATTATCTGAAGTGGTTAGTTTCTGAGTGGTTGAATGGGGATGGACTGAGAGGAGAGACGGATGCAGTCAATTCCGGTGACCACCTGAGGTTGACTGAGAAAGAGACCAAACATCTAGGATTTTCGGTCAATTCCATGTAACACTTTTTTCTGTGACTTTTTTGTAGCTAAAATTTACTTTTTCCTGTGGCTCTATTCTTGTGACTGTATTACCAACCATTATAACTTGTGACTTTTTTTATGACTTTATTACCAGCTACAAAAAAGTCCTCCCAAATAACAGCAACTTAAAATTTAAAATCTTGATGTTTTCTTTTTAATGCACGTATACAATCAGGTATAAATATGCAGCTAAAATCCTGGATGCTCCCTTCTATAAGATTGGCTAATTTTGTCTTGGCCTGATAAGATAAAAATGCAAAATTGAATATTATCCAATTTTTACCTTCACAATCTCAACTTTATTTATATATAGAACCCCTGATTCACTCTCGTATAATTTCAGTTAAAATAAAAATCTGTCACTTGGGAAACATGTTTTACACATAACACTGGAAAAAAAAGTTCTGTGTCTCCTAACAAGAACAAATGAAAAAAAGAAGAACAGTGATAGCTGAATAATAGATATATGTTGAGTTTGAGACCAATAATTCTATAAACTTACTAGATGACCTGTGACCTGTTGGGTCAACATTAGTACATTAGATAAAAATTAAATAAAAGTTAAAGACAAGACAGATTCACGAGTTTCAATGTTTTAAACAACTGTAACAAAATCAATAGATCCATTTTGTCAACATTTCCAATTTTCACAAAGTCAACGAATATATTGTGATGTCATAATAGAATTCTTTCTCTCTTCTTTCCCCTCTCTTAATTATTTATATCATTCAATTCCTCTCACCACTTCTACAGGGTGGGCCAAAATAAGGGTCCTATCTTTAAATTTGAATAACTTGAATTTGAATAACTTCCACAAAATAAAAGTTAAACTCACCAAACTTTATGTGTGTGTAGACTGACCCTTCCGAGATTTTTTGAAATAAACAAAACAAATTTTAGCCGAAAAACACTTCTTAAAACTTACAAAAACTAAAGTATTGTTTTTTACACTGTTTTGAGTTTTTTAAGCAAAAATAATGTTTTCTAAATGAGGGTACGTTCCTTAGGGCTAATACGGCTCATCCTTGCTTCGGAAGGGGTCCTTTACTTATTCTAAAAAAAAAAAAAAAAAAAAAAAAAAAATCAATAAATAAAAAAGTTATGAATTTTTAAAAATAGGACCCTTATTTTTGCCCACCCTGTATATATATATATATATGACAACAGAAGCTGAAGAGAGCCGGATGGGTAAGACCTTCCGTGCTTGAAACCGACGGTACGAATGTTGTACTAATTTTTCTGTACCAGAATAAATAAATATATATATATATATATATTCTAACAGGAAGATCTGGTATTGCCAAAACTTGAATGGGGAACCCTATATCTTCCTGCTCTTAACACCACATTACCTTTTCTTATTCCTAATTTTGACATTTTATAATATTCAATTTTTAGGATGAACTGCAGCATTGATTGCGTGGGAGATGGGTGTAAGTACAGTGACATTTAAATCCCTTTGAGGCACACCCGGCATTTCTCTGGACTGAAAGAGAATCCCTGTGTACCCCTGCTTCAAGCCTCCAACTTATTTCTGTTTCTATTATTTTTTCATTTCTTTTTACTTTGTATAATTTTAAAGTTATAAATAATTTTTTCAAAAGATACCTAGTGCAAACGAAAATCCAACGATATTCTTGTAGCCCCCTTTTATAAAAATGATATATTCTTATACATAGCATATTACAGGGTGGACATCTATGTTTCAAATTTCATAAAAATCGGTCCAGTCGTTTTTTGTTTTTTTTAATTTTTAACTCGTGGGTACATTTATTTTCAGGGTGGGGGTGGAGGGCGTCTGTGGTCTTTGTTTCCCTTAAAAATAGATCAAACATGAGACTTTTTTATGTTTGCTATCTGTGTTTCATGAAGATTTGTGAAATAGTTTTAATTTCTATAGATGTAAAGACATATACACAGGTTTATATTTATTATATAAGTATATCAATAATAATATAGATTAATTTGAGGTTGTTATTTCCTTAAGCTTGCAAAGTTTTCAGAACATACCATTTTTTGTTAACTGTGTTCTGTATGTTTTTTTAAATAGTCAGTACTTTTTATCATCTCTATCTGAAATTTAAGAAAATTGATCAGAAATTTATTGTTTGAATAATATTTCCAATTTGTAAAAAAAAAATAAAAAAATGTAAAAATTCATGTTCATACCTCGTGTTTCTTAGACAACTTTATTTGAGAAGTCTGCTGTTCAGTCCTATTGTCTAACCAAACCAAAATTGTAAAGTATTTTTTAAAAATAAATATTAAAGTCTGAATTATTTGAAATAATTCTATTAAAATGATAAAAGTATGATAATCTTAGAATAATCTGTCATTATTAATATGAATAAAAACTTCAGCATTTATGGGTTTGCTTATCTGGGAAGAAGAACTCTAATGGCTTTGATGAAAAAGCAAATAATTTTTATATGCTTGAACAAAAAAAAAGATTTCTTGTTGAAAATCTTATCTTTATCAAAATGAGGTCAAGCTCAACTAGTCTACCTATCCATGGACCATTAAACAATAATAAACCAGCAGCCATGTTATAGAATTTGACATCACAAAAAGAAATTAATTTCATTAAAATAATCATTGAAGTTTGATATTACTCATCTGATTGATAAGAATGTCTTCACAGTTTACATGGAAATTAATTATGCAGCAATATTGGCTGATCCTGTAGAATGACCCTGCCATTAAAAAAATGCCACATTCTTTTTTAAATTGTTTCATTTTTTAATATCTTTTAGATGGAGATGATTTTAAAATACTCAAGAAATTTGATATTTTTCAATAAAAAAAATCAATGAGTTGATTAAATTTAAAGGTCAATTTCCAATGAATAATTTCAAACTAAACTTTTTATAAAAAGTTTAGTTTGAAATTATTCAACTGAAAATACTTTTTAGATTTTAGTTTTTACTGCAATTACGTTTTTCATAGAATATCATTCTGTATTTTGGATAAAGATAACTGTTAAGTGTTCTGAAATTTGTTATTTAAAAGATAAAACTAGTTTGTAACCTAAAGAACATTAAAACTGAGGACCATGAATGTTTTAAATTGTTGGAGGAAGGATGAATGATAATACAGGGTGGGCAAAAATAAGGGTCCTATTTTTAAAAATTCATAACTTTTTTATTTATTGATTTTTTTTTTTTTTTTTTTTTTAGAATAAGTAAAGGACCCCTTCCGAAGCAAGCATGAGCCGTATTAGCCCTAAGGAACGTACCCTCATTTAGAAAACATTATTTTTGCTTAAAAAACTCAAAACAGTGTAAAAAACAATACTTTAGTTTTTGTAAGTTTTAAGAAGTGTTTTTCGGCTAAAATTTGTTTTGTTTATTTCAAAAAATCTCGGAAGGGTCAGTCTACACACACAAAGTTTGGTGAGTTTAACTTTTATTTTGTGGAAGTTATTCAAATTCAAGTTATTCAAATTTAAAGATAGGACCCTTATTTTGGCCCACCCTATATATATATATATATATATATATATATATATATATATATATAAGTAGTATTGGGTGGTCGTCCATTTAAAGCATTGTTGGATATGTTAATAAAATTGATATGTAAGCCATTAACAATGCGAGATTAATTTATATGTATATATTTTTTTTTTTACATTAATCTTATATTTCGGAATAAATTCCATCTTCAGAGGTGACCAAAAATGAGTCAATAACTGGTCACCTCTGAAGATGGAATTTATTCTGAAATATAAAATTAATGTAAAAAAAAAATATATATACATATAAATTAATCTCGCATTGTTAATGGCTTACATATCAATTTTATTAATATATATATATATATATAAAGAAAAGGAAAATAAAGGTATGATGTATATCTTTAAAGTAGAACCTATCATGAAAAATTGATGCTCAATATACGAGATAGAGCAATTATATAAACAAGTAAATGAGACTAAAGATTGTATAAAATACAATATCTATTAAGTCATCAGTTGTTCAAAACAAGGGGGTTCAAATAAAAGGAATTTTATTATTCCTTCCTTAAGCCATGGCTTTTCAAAGAGTGATATATTATCGTTAGAGGAGTGCAAACAGATAAGTTGCTGAATTTAAAATCGCTGGATGGCATCACAGAACAAAATCGCATTACGTTAAGCATTTTAAAATGTTACCACTGGTTTCATATGTGATGTTAATTTTAGGTTGTTGTGTTTTCATGTAGATAGCTTCGAGTATTTAAAAAATTTTTGAATTAGTTTCGGAATGTATAATCTTAGTGTTATTAACTAGAATTTGTCTTAAATCATATGTAGATGTTGGTAAATTGAGCTAGAGTTTACAAGATGCATGATGAGGCAGTGGAATAGGGTAGTGGTTGTAAAACCAATGTAGCTATTAACTTTATTATTATTATGGGAGTTACATTCTCCCAAAGGGCATTTAAACCTATAAATAACATTGATTCTTTCTAGTGGTTTTTGAGTTGGGGAGGAATTGTTTTTTTTACTACAAGATTTTGGGTTTAAAATTTCTTATAATAAATAAAGAGTCTAATTTTATTGTTATTGTCAATTGGGGATATGTATCTGTGTATAATATTTTTCATGGCTTTTTCTTCTAATCTGAGGTTTGGTTGCATTTGATTACAATAGTATATGTTAATATTGTTTGAGTTGTGATGTTGAATATTATTATTATTTGTACTGGTGTTTGTTAAGTTTCGAATCATTAATTTTATTTGTTCATCAACGATATAATTAGGGAATTCGTTGTTAATAAGTACTTGTTTTATATTTTTTAATTCAATGAATAGTATTTTGTTAGGAAGAGATTAATTTGGCACGGTTTAATAGATTTTTAACAATAGCTATTTTGTAGCGATAGGGACACTCACTCTTGAAATTTAAAAGACTAGAATTTAAGCTGGTTGGTTTTTATAAGTGGAAGTGTTAAACGATTTATTACAGTGGTCAATAAGAACATCTAGGAATGGGATTTTGTTATTTATGTTCAGTTCTATGGTGAATTTAAGAGTTTTTTGGAAAAGGTCTTGAAGTTTGTGTATTTGTTCATTGTTATCAGCTAGAACAAAAATATCATCGACATAGTGTTGATGAATTTAAAATTGCCAACGACTTCCTGGAACAATGCGTAAAATGTTCTATGCGTGTTTCTCCACCGTCTTTTTAAAATTATCTTCTTTCCCCAGCTTTTTTGTTTATTTGCTTTTGACACCTGAGGATGATTCGACAAAGAATCAAAAACGTTTGTGAAACCTATGGAACATTTAATTTTTTTGATTTTAATACAAAAAAAAAACAAAAAAAACCCAGAAAAATTGAGAAAAAAAAATGTCCCTTTCTTTTTTTTAATATCTAACTGGCTTTACAAACTCACTTTTTCCTGATTCAAACAATCTAACCCGAGCTTTTTTTTCTTGTACACACATATATATATATATATATAAACAGCTGATGATCCTCTTTTTCTATTTTACGATTTAAGTTAAGGTCCCTGTTTATGTTCACTGCTATATAGTTGAGTCCGCTTTTGTATTTGTGAATTTTTCAGTGGTAAGTCGGCTTATACAACTGCGAAGTCTGCAATATGTGGATTTAGTTAGTATCCCTAGGATTTAAACTGCATTATTTTTCTTCATTTATAAATGACTAAAAGCGTCTTTAGATTATATATATATATATATATATATATATACACACACATTTTTTCCGCCTAATTAGATCTTAGTTTCTAATAATTAACAATAGAACTAATAGATTATATATATATATATATATATATATATACACACACACATTTTTTCCGCCTAATTAGATCTTAGTTTCTAATAACTATTGATCGATAACATTGACATGCCAGTGTAGTGTCTTTTTGTACATGTCTGTATAAATAAAAATTATATATATATATATATATATATATATATATAGATAAAGAGAGAGAGAGAGAGATAGATAGATGTATTACTCTAATTCCATTTTTATAGTTTGTTTATCTTTATCGTAGTGTTGTTCAGGATTATGCATGCACTGTCTTTTTTTGTTCCACTCCAGTTTATATTTTCGAAAACAATAGTTTCTGGCTAACTTGACAAAGTACCAAAAGTCATAGGAGAGGTCATAAGTCTGCATGTGAGACATGTCATAATCTTTGTACATTCTCTATTTTTACAATGCAGATAGACATTTCTGGCAGAACTTTTCATTCCACTCTGTTATCTGACATAACAAAAATATCAGATTTTGCTTTCTTTCTCAAAAAACTAGCAGGGTTACCAGGTGTTGTTCGAGGCCTTGTCTAAGAAAATAGAAGAATTAACAAAGTGTGTATCTTTCACGTTACTTTTTGAACACACCTCTCCCTCTGACTTCCGCTCTCTCATTTATGTACAAAAGATAGAAAGCAAAATTGTTCAGTTCAAAGTCAATTGAATATTTTTTCTATTCAAATTTGAGAGTTGTCAGATATTTAATGCATTTTAAAGTTCTTTTTTTAAAACGAAATATTTATATATGTAAAGACATGTTTAATATATTCTTCAAATATTTAGTTTCATACGAGTGAAATTATATTTATTTGAAAACTTAATCCAATATCTATATATCTATACATGTAATAATACAGCAATAAGAACGATTTACTCTCAGTCCAATTGAGAGAGAGAGAGAAGGAGGAGGGGACGAAACAGGAAGGGGGGGAGAGAGTAATTCACAAGCATTTATATCATAGGGAGAGAGATAACATAAAATATTTGTGTTTGGAAAATGTATTTTCTTTTATTTGCTGATTAAATTAATGTCATATTGGCTATTGTCTCTTGATAGGCCTTTTAAAGAATTTAATTAAAAGTAATAAAAAAGTAATAAAAGTATATACATTAAAATCCATTAACAGTGCGATTTTCATGGGTCATGTTAGTTTTATATGAAGGGAAATTTTTCAAATATTTAGTGCATAAAAACAGGAAGATTAAAAATCGGTCCTTATAAACCCTACACAGAAATTGTTTTATCTATTTTTAATGAAATTTAAACCGAAAACAATTGATACAAAATTATACAAAGACTTAAAATAATAAATTCACCAAGGCAGATACACAAATAACAAAAACTATTCAATCCTAATAAATGCAAACGAAATAACTGATTACGGTAATTAGTAAAGAAAAATAGAAATTCAGAAATCTTAATTAGAACGTATAAAATAGAATACTTGTCAAACCGCCATCTTAAGTAATCAAATTCCATCCATCGTTTCCAATCCTTTCATAGTGTTGTTCATCATCAAATTGACAATCTCATTAACCCTTAACCTCGAATGGCTTTTGGTCTTGGTAAGTGGTGATTCATTAGTATAAAAATAATAAAGAATGAAAAAGACCCCTTTATGATTCGATCCTGAAATTAAACTGATTGGAAATTATTCGATTTAATAACATGGAGTAAATGTAAGCACCTCAGTTCTCCAAAAATGGTCCGACAAGATGAATAAGTTTTCCCAAATTTTCAAAAATGGCAACTTTCTGCTGATTGTGACTCGCTGTTAAGGAATCACATATTCGTTTTTTGGTCACTAACTTTTAAGAGTTGAGAAAGTACGCTTTTCAGATGGTATTTAAGATTATGACCATTGTGAAAGAAAAAAAATGAGTACTTACATTTTTGGCAAATGAAAGAAGAAAGAGTCAGGTGTTTTTAGTCTAAAACTGATAAGATCAACCCATCACCGTCTGGGTAGGTGGAAGAGAGGATATGTGCGGTAGTGTGAATTTTGTTTTAAGCTTTAACAAATGAATGGAAAAAGAGTTTTCGGATTTGAATTCTCATGTGGATGTAATATCAGATGGTGAGACGAGGGGAGTCGCTTACTCTTTTTTTTTCACCCAGACTAACCAAATATGACTCATAGACGCTAGAAGGATATAACTCACCTAGCTGAGGTGAACGGTTTGGCATACAGTTAAATCGCCTATTCATGTAGTGTTTATCTGATCAGAGCAAAAATAAAAGAATTGAACCATGAGATAGCATTCTGTGTTTTTTATAATTGACTGAGCTGGTCATCCATGTGGGACAATTGAAGCAACCTGATGATGGTTCGTAATCGATTCTTAGCTTATACTTTTTTATGAAGTAGTTATTTCCCTTTGCATAGACAAGAGAATAATTTGCTGGGATTAAATAAAAAATTCTGCTGGAAATTCTTGGAAATGTTTAGTTAGAGAAAAATTAATTCAATCATTAAAGAAATATTTGTTTTGCAGTTATTTAAACTGGAGGCAAATGAAACAGTGTTCCAACCTTTGAACGGAAGTATGTTATCAAATTTTTAGGTTCCTGAGAAATTCAAATGATGTAAAATTTACAGAAGAATTTGTGATGCGCACAAAGAAGCAGTTGTCTATGTGTGTCGGACTGTCTTTCTGTGTGCCAAGCTAAAATGCAGAAACTACACAACATACACACAAAACTGATATATTCCCTTTTCAGAATTGCCTTGGATGGAATATAGGCACATTTTTTTTTTTTGTAATATTCATTCTTTTAGAGGTTGACAGGAACAGAATTAGCTAGAAGGTGGCGACATTTAGAGCGATTTTTTGAATGTTATTATGTAGCAATTCGTTACTTTACCGAGCCTTTAGAAACTGATTCCCCATCCTCCTCAGGGGGGTATTTAGTGTTTATCAAGCCTCTGCTATTTCTTTCCGTAAAGTAAAAAATTACTATAAAACTTTCTTCAGACTATTGTCCTCCATCAACATTATTTCTCTCCAGACTATTGTGACGTCTGCATTTTCTTACATCTTATTATTATTTTTATTAAATGAAAACAAATATGTTACATTATAGTGTTGTATATTATGCAAGAAACTCAGCGTTTCCCAGGAGCAATAACTTAAAAACTGAAAGCTTGTGTGAATATTTTACACTTTTAATTATTAGAGAGAGAGATAGAGAAAGAGAGAGAGAGAGAGAGAGAGAGAGAGAGAGAGAGAGAGAAGGTGAAGGAGAGGGATAATGGGAGAGAGAAAGAGAGGGTGGAGTGTGAATGAGAGAAAGAATGAGGGAGAGAGCAGGATAATGAGGGGATATAGAGAGAGAGAGGGGGGGATTAAAAGATAAGTTTTTTTTAAATATGTTCACACACTTTAATTCTTCTATTTTGTTGCCCATGCTCCCGGGCAACGACGGGTAGCCATGTTAGTTAAAAATAAATGTTTACAAATGAGCTAATTTGAAAAACAAACTAAGAGATTTCCAATCTTCCGGGGTCAGCTTTCAACAGGACAATGAATGCATTATACTGCAGGAAGAGCAGTGGAAACAATCAGCTTGGGAACAGTCACCACACCTTTCTTACAGTCCAAACATGTCGCCCCCCTCCACCCCCCTTCTGATTTCCACTTGTTTATTCCTCCTCAAAGAATCTCTGCATGAAACAAAGTTTTCAAACGGTTATCAAGTGAAAATGGCTAAAAACTCAGTCAAATGAATGCAAAATCTTGTTTCACCTTTCTTATTGGATGACTAATTATATATATATATATATATATATATATATATATATATATATATATATGGGGTAAGGTACACGATAAGTCATGAAAATGAAATGCTGTGGTAGACAAAATGTGTGAAAAATGACAAACGGAAAACAGGTTAAAATGCAGGAGAAAAACAAAAACAAGAGATTTGACCGGTTTCACTAACACAAACGAAACCGGTCAAATCTCTTGTTTTTGTTTTTCTCCTGCATTTTAACCTGTTTTCCGTTTGTCATTTTTTACACACACACATATATATATATCAGTAATAAATAATAAAGTCACCATAGCTCAACACTTTATTGCAGTTTCACAGCATTGCCGATCATCACAAGTGTATCAGACTGATTCCCAAAATAAAATGAAGAGAACCGCTAATAAATGGCTAAAAACTCAGTCCAAAGATGGCGATGTTTAAAGAATACAAAAGTTTGCGTTTTGATGGGAAAATGTGTTTAAAAATTGAGATTATATTCAAGAATAACATTTTTCTTTTGAATAACAAGATAAATAAAATTTCACAGGAAGAAATATTTGTAAAAGATTTATCACATTTCTGGTCGCAGTCTACAAATAGAATTCGTCTTTTCACAATAATCTGCTAAATTGCTAGTAGCAGTGATGATGTCATTTACCAGCAAAATGAAAAAAGAGGCTTATAAAATTAGAATATTCATATTCTATAATCCAAGAAGAAAACAAGATTAACATTTGTGTAGTGAAACACATGTTGGCGTTTGGAATAAATTTGACACTTTTTGGAAAAGAAAAAAAAAAGTCATATCTGGGCCAATAATTGATGAATTCTCAAAATTCAAAGTGCATCTCTTAGAGGATCTTTTGCCAAATACAGCTCACACAAAGAAGCCACCTTCAGCCTGAAACACAGCCTCCGGGTGGTAATTGAACATGGAGCATGTGGCCTTCAAGAGAGACCTGAACTTCAGGTTAATCCCGGCAATCAGCTTCTCCTTTGTATTGCAGGCGTTTTAGTTATTGTCTTTCTCAACTGTGCTCCACACAAAATAGTCCATGAGGCTGTAATCAGGTGAGTGGGAGGACAACATGTTGGTGAAGTTGTAAAAGTTCTCAAACAGCCATTTCTGGGTTTTGACAGAGGTGTGACACGAAATTGAGTTCTACTGCCACACATGTGGCCTTCCTGCAGCTTCACTTTCCACCCAGCGCTTGACAACAATATAGTCATCTAAATTAAGTTAGAGTCCCTTTTCAAAGATTTTTGGTGGCATGATGCGGCTTTTGTTGGAAACACACCCAAAGACAATCACAGTTTCATAGAATTTGGTGTTCATAGTGCGCAGGACTTTGTGTGGACTCTACGCTAGCCACCTGTTTTGCTCATTGCGCAGCTGGTTCAGAGAAGAATCAGAGCAACCTCGACTCGACTGGATACTTGACCTTGTTGAGGAGTTTCTTGGCTTTTGTAAGATAGTTCTCTTGGGCCTTGGCGGCGAGAGTAGTTGGCCTTGTGACTGTTGTATGAAGAGTAGCAAAGATCTTTATTCAGATTTCTCCATAGGTGCCACTTCGACGTCCATCTTTTTCGTCAAGGTTCGCATTGTTTTGCCTGGGTCTTGCCACACTTTCTTTTTGCAGCATCTTGACGAATTTCGTTGTGCGGACACAGTCAGAATGCATGCTATGATCCTTCCTGCTAGCAACTGTTTCCACATCACTGTTGTAAGTCACAGCCTTGAAGGTATTCAAGGAGAACTGAGCTGCTGCTGATATGTCCAGATTTTTAATCCGGCGCGGATCATTATGATGCAAATCACTCTTTTCCAATATTCCGGTGCTATCCAGTCGTTCATGGTCTCCAGCTCTAAAACCCACAAATAATACACAGAAACATCTACTGTACTTTACGGTTATTAAATACTTCAAATAGTTCTGAAATTAAAGAATATCAAAATGTTATCAAACTTATCCTGAACAGCCTGTATATAAATTTATTTCTCACAAAAAATGTTTATCGAAGACAAATGTAAGGATTTAAAAAACATAATACATAAAAATGGGTGAAAATTACAGACATAATTACTAACTAAAGAGTTCATGTTAAAAGTCCCTATATACACACTATACACAATCGAAATACACATGAATTGCCAGGGTAAACAAATTATAAAAAATACACAGGAGCTGTAAAAGTAGATACTACTTTGATATTATCTGGGAATTATTCTGAGAATGAATTGTGCCAGTAGTAGAAAAAGCAATGCTAAGATGGCTAGCTGTCTGAGAATCCTGTCTAACTGTAACCAGAAGCGAGATCTGACAAAACGGCGGCAGCAGTGTGAAAACCATGTAAAACTGTAGAACCACATCCACTCAGCTTAAATCCACAGCCAAAAAGAGGATAGCCTTGTTTTCACTCTTGCACATGCATGGATAGAGTCTTTTCTTTTTATACTTCCATATTGAAGAGTGCATCTCTTGTTACCCAGTATAATTGGTGAGAGCTAACTTGAATATGGTTCACAGCAAATAACTCCTGAACATATTGAGCCGACAGGGAGAACAACATTTTACTTTAAAAAATAAAATGATATTAATACTTTGAAATTCTAAATCACTAAAACTTTTAGCTTAACAAATTCTTTTTTTTTGTCTGCAATAAGACTTTCCAATTCAAACTAAATGACGGATTGATATTTAAAAGATTCAAGATAGCTTAAGGTCAATTATATGAGCAGAAAGATCCATGATTTGGCGAAAAGGGGGGGGGGTGGCATGATCGATCGGCAAACTACAGACAGGAAATAGAAAGGAAACCAGATTACAGAAATTAAATATCATGTGTCAATAGACGCACAGTTAAGGAAAAAAAGAAAACCTCTTACTTGAGAAAAATGGCTTCTTCATAACAAGCATCTGATCTTAATTTCCAGAAAAATATTTGCAGTACACAACAAACAAAGATATATATATATATACATATATATATACATATATATGTATATATATATCAGGACCGGCGCCACAGTTATAAAAGTGTGTGGGGGGGGGGGGGGGGGTTAGGGGCTCTCCTAAAAAGTGGGGGGGGGGGGGGAGCCCGGTTAAACACATGCATATATAACTTCATTATTGATGACCGTAAAGTGGGGGGGGGGGGGGGAGTCAAAAAGTGCCGCCGTCCATATATATATATATATATATATATGGTACGTCAATGAAAATTAGTAAGACCTGCAAATGGAAGCAAATCGGTATTTTCAGTTGTTCAAAACAAGGAGTAGTTTAGTTAATAAAAACATTTATTTTTCATCTCTTTCTTTCCTTAAACCAGGCTTTTCAAAGATTAAAATCTTATCATCAGAGGAAAAATTATGATTGATAAGTTGACAGGGTGGGACTGTCAAAGTTCCAAATTTGAAAAAGTTTTCTTTTAAAATTAAAAATTAAAGAAATTCAAAAAACTTCTTTAAAAAATGTTTCCAAAAGGTTCAGACGGGCATGGGAATCACCAATAACGAAATCCAAAAAACGTAGGGCTCAGAAATATTGGTAAATCCGGGGGAATCTGCATAAAAATCCAACGACGGCGATTTCACTCAGGTCTGTTGTCTACGGAGAGGAATCAAATAAAAACGGCCATTTCAAGGAAAACAATATTCTTCCTGTTTTCAGTTAAGCGTATTCCAAGGCAAAAAGCTCTAACTGGTTCAAAGACGAATCGTCGTACTGTGTCAAAATTATTTGGGAATTGTATAAATAAAGAAAGACAAGAGAAGAGAACGAGAAAAGAAAAAAGAAAAGGAGAGAGAAAAAGCGAAAAGCGATCGGAAGTAGAATGTAATCTAACAAGTGGGGGGGGTTAAGGGATTCAGATCAAAATGATATTTAGGCAGAAAGAGATATGAAGGGCAGATTTCAAATTGGCCACACAAAGTGCCGAGTGCTGGTCAGCTCAGTTAAGTTATATTCCCAGGGGATATTTAGGTAGATTAAATACAGATAAGAGACAGAAAGCTGTCTCCTAAGAAAGGTTAGTTTAATTTTGCAAGGGGAAGGGTATATGAGGGATGGGCATTAAACTGGTGTCGCTAATAGAGTTAAGTCTCATTTTATATTTTAACAAGAAATTGGATTATCTGTCTTATTATAATTCTTAAGGTCTGAGTGAATTTCTTTAAGATGTTTAAGGAGTTTTGAATCAATTTATGAATAAATCGACAATGTAGGTAGTTAAGAACAGGAAGATGGGGGTATTAAGCAGATGTAAAACACCTTATGCTAATGAATAATAGTAAAAGTAATAATAAAAAAATAAAAATAATAAAAGTAGTAATAAATAGTGAAACCTAAAGAATAGATAATGGGATTTAAATATGGGGGTGTATATCTATATATTTGTAATGCTGCCTTCACTTACTCGCGGCTATGGATTATTGTTCACTACATCACTGGACATCCACCGTAATCTGGTATGAATTGTTAATAAAGCACATGTAAAAGCCACGCGAGCAAAGCCGTATATACACACACATGTGTACATACAAAAAACCAGCACATACAGACAAACACATATGTATATACACATACATACACACACACAGATTTATATATACATATGTACACACACATACATACATACATATATATACACACACACACACACATTTATACATATATATGCACACACACACATACATATACATTCATACGCATATGTATACATACATATATACACACACACATGCACACACATATACACACACACACACACACACATATACATATATATATATACACATAAAAGTACAATAGCCACAATCACCCAAGTGTACCCAGCATACCTGTACAGCAAAAAACCGCTTATATACACAAGTGTGGTATCCATACATGTACCTGTTATTCCAGAGAAACTACATATATATATACACACTCATACATAGAAGGCAACCACTCACATACTCGTTCGCATCAATACATGCATCTGAATTTTCAAAGTACCCACTAAAGGTACGCATATACATAAGTATAAAAGGGGACTATTAGATGTTAAAACTGAAAGGAAGTCTAAACAAATGGGTAAGGAGAGGGTAAATAGGAATGATGTATATACAGGGAATTGCAATTGGATAAAACGTAATTGGAGAAAAACATGCAATTGGAGAAAAAAGCGACGGTGGATAGGTTGTAATAACGAAAAAAGTTTTAGGGGATGGCCAATCAGTATCAACATCAGCGACACTGCTAGTTATAAGTCTGGCAGCAAAGCAATTCAGTATTATATAAGTATGTTCTAAAGGATATGTTTAATGTTCACAACAGAAGGGATTGGTATAGGGGCAATCATGGAAAGGTACATAGTAAGTGTAAAGAATTATAAGATATGGGGAGGGGGAAATCTATTGATTATTGTTAGGTGGGGGTATATCTGGAGGGGCCAAGAAGTTAGCATATTTGTATTTACGCTTGTGTCTGCAATGGGAGATCAATTCGTTTTTAGAGTTAATAGTATTTAATGATTTATTAGCTGTGGCTATTGCGTAAGTTTCCAAAGTGCAAAGGCTGCAGTGTGGAGCTCCTGGGGTGTATGATCTAGATTGTTTCAATATGGACCAATGTAAGGAGTAGGGTGTATTATTGCTTTTAAGGTTTCTAATTAATTTAGAGAGCGAGGTACTAGGGTTATTGTTATTTAATTTAAATGATTGTATGTGGTTTGAGATCCTTATCTTAATTGGGAAGGCGCTAAGACCTATATATGTGTGAATTTTGCAAGGTGCAGAAATTGCATTTGAATAATTAGGGTCATTGGTAACTGTTTGAGAGGATGGATCTGATACTATATTAGCCTGGGGTCTTGGGGTAGGGTCTAGAATAACCGGTGTATTACTGCTAATTGTATAGGGTTCAAAATTACTTGGTGAAGATGAGGAGTAAGATCTAAGGAGGTCGTTAGTTGTATTTTGAGATATCGGGGCAGAGGAATGGGAGGAGGTACGTAAAGGTGGTAGGGTTGCCGAATCGGGGTTCGAATTATAGTTAGAGTTCTGTCGGAATTCCTTAATAGTGCACGCGTATACAACATCACTATGAATGCAATCACCATTAAGAGGACATTCTCTGGGTCTACGGCAATTACAATTATTTTGGGAAGGAAGGGTGGGAGATTGTTGGGCAGTTTTTATTTTTTTATTATTGGAGGAAATTATATTTTGTGCTATGTTAGGCATAGTGGAGTAGGAAATTTTAATGGAGTTTTTATTTAGTATTGTGCAATATTTATGGGGGTATCTAAAACATTTGTCTAAGATTTTAAAAAATTCTTTCGGGACGTTAGTTTTTACATTGCAATTGAAAGGAGGGTTAAACCAGATATTATTTTTCCTTCTTGACTTTTTATCTCCCCCAGAGTTCCGGTTAGTATTTATAGTTTCCAAGCTGTCTGTATTGTGAGGGTTAGGGTTCGAGGGGATATTAGAGTTACCTCGTCTTCTGGGGTTTAAAGCCATATTATGGGTAATTAAGCTAGTGTGATTATTTTTACGGGTTGGGGGAGTATTGTTGTACTTAATTTTAACGTTGTATCCTGAGGCAAGTAAAGCATTGTTATAAAAATTACAATTCTGCTCAAAAATAGATTTATTTGCAGAAAGTTTAGAGATTCTATTAGAGACCGATTGGGCAATTGAGTTGGTTATTGATTTGGGGTGGTTAGAATATTTATGCACGTAGAATAAAGTTAGGTTTGGCTTATGATAAGGGCTAAAAGTTTCAAAATTAAGGTTAAGGCTTAAATCTAAGAAGTTAGAAGTTCTCTTTTCTGGCTCAACTGTGATTGTAAGAGCAAAATTTTTAAAGAAATTATGGAGATTTTTTATGGTGTTGTTGTATTGTCTTGATCTTTCTCCAGACACAAATAGGGCATCGTCCCTGTATAGACCACCTCTCAAATGTTCGAAGTTATATTTAAGTTCTTTCATTAAGTAGATACCCACTAAGTCAGTGACTTGGGCCGAGTCTGAGGACCCCATTGTAATATCGAAGTTATTGGGGTGATCCTTCCTTGTCCAAAGTTTGTTGTCAAATTGTAGAAGGGATTTTCTAGCTAGTTTGATCAGATCAATTTCTAAGTTAGTCAAATCTGAATTATCTTTAGCGAATATTAAGGCTTTATTGAGAAGAATGGGGGTAATAGATTGATAATAATTATCGATGTCAAATGTAATGAAGTTTAGATTAGGGTTTGACTTGTTTTTAAGGTTAAGGAACCAGTTAGAGACCTCATCTGAGGATTGCCAAAGGGTATATGGGATTTTAGATTTGAGGTTTGGAATTATTCTGTCTAATATGTTTTTGCTTATAATGCCTAGATCTGATTTAGAGGGGCAAATTAATCTAATGGTAGGGTTTTCATGGAAATTTCTTTTATGGTCCTTTAATGTGCATCTAGGCGTAGCTGGGGTTAGGATTTCTGTGTAGTTTAAGACATTT
The DNA here is from genome assembly GCA_963556195.1 of Sepiola atlantica. Lineage (NCBI taxonomy): Eukaryota > Metazoa > Mollusca > Cephalopoda > Sepiida > Sepiolidae > Sepiola > Sepiola atlantica. Next base: position 166,483,620 of record OY744520.1, on the reverse strand, counting down.
AAGGAGGTGAGAATAGATTTGGCTTCCGAATTAATTGTGTTGAGAGTGTTTATAGGTGCACTTTTATAAGATTTGTTAAGTTCTTTATAAATTAAGTTTTTGTATTCAGTGTAGGTTAATTTGTAGTAGTTTTTGGTCTTATCTGCAGGGACTATCATATCCTGGTGTTTCTTAATTTTATTAGTAAAGCTATTAATTTTTTTGATTATGGGGTTAGATTGCTTATTGTGTTTTTTAAATTTAATATTTTTAATAAGGTTGAACAATTCGTCTTCAAATTCATTGAGGCTATGATTTTGCCCAGGAAAAGAAGAAGTTTTCAGGCCATACCTTGATGCTGTTTGTTTTTCGAGTCTCTTTAATTCTCTGGAAGAGTTCATAGGCAATGTAAGATCATCACTTTCCGGAGCTGCAACGATGTTGGTATCAGGCTTCTGGTCCCTTGATCCACTGTGTAGGTCGTAATGGAAGGCCCTCCACCGAACATTAATGATGAACTTCTTCGTCGCTTGGATCAATTTACAGATGTATGCCTCGTTCGAGGGGATTGGGATATTTTTTGCAGAAAGAGGGATGAACTCCTTGTTGAACATATCACAAGTAGGATGAACGCTCAACTCAAGAGGAGCGTAAATATGTAGATTATAACTAAAAGGTAAACTTTTAGAGAGTTGGACCTATTGTGAAATAAGGAAAGCTCAATATACTGGATAGAGCAAAAAATATGGTACGTCAATGAAAATTAGTAAGACCTGCAAATGGAAGCAAATCGGTATTTTCAGTTGTTCAAAACAAGGAGTAGTTTAGTTAATAAAAACATTTATTTTTCATCTCTTTCTTTCCTTAAACCAGGCTTTTCAAAGATTAAAATCTTATCATCAGAGGAAAAATTATGATTGATAAGTTGACAGGGTGGGACTGTCAAAGTTCCAAATTTGAAAAAGTTTTCTTTTAAAATTAAAAATTAAAGAAATTCAAAAAACTTCTTTAAAAAATGTTTCCAAAAGGTTCAGACGGGCATGGGAATCACCAATAACGAAATCCAAAAAACGTAGGGCTCAGAAATATTGGTAAATCCGGGGGAATCTGCATAAAAATCCAACGACGGCGATTTCACTCAGGTCTGTTGTCTACGGAGAGGAATCAAATAAAAACGGCCATTTCAAGGAAAACAATATTCTTCCTGTTTTCAGTTAAGCGTATTCCAAGGCAAAAAGCTCTAACTGGTTCAAAGACGAATCGTCGTACTGTGTCAAAATTATTTGGGAATTGTATAAATAAAGAAAGACAAGAGAAGAGAACGAGAAAAGAAAAAAGAAAAGGAGAGAGAAAAAAAAAATAAATGTTTTTATTAACTAAACTACTCCTTGTTTTGAACAACTGAAAATACCGATTTGCTTCCATTTGCAGGTCTTACTAATTTTCATTGACGTACCATATTTTTTGCTCTATCCAGTATATTGAGCTTTCCTTATTTCACAATAGGTCCAACTCTCTAAAAGTTTACCTTTTAGTTATAATCTACATATATATATATATATATATATATAAAAGATCAGAACAACATCGGTACCGTTGGTTTCAAATATTAACAAAGAGGACCTCTTTACCGGACTCTTTTGAGCCTCTGTTTCTGTCTGTCTCCTCCTAACCTTACATAGAAATATATATAATAATATACACACACATCTGTAGCCTAAAATAAGTGTATATAAGAAAAAAAAAGGCAAGCAAGTATATGCATTTACCTCTATATCATGTTTGACAAGGCAATAAAGAGTAAGATATGTTATTGGCATGTTAAGCCACTGCCTTTCCTACTCTATTCATCTAATGGCACTTTCCTTTCTTTTCCTTTCTAAAACAAAGCTCACGGGGGGGGGGGAGTGGAAGTGGGATGTACTTAGAACCATTGTCTGAAACTATGTTTTACACAGCCACGACACTGTTGATTAATTAATCATAACGCTTCCTGATTTATCAAAACCTGTCTGGGAGCCTTAGAACTTAGATAAAATAGAAAGAGATTGATCACTAAGAGAAGAGTTTTCCAGCTGACACTAGAGCATTAACACAACTGAATGCTAAGGATAACAGCATGTAATAATTGGATTCAAAAGTATATATCTTTTCAAAAAAGATCGATTCATTTTTCAAAGTAGGTATATAGTTCAAGTTAATAACAAGTTTTATCAAATATTATATTTTAATAAATGATTCTTAATTTCTTCTGACAAAAATTAGTAATCTATAGAGTAAATAATTTTCAACAACATCTTTTCATATTGCAGGAGATAAATACATCAAAGATTTGGAATTCCTCATTTTTTTTATATTTACATGATTTAATCAATGTTTTTTTGTATCCTTATGATACAATTAAAGTTATAATCTTTGAATTTGACTTTCTTTAACATTCTCTCTCCTTCTTTCATATATATATATATATATATATATATATATATATATATATATGAGAGAGACACAGAGAGAGACACAGAGAGACAGAGAAAGAGAGAGAGAGACAGAGACAGAGAGAGAGAGAGAGAGAGAGAGAGAGAGAGAGAGAAAGAGACAGAGAGAGAGAGAGACAGAGAGAGAGAGAGACAGAGAGAGAGAGACAGAGAGAGAGAGAGACAGAGAGAGAGAGACAGAGAGAGAGAGACAGAGAGAGCCAGCCAGAGAGAGAGAGACAGACAGAGAGACAGAGAGAGACTCCAACTCATCTTGAGGTTTTCATCTTGTGGCTGCCTATCTACATGTGGTTTGTTTGTGTCAGGTCGTATCTTTGATGTCAATGGATTTGTCATAATATATACTATTACACCAGCGTAGGTCATATTTAAATTACAATTGGAATTGTCATAGTGTTTTGGCCTCTAAGGAAAATTTGGATCGTTTTTGTTATCCAAGTCTTTTAGTTGAGATACAATCTGATGTGTTTTCTAAAGTACTGGTAAAGAATCCCATAGCCATAAATTATTTTAAAATACCTTTCTATTACATATATTTAATGATGCATACTTTCTTATTTTGTGTATTATACTAAAACTCATTTGCTTGATTTATATATATATATATATATATATATATATATATATATATATATATACACACACACACATAAATACACATATGTGTATTTTTATTTATATTTAGAATTTTTTATATATATTCAAATATAAATTTTATAACAAAGTAATTATAATAGCTCAATATTGTAAGGCCAGAGCTATGCTATATTCAATATTTTTCAATTTAATTTTATACCATATCAATGTTATAAAGGACAGATTCACGTCATTTCATAAAACTTATTTTTTATTCAGCGTACACTTGTTTCGGCTAACACCAAGATATTTGTAAAATGCTCCTGTGCATTTGTTTTTTGGTATGGATATCTTCAGTGCTAATTATATAAATCAAAACAAAAAAGCAAAAACAATGAAAAAACTAGGCTAACAGAGCCTAAATTACAATCAGTACTCATTATCAATATCATATCCATTTTTTTTTTTTTGCAAATACAAACAGCTAAAAGCATAGGATACGTATATGTTACCACCAGGATATAATGAGATCATAGTTCCATGTTTATACAATTAGCACTGAAGATGACCACACCCAAAAATAAATGCACAGGAGCATTTTACAAATATCTTGGTGTAAGCCGAAACAATTGTATGCTGAATAAGAAACACGTTTTATGAAATCACATGAAGCTATCCTTTATAACATTGATATAGTATAAAATTAAATAAAAATATTGAATATAGTATATATATATATATATGTATATACCCCTAATTAATAGAATTAACTTTAATATCAGTAATAATATTCTAAAATGTTTATAGCTCTAAATATAGTTTCGTACTTAGTACATAATTCCCGACAGAAACCTTCTATAAATACTAACACATGGTCTATACCTGATTAACCTCATTCCCCTGAAGATGAACCCAGATGGGTCCGAAAGTACTTGGGAGACAAATCCAAACTATGGCAAATTCATCAGCCAATTCCCCTCCAAAACTAAGATCCTGATTCGGACTATTGAAAGGATCTACCAAAGGATATCTAGACAGGAGTTGTCTCTTATATTCAACAATACTTGCTTGCAAGAGAAGATGCTGCCTAGATATACATATATATGTATCTACATGAAATGCATTATATATGTTTTTCATCAATTATAGATGTGTGTACAATACATTGTACATCTAATTAGAAATATAGATTATATTTATAGTCTATATAATTAATCATCATTGTTGATAATGATCATGTGACTAGATGTGATATGCATAGCAACATATGTACAATTATAAGCAGTAGTGGTTATGGAGAGTCTTTGAAACTAGTAACACTCATACAACATCTGATAGCCTTGCTTCCCTTGCAAATATGTGTTGAAGCCCAAATGGCAGAGAACAGATAATGAGATGGAGCCCTTGACAATTGGCCATGCAGTTAGCCTCCTCATATACGGATGTGCTGCACTATACCCAAGAAAGGTTTGAAGTTCCGTTACACATTTTGTGTTCTGATAGAATGTGTATTAAAACATATTATAAAAGGTGCATATTAAACACTTCGACCCTTTGGTTTATGGTTCGACCAATAAAATACACATATTTTAGCGAGAAATTTTTAAATGCTCTATTCATTTAGTATGCTTATTAAGGAAGGTAAGATATTGCTTTATTTCATGCCATGAATGTAGAAGGAAATATCCTTCATTTGAGTCTTAAGTCAGTGGGGCATTTATAGTCATTAGTTAAGAGCTTTAGTATTTTGACATGTCGTTTTGGTGAAAGTTTTTATGCTTCAAGTTCTTTATATGTTTAAATGTTTAATCATGGTTTTTGGTTTGGTTGTTTTGTTTTACGGCATATCGCCCCTTTTCAGGTCATTTAATGCTAAATCCGGTCATTTTGGTGAAGGTTTTTATGCTTCAAGTTCTTTATATGTTTAAGTATTTATTCATGGTGTTTGGTTGAGTGAAAGGGGGGGGGGGAGAAAAGGGGGAGAGGGAAGAAGAGGGGAGGGAGGGAAATTGTTTTCTGTTTTGTATTTTGCAGAACATGATTGAGTTTTGCAAAGGATAAAAAACAAAAACATCAATGTGTGGTGCATTTTGAGTCAGGAAGTCAATAACTTCAAACAGTCTGATTTGGTAGCACCAGTAGGTTCTATTTAACCCATAGATGGGGCCCTTACAGATACTACCACTCCGGGCCAGAGTGGACCTGGGAGCAATGGCAATTAAGGGGCAACTCCACATTCCCTACAGCTCCCAAATGGAGGCCTCACCACTGGATGTCTTTTAAGGTCATATCCAGGACCACTTATTAAAGAGATTAGAACAATGATTTATGTTATGTGGAAGTGGAGTGATGTAGTGGTTACAGGTGCAGACTGTAGACTCTGCATGCCAGATCGGAGTTTTGTCAGTGAAACTGCATCACTTTCACAAATACCATTGTTAAAGGTATGTATCCATATATTCTCCCTCCAACTATGGATTAAATAGTAGGGTAGACTAGACTCTCAAGCCTTGGTTGTGCAACTAATTTAGGAAAAAAAAAAAAAACTCTCAACTTGCACTCGTTTTTTCTACTTATTCTGGCATTGTTTCAAGTCGTCCTGGACTTCTGGCTACAGGACACAAGCAATGCCGGTTCAGGATAGGGTGTAGATTGTGCCACCCTTGCTTCACTGTAGACTATGCACATGCACTTTATAGTGGGAATTCATTGTCTCTGGAGACTGAAATGAGGTCATGGTATGTTTTGTCCTATCATACAGTTAGTGCATCCAATAAACAGTAGAAATAATGAGGAAAGGGTAAAAAACGCTGCAATCTGTCTGTCTGTCTCTTCTTCATTATGCAGTTTGGTTGATGGATCGGCCATCATCAGCCAGACTTCGGTGACTAACCTGTGAACAGAAAGTGACATTTCAAAAACAAACCCTTTCCATTTATTCGAAAGAGGGAGGAATGTGTTTATATCATGTTCACAATGGCAGAGAAACACTTTCTGACGGGCAACCTATCCACATCATGGCATTTCTTTGTGCAATAAACAAAGATCTATTTCTTTTAATGATATTTAAATATCTTATGCAGTGTGAAAGTGGTACAAACGGCTAAAAACTGGGAGGGTATAAACACAATGGATTTAAACAAAAGAAAGCTACGGGCCAGCAGGCAGCCATCCATCACAACAGACCTGGACAGAACAACAGTGACCACACACACACACACACACACACACACACAGAAACAGCCAGCAAAGTCATAGCATATATTCAACAGCATGAACCTCACACACATACACATATTGGCTTGAACACAAGACTTCACACACACCCATTGGTTTGTATTATTTCCTTTTCTGATATCCATATTCACATGAAGAACTACATTTTCTCATATTATTGCATATACATACAAATGAACAGTTGACTTATTGGTAAGTTTATATCATTATGTAAACCTGTAAATGCATATATAAAAATATCGTATTGTTTATTTAACTCGTTCTCATTCATTCGTTTATATCGTTGTGTTGCTTTGGTGGGCCCCCAATACTACGATTTTACTCTTCCACCTAACGAGTATCCTAAAATATTAATATTTACTTTAATGTACAATTTCATCAAACCTGAAAGGAAGATATATTTCTCTTACCAATTTAAGAAAATCTTTACATTTTTTTGTTTAAATTCGTGCCATGGTGTTGCCACTCATTCATGCAAAAAATGTTAATAAAAACTTTTTATGCAAAACAAAATCAATGAAACTTATCGTTTTATTTCTATGATTCAACAGCATATTAATAAATGTGGAGGCTTCAAAACAAACAAGAATATCAAAACTGAAAAGAACTTTAAAAAGATTTGTATTTTTTTATCATATGTTCACTTTATATTTTTTTCTGTTTGAAAATATCACTGTTTTGTTATGCTCTGTTGAAAAACGGAGCATTTCATCAAAATGTTAATTTGGTTTAAAATCTTCTACTTTATACTTATTTTTGCTTCTAAAGTTCTTTTTCTTTTACTAAGGAGTCACCACTTATCAAGGTTAAAATCAACTCAAGAATAACGATTGCTGAGAAGGATGAATTGAATGATGAATAATAATATAAGAGGATTGAAAATGATGAATGGAATGGATAACATTTGAATTTTTATGAGGACGGTTTATGTCAAATATTTGTTGACACTGGATTTTAAGATGACCATCTTGTAGTTTGCAGGGAAGCAGTCCTGTGGTAATGTGTTCCACAGATGGGAAGAAAGGAAAGTTCTCTGCGGTTGTGATAGGCAGATGAGTTTTTGCTGCGAATGTCTTACAAGGAGGAAGTAAGTATTGGAGCACAGTGTGAGCATCTTTCATGGAAATAATGATAGAGTAGAGAAAGACTAGCAACGTCTCTTCTGTAAGAAATGAGCTGTAGAGAATAAAATAGATCTTAACACTCGATTGCAAAATCGATTTTGTACTCTGTCAAGGCAAGAAAGAATGCTTTGAGCGGCACCTCCCCAGATATGATAACAGTACCTCCCCATCTTAGGACGTACCTGACTCTTATACAGGTAGAGGATTGCATCAAGAGTGAAGTACTTTCTGGAGCAGTAGAATGATGCAACCATATTCCAGCAACTTTAGCAACAGATTTGATGTCTTCCATTTCAGATCTGGAGTAAAAGTCAGTCTGAAGAGCTTATTAGAGCCATTTTACTTTTTTCAAGAGAGCATAAACAATACATAAAAAAAGAAAAATAGAAATGAATTGAAATTTACTTTTATAATTTTCTTCAGAATTGAAAATGCAGTATTTGTCAAATAAATATATATTTCAGTCTGAAGAATACAAAATGAAAAATATAACCCACAGAAAAGAAAATCAGTTTCACATGTGAATTCACTTCGATTTTTATGCGAAGGGAGATAATTCAGTTTTATTAGTTCTGATTGCAGCCTACCATTTTATGGCCAATTAGGTGATTATGGTAGAATACAACGGTCCAATAGAAATTGAAGGTGAAATAAATGTTAAATTACAAATAGTCCATCATAAAATTGGAATGTTACAATCGGACATTTTTATTTGTTCAATGTTTGCTATTTTAGTATGAAACCTGAGCCTATCAGTTGGTCAATAAAACCATCTTGAGTTGTCAATTTTTGGAAAAAATTGTTAGAATTAAAAAACGAACTTAAGCTTTTTTTTTTTTTTACTACTGCATCCATGATAAATTAAGTTAATATTTAAACAAAAATAAAAATTGCTCAGCAAGAAATATTTAATTTAGATTACTATTTTTAAATTTCTAAATTTAAGGGTTTGTTAAACAAGGATTCTTATTTTTTCCCATAAAACGTGAAAATATATTTTTCTGTCAAAATCATTTATAAAATTTCTAAAAATGTCTAAAATTTCTATTAATTTAGACACCGTAGTTCCATTTTAAAGTTGTTGGCAAACTAAATTAGTTTGGGTCATTTCCCTTCCTCAAAATCGGTTGCTTCTTAAATTTCAAGTTAGCTAAAAATTTTTCAAAAAAAGTTTATCTTTTAATGAAAATTTGGTGAGATTTTGAAAAAACAAGATTTTCACCTTTTAAGATTCAAAAGCAGCAGGTATTTGTATATTTTTAATGAATGTATATGCAACATGTAATGAATGTATATGCAACATGTAATGAATGTATATGCAACATGTAATGAATGTATATGCAACATGTAATGAATGTATATGCAACATGTAATGAATGTATATGCAACATGTAATGAATGTATATGCAACATGTAATGAATGTATATGCAACATGTAATGAATGTATATGCAACATGTAATGAATGTATATGCAACATGTAATGAATGTATATGCAACATGTAATGAATGTATATGCAACATGTAATGAATGTTTATGCAACATGTAATGAATGTTTATGCAACATGTAATGAATGTATATGCAACATGTAATGAATGTATATGCAACATGTAATGAATGTATATGCAACATGTAATGAATGTATATGCAACATGTAATGAATGTATATGCAACATGTAATGAATGTATGTGCAACATGTAATGAATGTATGTGCAACATGTAATGAATGTATGTGCAACATGTAATGAATGTATGTGCAACATGTAATGAATGTATATGCAACATGTAATGAATGTATATGCAACATGTAATGAATGTATATGCAACATGTAATGAATGTATATGCAACATGTAATGAATGTATATGCAACATGTAATGAATGTATATGCAACATGTAATGAATGTATATGCAACATGTAATGAATGTATATGCAACATGTAATGAATGTATATGCAACATGTAATGAATGTATATGCAACATGTAATGAATGTATATACAACATATAATGAATGTATATACAACATATAATGAATGTATATACAACATATAATGAATGTATATACAGCATAAAATGATTTCTAAAATATAACATTTATCTGTTTTTTGTTTAGGTTGGCATCTTTGACAATCATTTAATCAATGTTGAACTTGAACACATGAAAGTCTCTGTTCATGTTTGCATTTTAGAATCCATGTTTAGCTGAGTTTTCTATGATTATTACAATAGTGCCTGATTAGGTAGTTACAAAATCAATCTTATTATTTTCGGGCCCCAAATCATATTCCTCTCGTGCAACAATACTTTTATGTCTCTGATCAGTTATTGTATTTTTTATTCTGAAAACCGAAATCTCAACTGTGTGATACCAATTAAGGAGTATAGGTGAGAAATAGACCCAGAGTTGGATGTAATGGGAGTAATAAAATTGTGAGAAGTTTTCTGTTAACTAATTATTACCATTTCTACCAAGAATTAGAATAAAGGACAAGTCCCTTCATTAAGACCTATGACAGAGCATGGATAATACTAAGTCGGAGACATGGTGTGGGGAAAACCATATCAGAGTTGATATGAAACTAGTATTTCACCAGCAAGAGTAACCAGGATTATCGCTCTTAGATTCTAATTGCCAGCATGCTACGTCATGTTCGAAACCTCCAATCAGGATGGGATCAATATTCAATGGCCACGAGTCTGATAACTCATTCATAAGTAGTAGAAAAATTCAAATAGATCTGCGGGTGTTCAACAAATCCCCTGCAATCGTTGGGACAGAAAATGATGAACACAAAGATGATGCACCTCACTTATGAAGGAGTAGCAGGCTCAAATAGGGGCCCTTTCTTTTTTTAGTGCTGTGATTAGGAGGGTGTGCAATTAAGAAATAGATCCGAGCTAGGAGGGGGGGGGGACTCCCAAGGTGAGTGCAACAGAAGCAATAAATGAAGCCTGTCAGCCAATTCTTATTATTTTCATTAAGTGCTACGTACAGCAATATCAGCTGTGGCTATCTCACTTAAATGGCCCAAAAGATTGTAATTTATTGCCAGTTACTGAGTGAATTACCTTGAGTCACCCATAAGCTGAGGGAACAAAGGTTGCATGTTTATATAAAAACTGCTCTCCTGGGGAGACAAACCGATTTCTCTGAAGCATGCTGAAGAAACAAAACCAGCTATTAGACATACAAATCTTAGTTTTTGACCCCCCACCCCCCGTCTCATTCGTATTGAATAATAATCTGGTTATTGCTACATTTTGTTGTTTTTATTTCACAACAGCTACAAGTAATTCATGGCGGCGCATCACCAGAGAAGTTGCGTCTGCATTTCACTCAGGTGCGGATGGCCTAAAGCTGCAATGCTACACATATCCTCTTCAATTTAAGTTTAGTAGTTTAAGAGACATAACAAATACAGATGACAGAATTTGTTCGGAGAGAAATTGAGGCAGTTTATATTGCGCTACAGGGTTGAGTCCATTTTAACATGTAGGTGTGATAAGCCTTCTGTTACAGAATAGTCTATTGGGAAGGGAGGGTATAATTTATCATCACATTGAGATGATTAATCACTGTTGCCAAGCAATTGAGGCACTAATTTGCATAGGAATGGTGGTTCTTCATTGTTAACCAATCATAATCGATGTGTTAACAATAGCAGATTGATGGCTGTTAGTTGAAAGCAGAAGAATGACTAGCCGCTATTTTTTTATCCATTGTTTATTTTCAATTATATTGAAAAGAAGGATCAATATACAGGTTGGTGGAGTTGGTAGCTCAAAGGCTCAACTCGGACTCGAGGAATATAAAATAAAAATGTTTGACTCTTACCAAAGAAATTCTCTTCTACGAGTAATAATTTATAGATAGACAATTATTTAGAGTGTCAGAATTTAAAGAGGATGGGTATATAATGAAAAATTTCCCAAACAAAAAAACATGCAAAAATATTTTTCAGCATTTTGAAAAACTTAATGACACAAACATACTGATATATATATATATATATATATATATATATATATATATTTTTTTTTGGGGGGGGGGGGGCATTTTTCACCATATACCATCATCATATTCAGTTTAACATCCGTTTTACATGCTGGCATGTGTTGGACGGCTCTGGTTTGTCAGTCATTGTTTACCAGATTCTTCACCACTTTCTCCTTCAGGTTTTAGAAATTGACTTCCAAACTAACCTATCTCTAGCCAATTCTTTATTTATCCTTCTTTCTCTCAAGTCTGTTTGTATCACTTCCGTACATGTTTTCCTTGGCTTTCTCCTGTGAACTTAATCTGCTACCTCAACTTTTCCACATCTACGAACCTAAGAACTCTCATCCATTCTTTCAACACGGCCATACCATCAAAGTCTATGTTCCGCACACATCTCCCTATACTGCCCAGATTCAATATTCCACTCTTGCTATCATTTTCTTTTTATAAAGCAATGTAATTGTTCTGATTCTGACTTTACAGCCCTTTCAATATATTTGTTGTATTGTTTTCCGTATGTCAAATATTTCAGAGAACAGAAATATGTATTCTATAAAAAAATGGCAAAGATATTAGCAGCTATTTTCTGAACGTGTTATCTAATATCTGATAACTGATGACTAACTTTTCACTTATGTGCCAACATTATCATGCAGCCAATGAGAACAAAGGAACGTCGGGAGGATTTCAAACAGAAGAGAACAGGAAGTAAAACGTGGCTCATTATCAGTTTAGAAGTGTTTTAATCTCTGAATATTGCTGTACGACTGGGGAAAATATTTGAATTGACAAGACAAAAGGAATCACTTACAGGTTGTTCAAGATAAATTTGACACTTTTTGGAAATGAAAAAAAAAAACATCATATCTTGGCCAATAATTGATGTATTCGCAAAATTCAAACTGCATCTCTTAGAGGATCTTTTGTCGAATACAGCTTACTCAAAGAGACTCCATCACGATCTCCAGGTGGGACTTGAACCTGGAGCATGTGGCCTTCACAGTTCTTCAAGAGACACCTGACCACCATTTTGTTCCTAGCAATCAGCTCATCCTTCGTAGGCAGTGCGATTGGTGTCATTCGCAACTGTGCTCCACACATAATAGTCCATGGGGTTGTAATCAGGTGAATTGAAGACCCAGATGTTGAGACTGGTGAGTCATGGAAGTTTCAGACACGAACCTCTGGGTTTTCCTCGGAGTGTGACACAAAGCTGAGTCCTGCTGCCATATATATGGCCTCCAAGCAACCACCCCCTTCACTCAGCGCTTGACAATGGTGCACAGCAACTGATGATGTAGGGTGACATGACGTTGCCTGTGCTGATAACACACCCAAAAACCATCACAGTTTGAGGGAGTTTGGTCTTCATGACACGTGGGTCATTATGTGGACTGTAGGCTAGCCATCTGTTGTTCTGCGCATTGTGCAACTGGTCCTCGGAGTTCTTCTCATCTGAGAAGAACCAGTGCATCCCCAGCTCAACTAAGTGTTGGACCTTGTTAAGATTTTTGGATTTTATCAGGTGGTGAAGAGTTTCCCCTTGCAATTCTTGTATGAAAAGTAGACAAAGATCCTTATTCAGTGCTTTCTTCATGGTCGCCTCTTCAACACCCATCTCTTTCGACAAGGTTTGCATTGCCTTGTCTGGACATTATCGCAGCGTTTTTTGCAGCTTATCAACGAATGCAAGAAACAAATGCCGAGACAAATGCAAGAGAAGTACCTTGGTAAGAAGAAAAACCTGTATTTTGTTTTTGTGGATATAAAGAAAGCTTTTGACAATATGTCAAGAGATGTTGTCTAATTAGCTTTGCATAAATTAGTCGCAAGCAAGTGATTGGTGAAAGTGGTTCAAGCAACGTACAGAAACGCTCAAAGTCATGTTACAATTAACAACCAATTTAGTGACAGCTTTAATGTTAAAAGTATAAGTACATCAGGGATCTAGACTGAACCTGTAACTCTTTATTTGTTGTAGAAGCGTTGTTCAGGGAGTTTTGTATGGGTTGTCCGGAAGAGATGCTTTATGCTTATAATTGAGTGTTTGCCGATGAAACAATGGAAGGTCTACTTGTTAAGTTAATCACTTGGAAACAAGCTATGGAAAGTAAAAGTCTAAGAGCAAATGTTGCCAAGATCAAAGTGATGATTAGTGATTGTAGTTTTGGAAAGCTCCCAGAAAGAGAAAATTTCCCTGCTCAGTTTGTCAAAAGCAAGTTGAAAGCAACTCAATTTTTTGTAGTACATGTAAGTATTGGATAAACAAGAAATGCAGTAGAATTTTTATTTTGTCCTTATGGATCACTGCTTATCAAGGCACAGGGGCCACTCGAGGATAAGGGTTTAAATGATTGTTGGTTGGATGATGATTGTGGCCACAGAAAAGATTGGAAACAATGGGTGGAATGGGCAGAAGATTACGAAGTGAACTTGATTTTCCAAGAAGACGGCTTGACAAGTATTTTTTTTTACAGTAGACTTGAATACAACCATGCTGTAATCGGTTGGGAAGCAGACTAGTGATATCTTGTTCCACAGATGGAATGTTCAAGGAAAGAAACTTTGTTCATTGAAGTTCTGTTTGTTTTTTAGTACAGAGATAGAAAAAAGGAAAGTTCTTTGCTGTGTTTTTAGTCATACAAGTTCTTGCTATGCATGTTTTACAGAGGGGGGGGGGGGCAAGGAGCTCACTTGAGCACCCACCATGAATATAATGGTACAGTAGAGAGAGGCTTGTAACATCTCTTCCGTGTGAAAGAGGCTGTAGGGATGAGAAGAGATCATCCCTCACTAGATTGTTAAGTGGATTTTGTACTCTGTCAAATAGATAGAGTGCTCTGAGCGGCACCTCCCCAGATATGACGGCAATACTTCAGCTTATGACGAATCAGAGGATTGCATCAGGAGTCAGGTATTTTCTGGAGCGATAGAATGATCCAATCATTTTTTCCAGCAATCTTAGCAACAGATTTGATGTAAGTCTTCCATTTCAGGTTTGGGCTGAAAGTCAGTCCTAGAAGCTTCTCACGGAAGGGGGCTTCATTTTGACTGGGGAGCAGTAAGGATCTGAGCGTTGGTGGTGAAAAGAGAGAAGCTTGGTTTTAAAGGCATTAAAAGTAACAAACCACTTTTCTCCCCCATCGCATCACATGCTCCGAGCTGGAGAAGAAAGTCAGAAAGATCATGATCATTATTGCTCCTTTGGAGTGCTGTCATAAATAGTTATGTCATCTGCATAGATGTCAACGGAGAAATGATAACCTGTTTGTGTGCAAGAAGTGTAAGACAATAGAGATGGACAAAAACTCAGATGTGGAGAAAGTATATTTAGATGGTGACGCTATTCAGAAGTTTTGTTAGCTTGGTGTTACCATTAGAGCACACAGAGGAGCTGGTGCTAGTGTCATAGCTAGAGTAGTTGATAGAGTTGGGAAATAGAGTATTGATTTACTCCTCTCCAGGAGTTAGGCACAAGGCCAGTTTTTATCTTACTCCCACAAGTAAGATGTGACCCATGGTCGGGTCGAGAAAGTGGGGTTTAAAAATTGCCTGGGCAGCCCCGTCGGCATTCCCCGGTAGGGGCGCCTCAGGCAGTAAGCAATAAACTTACTCCTCCCCAAAGAGGGGAGGCAAAGCCTGGGAAGGTGGACCTCCCAGAACTGCACAGGACAGACCCATTGACCGGCGTAAATCAAGACCCGAAGGCCAAGACAACACCAGTATGGGGTGCAGTATCCATTGGAACAGATACTACACGTTGATCTTAACTAAAAGGCCAAGAGTTGGGAAATAGAGTAGGCACAAAAGAAAGTGTAGTAAAGGCTGAGAAAGATGGATTTTGGGGTAGTGATGTGGGTTAAAGGTGAACGGGGGGGGGGGGTCTGAGGCAGTTTAATGTTATGCCCGGGACAACCCTGATAAGTACTACAACTCTGGGGTCACAGTGGACTTGAGAGAAATGGCAACTAAGGGATTTTATTTAGACAAAAGAAACGGTTACAGCAAATATTTAGTATGTATGAAAAATAAAAAACAATGCGTGCAAATATTCCCGGCACAAGGCCCGAATCGTTATGGGAGGGGGTTCGTTGGTCATACAATTGGTCTATGAGCACTTTACCCGTAGCTAGATTCTCTCACCAAAATACCTCATTCTCTCTGTGGGTTGGACCTACTTAGGTGATCCCCAATTTGTTTAAATATATTTTATTTTCAAAATTCATTTTGGGGGAGTGGGACAATATTTACAATTTTTTAAAATATGAAATAAATATGAAAAAGGTTAGTAGTGCCCTCCCAACCCTCTGCTAAGTGGTAGACTGCTCACTGTTTTCCGGGTGCTCCGAAAACAAGTAGGTCAGTCTCTAATTGGGAGTGGGAATAAAGAAGAGGGGGGTAAAAAATAAAGTGCTGGCAAATAAATGGCAACTAAGGGATGACTGCACACTCTCAAAATTCGAGCCTCATCACCGAATGCATTTTAAGGTCATACCCAGAACCACTCATTCTATTAAAACCGCCAGATCGATATTTAATGGATCATTTCAGCCATCATTATATACTGGCAGGATATTCCATGGTTAATTCAAGAATATAAGTCTTAATTTGTCTATTTAAAGACAAAAGTTAATATAACCTAAATTTAATTTAATCAGTAAATTTGAGAAAAATACATTGTATAGGTTACTTTCAAAACAGACGAATATTTGCGCCCCCCCCATCTCTCTTTCCCTCTGTTTCTTTTTTACTTGCTACCAACTCATATGCCACTCTCTCAACTGATATAACATGTTCTTTCTCATGCTTTTCCATATATCAACAAAAGCGACCCCAACTCTCCTGCCCTTCTCCATTCGTTTCAACCCTTCTCTTTCTGTGCGCTGCTAATTGCTATTGAACTTTTTCGCAACGCTGTTGTTGCGATGGGAACTAACTAATGAACGAACGGGCAATATACATTCATGTGAATATAGATTCTGTATCTCGATAGTATCATATTCCAACATCCTGAAACGCATTGTCATAATTAGAGTTTCTTATAACAATCAGGTGTTTATGGTTGGATGATACGGACACACTGCTTCTCTTTCTCGTCAAATTACTGAAGTTCGTACTTAGATGACTGACCATTTGAAATACTAGATGCTTTAATCAAACACTCCCAAGTGTATAAATAGATAACAGTCTGGCTGGAAAGAATATAACTGACAACAGACTAGCATCCTGTTTGCTTTAATGTTGAAGGGTACAAAATTAAAAAAACAAAAACTAATAAAAGGGGAATCATTTTAGTAACTTGTTCCTAAGAATATCGCCTTTCAATTCACATTCATCAAACGAGTAATGTTAGAATTGAAGTAGAATTGAATATAACAGAAACAATGATACATTCGACGAAATCCTTACAATGCCGGTAAAAGATTCCGAGAGAAAAGCAAATTACTTCTGTTTATAAAATGAAAGCTATTGACAGAAAATGTAAATTGCCTCAATAATTTTGAAATGCAAAAGTGACTGAACATAACACATCAGATTTCCCATGATTCATCTGTGTAGCGATAAGAATAAACAAAATTAGATTTGTGAATTTAACAAATGTTTAATTGTTTATTTCTTTTTTTTTAATTATTTATATTTGCTACCTAATTTATACTTTACTTATTTGATATCATATACTTCATGATATTTGATATCATCAACTTCATGATGCTCCAGTTGATATCAATTGTTTTAATGCATAGCAAAAAATAATGACCAGAAAATATTAGGTTTTAATTTTTTCCCCTTTAAGTCGTGGTATTAAATAACTTGAAAACTTTTAGTCAATGAATAAAAAATAATTTGCTTTACTTTTTGAATAAGACCATCAGTAAAAGTTATTGACAAAAATAAATTTAACTTTTATAACAAAGATATACTTATGGCAAGTGAGCTACATAGAAATGTTTGTCTTTCATTCCTGAAGAAAATCAGGCTAAATGCATGGATTTACATTCTAAGATCTTTTTTAGAGTCAAGCTGTGTCCACTCCATATATATATATATATATATATATATATATATATATATATATATATATATATCTGTGATGCCATCCAGCGTTGCTGAATTTAAATCATCAACGACTTCCTGAAACAATACAAAAACGTTCTCTGCGCGTTTCTCCACTGTCTTTTTGAAAATTCTCTTCTTTCTCCAGCTTTTTTTGTTCATTTGCTTTTGACAGCTCAGGATGATTCGACGAAGAATCAAAACCGTTTGTGAAACCTATGGAACATTTATTAATTTTTTTGATTTTAATACAAAAAAGACCATCAGAAAAATTGAAAAAATAAAAAAAGGTATAATTAAACAGACAAATTCTGTTACTTTTAACAATGTTTGCATCACTATATATATATACAGACACACACTGAGTTTGAATTACCTACTAGATGCTATCCTCGAGTGTCTTCGGTCTCTCTGTACAAGGGTTTGTCAGGACAACCTGACATGAGGATACTTACCCCTACAAGTAAACCCTGACCAAATATTCAAAATTACATAGTATCCGCAGCACAAATAAGATCCCCTCATACGAAGAATAGTGCATCTTCTCCTAGTGAGGTTACCTCAAGTAACACCACGTAGCTGGATACTCCACCAGACTAGATGAATTCTTGTCCTGGAATCTGGTAATACCAACAGACCAAAAGAAAGATATACTATGACATACTTAACTAGTCAGTTGGGGAGAGAAGGAATTTATTATTCTTAACTTTTTTACTAACTTAATGTTTGAGAAATAAAGGAGAATTTTAATAGAATATTCGGGTATCTATGTATCTCATATAGAGATCAAGTGTTAGCCCCAGGAAGGGACCCCTTGATTTCTGAGAACTTCGACTGAAGTAAAATTAAACATTGTAAATACTGCTTATTTTACAAGTTTTTTTTATTGATCTTATAAATGACACAAAACTTATATACTTGTTATTTTGAATATAAGGCATTTTGGCTTTCATTTTTTTTACTATACAAAAGAAAACCAGACTAGTTGTAATAGCAGTAGTCTAATCAAAGTGAGATGATTATCAATTGATTTTTCCAACTGATAAAAACGTCCTTTAAGTGTGCTAATATCTGCTTGATATTGATAAAAGAAAAATTGAAATGTTTAAAGCCTTTAAAAAATGTTAGCTTGATTCCTAAAGCAAAGAATATTAACATCAGATTTAACCAACATACTTAAATGGGTGGGGGATGAGGACTAAGAAAATGAAGTGACTCGTTATATTTATGATTTTTCAATAAATACACAAGATGGCACCCCCCTCACACACACACTCAACTTGACGATTAGGATTTGTGTGCTGAGAGGATTTTCTTGAAATATTTCAAGTGATGTATGAAATCAATGTGAACAAGTCATTTAATCGAGAAGTGCGTCAGAAGAGATCATTTCATTTGATGCATGCAAAGAGATCCGTAACATCTCACATTGACAATCTTGACAGTCACGGTGGGATGAACCATTCAGAAAAATAAGCACGTACTTAGGATCCTTGGAAAGAGGAGTGAACCATTTAGGTTTTCCGTCATCAGTTTTACCACGATACATAGAGTGCAGCTGAACCACGGCCCATAAAAGAATGTCGACAAAAGGTGGGATGCATTATCTCTATGGCCTTCGATGTTCGGCTAATCCCGGAATTCAGTGGCGTCACAACTGATATGCTGTAATAGCTTGAAAAAAGGTTGAAACTCAATCAGGACACCGCTTATACTCTGAATTCAACGGGACCCTTAAAGCTCAATTTCACCGGATAAATATGAAAATAATAATGGACTTGTTGCCACAGTCAATAAAATAATGCCGCTCACAGAATCACTGAACGTTTTCTTTGACTTTTCTCCTTCCTGCTTCTTTCTTTACAAGTCATCAGATTTCAGACATTAAATAATCTCAGTTAATTATTTTTTAACCAATGAGAATACAGATAATTCGTCGATTCATCTTTTTCTTATTGAGATGGATTTACTTATTGCAATGCAATAACTAGTTGTTCTGTTTCTCCGAGGTCGTGAGCTTCACTAGTAACCTATCAGTTCAACATTTTCTTAATTTTCAAAGTACATGCCAAACAAAGACAGACCCTTTTATAGTGAGCATAAGGCAAGTCGGGGGCCACTTTGTCTACTCAATCCAGGTTCAAGCTCATCATGTCGTCCGCCCAAATTGTGTAAGATCCATTCAGACGCTTTGATTAAACAGTTTGCCATTTCAAAAATACGAGAAAACTTTTCAAACAGAAAAAGTTTCCATCATGAATTGAAATTAACAGGAAAATATTTAAAATCAATGAAGGATTTATTCTTGTTCATGTCATACATTTTACTGTTAAAAAAAATCCAAAATAATCTGCAGACTTTATATAATCTCCTCATCAGTGCTTAGGGCCTCAACAGGAATTAATTCGTTGACAGTTATTCCATAGAACGGATTGATTTCGAAATAAATCAAATCCGAGTTGATTTTCTATTTCTTGAGCCTAACAAATAAATTCACAATTTTGTCACCAGCCTATCACAAAACATTAATAGCAATCATTTGAGAAATTTGAATTCTTAAGGAAAGACATAGTTTAAAAAGATAATGGAATATAACAAACTTAACAGATGTTCATTCAATTAATTACTTAGTTTTATGATTTCATAAAATCAAGGTCACATGATTAATAAAAAGTAGAATAAAGTTAAATGGAAACTAATTAAAAAAAGATAATAAAAATATTACATTAAACTCAATACTTTGTAATAGTAGTATTTATTATATATATATATATATATATATATATATATATTGTTGAATATAAGAGACAACTCATGTCTAGATATCTTTTGGTAGATCCTTTCAATAGTCCGAATTAGGATCTTAGTTTCGGAGGGGAATTGGCTGATGAATCTGCCATAGTTTGGATTTGTCTCCCAAGTACTTTCGGACCCATCTGGGTTCATCTTCGGGGAAATGAGGTTAATCAGGTACAGATGGGTCCGAAAGTACTTGGGAGACAAATCTAAACTATGGCAAATTCATCAGCCAATTCCCTTTCAAAACTAAGATCCTAATTCGGACTATTGAAAGGATCTACCAAAGGATATCTAGACATGAGTTGTCTCTTATATTCAACAATAGTTGCCTGCAAGAGAAGATGCTATATATACTCGTCAGGTTTCCTTTTGTATAAAAAATTGATATCAAGCAGAGTATATTGATATCAAATAAAGTAAAATTCTAAATCTATATAAAGTTTGTCCAAGTTAAACTCCAGAATTAGAATACACAAAGATTAATTCAGCATCTTCGTAGCAAAAAGCTTTGTTGAAAAATGATGTTCGTAAAGTTTATAAGACTGAAAGGTTTACAAATTAGAAACAATAACATTAAACATACACAAAATAATATGGCAAAATTTCAGTTAAGATAGAAAAATATTTTAGTTCTTAATTTGTATATTGCTATTTTCAATAAAATACAATATCTGAAATATATCTATTTAAATAAAGAACTTGCAAATAATTTATCCCAAATTCACCGATTATTGGAGGGATGGGAATTGTTTATGGTGTCTCCTCTCGGCTTTGTAATGTTAACAATTCGATTTTTTTTCTCCAATACCCGGGCAGCATTGGGTATCCCTGCTAGTCATTAATAAATCTACAAATCAAAAGAAATAATTAAATATTTGTGAAATTCACATAACCAAGTCATAAAGATAATCCTGTTTGTTCTGATCAAGTTTCCATTTTTAAGTTCGGGAAGCTATTAGTCTCATTGTCTTCAACTATTGCTGTATAAAATAGCGAGAATTTTTATTCTCTGACTATTAGAAACGTTGTCAGGATTTAAACGATCATTTTCTAACATAATTTGTATTGAAATGATTTATTCTTTTGGTCATTTTTATTTACTTTTCATAGTTTCTTAAATGAAGAGTAGAAGGAGGAGGGTCATATTTAAAAAAAATAACCTTATAGAAAAAACAAGGGTTTAAAATACCCCTTCTCCTCCTTCACATCCTCCTCCCATTTACAAACCACAAAATGGAAACGTCCAAATTATCCTATTTATGCTACATTGAGAAATATATATATTTTTTAAAATATATCAAAATTAGAACTCGATTTAAAAGCTGTTCGGAGTGTAGAGTATAGATACAAGATATTTATAAAAATAATTATATTCGACACATTTCACACCCTGGCAATACCGGATGAATTTACTAGTTACTTATATATACAGAAAAAGTTTTAGTACGAAATGAAAGAAAAATTAGTTTAGAATAACTGCTTTAAATAAACCAAATTTAGTTTTACGGCATATCAACACTTTTAGGGTTATTTAATGCAGAGTTTAGTCATTCTCGTAAAAATCTTTATGATTCAAGTTCTTAATATCTTCAAATATTTATTCATTTTGTTAGCCAGTTATTCGTAATGTCAATTTATGCGCATCTTCCTGGATGCAGTTTCATGTCATATCCAGGCGTGATTTTATAGTGTCACCATCACAGATATTCTTTCAGGTCAGAAAAATAGAGCTGGGAATAATGACAAATCAGGGGCTGACTCCACATTCCCCAAAGCTCCCAAATTGTAGTTTACGGTTATATCTAAATAAAACACGAAATAGAATGCGGCAACATTTTTTTTTTGTTCAGTAGATTTTCAATGTGATAAAGCAAAAGAGAGAAAAAGATTTATAAGTAACTAGCATGGTTATCCGACATTGTCCGGGAATGTGAGCAACAAAATAGAAGACTTAAAAGGTGTGTAACATCTTTCTTTTAAAATCTCTCTCTCTCTCTCTCTCTCTCTCTCTCTACCTCTTACCTGCCTCCCCCCTCTCTCTACCTCCTACCTACCCCCCTCTCTCTCTACCTCTTACCTACCCCCCTCTCTCTCTACCTCTTACCTAACCCCCTCTCTCTCTACCTCTTACCTAACCCCCTCTCTCTCTACCTCTTACCTAACCCCCTCTCTCTCTCTACCTCTTACCTAACCCCTCCTCTCTCTCTACCTCTTACCTACCCCCTCCTCTCTCTCTACCTCTTACATACCTTCTCTCTATCACATGTACCATGTCACACCAAAGGTCCCTATTTACTTGCCTCCCTACGAGGGTAAAGTTAGATACAAAGTCGTTTTATATCAAGTACCCCAAAAAGGGCCACTCTGGATAAGACAAAAATTAAAATTGCCCCAATCAAGAAGGATTCCCTCTCCTGACAAAACAGATACTGCACTTTGTTCCTAGCCTGAAGGAAAAGAAAGTGTATTTTAGTTCAAGTTTCACACCAAAGGTCAATGAAAAAAAAAAAAGCCCTCTAAATGCCGACCTCACCCTCCCCGATTAATTTTGTTCATAGTAACGCCAAAAGAATGAATAGAAAATGTGTTCACATTCTGTCAGAGACAATGCTGAAAAAGAATATCTCAGCTTTGTGGGTGTTTCCAACTTAATTGGACACACACACACAAACAGACAACTGTGGGAAAGTTTGAATTACCCACGAGAAACAATCCTCGAGTGTCTTCGGTCTCTCTATACAAGGGTTTGTCAAGACAACCTAATATGAGGATACTTCACCCTACAAGTAAACCCTGACCAAATATTAAAAATAAATAGTATTCTAAGCCCAAATAAGATCCTCTCGACATGGCTATACATTGGCTCATACGAGGAATGGTGCACTTTCTCAGAGTTATTTTACCTCAAGTAACAGCACTTAGCTGGATACTCCACCAGACTAGATGAATTCTTGTCTTGGAATCTGGTAAGACCAAGACACCACAATAAAGATATACTAGAGACATAGTTAACTGGTCAATTGGGAAGAAGAAAATTAATGTTCTTCACTTCTTTACTAACTCAACTTTTAAGAGTTAAGGAAGACCTTTAATGGAATAATCAAATATCTATGTATCTCATATAGAGATCAAGTGTTAGCCTCAGGAAGGGGCCCCTTGATTTCTGAGAACTTCGACTAAAGTAAAATGAAACAAATGATCCTTATATAATAGAGGATATCCAGCCGATGACAGAGGAGACAGTTTAAAGTAGACAAACTAATATCTTTTTCTATTTTTCTTTCAACAGAGAATCACTATTAAGATTTGACAAATCTAAACAATACACATAAAGGCGAACACTGTCGTCGTTATGTTGTACGATTTAGAGCAACACCCAAAGCAGAATCGGCTTTAAAGTAGCATGAAGTCTCAAGAGGGAAAAACAAAACACATGATTTGATGTTATATTGCAACCTACATAAACGGCTGATCCATACATAAACAATTACAATATATTTTACTCATTAACATTAATTAAAAACAAAATGCATTTTCCAAAAATTATTATTTGAACAAAAAAAAAAAAATAGTTGTTTTCCTGTTCCTATGCGACACAGACGTGATGTTGCTAGTCTCTTAGTGTTTTCTATAAATACTATTATGGCATGTGTTCTTCAGAATTGTCTGTTCTATTCCCTGCTTCCTTTGTTCCAGCTCGTTTGACTCGTGGTCTTCACCAATTCACTGTTTTTATAATTCGTTATAATACAGCTTCCTATTCCAATAAATTATTTCCAAGAACTGCAGGCTTGTAGAACTCTTCCTGCTGACTGTTTTCCTCCTACCTATAGCCTTGGTCTTTTCAAGACTGAGGCCAATAGACATCTCCTATCTTTGCGATAATCCTCTTTAGTTTTTGTTAGCTCCTTACATCAAGTGGCTTCATGCCTTGTCTGGAGCGATTTCTTTCAAAAAAAAAAATTTTTTTTAAATAAGCATAAACAGTGTGACAAACTCCTTAAAAATATTGGTTGCCAGGAGATAAAAGGGGTCTCACCCACAACTACAAAACTATCACTTAATTCTCATAATGAATAAATAAAATTCTATTTCTACTTCCCCTGCTTCGGTCATGTTCACACACTGCTTATTTGTCTCCAGTTCTTTTTCTTATTAACACAATTGTTTGTTCTTGTTTTTTACTGCATTTTTATTTAATATTGGGGGTCAATTCCATCGGGGGTTAGGGGTCCACCTGATAATCCACTAATGCCTATTGATATACATGAAATAATTGAAAATATTAAATTAAATGTTGAAAGAATGATTTTTTTTTTTAATTTTAAGTCTTTTTTTGATTTTGAAATCTATTAAAAGAAATTATTAACTCACATTTTTAGTCACCTCCTGAATGTAAATTAAATGAAATGAGAAATTGCTAAGTTCTTCCAATTAATTCAATCATTAGAATAATAAACTCATAATAATATTATAATAAAAAAAATAAGAACTTTGCTGTAGATACCTTGAATATCTACAATGATTGAATGAAGGATAAAGACACTCATCTTTATGAAATTTTAATTAAAAACAAAAACAAAAATTTAAATTTAAATCTTATAGTACATCTGTCCTCAGTTGTATGTCTGAACATATTTAAATAATTTCCAAATGTTATTTTCGACATTTCTAAGACAATTGTCAATGATTAACATCTGTCTTAGGAAACCATGCTGAATACACATCCTGGGATCGAAATATAAAGATTCTAGATTCGTTAATTATCATCATTTTCCTCTTCATGCTTCACAGATAGGATCCAAAGGAATGTTGAGAATGATGTTTAGATACCAGCTTGGTTGCCAGAGAGTGACACATTGGTCGGATTGCTACATTACAAGTTCTAATCTACTTTTTAAAAAAACATTTTCTTCTACTAGTCTTGTTGTTCTGTATGCAAAAGTTTGAGAATTTAATCCTCTCCCTTACTATTTCACTCATAGCTGGGAGGGTGAGGAGAGATGCTTTTCTAAAAGGGTATTAGTGTGTTGGGTCTGCTTTTTCTTAAAGCGTGGAGTCATAGATCATGTGATGAAAGGGCGGTCTCCCATTGGTTGCTTTAACCATGTGGTCACTCATATAAAAGGCGCAACATGAAGCTCACTCTCTTTTCTTCTCTTTTTCACTTCGACAACATCAGACAGTTACTGCGTCCTTCCAGACTAGCTCTGTTGAGATGTGATCAGTCGATCTTCTGTCCAGACCAGTTCTATTGACATGCTTTTGAGAGAAGATTTCTACAAAATATCCTTATGTTCGCTTTCCATGTATCCATGTATTAAGATGTTTGACATGCGTTGTGTAATTTATCGGTGTATTACTTGTAAGAACAAATAAATCTTGTTATATTTTTGTAAATTTTTCTTTTGTTTGTATTAGAACAATTAAGAAATTGATAGATCTTATAAGATCAATTCTTATCTCCATATAAGTTTGGTAAGTCAACTTTTCATATATTAGGAAGCCTTGACATGTGTGCATATTTGAACATAAATGAATTGCGTTATATTTTGTAAGAAAGGGTTTCAGTTCTCTCGTTTATCTTTAGAATTCTTATAGTAAATAACTTAACAGCCATAGCAGTTAGATTTTGCATAATCCGTGTGCCACTATAAACTCATCACATGGCCACCGTTTAAGAAACAAAAGGAGGTCAGCAACAAATTATAAAACAAAAATGGTAGAAAAATATTCTATTTAAATTTTCAGTTCAAGAAACTGAAAAGAAATGAAAAAATTGTATTCATATGTTCAGTTGCAAAACACCATGTTTAAAGCAAGTCGAAATAGCAGATAACAAAGAGGCTTATATAAAACTAGATTTATCTACCCGGCGTTGATCAGGAGTATTTTAACTTTCATTTTGTTTTCCTTCGCTCATTGTACACAATTTTTACCTTTTTCTAAAATTCTTCTCAGAAAATATTTACATGTTTGGAAAGATAATTCAATGAAGAAATAGATCTCATTTTTTTAAAATAGGTTTTGCAATTAAATCGATTAGACGTCAGGAATGGTAGCTTTTGCAACTTTTGAAATAATAAAGCTTATTCCGTGATGTCATTCATTTTCAAGTAAACATTATATATATATATATATATATATATATATTTCGGGTAGATGGAACGTGTCAGCCTTGGAAGGCAGTCTACTCATGGGGAAGGTAAACCCCTGATTTCAAAGCTCTGCTGTCATGTAGAATACCCACTCATGGGGAAAGACTTCAGAAGAAAACCTTGAGGAAAAATCCGGAGTGGCGCCCCTAAGTCGGTTCGGCGTTGCCTAGAACTTCGTTCTACCAGCTCCTGTGACAGTGTTGGTGCCAAACTGTAACAGCCATGCCGTTCCTTCAGATCCATCAGCGACGTGGAGAGGGGGAACGTGCTACACGGGCAAAGCCTGCCCTCCATATCACACCACCCAGGCTAGCATCCAACAACACTAGGTTTTAGCCAAGCTAACCACACCTAGTGACGAAGATCTCTTTCTTCGTTGGCTACCTCACCTAAACAAAATATTATCAGCCAACACTGTTACTTCAAATAGTAAATAAATTTTCACATTGAACACCAATGATTTGCAGAAAGCCATGACCCAAAATTAATCTACAGCCTACAACCTGGAGAGGACACTTCAGCTTCACCAGTCGTGTGGATACAGCACTGGGACAACAGTCACCAGTTATAAACCATTAATAGATTGGCGTAGAGCGCGACACAAGGGGTTGTTCTCGATGGTGGGAGGGATTCTCGGATCTCAATGGATAACTACTGCTCACCTCAAGCCGAGCAGCCATCAGCCAGTTAGGTGCTGTTCTGCCACAGCCTACTTTCTGCATTGGGTGCATGGGGATTTGAAGATATCAGACATGCAGACTGTAAATGTTGCAACAAAACAAAAGCAACGAGCTTTGAAACTGTATTTCACCCATGGTCGATCCTGACTGACGGATGCCTACTACTACCAATATATATATACATATATATACACATATATACACATATATATACATATATATATATAAAATATGAGACTAAAAGTATACTTTTAGAGAATTGAACCTATAGTGAAATGGTTTAAGCTCAATATACGAGATAGAGCAATTATAAAGATAAATGAAGGAAGAGAGATAAAGATGTGGGGATGACAAATCTATTTCATCTTCGATTGTTCAATTCAAGGTGTACTCGATAAAAAGATGTTTATTTTTCTTTCCTTAAGCCAGGCTTTTCAAAGATTAAAATCTTATCAGAGTAATTACATAGATAGATAAGTTGGCAGGGGAATAGCCAAAATTCAAAATTTGAAAAAATTTAAGAAACAATATAAAGTAATGGAAAGTAAAGGTGTGTGTATAAAGAGATTATCAAAATATAGAGTCTGTCCAGTTGGTGAATATCCGTTGACAAAGTGTCTGGTGACGAAAGATTTAAAGATTACTTTATATTGTTTCTTAAATTTTTAAAACTTTGAATTTTGGCTATTCCCCTGCCAACTTATTCATCTATGTAATTCCTCTGATGATAAGATTTTAATCTTTGAAAATCCTGGCTTAAGCAAAGAAAAATAAACATGTTTTTATCGAGTACACCTTGCATTGAACAATCGAAGATGAAATAGATTTGTTAGGATATCTGCAGTAAATAGTGCTTGCCTAAATCCATACTGATGGTCAGAAAGAAGTTTAGCATTAACAAGGTGACAGACTGTCGCTAGATTGATTAAGGATTACATTGAATATCTGAACGGCCGCATGAGACATGGGTCATCTCATCAGGCTGGCCACTAATGAAAAACAATTTTCGTTGAAATTATCTAAACCATAATGATCATACATGTACACATCTGCCTTAGAAATGGAAAAAATCGATTTTTTCTGCAAAGAAATTGAACTGTTTGTCTAATATCACATGATTAGCACACACTGATGCCATTATAAATTAGTTTTACAGAATAATTCAAAGAATAGAAAACAAAAACTTAAACAATTGCATTCAATATTAATTAGGATTTGTGTATTGAAGACAAAATTAAATATTTTCATCATTTGTGAATCAAATTTATTAAAACTGACGGAGAAATACGTTATATTTTCTGAACAAAAAAATCAAACATTGAAATTTAAAAAAAAAAATAAGCAAACCTTTTATATTATGATCAAATGTATTTACCTTTAAACAATGAACTATTTACATCATATTCATCAAAATTAGCTTCTTTATTCCAATGATGGTTTATTGCTACTTTGCATCAAGTGACCATAAACAATTCTTGCTTTTTATATACTACTTAGTCTGCTGCTCTCGATGTTATATACTAAATTACCTCCATTAGTGTAACACACACTATATATATATATATATATATATATATATATATATATATATATATATATATATTAGTATAATGTTTTATTTATATAAATATTTTTGCTACATATGTGCATACATATTTCAGCTACAACCTTATTCAAAGTCTAGCTTCATCAGGCCACTGACACAGATTCTGCCAGAATGGAGAAGAAAAAAAACAAAATCTTAATAAATGTTATTTTACTTGTGAAATTAGGTGTGTCATTCAGAAAACTCTTAGGCTGCACAGTTTTCCATGACTGTCTTTGAGGTTTGACTTTTCTATTCTAAATACAAATGAAGTAGACGAGGATCAACAACCATTTGTTTGAATCAGATATCAAAGTTTAACAAAATTACAAACACACACACACACATATATATATATATATATATATATATATATGATTATTTTTATTTACACAGACATGTACAAAATCTGCGACACTGGCATGTCGATGTTATTGATCAACAGCTATTATAAACTGAGATCTCATCAGAAAGAGTTAGAATCCGATCTTAACCTTAGATCATATTTGGAAAGAATGAAATGGGGAGAAAAAGAAGAAAAGAAATTTAAAATTTCAAAATTTGGGAAGTCACGTGGGTTGGGACCGTTAAGAATCAAAATGTTAAAATCAAAATAAAAAAATAATAAAAAATATTAATATAAAAGATAATATATAAAATATAAAATAAAATAAAATATCTATCTATCTTTTTATCGCAGACGATCTCATTTTTATTTCTATCTATCTATCTTTTTATTCTACCCTTTTTATTATATCTCTCTTTTCACTTTATTTTGTATTTTACTTTATTTTATTTTATTTCTGAAAATTACCTAGATTACAGAAAAAAATAACAGTAAAACTAAACTATCTACTTAACATTGTAATTTAAAACGTCTAAATTCATTTTGAGACCAACTCAGAGTAAAAATAATTATGCCCTGGGTGAGGTTTGAACTCACAAACTGTCTAAGTACAGCTAGCTAACCAATTAACCCACGGTGGCAGGTACAAAATTATGGTGCTATAAAATACATAAATCAGACTGGCTTCTTAACCCCCGTCCTCTCTCTCTCTCTCTCTCTTTCGAGCTGAAAGTCAGTCGACAATAAAAGAAAAGAGAGAAAGAAGGCACCCTCTTTTTCACTGGTGAACATCCAAATATTGGTCTATTATTAAATTAGTACCCATTGATTTGGGTATCAGCATGAGGACTTTTCACTGTGAGGGTGAAAGCTTCTCTGCCTTCATTTATTTAAGACTAATAAAA
>OY744520.1:166361179-166438679 GCA_963556195.1 Sepiola atlantica | reverse complement strand
CCAGTGATACCTGCTTCTTAAACAGATTAACTATATCCATTACCGTACAATTTTACAAAACAGAATTTTCACAGGGAAGAATCTTCGCAGAAAATATTCACTGGTTTTATAATAAATTTGTGAAAAAAAGCTAATTGTACGAATTCAGTTTCAGAAATATATAAAAATTAAAAATAAAAAGTTTCTGATATGTAAATAGATATTAACTTACTAGCAGAACAACCCAGCATTGCCTGGGTGAAGGAATAACATAGGAGTTCAAAACATTGGGTGTAATTAATACACCCAATGTAATTAATACACCCAATGTAATTAATACACCCAGATGAAATAAACTATCAATTCAAAAACGTAATAAATGTGTAAAATATTTAGTACTAACATGTTCTCCTACAAAAAGAAAATCGAGTATCTGTTAAATAAAAAGTATATAATTTTTTGTTTGTGCGTAGAGTTTTAAAAAGATTATCTCCCTTATCTATTATAAGTTACAGGATTAGAGATGAGCTTTTAGATGGAAAATCAATATCACAACTAGGGGCACATGTAACTATGAAAGAAGATGTTTCTTAGCAAGTTGTGAAGTCTGTTATAGCTGCAAAAACTTTGGCCTGCTCGATGCAACAAAGGCTATTTTGGAAGAAATATTGAAGCTCAGCAGAGATTCACCTATTGTGAAATGCTATGGTAACAGTAAATCCCTTGTTAAGTCTGAGTTAGGGAGGGCCTGTGGACGAGTGGTTATAGCACTTGTCTTTGGGCTGGACGACCCGGGTTCGATCCTACTAACGGCATGCGAATTTTCGGGTCTGAAAACTCCCTCTGTCCACCCAGCAATAAATGGGTACCTGACTAAAACTCAGGGAAGGTTCAAGGCAGCGGAAGGAGAGGAATTGGCTCCGCCTTCCATATGCTGTGCCCTAGACACGGTGATTCTTAACAAATCACTGCCGCTATGGCCATGGGCAGTGTGCGATGTCGGCAACGACACTCGTGCGCGTCCAGGCTATGCGACCTTTACCTTTACCTAAGTCTGAGTACTCAAAAAGACTAAGTCAAAATAGAAGGCTCAAGATCGATATATATGCCATTAAGGATATGACTAGGAAAAAGGAGATCCATGCAGTATTCCTGGGTCCAGTCAGCCCACAAACTGACCAAAAGCGGTCTATCTTCAGAAAGAGGCTTTCGAATCGTTTAGCACCCCAAGAAACAAGAGATTGTGAAGATAACTGAGTTATTTCCTCTTGAGTAATTGCATTGTTGTAGAGGAGAAAGGCTAGAGAATGGTGGCGCTAGTAGATAATCTGCATAGCAGCAGTATTGGCCAATCAGGATTCACCTGAAGCTAAGCAAATGGCAGGAGCTGGATATGCAAGCTCAGAGGATCTTACAACTGATTACCTGAATAAAAGAATCTATGCTGGAGGAAATTAACATTAGTCTTTTCTCTGAGTCAGTAACTGACAAGATTTTGGTGGATCCCACAGAAAGGACACATACTGGGGAATGGAAAAATTTTATTTCGAAGGGGGGCTTCAAAGTTAAGTTTCAGGGAAGTTCTTCAATATTTGACCCAGTAGTGCTGAAAATCTGAGAAATGCGAGAAACCCAACATGCCTGAGGTAACTTTCTAGAAGGATTGAAAAGGAAATTGGAGGTCCTTAAAGATGACAAATATATTAGTTCTTCAGGTTTGGGTTATAAAGAAAAAAACAAAAAAAACATGTAGCTTTCAGCAAAAAAAAAAACTCTAAGTACTTCCACCTGGGCTAATGATGAGGCTAGTCCACATTTTAAAAATAGTTGGCATTTCATTCTTAACAGCAATAATTAGACTGACTTCTCAATTCACACCAGCTGGGTGATGACAGGCAGGATACTTTGGAATATATGCAGAAAATGACTTGAGTGCTACAGCACTTTTGTTTTCAGTTCACAAATAAGATGGAAGGTTCCGTGTTATTCTAAATCGGAGAGAAATAAATGTCCGATTAGTAGTTCCACATTTCAAGATGGAGACTCAAAACTATTTGTCAAGCTTGACGATACGGGATTAGATAATTACTGTAGACGAGGTTTACTTTAATGTTCTTATTCTCCCAGGTTACAGACAGTTTATGATTCCACTTCCAGTTCAAACATACCATTCAGACAGATAATAGAAATAAAGGTATTCACAAAGATCTTGGAAAAGCCATGTCAGAGGGATTTTGGAGGTCCCAACAAGTACATATTGTCATGCATAGACCTAATTCCCCATGTCCTTGATTGAATATGAGACAATCCAATATAATCTTTGGTTATGGCGGATCTCTCAAAAAGATGATGTCAAAGAGTTGATTCTGATCAACAGTTTATTAAGACATGTAGACTCGTGAACAAAAGGCGAAAACTTCTTCAAAGTGGTCCTGTTGCATAACATAGTGTCTATAGCTAGATGGGCAGATGCATCAGAGGTGGTTTGGTAGTTTTGTTTTACGGCATATCAACCCTTTTTGGGTTATTTAATGCCGAATCTGGTCATTATAGTAAAAGTTTTTATGCTTCAAGTTCTTTATATCTTCAAATGTTTAATCATCGTTTTTGGTTTGGTAGTTTTGTTTTACGGCATATCAACCCTTTTTGGGTTATTTAATGCCGAATCTGGTCATTATAGTAAAAGTTTTTATGCTTCAAGTTCTTTATATCTTCAAATGTTTAATCATCGTTTTTGGTTTGGTAGTTTTGTTTTACGGCATATCAACCCTTTTTGGGTTATTTAATGCCGAATCTGGTCATTATAGTAAAAGATTTATGCTTCAAGTTCTAAAAATAAAATAAAAAAGGGGAGGGAGAAAGGGAGAGGGGCTGTTGTTTTTGTTTTTGTTTTTGTAGAACATAATTAAGTTTTACAAAAAAAAAAAAAAAAAAAAAAAAAAACGTCAATGTAGGTGAATTTCGTCTCAGGGAGCCACAGGGCAGCCTGATCTGGTATCACCAGAGATGCATCAGAGAAGGGATGGAGAGCTCGATTAGACACTCATCAGATAGTCGTAAGAAACCATATCAATTGGTTAGAACTAAAGCTGTCCATCTAGAACAGTGGTCCCCAACCGGTGGGCCGCGGACCGGTGCCGGGCCGTAGACCAATTGGTACCGGGCCGCGTAAGAAATACAGTTTAGAAATATAGTTTGCATACATGTGCGCAGTTTTTAAAGCTCTTTATCTCAGTTTGTACACTTTGTCATAAGATTAGTCATACGCTTTGTAAGCTTAGTCACTAGTGTTCTCATTGACTTGGTGTTCTAGTAATGTTAAAATGTTCATGCACTTTATATTCGTTTTTCTGGTGTACCTGTATTTTATTTTGAAAGGAATGTTTAAAGTAAATTTTTAATGTAAACTTTTTAATGATATATTTATTATTATTTCGAGGCTTTTATTTTCATGTTATGTTGTTGGTACGATGCTACATGTAAGTTGCAAGTAAATAATCTACCCCCGGGCCGCGGTAAAATTGTCTAACGCTTACCGGTCCACGGCAACAAAAAGGTTGAGGACCACTGATCTAGAACATGTGGACTTTTCGTCAGATCCCAAAGAAAAAGAGCATTCTTCTCAGTTGCGAAAATTCCACAATAGTGTCATACATCAACAAAGAAGGGGAACACAAAATCCTGTCATCGTTGTCAGTTGGCATGGGAAATCTTCCAATGGGCAGCAGATTACAACAATTCTTTTTGTGCAGTCCATATTCCAGGAACACAGAACGTTATGTGAGATTCGCTATCAAGTGGCCAAACAGAAGTTCACAGAAGGGAGCTTGGACCCTGGGATAATGAAGTTGATTTTTCGGAAGTTCGGATATTCAAACATAGGCCTCTTCACTACTTTGGAAAACAAAAACTTTGAAGTGTTTTGCTCCCATCATCCAGTGGATGCTGCATATGCATCAGATACTCTGAGCATAAATTGGACAGGAAGGTATGCCTTTGGATTCTCTCCTCCAATATTGATTTACTACGTTCTTTAGGAAAAGTATCACAAGAAAGGTGTATTCTGGTAGCCTAATATGCTGGACGCCACACATGGTATCACATCTATACCTGCCGCTTTTTTGACGAATGATGTGATGTTTATAAGTAGAAATATGCAGCATTTCACTTTTTGTTATTGCGTTATAAAACTGCTATTTACTGTCTAAAGGAGAGAGCACAATCTTCAGCATGGTTCATATTAAGGAAAAGTGCAACAGTCGTACAATGAAAGTAACTAGGAACAAGAGTATTAAGAAATGTCACACTTGACTAATAGAGACTTGTAGTGTATTAGAAGTTAGAAATGATAAAAGCCATCAATGTTTGTTAGATGATGTTTTCAATAATTATGAGGGATGACTGATTGATAAAAAAGAATATCATATCAAAAATTAGAAAAGTATATTGTCTTCTTGTATATAAAGTAACAACGATTTTTCCCCTATTTCATTGATGGTAATAGCTTTCATAACAAAAGGTACATTAAACAAAATCTGTTTTGTCAGTCAAGGAAAATATTGGTTTGTGTTCTAAAAAAAAAAGTTTTTAATTGTATTTTCAATCGATTTTTAAATTCGTATATTTAATCCCATCCAATATTTTGTTTTTCATTAGTCAAATTTAGAAAAATCTGGAGGAGAATTTACTCACACAGAAGTTCTATTAGTGTCACTCAAAACACTGGGTAATACATTTAATAAGACACACTGAACTCCCCGGTTTAGTCTGAGTAAAGCTATCATGATGAAACTGATTGAATAGAAAAATTCTGATTATTATTATTAACTTCCATTTTCTAAAATAATCTAAATAAGAAACAATCATCTTTATTTCGTTCATTAAACACTGAAATACTTAAACAACAAGAAAATACCCGGTTTCGTATGACACGACTTCCAATAGATGCTATGAAATAAACATGCTTTCTCTTTCTCACACGAATTATCGGAAATCTTTTCTTTTCTCCTTAAACTCTATACATTCGTTTTGGCTCTTTTACATTGTCTATCCTTTATGACAATGGTAAGCAGCTCCAGCTATTAGCCGAAGGGTTGGTGATTTGAATCAGACCATGGCTGACTATCATTTTTTTTTTTTTTTTTTTTTTTTCTGTTTTACGACATATCTACCCTTTTGGAGTTAAAAACTTGTACATTCATTCTTTGAAAAATTACTTAGAAAAATTAATTTAATTACAAAAAAATAATCAGATAAAATAGTAACTTTATTTCAATGTTTGTAGATTAAAACTATTATTTATTATTCTTAGAAAAATTAATTTAATTACAAAAAAATAATTGGATGAAATACTAACTTTATTTCAATGTTTGTAGATTAAAACTATTATTTATTATTCTTAGAAAAATTAATTTAATTACAAAAATATAATCAGATAAAATAGTAACTTTACTTCAATGTTTGTAGATTAAAACTATTATTTAACATCACCACCAAAAGAAATACTGCTTGCCTCTACATACGTTTTCATTATTATAAATGAAATGAAACGAACATTGAAATGTTCATTATTATTGAAAAATAATGTAAAAAACACATTAATCAGATAAAATAATAAATTCAACGCTTTAATGACTGGCGGCCATGATGCATTCAATCAATTTGAGTGAAATAGCTGAGGTATTCTAACACTACTATACTACACTCGAAACTTCGGAAAAGGTTTTTGAGACGACCAAAAGACTCTGGGGCAACATCGAGTAGGAACAGCTAGTTTTAAGTCAACATAGGTCAGTTTTTAAGCATGAAATTTCAATCGTCATTATGAAGAAGCTCATCAGTTGACAGCATCTAGTGTTAAGCTGTACATAAATGCTGATAGCTCGGCGCCCTGCATCAGAGATGCATAAAAATCTTAAAGGACACAGTAAAATCTCATCCATGTGTCCCAGGGACACACGTCAATTTATTTCATAATTTTTTTTTTTTTTTTTTTTTTAAATACATTGTAATTAACTCAGCAAATATTTTTGAATATGGGTTTTCAGCTCATCAACAAAAGTAGCGTTGATTTTGTTTTTGCTTTTTTAATAGGAAAAGGAATTTATCTCTCATTTTATTTTTTCTTCTTCCCTCACCTTTTCAAACTAACTGTAAAGACAGTCGACCCGACTACCCACCGTTTTCTTTGTAACTGAACAATTTTATTTTGTGATATGAATCGGTGAAAAACATTTCAATATTTTCTTAAAAACGAATTACACAGATGGAGTACAAGGTGGGTGTGAAATGGTTTCAACTTGTTTCATCAAAGAAACCTTTCTCGTCCTTTAACATCTTTCAGTTCATCTGTAACTTCTATGTAAATTCGCATCAACCCTTATTTATAATTTCTTTGAGTACTGTGAGTTAATATTCAGTTATTAACGATAGAATTATAATTTCTTTGGTTTGGTAGTTTTGTTTTACGGCATATCAACCCTTTTTGGGTTATTTAATGCCGAATCTGGTCATTATAGTAAAAGATTTATGCTTCAAGTTCTAAAAATAAAATAAAAAAGGGGAGGGAGAAAGGGAGAGGGGCTGTTGTTTTTGTTTTTGGTTTTGTAGAACATAATTAAGTTTTACAAAAAAAAACAAAAAAAAAAAAAAAAACGTCAATGTAGGTGAATTTCGTCTCAGGGAGCCACAGGGCAGCCTGATCTGGTATCACCAGATAATTTCTTTGTGTGAATATAAATAAAACTATATATATTAATACGCTTCTACTTTCCTTCGTTTTTTAGTAACATTAATACATATTAAAATAGGTTACAACACTTACAGCTACAATTTTGCTATAGATTCCTCAAAGATTTTGTTGTAAATTTATATTTTAGATGATTTTATTTTTAAATTGTTAATCAAGACGTGTCTATTATATTTTATACTGCTTCGTCTCAATCTACTAAATTTAAATATACTAAACAATTTTATCATTTCTATCATTTCGTTAAAGAAATGCAATGATACACAAAGTACATAATAAATTACAGTTAAATTCAGTAACTATTACAATGGAAGAACCAGTAATTTGAATTTGAATAACGGAAATTAGGAAAAAAATTTATGATCGCATTATTGCAAGCCAAAGTTGGCTGGATGATATATTTATCTTTTATGAAAAAAATGAAACCATAGTTTTATTGCTTAGAGCACTATTACAATTACTACTGTAGAGATTTATTGCTTCAAAATGTTAGGAATGTAAAAAACATTATATTCAACTGAATTCATTTACATTTTAATTATATTTAAAGTAAAGTAAACACTATATTTATTCAATCCAAGTCTACATTATTTTCAACATTTAAACAGTCCAGAGATAGAGTGGATTCTTTTGCAAGTATACTGAGTTCTCGAAAGTGAATTTATTTGTCATGGTGATTTTTACAGGTTCTACAAGTGAACCATTAATATCTGACGTGTGTCTTTAAAGTTTAATTCAATGAAGTAACTGTGTATGCAAAGATAACTTTGAATATACAGCAGCTACGATGACTGAACATAATTTTATTTTGTGAAAACTCAAAGAAATTAACAAGTATTAGTCCAAGATAAATGGAGGCCCATTTGTAATTGTAACAGGGACTCACAGAATTTTCTTAGGACCAATCAAATCTGTCAGTTCCAGGACTAACAAAAAAAATGCTACCAGCATCATTGGCTGTAATTCATTTTTTATTTAAAGTAGTTTTTGTAAGACTTGATAAGATGCCAGCATCAAAGTGGAAATTATTTCTCTTGATCTTTTATGAGGAAAAACGTTTGTACTAGTCAAACTGGCTGTGTCATGTGGCATGAAATTGGATTTTCTGTATTAGTTTTTGTTTTTAAAGCAAAAGTTTTGTTTACATATTACTCGTTTACTGTATAATGAGATAATTGGACAAGCATAATAATGCCTATAAAATCTATACTGTGAAGATGATTTTAAAATGTCTTCCGACTGCTATAGATTAAGCAGTAAATTATAAGATCATTTAAGATATTAATTAGAAGATCATTTAAGGATATGTTACTATCATGAGATAATTGGACAAGCATAATAATGCCTATAAAATCTATACTGTGAAGATGATTTTAAAATGTCTTCCGACTGCTATAGATTAAGCAGTAAATTATAAGATCATTTAAGATATTAATTAGAAGATCATTTAAGGATATGTTACTATCATTTAACGATGTACATTTAAAAAAGTATAAAGACCAAGAGAGAGAGAAAGAGAGGGTTTATTATAACATCACACTGTATTCTAAAATCCTTTGAATTTGTACATGATGATGGGAGGAAAACCAACATTAGGAAATTTTAGTAGTTTATAGATATAACAGATCACAGGTAGAGGGGAGGGGTCATATCAATATAAAACTCATGTGTCATTACATTAAATATTGAGATAATTACATTTGAAAAATTCAAATCTCAGAAATCACAACTTCTCAACTGATAAAAAAACAAAACCAATTAAGTATGTAGCCAACAACTTTTGAGAGACAAAAAGACAATACGCGAATGCACAAATAAGGATGACACATGCGAGACTTGAGTGAATATAAATATAGCCGGTTTTATTTGTCCAACAGGAACATTGGTTGTGAGTGCTTGGTCAGCTTGTTTCTCCAACGATGATAGTCAAAGTGTTAATGTCGCACCATGGTTGAAGAATAGTTTGACAGGTCTGTTTGCTTATCAAACGATGCTGGTTGGGTGTGAACGTTGCACTAAGGCTAAAAAATAACTAGTCAGGCTGAAAAACAAATTGTCCTGAATAAGACAGGGTTTGTCCTGGGAAGAACAGATAGATTGTAAGTGTCTGGTCAGGAAAAAAGGCATCGGTTAATGTGCCCAGTTCAGGGCTGGTTGAGTATGATGACCAGAATGAGTTAAATAGTACCTGGGCTGGTTGAGTAAATGGCTGGACAAGTGTGTTAGTTAACAATAAGATGATGTTAACAGAACATCAGCAGACGGCAGCTGATCGAGTCAACGGCTGGACCAGCAGCACTAATCAATATCCAGATGACGTTGCAGCCGTTATGACTGTAGCAGCTGATTATGTGGACTAGTTTAACTCGGCAAACTGCAACAAGCATCCTGTTGCCAGACAGAAAAATAAATTGGGCTAATATTTTAATACGGTCCCTGAACAAGAGATCAGATATGAACTGATATTTGAAATGGGATTGCTAGAGTCCCTAGGAGCTGAAAGAGGGAGGAAGAAACAGATACTACACTTTGGATTATTTATTTGCTATAAGGTAAAAATTTTACAATGTAACAAATTAGGCACAAGGTCATCAAAATTGAGGGGCATATGGGGGTCGTTAGTCATCCTGGGTCCAAAAATATAAAAAATGTCTATCCTACTCTTAACAAGAATCATCTCAGTCACCACAATACCATAATTACTCTCGGGGCCATCCTACTTAAAATATCCTCAAATTGGTGACAATTTTTATTTTTTATTATTATTTTTATGTACAGAAATTCATTGACGTGAAATAGGGAATGGGCAAAAAACAAATATCGGTTAGTAAGACCCTCCCAACCCTTTCTAAATAATAGACTGCTAACTATGTTAGTCCAGAACCGAAAACAAGCAGATCAATCTCTAAATGGGAGTGGGATCTAAGTGTGAGAAAGAAGAAACCGGAGAATAGAGGTTGGAGAATGAGTGATGTCCTTCCAAAATAAATGCAAGCCGAGGACAAAAAGTGGGAAGTGAGCATCCTGGAGGATTCCTATTACAGGGGGAGGGGGTAACTCATTCAATCGACTAGCTAAGAGGCTAAACTTACCTGAAGGGCTGGGATACGACAGGACCAGGAACCGCATGCGTCATGCTCAAGCAGGGAACACGTACTCATACTTGATTCCTTTTCATACATATAAGCTTGCTACTTGTATTGACTTTTTTCAAAAACCAAGGCATGTAATCTCTATCACATCTGATCTTGATTTTCTGCTGGTGCCTGAAAAACGCAATCAGATCCTGATCAGCGAAAGATTAAACCCCTTAGTCTTCTCTCAGACCTGACGTCCACATCACCATTCGCACTACAGCCATATTGCGAGAAACACCATTCGTCTCTTGCTACCCACACCGGCTCGATGTTGTCGATTACGTAGGATATGTTTAGCGGCAAAGGCTGCTCAAGATTGATATGAGCCGTTACCTCATTGAAAAATACCCCCAGAACCGCCAGAGTTTGCGGCATTCAAAAAAATCATAATCAGGTGTTTCTTCTGAGCATGTCGCAGTGGGGACATTCGGACGAGTCCTTCATTACGGAACTATGTTGTATGGCATTGAGAGTAACGAGTTCTGGGTCAATCGCCAGGCCAGAGAGAACACAGTTGTTGAGATGACTCGTACCTGGCGCCCAACTCCATTCTGAGCGGATTTCCCCCTTTGACCACCCTAACCGCCAGATGAACAGATCACCAGCAGCCACCCTCACTAATCTTCTGTGAAATTCCTTTCTAGAAAACCGAGAAAGGTCACTGGACCGAGGAAGCTTTTGAGGGTGGCTTGGCACTCTTTGAAGAACTGCAATTTGCCCCTTGACCTACAGTGGCTCTCAACCGAATGATCGAGAATGAGATCAGGAAAGGCGCTATCAACTGCAAGGTTCCACGCAGATTCTTCTGTTAAAGTTCAACTCGGGAAAGCCAGTCTCTCAGCGTCTTGATGACACGTCAAGTCGGACATTCCCAAGCCTCCCTCATATAGATGTTGAATACAGAACTGTCTGCAAACCCAGTGCTTCTTTCGGTCCCAGAGAAGTGAGGAAAGACTGCGCCTGAGGACCTTTAGGCGGTTCGCAGGCAGGGGAAGTACAGCCAGTTGGTAAAGAATGAGAGGAAAGACGTAAGTGACGCACACCTCAGCTCTACCCTTTCAGAAGTGTTTCCTTCAAAGCCAAGTGTTAACCGACGCTTCGACCTTTGACTATCTCCGAACAATTCTCAAGTTGAAGATACTACACTTTGATCTTGACGATCAGTGTTGAGTAGTTGGCCCGAGGCAGTTTAGGGTCTGCTCACTGTCTGATTAATGTTTAACATTGCTGATGCCATCGATGGACCAAAAATGTATTTTACATCCGGTTTGGTCAACCTGGAAGAGAAGGGGTTGCAAACTAACAGCATTTCGTTTGTTACTAAAGGAGTAGCGGTTGTAAACCGCACACATTAAATCTTCATAACTTTAGCTTTTAATAATTTGGATATGTGTATGTTCATAAGTTATTATGCCCATTAGGTAAGAAATGATTTGATTCTTCTGATAAAGAGAAAATTTCTTTAAACGAATCCAGGTAAAAAAAAAAGTCACAGCAAAAATAGAAACAGGACAATGTTAACACTGTTGTTGCATCTTTCTTGAATAGAAAGGTTAAACTGTTGAATCCTTACTTTTTTTTAAAGATTAATATTAAATATGAACCTTAACCCTAGTCTAAAAATAATTGACTAAAATAGTTTTGTTGTTTGTTAACTTTGCTGTGATTAAGAACTTCTTTCTTTTTTTTTCTTACTAAGGCCACAAGCTACTCAATGATATGGGTTCTTTACCTGGCACACGCTAGGGAGTAAGTGTAGTATCTGTTCCGATGGATACTGCACCCCTATAGACGGATGTCGTCTTGTCCTTCGGGACTTGATTCCACCTGTCTGTGGGTTTGTCCTGTGCAGTTCTAGGAGGTCCACCCTCCCAGGCTTCGCCTCCCCTCTTTGGGGAGGAGTAAGTTTATTGCTTACTGCTTGAGGCGCCCCTACCGGGGAATGCTGACGGGGCTGCCCAGGCAATTTTTAAATGGCCAGAGTGCTCACCTCTCGAGCGCTGGCTTTTAACCCCACTTACTCGACCCAAGCTGTGGTCACATCTTACTTGTGGGAGTAAGATAAAACTGGCCTTGTGCCTAACTCCTGCAGAGGAGTAAATAAATATGGGTTCTTGGCCTTTTGGCTAAGATCAAAGTGTAGTATCTGTTCCGATGGATACTGCACCCCATAGACTGGTATTGTCTTGGCTTTCAGGGCTTGATTTACGCCGGTCTATGGGTCTGTCCTGTGCAGTTCTAGGAGGTCCACCCTCCCAGGCTTCGCCTCCCCTCTTTGAGGAGGAGTAAGTTTATTGCTTACTGCCTGAGGCGCCCCTACCGGGAAATGCCGACGGGGCTGCCCAGGCAATTTTTAAACCCCACTTTCCCGACCCGACCTTGGGTCACATCTTACTTGTGGGAGTAAGATAAAAACTGGCCTTGTGCCTAACTCCTGGAGAGGAGTAAATCAATACTCAATGATATGGGTTAATGTGATTGATAGAATTTCATTAATGACTTTAATTTTTCATAAATTGTGACAGACTTGAATATTTTTGTTTCATTACCAAACTTGCTTGTGACATTTTTCCTCTGATTTTTTTTTGTTCTTGCTAAAATTGACTTTTTGCCCCTGTGACTTTATTAGCATTCCTACTTTAAACAATCTTAGTTTATGTATAATGGATGGGAGTATAGATTTTGAACCTATTTTTTACATCCCGTTCTCATACAGTTTTACTGTATTTTTAGAATTTATTAAATCTACAAATAATATGTTAAAATTCTGAATAATAAGATCAAGTGACTAAACCATTTCTTACAAACTAGCTGTATCTACCCGGTGTTACCCGGGAGATTTTTTTTACTTCATTTTTTTCTTTAATTCTTTTTTTTTTTTTTATATAACTACGACCTTTGTTTTTTTTTAAATAGGATTTTGAAAGCTAAATTTAATTATTACAGTAACATCTTGTATTAATTGAACAAAATTGTTATAAAATTAAAACTAATTTTGTTACGGTAATGTTTTAATCTTTATAAAATTATTGGATGTAAATAGCTTTAAAAACTTTAAATCTTTTAATCTATGAAGATTTGCTAATAATTCTCAAGTCAGAAATTATCTTCTATTCGAAAGTTTAAATGCTTCCAAATTCCTTTTAATTTTTGTAGGGTCACAAAGAAATTCATTCTTTTTTTGTTTTCAATAAAATATTAAAATGTCTGACTTGCTTAACCGAAATGCATTCTGGTGGATTTAATTTCATAAAGTATTTATTTTTTAAAATCAGGATTTGAAAAAATTATTTTACACTATTGCATTTTTGATTTCAATAATAGTCGATTAATAGTAAAAACTAATTAAACGTGTAAGTCACGTCGTCACGATAAACATAGACACATGTGAAGTCTTTCAATTGTATAATATAGAGATTAATAAATATAAAAAATTAAATTTTAAAGTATGGATATTTCGCTTTACCCATAATCAAATCTGAAATGTAAAGAGGGCAAGTCATGTGTAATAAGTATTTGTTTTGTTTAGCTGATAACTATAATTCATATGATGAAGTTTTAAGTGAAAACTTTTCAGCTCTAAAACATCTGCTTTGTTAGTAATTCTTTTTTTTTGAGCAAATGATGACTGGATTCAGAAGAAGTTGGCCGCCGCCGCCACCGCCCCACTTTTGCCCCTCTCCTCTGTGTCTGTGTGTTTGACACTGTAAGCCAGCCAGCAAGTCAGTTTTTGCTCGTGTTGAAATGTATTCAAGTAGAGAAGAAGAACTACTAAATTCCCACATGCCGGGCATACCAGAATGATACAAATAGTTTCTAACAGACTTGGCTGGATTCGCTTTCTCCATCCGAAGAAGAATCTTATCTACCTTTCAATGACAGC
Source organism: Sepiola atlantica (assembly GCA_963556195.1). Lineage (NCBI taxonomy): Eukaryota > Metazoa > Mollusca > Cephalopoda > Sepiida > Sepiolidae > Sepiola > Sepiola atlantica. The sequence continues at coordinate 166,424,932 of OY744520.1, read as the reverse complement.
AGCAGCAGCGGCGGCGGCTGTCTGCGAACAGTAAGAAGTGAGTAGGTATGAAAACGGTGAAAAAATATAAAAGAATATCACAAAAAGAAATAAAAACAAAAAACAAAACAGTTTTAACAAACATAGATAGAGTTCACAAAAAAGTGTAGAACAAAAAAAAAAGAAAAAATGAAACTAGGGTTATTTACAAAATAAGTTTGCCACAAGGCTATTACAGTTTGCAAATCAAATAATAATACTTAAATAGTGTATCTCTGTGTACGGTAGTTTTTGAAGATGGAGGAAGGAGCATTTAGAAATAAAAAAGGAAATAAAGTAATACAAACTATGAGAGACTAGAAAGGAAATAGATCTGAAGCAAAACCATGAAATTTAAAAGAATAATGACAAAAACAGAGGGGGGGTAGAGAATGATCGAAATCACAGAAGACGGAATACCTTTAAAGAAGCATACCCTCCCAGGCATTACCTCCTCCTTTGGGAGAGGGGGTTATTGACGATTGCCTGAGGCGCCCCTAACGTAGTTGCCTTCTATTATTTTTATATTTTACCATCTGTTTCACACTATCATAGCCTTCTAATGTTCTACTAACAATATTGTCTAACGAAAAAAAAAAAAAAAGACCCAACAAAATGGATATTTTCCAAGAACGCAAAGTAATGAAGACAGTAGCTTAGTGAAAACGCATAGAAACTAAAAATGCCAACCCAAATGAGTCAAGCAAAAGAAAATATTTTTGTAAATATTTGGTGGGATTGCTAAGTAAATGTTATGATGACAACAACAGTAAAAAGGGGTCAGGCGTGGCCACCGAGAGTTACTACAGGCCGGTTAGCTAGAAAATGACGTCACTGACTTCCGTGTCAAAACAAGAACCGTAGTAATAACAATAAGAAGGCATTTCGACTTCTCCATTCACTAAATAATCCATCAAAATTCAGGAAATCAACCAATTTTAATGAAATTTTCAGGATTTATTAATTAATGATCACGGAATATAATAAATCCATTACTTTATTATAAAGCTTGGTGCAAATGTATTATTTCTTGTAAACAAAAAACACCTTTACTAAAGTTATTCAAAATATCAAAACATGTTGACCATACGATATTGTAAATATTTAAAACAAAGCATTAGACAACTTTAAAAATTGCATGTAAAAAAAGAAAAGAACCCGATTCGATTCATCTTGAAACTGATCTTTATCCAATATAAATTTAAAGAAAATAATAATTCACGATCAAATACTTCAAAAAACTGAATTATGAATTACCATTATTTAAACTTCTTCTAACCCAATCAACCGTAAGTAATTCAGACTTTGAAATTTGTTTAAAAATTATACAAAAAAAAGTTCAATGTTAACTGTCTGTTTAATAATGGAATCACCAACTCCTATCTTGCTATTAAGAGATAGGTACGTGCAAAATCAAAGGCCGATCCCCAAAATGTAAAAACATTTTGACCCTCCCATCACTTAAAAATTCACCAAAATTCAGGAAATCAACCAATTTTAATGAAATTTTCAATATTTATTAATAAACAAGCACAGGAGATATAGTGAAACATTTTTTTTAAATCTTAGTGAAAATGTATTATTTTTTTTAAAATAAAATACACCTTTACTAAACGTATATTTTTATATATATAAAAAAAATCCATGATTTTTTTAAAATGAAAATAAGATCTGTATATGTTTAAAATATTTTTTTTTTTAAACTATTTCGTATATATTACGGAAAATGCCCCTACACTCTTGTTAATAAAATCAGTATAACTCGAAGAATTAACGATATTATCATTGAATAAAGCATTGTTTAATTAATATTTTTTGTGAAAATTTTGATTAAATATGATGTTATTATTTCATTTATTTAATCTACAAAAGTAGAGAAAAGATAAACTATGCTACACTTAAGACATCGAAAAAAAGTAATAAAAAAAAATGGAACACTACTTTTTTATCAAATAATGAATAAGTAATTCAGACTTGATTTTTTATATAATTAAAAAAAATTCAAACTTACTACACTATATTTAGTCGGTGTAAACATTATTACGTGTATCCATATTTGCAGTAATTATTTCTCTTTTGGAAATCCAAACATATGCAGTAGGCATTTTAACTTTGTGAATTATGAAATGAAATTTTAAAAAGCGCGAAATTATTTTAAAATTGGTTGATTTCCTGAATTTTGATTCCATTATTAAACAAACAGTTAACATTGAAATTTTTTTTTGTATAATTTTTAAACAAATTTCAAAGTCTGAATTACTTACGGTTGATTGGGTTAGAAGTTTAAATAATGGTAATTCATAATTCAGTTTTTTGCAGTATTTGATCGTGAATTATTATTTTCTTTAAATTTATATTGAATAAAGTCAGTTTCAAGATGAATCGAATCGTGTTCTTTTCTTTTCTTTTTTACATGCAATTTTTAAAGTTGTCTAATGCTTTGTTTTAAATATTTACAATATCGTATGGTCAACATGTTTTGATATTTTGAATAACTTTAGTAAAGGTGTTTTTTGTTTACAAGAAATAATACATTTGCACCAAGCTTTATAATAAAGTAATGGATTTATTATATTCCGTGATCATTAATTAATAAATCCTGAAAATTTCATTAAAATTGGTTGATTTCCTGAATTTTGATGGATTATTTAGTGAATGGAGAAGTCGAAATGCCTTCTTATCGTCATTACGACCGTCCTTGTTTTGACACGGAAGTCAGTGACGTCAGAGGGGGGCAGGAAGTTAGTTGCTTGGCCTGTAGTAACTCTCGGTGGCCACGGGTCAGGGCATTGCAGGAAGCGAATCCTAATTTGCTTGCTGACAATATAAATCTGAACAAAATTCTAAAAGACACCAACTAGAAAATCTATATTCACATTTCTTATTCTTCAGATCTTGTCTTTTTAATGGCAACATATTCTCTACTTTACAGAACCATCTGTTTAGAAACTTAGTGAAAATTACCCGCATTTATATATTGTTTTCCTGAAAAAAAAAAACAAAAAAAAACTTCTAAAAGCAAATATAATGTTTGCAAATTATTGGTTATATTTTTGGGATTGAGTGTTCAGATTACTTAGTTTGAATGGCAGCCATAGGACTGAGGGTTCAATTGAGCCGGTGAGGAAAAGTCAGTGTTTGATTGACTGATAGATTAAAACATATGATAATACATTTTAAGATAGATTCAATTGAGTTTGCAGCTCAGGGCTTACAAACAGAAAAACATAATATAGTTACGGTCCCGAATAGGAGAATTTAGACACCTCAAATGATCTAGTCTTTGTAAAAGAAGACAGATTCAATTAAGTTAATTTTATAGGTTAAATTAAATTGTATCCTTTTTTCTACATGTGACGATACAGGCTTTGTAGCTTCCGTCCGAGAGAGAGAAAAAAATCATCACCAACAACCAATATGCAAAATGATACAAGTTATTGGTAACAAACTGTAACCTTGTTAATAGATCAATCATAAGTAAACCTGGATGGTTTATATTCTTTCTCCGATTTAACAAGATGATGAAAACAAGATGATAATGAATGGCTATTTTTTTTTTTTTTGTGCATATTTTTCCTTTGTATGAATAACTAAACAACAAATCTTATTGGGTTGGGATTAATGAAAATTTACCTCTGGCTCCCAAACACTTGAAATCTAAATTAATGTGAAGGCTTAATTTAAAATATAGCCCTATATAATGATCAAACAACTTTAAAAAAAGAAGTTTTTTTTACAAAGAATCCAATGGTTGCATTCATTTTGTATTAAAGTGTTTTGTAAAAATATTGTTGGATCTGCATTCGAACTGGACATCCATAAACAGCAAGACGTTTTACTTTATTTTATTTATAATTTGAAAATTATAAAAAATTATAGGAATTTAAAAATAGTAAAAATGGTAATATGGGTTCAGGGATGAAAGCAGGAGTACATAAATATTTTCATTAATTCCCAGGTAATGCTGGTGAACGCCCGTTAGTGTTTCAAAAATAAAAGGGTAATGAAAAAAAGGAACAAGAATGGATCCATCTTAAGTTACGTCCATTCAATCTGTGCGTTTAATGAAGAAAATGATATTTCAAACTTGTAACAGACAAAACTGAAGCGCGTGGCAGACAAAAATGAAGCGCGTGACAGACAAAAATGAAGTGCGTGGCAGACAAAACTGAAGCGCGTGACAGACAAAAATGAAGTGCGTGGCAGACAAAACTGAAGCGCGTGACAGACAAAAATGAAGTGCGTGGCAGACAAAACTGAAGCGCGTGGCAGACAAAACTGAAGCGTGGCAGACAAAACTGAAGCGCGTGGCAGACAAAACTGAAGCGCGTGGCAGACAAAACTGAAGCGTGGCAGACAAAAATGAAGCGTGGCAGACAAAACTGAAGCGTGGCAGACAAAACTGAAGCGTGGCAGACAAAAATGAAGCGTGGCAGACAAAAATGAAGCGCGTGACAGACAAAAATGAAGTGCATGACAGACAAAAATGAAGTGCGTGGCAGACAAAACTGAAGCGTGACAGACAAAACTGAAGCGCGTGGCAGACAAAACTGAAGCGTGACAGACAAAACTGAAGCGCGTGGCAGACAAAACTGAAGCGTGACAGACAAAACTGAAGCGCGTGGCAGACAAAACTGAAGCGCGTGGCAGACAAAACTGAAGCGCGTGGCAGACAAAACTGAAGCGCGTGGCAGACAAAACTGAAGCGCGTGGCAGACAAAACTGAAGCGCGTGGCAGACAAAACTGAAGCGTGACAGACAAAACTGAAGCGCGTGGCAGACAAAACTGAAGCGTGACAGACAAAACTGAAGCGCGTGGCAGACAAAACTGAAGCGTGGCAGACAAAACTGAAGCGTGACAGACAAAACTGAAGCGCGTGGCAGACAAAACTGAAGCGTGACAGACAAAACTGAAGCGCGTGGCAGACAAAACTGAAGCGTGACAGACAAAACTGAAGCGCGTGGCAGACAAAACTGAAGCGCGTGGCAGACAAAACTGAAGCGCGTGGCAGACAAAACTGAAGCGCGTGGCAGACAAAACTGAAGCGCGTGGCAGACAAAACTGAAGCGCGTGGCAGACAAAACTGAAGCGCGTGGCAGACAAAACTGAAGCGTGACAGACAAAACTGAAGTTCGTGGCAGACAAAACTGAAGCGTGACAGACAAAACTGAAGCGCGTGGCAGACAAAACTGAAGCGTGACAGACAAAACTGAAGCGCGTGGCAGACAAAACTGAAGCGTGACAGACAAAACTGAAGCGCGTGGCAGACAAAACTGAAGCGCGTGGCAGACAAAACTGAAGCGTGACAGACAAAACTGAAGCGCGTGGCAGACAAAACTGAAGCGCGTGGCAGACAAAACTGAAGCGCGTGGCAGACAAAACTGAAGCGCGTGGCAGACAAAACTGAAGCGCGTGGCAGACAAAACTGAAGCGCGTGGCAGACAAAACTGAAGCGCGTGGCAGACAAAACTGAAGCGCGTGGCAGACAAAACTGAAGCGCGTGGCAGACAAAACTGAAGCGCGTGGCAGACAAAACTGAAGCGCGTGGCAGACAAAACTGAAGCGTGACAGACAAAACTGAAGCGCGTGGCAGACAAAACTGAAGCGCGTGGCAGACAAAACTGAAGCGCGTGGCAGACAAAACTGAAGCGCGTAGCAGACAAAACTGAAGCGCGTGGCAGACAAAACTAAAGCGTGGCTGACAAAAATGAAGCGCGTGACAGACAAAAATGAAGCGCGTGACAGACAAAAATGAAGCGCGTGACAGACAAAAATGAAGCGCGTGACAGACAAAACTGAAGCGCGTGACAGACAAAACTGAAGCGCGTGACAGACAAAACTGAAGCGTGACAGAGTGACCGAAAAAAAAAAAAAAACAGGTTCTCATCGAGATGCGAGGACACAGAAAAATAAAGGTAAAGAATAAATCTAAACACTAATATTTCGGCATTCATGAAAAGTAAAAGAGTAATTTCATCAATAACTTGTAGCCATTTTATCTTTGTAAAACTGTAACATTGGTTTGACATCCTTTTAAAGCAAACCAACCTGAGATTTATTCAGTATCAACATGTTTTGTTCTCTTTGTGGGGGGGGGGGGGGGCGGGGGGTATTCACAGCTGTTCAAGTAAGCAGCCAGTTTTAATACTCTCAATATCTACAAATTCTTCAAATACAAATTAACTCTTGACATACGAAAATACTGTTTTGTTTATACACGAAAGCCTCAATAAATTCTGGTGTAAAGTAGTGTCATGAATGGAATGTTCTTGATTCAATAAACAAAGCATGATGAGTTTATATAAATCTATATAATAAAGCAAGGTCGATCTATTCCACAATTTTTGTCATCGATAGCTTCCGTTCTACTAAATTAATATTTCATTTTTAATAGCCATTTTATTTTGTTGAACATTGGTCCATGTTGTTAAAGACAATAAAATGTAATTCATTCCAGAAAATAATTTATCCAATCGGATTTATTTTCGTATAGTCGACATTTAAAAAAATTTTGTTTTGAAGAGAAAATAATTTTTTTTTGGGGGGGGGGGGGGAGGGCAGTAAGTAGGTAATCATTGCTTACAGACTTACTTCCCTTTCTGCAGAAAAGATAAACAAATTGTAAGTAAATACACTACTGGACAACGCTGGGTAGACACAGCTAGTAGGACATAAAACAATATTTGCCTTCACGAATCAATGTAAAACTAAGACATTCACAATTTGATGAAATTCTTCTCAGAATAACATGGGTAGAGTTTGGGAAATATTCTTTGCTGTCCAATATTAATTGGAAATGCCTTGTGTTCCTGTCACTGTCCATTGATCTGTTAATCTTTGGATTCTCACAGAATTAGTTCATTAGGTGTTCATAAAATGTTGCATGAAGACATAAGACCGTGAATGTAAAAACTGACTGAACGAGATTTTGAGAAAAAACTATGGTTTGTCTCTCAATTGGAAAAAATGGCTTCTTTTTTTTTTTCAAATATCTAAAATTATCTTATTTTTTTCTCAAAATACACCAAAATTAAGGTTCAATAGTTATTTTCATGAAATATGGGTGACCCCAGGAAAACTGCCCCCCCCCCCGCTCTTAAACAAACAAAAAGCAAAAATTGCACTATTTTTTACAAATATCTTAAAGTACACTTAATCGTTCTTTCGAAACAAAAAGTTGTGATTAATGGTTGTTTACATTTATTCAGTGATCGTAGGGAACCACAAATGCTTCACTTGTTATAATTCCAATTTTTTGGTATTTTAACAAACTTGTGTATATATGATTGCCAAAATATTACAAAAACATTTAATCTTTTGTTAGCTTACTGTCAAAGTTAGGAATTGAAAAGCACAATATTTTTAACATTAGAAATTTAACAGATATTTTGATAGAAGAGAAATATTCACAAAAACATTATTCAACACGAGACAAATAGAATTGCTTGAAATCTTAGAATTTCTCATCAGATCATGTGTAATACTTATAAAGTTATTTCGTAATGTTATTTAATCAATGGTTTAAGACACATTTTATGAAAGTAATTACTTTAAATTTTATATCCAAGTAAAAATCAATTTCAAGGATTAAAAAAAAAATTTCTTAATTTTTCAGATATTTTCAGACCAGTAATGAGAATTACACTTTTTTTTATTTTTGCAAACATGCACAAGGTGGCATATTTAGTGGGTTGCATGCAAATAACAGGCTTCCTGTGGGAGAAGTATTTAACTGAGAGAGAAGGACTACTCAAGAAATGAGAAATACATCTGGCTTGGAGTTTGCCCACCCAGAATTTGATTTCTCCACTTGGAAATATTATTGCCTCTCTGCTGAGAGATGAGTACTCGAAAAAGTAATGTCCATCCAGATATGGTCAGGTTTTTTTATGTCCATAGGAAAAAATGGCCCATTATTTTAAAATGGGTAACTAAGTGGTCTACCATATAGGACCCCAATAGATTATATATATATATATATATATATATATATATATATATATATATAAACGCCAAACAATAACACATTTACTCAAATGAAACAACACTCTTTTAAATCGAAAGATATTTCTTCAAATGGATTTACATATCTGATGAGAGCGCACCACGCTCGAAACGCATTATAAAATTATAAAATGATAAAATAACAAAATAATAAATAAATGTTGAAAATTTTTTTTTACAAATGTTGGTAGCCTTACTCCTTTACATATATATATATATATGCAGATTAGTCGTCCGAGGCTGTAGCAATGCGATGTAGTTGCCGTAAGATGGAAAAAGTGAAAAGAAATAAACGAAGAGAGAACGTGAAACTCAAAACGATTTATTAATAATTTCACGAAAAACTGATTAAATACCAGAATAGTAAATACTGTCTGGAAAATAAAAGTTCGGCAAAGGGTAATCTTAAATTTTCGAAAGAAAAACTTTCATTTTCAAAAGACAACAATAAAAGACCGAGAGGGTCGAAAAACCGGGAAAAACCGGTATCAACCCATTGAAATACCGCAGCAGACAATTGGAAGTAGGAACGCAGAAAATGTCAAAATTTAATTAAACAATTATTCAACTAAAGTTAAAATATTATAAACATTTGTTTATTTATATACTAATTATTATAATTTTTATTATATTTTATTTTATATGATTTATTAATCAATTTTTTTTTTTTTTTCACTTTTTCTTTAACAAGCACTTAGCACCTGCCATTCCCATATTTTCTTCTCGAGATACGTTGACGACATTTTGATCCTCACTTCATCCCGAGAGGAAGCTACCGCTATCTTTAATACATTTAATAATACTGACCCCCACATTAAATTTACCATCGAACATCCCAACACCTCAGGCTCTCTCTCACTTCTAGATTTTAAACTCAGCATTAATGACGACGGATCTCTCCACACCACTTTCTATAGAAAACCCGCCTGCAGGAACCTCTTCATCCACTACAAATCCGCACTACCCCGCAAATCCAAAATTAGTTACGCACAAACCGAAATCACCCGCATACAGGACAAATGCTCTTCCACTTCCGATAAAACAACACACACCGAAGCCTTCCACCAAACCAACGGTTTCCCCCTAACTACCATATCCAGCCTTAACAACACCAGAAGACGTAGACACCACACTCTCACCAACACTTGCTTCCTTAAACTCCCCTTCTTTAGCGACCGTATCACTTCCGCTATCCGCAATGCCATACGTAGTGAGAACCTTAACATACAACTTTCTCACACAGCCACTTCTCTCCGACAACATTTATAAAAAAAAAGCCACTACACCCCAGACCCCGGCTCTCTAGCTAGTTGCCCCATCCCCAACTCTGGCCTCTGCCTCCGCACCTATACAGTATACAACCTACAATGCGCTAAGTGTTAAAAGTTCTACATCGATAGTACCGTTAGGCCTCTACACCAACGCATTAAAGAGCATCTAAACACCCACATTTCTTCCTTCCACAAACACTTAATATCATGTGGCAACACACATCGCTCTATTAGTGTCCGCATCATCAACTCCGTCCGCAATATAGATCAACTTCGAATTTCGGAAGCTATTCTAATCTCTAAATTTCGTTCAACCCTGAATAACAGATTTGAGTTATCTTCCCCTTTCATCCTCTGATTCTTACATCCTCACACTCCTACCCCCAACTTACTTGCCTTTGTTTCCTCTTTATTTGCCAGCGCCACCCACCCCACATTTTTACATGTTACATATTATAATTATGGAATGGAATGATATACACTTTATTTACATACATTTAGGCCTTGTGTATGTGTATGCATATATACATGTATGTGAATATGGGTGTATTCTCATATGTGTGTATGCGTATGCTCAATAAAATAATAATTAAAAAATAAATAAATAAATAAATAAAATTAAAATAAATAAAAAAAGAAATTATAATAATAAAAGAATAAATTAAATATATGAATAGATCATAATAACAAAGGAAAATTAAAGAAAAAAAAATCTATAAATCAATAAATAGAATAAATTTATATAAATTTAGTTCTAGGAGTATTATACCCTTGGAATACTCTTAAATTAACATAAAAAAAATAAATATGTATTTAGATATTTACACTTTATGTATGTATATGTGTGTATGTAATTCCCCCCTTCTCCAACGTCTCTTCTTATTCCCCCCCCCTTCCAACAGTTCCTTCCTACCTCCTTGGCATTGATCCATTCCACAATTTAAATTCCTTCTCAAATCTCATTTCTAAATATATTTTTCTTAAGTTATCCCCCTTTGATGGCCCATATTATAATAATAACGGCCCACACGTAAATTTAAATTTAGAATTGAATAAAGAAAAGTGAAAAAAAAAAAAAATTATTAATAAATCATATAAAATAAAATATAATAAAAATTATAATAATTAGTATATAAATAAACAAATGTTTATAATATTTTAACTTTAGTTGAATAATTGTTTAATTAAATTTTGACATTTTCTGCGTTCCTACTTCCAATTGTCTGCTGCGGTATTTCAATGGTTTGACATCGGTTTTTCCCGGTTTTTCGACCCTCTCGGTCTTTTATTGTTGTCTTTTGAAAATGAAAGTTTTTCTTTCGAAAATTTAAGATTACCCTTTGCCGAACTTTTATTTACCAGACAGTATTTACTATTCTGGTATTTAATCAGTTTTTCGTGAAATTATTAATAAATCGTTTTGAGTTTCACGTTCTCTCTTCGTTTATTTCTTTTCACTTTTTCCATCTTACGGCAACTACATCGCATTGCTACAGCCTCGGACGACTAATCTGCACTTATATTTATCAGCAATGCTTCAAGCAAACTACAATCTCCTTATATATATATATATATGTATCAGCAGTGGGGCAGGTGACGTCAGTTTGTGTACTTCTTGGAGTGAGATGGGCTTTTGAGCTGTAAGCTGAAGGACTATCTTCGGTTGGACTTGTGTTTTGATTTGGTCGGGCTAACAGTTTTGCTTTGCAGGCCATTGTTCAGTAGAAGAAAACGAGTATCATTGTAACATCCCTCAAAATAAAAGTTTGTTACTTGTTTTAAACTGGAGTTGTGATTTTGTTTGGAGAGAGAATCCTTCTGCTACAGCACTGACTGAGAGTATTGATTTACTCCTCTCCAGGAGTTAGGCACAAGGCCAGTTTTTATCTTACTCCCACAAGTAAGATGTGAACCAAGGTCGGGTCGGGAAAGTGGGGTTCAAAAATTGCCTGGGCAGCCCCGTCGGCATTCCCCAGTAGGGGCGCCTCAGGCAGTAGCAATAAACTTACTCCTCCTCAAAGAGGGGAGGCGAAGCCTGGGAGGGTGGACCTCCTAGAACTGCACAGGACAGACCCATAGACCGGCGTAAATCAAGCCCCGGAGGCCAAGACAATACCAGTCTATGGGGTGCAGTATCCATCGGAACAGATACTACACTTTGATCTTAGCCAAAAGGCCAAGCCATGACTGAGAGTAGACCACACAATTGACACTGTGACCGGCGTTGTAAGCGAGCAACGACTTAGGACCAGCATAATAAGTGAACGATCATGGCCTGTGCAGTAAATGCACACGGACGCACATTCAAATTTCTAAGATCATTAAGTTTGAATTAAAATTAAATAATATTTATTTCAACATGGCTAGTGTTAGAGTTGAACGGATCATATAGAAATTTGGATTCCAAGAATTTTTCATCAATTTTGTTTTAGCTGTTTTTAATTCTGTTGAAATATCACAATCAATAAAATGTCTGGTTGTAGTGGCCAGTGTCTCTTTGAATATCGGCCGTTCATTTGGCCTACCACCACCATAGAAGTCAAAAGCAATTTTCTAGGAAATGTCCCCGGATGAAAAAAACAATCATTTCATCTCATTATTTCTATTCTTACTTGCTATACAATTTCATTGGCAATATCAAATAACAATAATCAGGTGGTCATAAGCAGAGGGCAAGTTGATTACCATTTCCTCTTTATTTGTTCAATGTTAGTCGTTAAACAAATTCCAGTTAGAATTTTATTCTTATACTTAGAGGAAAAGCAAATGTGACATTTAAGTCGGACTCATATTATAAAATATGAAAATGTTTTATGTTATTTTTCAGTATTTTAAGGATAATGGTGGTGTTTGAAGCATAAAACCTATGTTGTTGTTTTTGTAATTATGTTTTATTTAAATGAATAAAAAATAATAATTACAAAAACAACATCGTTTTTATGCTTCAAAACACCACCAATCATCATTAAATACTTCTCTAGAAGCATACGTGGAATAACAAAAAAGATTTATATTTCAGTGATATTTCTGATACATTGGTGTGTACATATATTTATTATTGGTATAAAGTTCTATCTGAAATGATAACAAGTCCTTTGTGTGTGCAACTATGCTGTCTTGATTCACTCGGTTCTGATTTTGTGAAGTGGATTTTAATTTGATACTAGCAGGAAGACCCGACGTTCTGCTATATCTCTTTCACTATGCTCACAACATCATATTACTGTTTTTTTTTTATTGCCCCTCCTCCTGTTTCACCCCCTTAATATAGTCAGAAGAAGCTGAAATTTGGAAAGCTTTCTGAATTAGTGTCTTATACATGGTTTAAATTTCATTAAAATTGAATATACATATTCAAATTTTTAAGGGGGTCCTGCTCCCATAGCTCATTTGGAAGGGGCATGTAGAGATATGGCACAGACACACACACATTATATATATATATATATATACAGGGTGGGCAAAAATAAGGGTCCTATTTTTAAAAATTCATAACTTTTTTATTTATTGATTTTTTAAAATTTTTTTTAGAATAAGTAAAGGACCCCTTCCGAAGCAAGTATGAGCCGTATTAGCCCTAAGGAACGTACCCTCATTTAGAAAACATTATTTTTGCTTAAAAAAACTCAAAACGGTGTAAAAAACAATACTTTAGTTTTTGTAAGTTTTAAGAAGTGTTTTTCGGCTAAAATTTGTTTTGTTTATTTCAAAAAATCTCGGAAGGGTCAGTCTACACACACATAAAGTTTGGTGAGTTTAACTTTTATTTTGTGGAAGTTATTTAAATTCAAGTTATTCAAATTTAAAGATAGGACCCTTATTTTGGCCCACCCTGTATATATATATATATATATATATATATATATATATATATATATATATATATATATATATATATATATATGTGTGACAAGAACGATTCAAGTAAAAATGTTGAACATCCAAAGTCAACATTGCAGACTGACACATTATGTAAAAGAAATTCCAGTCAGACAGTATTTTTTTTTTCAGTTTGATAACTACATACAAGAGTGTTGTTTTTTCAAAGACGAAGGTTGTTCTTTTTGTTTCTAGATCAAAGGTGTGTAAAATTTGTCCCACATTTCACATATTCAACCGGCTTACATCATTTTCAAGAATTTTTGAAAAGTTGAATTCTAGAGTTCATGTCTCTAGAAAAGCTGATTATTTATTGGGAATGTTATAATATTGTGTCAAAATAAAAATTCTTAACTCAGTCAAAGTCCCACAGTCCCCTTAGCAAATTTATAGCCTTATATACGCTATAAATATTTGTTTAGGTATACGAGGTAAAGCAGTTTATGCATGCATTTTTTTAAGACTTAAAATGGTGGACAAAATATGTGAGGCAGCATGACCTTTTAACTTCAAGGCATTAAAATTTGTCAGAGATATAGTCTGACTCATATATCAAAAGGTGTTCAAGAATGTTACATCTCATTCTGAAAGAGATTCTATTTAATTCATAACTTTTTATTAATATTTTACAAGTTTAAAAAATATCAACTTGATTCCAATATGTGAACTTCGAATTACTAATTACCCTATGCCTGCCATTTTGAAATGATCTTCACTCATTCAGTAATAATTAAAAAATGTAATATTCAAAATGTAAATGATTGGTGTTGTGTTTCATATCAAGTTACCAATGGAATTCTATGTTGAACTTCTGGATTAGGCAAAGGAATGTCATCTAGTTGTGCTAATTGCGAGTCAAATTAGAAGGCAAGCATAACAATAGTTAGCAGAGGTAAAAGCATTTATATATCTTCTAGGGAGTTTATCTGCCTTTCATTTTGGGGTTTTGTAAAATTTAAGTCATAATCTAAAGAAACTTTGATAAGTAAAATGGAAAGGAAAGAACTAATTGTACAATTCAAATCACAATTAGCAATATAACAACAAGGATAATAATGAGATTTTATTTAATACAGTAACATATACTAATAAGAATATTGATAAATAGCTACTTATAAATATATATTGAGAAAAAAATAGAAATAATAATATACCAATGGGAGTTATTTATAAATAATCCCTATCTTGACTATATTTAAGATGCAATTGAAAGCAAAACCCTATACCAAGATCAAACAACCCTTGAAACCCAATGGTGGCTAATTTGGTATTAGGTTTTACAATAATATCGTGAGGTCTGTGTTCATGCCACACAACCATAAATAGAAAAGACAACGTTTTATTTTATTTTATTTATGAAAATTGTAATATGGGGTTCAAGGAGGAGAAGGAGGAGGAAGAGTACATAGTGATCCTCATTCATTCCGGGGCAACACTGGGGATGCCTGCTAGTGATTAAATAGAAAACATTTTCTCAGAGGGCTTTGCCGCCAAACAAACATAACAATTTATTATGAGTGGTATGAAAGGGCAGGTTACAAGCCACTACATGGCAATGAGCAGTTATAGCTTGCTAAATATTTATACTATTTAGTCATTATATTTCATCCGATTTCTTTTGAGTTCAAATTGTTTTTAATCATGTAATGAAGCAGACATAAGCAACAGACAATCTGTTTGAGAAGCTTGTGACATGGCTCATCAGGTAGTTTACATTACTTAAAAATTCGGTCATTTTTTTGTTGTTGGTCTTATTTTCCATATGAAAGACCATACAAGCGTCTGCTTAGAAAGAACTAAAGCCTGTTTGTTTTTCCTTGTCAGTAAAAAGACATTTCTATATAAAAAAGTAGGTCTTAGTATAATATTATCATTGACATCAATATTATTAACACACGCTGCTGTTGTAATACATAATAGAATAATTGAAATATAATAAGAATGAACACTTAAAACATCAATATATTCAATCTGAATACAATTTGTGTATGGAAGAAAAAATCAAATATTTTTCATAATCCGTGAATCAAAATTGTAGTAAAATTATTTCCTTTAAATTTCAGGTGAATATTTTAAAATCTGATAATGAAATAATTTCATTTGTTACATTTTAATTGAAATTATTGCAATTATTCATTCGAAAATAACATAATAAAACATCTTAATGAATAAGAGCACATTGGAGTTTGCTTGAAGCATTGTGCATATTGTATAGATATGCTCTTAAATTATATATATATATATATATATATATATATATATATGGAAAATGAAATAAGGAAAACCAAAAATATTATTTATGTATTCATCAACTTTTTATCTTTATTTAAAAACTTCCTGGGGCTGATTGCTTTGAAATACTATTTTTGGTTTTCCTTTTTTCATTTTCCATCACGTTGGAATATTATTTCCATTTTTTTTATCGTATATATATATATATATATATATATATTACTAACGCATCACCGCTTATCAAGGCCCAAAGGCTCCTCGAGGATATGGGTTAATGAGTTTGCACAGATGAACAGTGAGGCAACATCGTGAGGATTAGTAACAATGGTTGTAACTGGTTAGAATTTGATTATTTCAGAGAACAACTCAACAAGA
Source organism: Sepiola atlantica (assembly GCA_963556195.1). Classification (NCBI taxonomy): domain Eukaryota; kingdom Metazoa; phylum Mollusca; class Cephalopoda; order Sepiida; family Sepiolidae; genus Sepiola; species Sepiola atlantica. The sequence continues at coordinate 166,409,152 of OY744520.1, read as the reverse complement.
ATTTGATTAAATTGGACTTGAAACGACCATGTTGTAGTTAGCTGGGAAGCAACCCTGTGATATTGTATTCCACAGATATGTAGTTCTAGTAAAGAATCTTTGCTCATGAAAGTTTCGTTTAGTTTTAGGTACACGGAGGGGGAGAAAAAGAAAACTTTTGACAGTGGTTATAGCTAAACGAGTTTTTGTTGTGAATGCTTTATGGGAGGGGGCATAGATTTGAGTTCTGTTGAGCACCTACCATGAAAATAACGATCGAGCAGGGAAAGACTAAAAACTTTTCTTCTGTGAGAAAGAGGCTATAGGGGAGAGAAGAGAACATACCCACTAGATTTCGAAGTTGGTTTTGTACTCTGTCAAGACAGGAAAGAGTGCTCTGAACAGTACCTCCCCAGATGTGGCTACAGTTCTCCAACTTAAGATGTATTTGACTCTTTTACAGGTAGAAGATTGAATCAGGAATGAGATACTTCCTGGATGGGTAAAATGATCCAAATATTTTTCCAGCGACCATAGCAACGGATTTGAGGTAAGTCTTTGATTTCAAGTTTGGAGTGAAGGTCTGTCCCAGACATTTATCAAAGCATTTATCAAGGATAGAGTCATTCATTTCAATTGTTGCAAAATGAAGATCTGAGCGTTGGTGGTGAAAGGAGAACAGCTTGGTTTTAGATGTATTAAAAGTAACCAGCCACCTTTTCCTCCATTTCACGGCGTGCTCCAGATCGGAAGAGAGAGAATCAGAAAGATCTTGATCGTTAATGCTCTTCGATGTGTTGCCATAGATGATTGTGTCATCTGCATAAATGTCAACGAATGATCTTAGATTGTGATTTGGGAGATCATTAATGAAAATCAGGAAGAGGGTTGGGCCCAAAATGTATCCTGGAAGCATGCCAGCATTGATACTATATGCTTTAAACCTCTGCCAAGCAACGACTACTTTTATAAACTTATCTGAGAGAAAGGATTTGATGGTTGAGAGGCAATTTCCAGATATTCCAGAGCTAGTAAGCTGGTGAAGTAGACCTTTATGCCAAACCCTATCAAAGGCCTTTGAGATGTCAAGATTTATTGCTCTAGAAACGAAGTCCCCATCAATAGATTCACTGATCTTGTATGATATTATAGTCAGCACATCAGCTGTTGATCTTGCAGGATGAAATCCATATTGCTTATCACTGAGTAAATTGTTTTGCCGAGGTGAATGACAACTTCTCGATTTATCACAGATTCAAGCAACTTACTCATGACGCACAGGAGACTGGTCTGTACTGAGATGTAGAAAACTGATCTCCTGTATTCTTAAATACTGGGCAGACTGACAAGATCTTCCAAAGCGATGAGAAGCATCTCTCTTTTAAGCAACGATTAAACAGCTTTGTAAGAATGGGAGCTGATTCCAGTTGCCGTTTTTTAAGCACTATGATTGGAATGTTTTCAGGACCAGTTGCTCTGCTGGCATCAATGTTCTTGATAAGTTTGGCAACATCCCGGACAGATATATGGATGTCATTCAGTCATGGGGGAAATTCAGGAAGTAAAATGGTGGAATTTGATACAAAGTTCTTTGCAATAAGTTTGACTTTATCAGATGCTGAGCAAATCATTTCTGGTCCATTGATGAGGGTTACAATAGAAGTCACACGACCTTGTTTGTTGTTCGCTAAAACTCGTGGGAACCAAGCCTTTGCTCAGCCACTCTAGACTTAACGGACTGCGTATATGCCTCTCACATTTTCTATAACTCTTTTACAGTATCTGCAGCCAGTCCTAAATGCGGCTTTGGTTTCAGAACATCTATTTCGTTGAAAGCAACTGAAATAGTGGTTTCTGTGAACAATAGCAGCAATTGAAAAGGAGGTTATATCCTTGAAATATCAGTAAAAGTTTGACACTGAGTAACATGCTATTAATCAAATCATTCCTCATCCAGTCTTTCAGTTCATCAGATGCTCATACCTTCACATTATTACCCCCTTCTAAAACCTAAAACCATTTTATCGAATGTTTTTATTTCTTCATAAAATTAAGCATGCCCTTCAGAAACTTCAGATGGCCACAGATTTCCCATAACTATGATGAAGCAAATGACAAATAGGAACAAATTCAGTTCCGACTCTCATTAACATAACGATAGATATTGCATGGGGTTTGCTTTTACAACACATCTATGCTGAATACAGTTATGTTGGTTAAAGTTTTTATACTTCAAGTCCTCAATATTTCAAAATATTTCTTCATGGCATTTGCTTTAACTCGTTATTCATGATATAAATGCATGTGACCACTAGATGCAATTTTTTTTCAGGTCAACTCAAGACATCTAAAGATGGGACGATGGTAAGTACGACGAGTCTGGACCTGCGAATAATGTTAAATAACAGATGATTCAACGCCAACCAAAGTTTCCAAATTAAGACATCACCACGTGATGTAGTGTCTTGTCATATCCAGGAAAGATTCTATTTAAGAGGATACATAAATATTTAATATTGTTGAGATTTTCAGTTGGATGATGGAACAGTACTATGAAAGGATTGCGAACTATGATTAATTCACAGGTCGACTAGACAGATATTTGTTAACATTTAAATGTTTGTAAGAGAAGGTTAGGTGGGGTTTTGAGAAGCCAGCACACTAGGATAAGCATATTCTAGCTTACCAAAAATTCTCGAACAGTCTTGTCAGCATTTCCCAATGGGAGCGCTTCAGGCAATTAGCAATAAATTACCCCCTTCTCAGATTGAAAGAAAAGCCCGTGAGGGTGGACCTCCTAGGATTGAACAGAACCATACCTCACACTAGTTCTCCCATATGTGACAGCAATACTCCATCTTGGGTCGAATCTGATGCTTATACAAGTAGCGGATTGCATCAGCGGTCAGGTACTTTCTGGAACGGTATAATGATCAAACAATTTTTCCAGCGACTTTAGCAATGGATTTGATATAAGTCTTCTATTTCAGTCCTAGAAGCTTATCAAAGCGAAACAATATTGTATCTGTTGGTGATCCAATCGTTATTGACCATAATGATGCACTCAGAGTGGTAAATATTTGTAAAATAACAAAAGTTGAAAATAAAGTACAATTTTTGCCACAAGAACAATTAGAGCAACCAAATGTAATGCTCAATGTGTATCACTTTAGAATTTTTCAGATTTTGCATTGAAAAAAAAAATATGTGTATTATGTCATTTAGAACAGTGGTGAAGCCTTTACCTTTTGTATTTTCACATAACTTGGCAAAACTATTACTTATTCACTTCTCTCTTAATTAACAATTAAGAGTAATCAGCAAACAAGTGAATATTGCCACAGTAATAGTTTTAAGTTTTGCCAAAGCAGCCAAATGTAATAAAGTTGTGACAAAAAATGTAATTGTATTTATTTACATTCATGGGAAATTGTAATTTCCCATTTGTACTGAGTTATATGGATGCGATTGATTTTGATGTTTTAAGTGTTTTGTGTACATTTTTGAGTGAATGTGTTTATTTGTTATAACTATCATTTTATTCAAAATCATTGCTATGTCAGTAAACGTTTATGTATAAATTTATTATATTTAAACATTTCCCTGTTCTGTGCATTAAAAACAATACTCAACAAGCAAGATCTCACTTGAAATAGTTTATGAAGAATAAAAATATTAAACCAGAGATTATTTAATACAGTGTAATTTTTAAAAACCAATATCAAATTTAAATTGTGTTTTATTTATGCTTAAAATAAATCTTTCAGATTGTTTTTGTCTCAGCTCCATTTTGCTATTTTTTTTTGTGTTAACTGATGTTTTTTTTTCTTTCTTTTGTTTTCCTCTAAGCAAAGTGAAAGACGCCACTAAGAATGACAAAAAGGGAACAAGAATAAAGATAATGATTAATGTTTTGGGACAATCTTATTGTTTGATAGTTTTTATCCTATTGATACTGCTTATTGGTACTATTAACATGTACAGGTTAAGGGCATAGAAGACAGTCCAAGACCATGATGATACCTGGTACTAGTTCAGAGACGATATTTAGTGTAAAACCATGTTGGTACCTAGTACTAGGTGAGGAGGATATTACTAAAAAATAAACTGCAAAAGTTCCCATTAGCACCCATATGTTCTATACCCCCCCCCGGCACCATTCATAGTGTTGGGAGTTAATTTTTAACCATCTATATGAGATAATATTGTTCATGTGTTCAATTTATTTAAAGTATTATTAGACAGTAGACACTATTACAATTCAGTATTTTTTTAAATTTTGTTGCTGCTGGGCTATTCTTTCATTTTTTATTATGCACTTGATGTAATGTTTTATTTTCACCAGATATATTACACACACTTTTGAACTCTTTCATATTATCCACCTGAGCAATGCCGGATATTCCAGATGGTATGATCTCTGTATATGAAGCAAGAATGTCTGTGAAGTATATTTGTCTGCACATCAGTTGTTAATAGTTGATCTGTGAGCAAAACCAATGGCAGATTTGGAAGCAGCAGGTTCCTGTGGATGTTTTAGCCTCACTTAAAAAGATTTAAAAGTTATATTCTTTTCTATTCTGTATTAATAAAAAATATCAGACAAGATCTTGTGTGTCCGTGTTTCTCCACTATATGTAACTTTGATAAATACATATTGAATAATTTTTTATTTATTATTAATCAAATATTTATTGAAATCAAAAACTAAAATCAGTGAAAACTAAAAAAAATGATTAGCTTCTTATCACGTAACATTGAATGCACACCTTTTTATTTGTTTCGACTGCATTTTTGAACACGACTTCTAATAAATGTTTCGTCATCTATGTATTAATAAAACCATCGGTCCAGATAGTGTGTTTCTTGTCTGTAAATACCTTTGATAGGCTACCTATTAAATTATTATTTCTTTCTTTTATCTATTATTAATTAAACATTTACTGAAATCAAAAATAAAATAAAGGAAAATTGAAACAAATTTTTTAAATTCCTCTAAAAAAAAAATTGTAAACATGACTATATTTTGTATTAATTTTCTCTAAACCCTTTACCCAACAATATGTCTCTACCCGAGCAACGCCGGATAAATACAATGGTTGTTGTTGTTGTTGTCCGGGAACGTCCTCGGAGAGTCAGGCAGATACTTGTCGCGGTCCAACAAGACCGCGATGTTGTTTACATTTTTGGAAAGACGCCATCTTGGCAAGTCCATAACAGCAGCAGGAGTCACTGATTGTTTTTGCCATGATCGGGACATCAGCAGCAGCAGCTGCCTTTTCTTAACCCTTTCCATGGAAATGTACTGGCCGCTCCCTGTTGCTATTCTTAGAAGATTGGAAAAACCCAATTCTTAATCGCCATTTTTGTCACCATGACTAAGCAGAAATCGGCCGGAGAATATTTTTCTTAATCTTTCTTCAAGGGGTACACAAGCGTTTCGCCAACCACCCATATAATCGTACAAATACATCCAAGACACCTGCCGGCAATTTGGTACAACGAAAGATCTCTTCGGTATTTATTTATCGAAATTAATCCCTTTCACAAGACCAACGAAACTGGCTTGGCACACGCTACATGAGATCTCACGTTTTCAACTGAAAAAGGTAATTCAACCAGGGGGTCAGGAGACCTCCCAGAAGACGCGTGCCCAGCCAGAGACGCGGACCCAGCCAGCAGCAGCAAAGATACAAACAGCCCTTTTCAGGGCTACTGAATGCGATTTACTCTCTTTGCTGTCTGCATCTCCAGTTCCTGCTCAAGCTCTCTCCTGCACCTGCTCCTGCATCCTGAGTTCCTGTGCCAGCACTCTCCTGCACCTGCTCCTGCATCCTGAGTTCCTGTGCCAGCACTCTCCTGCACCTGCTCCTGCATCCTGAGTTCCTGTGCCAGCACTCTCCTGCACCTGCTCCTGCATCCTGAGTTTCCTGTGCCAGCACTCTCCTGCTCCAGCACTCTGCAGTCCTGAGCTCCTGCACCACTCCTGATCCAACGACACCACGCCGGACGTTCCAGTCTGCTGCCTCCAGAGACGCCACTCCAGTCTCTCCCGTTCCAGTGACGTCACCAACCAAATCTCATTACCGTTGTTATTACCACCATATGGTAAATAAACGCACCGAATTTTGAACTGTTCACTCGTGTTTGTCCTCTCTTCTTTGTCATTGCCGTAATTTGCTTGTGTCTACTTTCTTAGTTGTGTGGCCGATCAACACCCCCCTGGTCGGTCCCGCAACATACTCTCTGTCCTAACTTTTCTGTGGGCATGATAGAACCTGGTAGTGCTCATATCCTTTCCAGGCCACATACAGGACCTGGTGTTCCCAAATGGTCACCCATTTAGTACTGATCAGGCTCAATGTTGCTTTACTTCTGCGATCTAACAGGAAACCGGTGTATCAATGTATATTAAATATACATGTAAATACAACTAGCATAAAATGAATCGTTTGGTTATTTCGTTTAACAGCATATAAACATTTAGTTATTTGATGCTGAGAACCGTTTTTCTAGACAAATTGTTAGAACAACAATTGTACAAATAGGTGGAATGGAGGGGGGGGGGATTCATACCTTTCTTGAGTTTTATTAGTTATGTTCAACATTTTTGATGCACCCACAGAACTCTCGGTAAATCTTCTCGTATATAATATATCGAGAGATTCAGTTATACATCAAAGTTTATGTTGAAGTTATAAATATCTGTTTTTATGTCTGTATAAAATATGTAGATCGAGGAAGCAATAGCTCTTTCGTACGCACAGGAAATGGTAAACCTTCAAGATTTGCATACATTTATTTAAATATAAAACACTCACTAGTGTGGAGGAATTAATGTTCACATCAATCAAGCCATTAATAGGTTTTTAGAGTACTTACTTAATGTAACCTTGTGCTAAAGCTTGCTTAGTTCAACAAATTAATGTACAAAAGTGTGAGGCGGCTCTTTGATAGAGCATACACTCCTAAAAAGATGAAAACGGTTTCTATCGGAAAATGCCAACAAATCAAGAATGGGTGGAGAAGCATCGGTTTCTTTTCACGATTGTGTAAAAGACACACACACACTTGAAGCCGAAGTATTAACATTTTTTTCCAAAAACAAACATTCAGATTTAAGACATTAATTCACAAAACTACATATATCTCCATATATAAGATAAATTGAAAGTTATTACTCAGTAATAAAGTTAATAAATAATCGATCTGATAGTGCTCAATACTAAAATTGTTAGTCATATATATATATTATATATATATATTTTCTCACATGTATAAACCTATTTCTTTTTCTTCAGAGCCAAGCTCTGAAGTAACCAATAGTTTGAAATGTTGGCACTGTTAATGTGAGCTTTCCCCATATATATATATATATATATATATATATATATATATATAGGTTGGTAAGAAAATAATCTAAGTTTTCGACTCCAAACTTCAAATGCATATAAATCTGCTCTGTTAATCAAAAAAAGAAACCATTAGAATTAACACATTTTTGACAAAAAAGTTTATATATTCCAGTTGCATAAAATTTTAACACTTAGGACTCAACAAACTTTTAGAGACATCTTTGTCTGCTAAGATTTTCTTCTACAAGAAATGTTAAAAGTAATTGAAGAAAAAAAAGTCAGTGGGTGAGAAATCTATTGAATTTGGTGAGTGAAACAGATTTACATTTGTTAATCTTCCACAAAGCAATATGTGAGATTTGCTGCAGGATTGGAGCTTTTCTGTTGATGAATGCTGGACGCATACATTACAATTTTTGGTGCATCTCATAGATTTACTAACAAGACTTCTCGGCAGTTCTTTTTTTTTTGTTGGGATTCAAGAAGTCGAAGTGGATTAATACCTTTTATATCAGCAAACAATTAACATTGCTTTTTCATTTTTCTTAACTGCTAGAAGTGATTCAGAACTGTTAGATGATTTATGTCTAATTTTTCAGAAAGTTCTTATACATTTCTCTGTGGATGTGTTTGAATAAACATCTACAATTCACCTGCAATATCAACTGTAGACAGATGCCCACATCATTATTTATCCTTAAGGTTGACATTTCAATGACAACATTTTAATCAATGTTGTAGCATACGATGGTTGATAGTTACCTAACTGAATTCTCTGTTGGTTTTGTAAGCCCCTTACACTGATTTATTACGAAGTTTGAATTTAGACAATAACATTGCTTGAATTTATTTCTGTAAAGTTCACAAGTACAACTCTTTTGAGAACTTTTCCTTTCGGCCGTCGCCGCTTTCGAGCCTTCCTTTCGGCCGTCGCCACCGCTTTCGAGCCTTCCTTTCGGCCGTCGACTTTCGAGCCTTCCTTTCGGTCGTCGCCGCTTTCGAGCCTTCCTTTCGGCCGTCGCTGATTTCGAGCCTTCCTTTCGGCCGTCGCCGCTTTCGAGCCTTCCTTTCAGCCGTCGACGCCGCTTTCGAGCCTTCCTTTCAGCCGTCGACTTTCGAGCCTTCCTTTCAGTCGTCGCCGCTTTCGAGCCTTCCTTTCGGTCGTCGCCGCTTTCGAGCCTTCCTTTCGGTCGTCGCCGCTTTCGAGCCTTCCTTTCGGTCGTCGCCGCTTTCGAGCCTTCCTTTCGCCCGTCGCTGCTTTCGAGCCTTCGTTTCGGTCGTCGCCGCTTTCGCGTCTTCCTTTCGCCTGTCGCCGCTTTCATGTTTTTCTTTCGGTCGGCGGCGCCACCTTCAACTCTTTCTTTGGGTCGTCACCGCTTTCAAGTTTTTCTTTGGGCCATCGCCGCTTTCAAGTTGCTGCTTTCAAGTCTCCTTTCATTGTCGCTGTTTCTAAGTCTTCTTTTGCCCAGTTGCTTCTTTTAAGTTGTTTAACAGCCCAGTTCAAAATGAGCCGGTGCAAACAACTGCTAACTTTTATCACAGTTAGCATACACGTTGTGTATGGCACATGTGATCTTACATCGCTTACGTTGTGGGGGCAAGGGCATAGGTTCGCTTCTTTACAATCTTTTTTAACAACATGATTTTACAATGCCAAAATTATTTCAATTTTCAAAAATAAAATTAAGTTTTGATTTATATAAAAATAATCTTGAATTTAAAAAAAAACTAATTTTCGTCGAAAATCTCAAAAATATTTTTTTATGAACGCTCTTCATAACGATATAACTTTTGTTCATAATCTTGTATTTTACTCTTAATGTTTAGTAATCAAATTAAATTTGGAAAACATCTAAAAATTATCGATTAGAGAGGGAGGGGGGATGCTATGGTATATCTTATCTAAATTCTGAAACAATAAGATTTTCTTATTTTAATAATAATTAACTAATATTAATATTGCTGAACATTCTGACATGGATTTCATTAAAAACAGTGTCATTAAAACATATAATTAAGGATATAACTTGGCCCAGAATTTAAAACAAATGTTGAGAATACGACAAAATATATTTCATTTATAGACAGACACTAAGCCTCTATTATATGCAGATAATGTTACTGAAAAGAGGAAAAGAAAATGTCAGAGTAAGCCAAAGCAATAGAGTGTTAGTTTATGTAGTAATTAGTCATTTGCTGTAAGTGCAGTGTGTCAGAGTTAACATTGGTATGAAGCAGGAAAGTCCACTTGAAGATGACTAAGAGAATTTGTCAAACATGAGAAAAATGATTTACATATAGGTGAACTCATTTGTTTTTTTTTACTGTCTTATAAGTCAGTGACATTTATCAAGACAGCCATGAAACAAGCAGGTCATATTTACATATCTGACTGCAAAGTGGTTGACGATGACTAAATGTGTAGATGGTTGGGTGGTTGGAGAGGTGCAGCAAAGTTATGAAATACAAATTAATAACGATAGTCAAGAGGAAGAGGAGTCAATACAGTAAACAAAACTAGAGACATTTGATGAGCAATTCATTAAATTATTCTTAAAATGGTTTACATTAGAGTTGTTATTTTTAATCTGAATGAGCTGTTTGTTGCTAGAGACATTTGATGAGCAATTCCTTAAATTATTCTTAAAATGGTTTACATTAGAGTTGTTATTTTTAATCTCAATGAGCAGTTTGTTGCTAGACATTTGATGAGCAATTCCTTAAATTATTCTTAAAATGGTTTACATTAGAGTTGTTATTTTTAATCTCAATGAGCTGTTTGTTGCTAGAGACATTTGATGAGCAATTCCTTAAATTATTCTTAAAATGGTTTACATTAGAGTTGTTATTTTTAATCTCAATGAGCAGTTTGTTGCTAGAGACATTTGATGAGCAATTCCTTAAATTATTCTTTAAATGGTTTACATTAGAGTTGTTATTTTTAATCTGAATGAGCTGTTTGTTGCTAGAGACATTTGATGAGCAATTCCTTAAATTATTCTTAAAATGGTTTACATTAGAGTTGTTATTTTTAATCTGAATGAGCAGTTTGTTGCTAGAGACATTTGATGAGCAATTCCTTAAATTATTCTTAAAATGGTTTACATTAGAGTTGTTATTTTTAATCTGAATGAGCAGTTTGTTGCTAGACATTTGATGAGCAATTCCTTAAATTATTCTTAAAATGGTTTACATTAGAGTTGTTATTTTTAATCTCAATGAGCAGTTTGTTGCTAGAGACATTTGATGAGCAATTCCTTAAATTATTCTTAAAATGGTTTACATTAGAGTTGTTATTTTTAATCTGAATGAGCAGTTTGTTGCTAGACATTTGATGAGCAATTCCTAAAATTATTCTTAAAATGGTTTACATTAGAGTTGTTATTTTTAATCTCAATGAGCAGTTTGTTGCTAGAGACATTTGATGAGCAATTCCTTAAATTATTCTTAAAATGGTTTACATTAGAGTTGTTATTTTTAATCTCAATGAGCAGTTTGTTGCTAGAGACATTTGATGAGCAATTCCTTAAATTATTCTTAAAATGGTTTACATTAGAGTTGTTATTTTTAATCTCAATGAGCAGTTTGTTGCTAGAGCCATTTGATGAGCAATTCCTTAAATTATTCTTTAAATGGTTTACATACATTAGAGTTGTTATTTTTAATCTCAATGAGCAGTTTGTTGCTAGAGACATTTGATGAGCAATTCCTTAAATTATTCTTAAAATGGTTTACATTAGAGTTGTTATTTTTAATCTGAATGAGCAGTTTGTTGCTAGACATTTGATGAGCAATTCCTTAAATTATTCTTAAAATGGTTTACATTAGAGTTGTTATTTTTAATCTGAATGAGCAGTTTGTTGCTAGAGACATTTGATGAGCAATTCCTTAAATTATTCTTAAAATGGTTTACATTAGAGTTGTTATTTTTAATCTGAATGAGCAGTTTGTTGCTAGACATTTGATGAGCAATTCCTTAAATTATTCTTAAAATGGTTTACATTAGAGTTGTTATTTTTAATCTCAATGAGCAGTTTGTTGCTAGAGACATTTGATGAGCAATTCCTTAAATTATTCTTAAAATGGTTTACATTAGAGTTGTTATTTTTAATCTGAATGAGCAGTTTGTTGCTAGACATTTGATGAGCAATTCCTTAAATTATTCTTAAAATGGTTTACATTAGAGTTGTTATTTTTAATCTGAATGAGCAGTTTGTTGCTAGAGGCATTTGATGAGCAATTCCTTAAATTATTCTTAAAATGGTTTACATTAGAGTTGTTATTTTTAATCTGAATGAGCAGTTTGTTGCTAGAGACATTTGATGAGCAATTCCTTAAATTATTCTTAAAATGGTTTACATTAGAGTTGTTATTTTTAATCTCAATGAGCAGTTTGTTGCTAGAGGCATTTGATGAGCAATTCCTGAAATTATTCTTAAAATGGTTTACATTAGAGTTGTTATTTTTAATCTGAATGAGCAGTTTGTTGCTAGAGGCATTTGATGAGCAATTCATTAAATTATTCTTAAAATGGTTTACATTAGAGTTGTTATTTTTAATCTGAATGAGCAGTTTGTTGCTAGAGACATTTGATGAGCAATTCCTTAAATTATTCTTAAAATGGTTTACATACATTAGAGTTGTTATTTTTAATCTGAATGAGTAGTTTGTTGCTAGACATTTGATGAGCAATTCCTTAAATTATTCTTTAAATGGTTTACATTAGAGTTGTTATTTTTAATCTGAATGAGCAGTTTGTTGCTAGAGACATTTGATGAGCAATTCCTTAAATTATTCTTAAAATGGTTTACATTAGAGTTGTTATTTTTAATCTCAATGAGCAGTTTGTTGCATTCATGCGTTTGTCAGATTTATATTGCTGCAAGAATATTGTTGATGCAATTCTTTCTTTTTGTTTCATTTCTTTTATCTCAATTCATTTGGATTTAATAAAGTGTTTACAGATACAGAAATTTAGGAATGGTATCTAAGAAAAAATAGTATTTAAAAGAGGAGTAACTTTAAATAAAATTACACAAGGCATTTAAATCTATATTTTATGTTCTGTGCCTATATCTACATTGCCATTGCCGATTTTGTATTATTAAAAGTATAGGTTCGTAGAATGATATATATTTGAAGATGATGTATTCTTATAGAGGTTAAAGGATCCTTTCTTACTCTAACTTATCATTTAATTTGTACTATCCAAATACATTATCCCAAAATATACACTAATATTTTTTTTTATGGAAATCGCTCCAGACAAGGCATGAAGCCACTTGATGTAAGTAGTTAACAAGAACAAAATATGATTAGCACAAAGACAGGAGATGCCTATTGGCCTTAGTCTTGAAAAGACCAAGGAGGAAAACAATCAGCAGGAAGAGAGTTCCGCAAGCCTGCAGTTTTTGGAAAGAAGCTACTGGAAGCTGTATTACAATGAGGTATCAAAACAGCGAATTGATAGAGACCACTAGACCAACGAGTCAAACGAGCTGGAACAAAGGAAGCAAGGAATAGAACACACAATTCTGAAGAACACATGCCATAATAGTATTTATAGAAAAGACTGAGACTAGCAATATCACGTCTCTAGTAGAGGGTCCAGAGAAGAAGAAAGGGTAGGGCAAATCAAATTGCAGATACGTTTCTGCACCTTATCAATAACCCTCAAATGGAACAGATTCACCAGCCCAAATATGACAACAGTACTCCATACATGGTCTGAAAGTAGATTTGTAGAGATAGAGAATAGCCTCAGGTGTGAGAAAGTGTTTGGAGCGATACAAAGAACTGACTTTACAAGAAGCAGAAAGAGTAATTGATCTAATGTATGAACTCCAAGAAAGATTTGATGAGAGAGAAAGACCAAGAAGTTTCAGAGTCGATTTCTCTTCAAGAGCAGAGCCATCCATAAGAATCTCAGGAAGAAAAGGGACATGTTTACGATTGAAAGACACGAACTGAGTCTTAGCAGGATTAAACGAAAAGCCATTTTGTACCCCAACACGACAAGTTCAAATTGGCCTTTTGGCTAAGATCAAAGTGTAGTATCTGTTCCGATGGATACTGCACACCTGTCCTGTGTAGTTCTAGGAGGTCCACCCTCCCAGGCTTTGCCTCCCCTCTTTGGGGAGGAGTAAGTTTATTGCTTACTGTCTGAGGCGCCCCTACCGGGGAATGCCGACGGGGCTGCCCAGGCAATTTTTAAATGGCCAGAGTGCTCACCTCTCGAGCGCTGGTTTTTCAAACCCCACTTTCTCGACCCGATCTTGGGTCACATCTTACTTGTGGGAGTAAGATAAAACTGGCCTTGTGCCTAACTCCTGGGGAGGAGTAAATAAAACCCCAACACGACAACCACTGATCAACACTTTAGTCTTGGAGATATTCACTCTCAGACCTTTACTTTTCATAGCATTCCTCCAAGTTTTGAAAAGCAGCAGACTCGGTACAGAGTCCTGGTGTACTTGTAACAGAGTTAATAAACTGAAATGAAATGTATTTGGTTCACTACTCAGAGTTGAAAGAATGCTCTACCACTGAGTTCAAAGGGACGCTGAATTATTCTTTCTGTTCTTTTCATCGACAATAGTCAAACACGCATGTGAATGGCATGGTGTACACAACAAAACGTCTAGTCAAAAGGTGAATTCCTTTTTCTTTTTCTCTCTCTCTCAGCACTCGACATAGTCATGTCAACCTTTCTCAACGGCTGCCCAGAGTAAAATATCGACTCTTTTTATGACAATGAGAATTAGCCCATGCAAAACAAGGCTCATTTGCATACATGAACTCTCGTCACATGACAAAAGTTACAAGTTTCCATTTTGTAACTGGAACACTGTGTTCAATCCCTGATGGACATACACGGCATTACCTTAACTCGTTTTCCCCGTGACCTGCATGATAGCTGCTACAGTACTCCTACTTTAACATTAAAGCTTTCATTAGAATGTTAAATTTCAAGATTGATCTATAAAATGAAGTTTTGAGAAAAAACAATGTCAAATGTACTTACAATTTAGTTGCGACAATAAAACATGGCAAAAGATGACTTACCTAAAAGAAAGATAAAAAATGAGAACAATTTAAAATAAATCATTTTTTGTAGAAAATATCATTCTATTGATATCAAAACTGTCTTACACTAGTTAAAAAATGTAATAAGAGAAAGAAAAATGATTCTACTTTTTAATGTTATAAGGCCATGAAGATGCGTCCTATAACAAGGCCATGAAGATGCGTCCTATAACAAGGCCATGAAGATGCGTCCTATAACAAGGCCATGAAGATGCGTCCTATAACAAGGCCATGAAGATGCGTCCTATAACAAGGCCATGAAGATGCGTCTTATAACAAGGCCATGAAGATGCGTCTTATAACAAGGCCATGAAGATGCGTCTTATAACAAGGCCATGAAGATGCGTCTTATAACAAGGCCATGAAGATGCGTCTTATAACAAGGCCATGAAGATGCGTCTTATAACAAGGCCATGAAGATGCGTCTTATAACAAGGCCATGAAGATGCGTCTTATAACAAGGCCATGAAGATGCGTCTTATAACAAGGCCATGAAGATGCGTCTTATAACAAGGCCATGAAGATGCGTCTTATAACAAGGCCATAGAGATGCGTCTGATAACAAGGCCATAGAGATGCGTCTTATAATAAGGCCATAGAGATGCGTCTTATAATAAGGCTATAGAGATGCGTCCCATTAAAAAGTTGAATAATCTGATTTAAAAAAATAACGAAAATATTAAATTATACTTGACACTTAATAAAATTGAGAAAATTATTTATTCATTCAAGCGACAAATTGAATAGTTAGTATTTTAGTTTTGTTTTACAGCATATCAACACTTTTCAGGTAATTTAATGCTGAATTCAGTGATTTTGGTAAAAGTTTGTATGCTTCAAGTCTGTTATATCTTCAAATATTTATTCATTATGTTTGGTTTGTTATTCATAACATAAATGTATATGTATACAAGCGGATACAGTTTCATGTCATACTCATGCCTAGGACATATTCTATTAAACCCATAGATGTGACCTTGACTGATGCTACCACTCATGGTCAGAGTGGACCTGGGAATAATAGCAACTCTGGGATGACTTCACATTCTCCAAATCTGCCTAATTGATGTACAGATGTAGTTGAACGTTTTTGTTACAAATGTGGTGTATTATTGTGAAATTGACCAACCAGAAAAACCTGATGTAATTAAAGTTTGATGATCAAAATGTTAAACAAATACATGTTCAGATGAAGAAAAGGGGATGTTACGCCTGTAAGCAAGTTTTATATAGTAAGGGAGGGGCCCTGTTATTGAAAATTGAAGGAAAAAAATCTTTTCAAAGAGAATAAAAGAATAAATTAGTAGGGAATTATACATTTAGGTCATTATTGATTAAAAAAAAAAGAAAGAAAAATAATATTAACTTGTTGTAACATGTCTGCGTTAGTTTTGATACATATTTTTTATTTGCTTCAATTCATCCCAACCAAGGCACACTGTCACTGAGATGAAAGGGGCTCTTGTGAATTAGGAACTATACCTACAAGATTTATAGAGTTATCTTAAGTGGGGAGTTGTGCAGCGAGATGCTTGTTCACATTATATTTAAATTTCCGTGTGTTGGTAGAGTCGGAGAAACAGAGAGGGAATTCCAAAGGCAAGCGGTCTGAAGAAAGAGACTATTAGAGTAGAAAGTTTTTCGCCATCTTGAAACCTCTCTAATGAAGGGGTGTGATTTTGCTGCTTGTCAGATTTGTCGGGTGTATTTACATTGAGGGAGTACAAGTGCAGCAAGTTCATCGGAGCACATTCTGTTGAAGTACTTGTGAAACAAGTACAGGGATGCAACATTGCGGCGATGGGACAGGGGCTGAAACTTGGTAGACAGTGTAGTATCTATTAGGTTAGTGACTCTTTTTTGGACCCTGTTCAAGAAGGAGAGACTAGTGGTTGATATACCAGCCCAGATGTGGCAACAATACCACATGCATGGGCGAATGATGGCTTTGTAGAAATATAGGATACTAGCAAGTGTAAGAAGTTTTTTAGCCCGGTAGATGGAGCCCACCTTCTTTGCAGCAGACTTGGCAGTATCTTCTATGTATTCATTTCAATTAAAAAAATTTTTTTTTTTAACATAGTTCACCCCAAACAAGGCAGTACGCCACTGTAGACGTAAGGGGCTACTGAGAAAAAGGGTGAGAGTTTTTTTGTTGTTTTTTTTATGGGGGGTGGGGGTGGGGGTCAACCTAAATTGGGGCTGTACAGCGAGATGTCTGTTTACATTAGTTTTAAATTTCTGCATGTCAGTACCATCAGGAAAACAGGGAGCAGGGAGGGGGTTCCAGAGTCCAGCAACACGAGGAAAGAAGCTTTTGGATTAGAAAGCTCTTCGGCATCTGGGGACCTCCACAGTGAATGGATGGGATTTGGCAGATTGTTGGGTTGGTCTAGTGAATTATGTTATCTGTGAATGTTAGGTCAAGGAGTTTCAATGTTGGTCTCATGAAGAGTACTATCAGCTTGGCAATCAGTGGTTGATAATGATTCTTATAATTGTTAAAGGAAAGGAGCTTTGTTTAAACATTATGAAGGGCATTCTTCTTCGAGTGAGGGTGGGGGAAGATGATTTAATCACAACCCTAATTTATAAACAAAGTAAATTGATACCACACTGTTTTCTGAGAATACTTAAGTTGATAGAAGAAATGTATTTGGTCACATTTTATATAACAAGTGAGACTTACCCTATTTCAATTCCTGAAATAGGCTCATAAACAAAAATTACATAAAATATATCTTTCATCATCGATTATCGCCATCTATTGATTTGTGTTCTGAAATAGAAAGATTTTCATTTCCAATCAGTTTTTACATTTCAATATTTAGTTCACTCACCAGTTTCTCTTTTGTTTACTTTTGTTATAGACAGAGTCAGAGGAGATAACCCTCTCTCAGTCACAAGTCCTCTTACTGCTACCAGAATCACTGGGTTCAAATATTTCATAGAGTACATAAATTTTAGTGATACCACTTGTAAACTCTACAGATGCTCAAATATACAAATAATCATTCACACTTTCTTACATCAAGGCTCATTGTTTAACTTTAAACCAACACTGAATATTTATTAATCGTAATTTTGCAATTTATTAAATACATAAATACTAAATTAACATATCAGATACATGCAAGATAACATATATTTACTAAAATAATAATGTTTTTTTTTTTTTTGCTTATGAGCCACCGTATATTCTGTTGTGTTTTTCCGTATTGAAACCGTGAACATTTTTCGAGCTTGTTATTATAAATATATTTTTTCATTTAAACTCTTCTTTTCTTTAAAAAAATGTTTATTACTAAAAGAATTATCGGGCCAGATATAATATGTAATCGATTGTCCAACATATAAAAACAGATGTTAACCAAATATGATGATGATGTAGGGGATTGGAATTTCAATTTTTTTTGTAAAAAACACAGACTGATAAAATCCTGATATTACTGGCTAGTCAGAATAAAATATTGACTTGTCAGATTCAAGGCTATTGCGGTCTAACATTAGGAATCCGACTGGCTTAATTTTACATATTATTTTTGATATGAACACAATTTAACATTTGAAAATATATTTTAATAATTTTTTTTAACATCCCGAAATAGTATAACAAAAAAAAAGAAAAAAAGGATGCGAGTTTCTTTATATAAAAACTGAATAAACGCCCATGAGAGGCAGGCAAGCTCTTGGACCCATGTCTCTCCTCTATATACTTATAACACAGTGATCTGATGTAGGGAGTCCTCGAGACACACAGGTGGTGATTATAGGGTCACAACTAAAAGTTTTAGTGTTAAAATGCAGGGCCCCAGACTAATATTTTATCATCATTGTACGAAAAACAATTTTAATTATCCCAAACTACTTCAATCGACAGTAGATTTTTTGTTAAAAGAAAAGTTCTTAAAATTTAATGAATAAATTTGAAACAGAAACAGTCCCATGATTAAAGTTCAATTTGGAAACTATATTTTTTTAAGGATGTTGACAAATTATTTTTTAAGCAGTATAAATGTTTGTTTGTTTTTTAAATTGACAGTATAAGTGTTATTTTTTTAATAGGCAGTAGATTCAAATCAAATCTGAACATCACAAAATAATTATTCAAATAAATTTCATCAGAGCAAAATTTGACTTGTACTTTCGGATGGATGAGCATCACTTTTTATTTTAATGTAAAACAAAAAACGATTTAGCTTTATAAAAAGGTACCTAAAATAAATTAAAAAAGGTTTCTTTAATTTTTCTATTTCTTCTACCCATTCTTTTCTCTCTGTAACTTTAAATTGTCAAGTCATGGTTCAGATCAAATGGAAATAGGATAGGGAGGGGAATACATTAATGTGTTTGTTTAGATTTGGATGCACTGGGGATGCAGGATACATACCTAGCAGCATCCCTGATAATGTCATCCACCACTGTAATACACATCCAATTATTTCTACTGTTGGGGTCACATTTTACAAATGCATGGAGTCCTAAAGCATGTTACTATGGGGTAGTCAACCATTGGTTAATTTAGCCACGTGATCACTGATACAAAAGGCATGACTCGGAGTCCACTTCTTTTTTTCTTTCCTTTCAGCCTGACCGGTGAGGTTGCAACATCTTTGCCAAATCCTTTGCTCTTTTTCCCTTCAATTCCTATTTTATTCAGACAAGTTCTGAGACAGGTCGTCCTCCTACACATCTCCACATTTTAGCCAGCTTTAACAAATGTTGCCTATTTCAATGTATTAGTTGTATTATATTCTTATAAATACAGTTTTTAGTCCCTTTTTGTTTACCTCTTTTGTTTCTAAGAACAATTAAGAGACCGATAAATTCTTATGCTACAAAATCCTTCGTTCTTTTTTTTTCTCTTAAATTCAGAAACATGTAATCAGACTCATCACGTATCACAGCGGACAACAAAGAAGGTACCACACAAGTACAAGTCCACACTGTTGTCAGACTCTCACGGATGAACATGTATGACCCCACTACGTAACACATCCATCACCAGAACAAATGGACAAAAATCGTCCACATAATATTCAAAACAAACACTACTGCCAATAATTAAAAGAATGAATCTCAAGGTTAAAATGAAAGATTTTTACACCCATTAAATTGTCGATGGTTCATCTAATATTTCATATTTGAATACAGAATAACAACTGAAATATTTGTTAATCCAATAAATTAGATTTGTAACAAAAGAATCCATTTTTAATGCTGAAATTAATCACTGAAATTCCAATACACAAATTTGGCTAAAAATATTCTCAATGCTTTAAAGCTTGTTTTTATATTTGTTAGTCTTCTTCTGTGATTTGAATGGAGTTAATCAACTGTGGTAGATGTTAAATGCCAACATCAAATGCGCACAACAAGAAAAGAGTTCGCTTGATTCGGATTATTCAGACGACTGTTATCATTTTGGATGTTATCTTCACAACGTTTATAATTTAAAACAGGCTCTCCATAAGGGTTCGCAATCCCGCTGACTTCCGGGTTATCCTGCAGTAAATTTCAAGTACGCATGATCATAAATGATTAAAGAAACTTTTTTTTTTAACGGAAAATTTAGAATTGTATTTTTGGTATAATAAAATAAGTTGTGAGCAAAAAAAAAATTATCAAATATATGTTTGTTTATATTTTTATGAAAATATAACAAATCTTTAATAAAAAAAAAAATCTGTTTATTTTTTAATTGATATAAATAAAGTTTTGAAATGTCTAGCGCTGACAGCTTCAACAGCTACCTTTAAGAATTTCTCTGGCGGCGCCGAATAAAACAAAATTATTTCAGCAATATTCTTTATTGTATACGCTTTTATTATTCTTTTTAAATACTTTAAATTATGCTGCTGTTTCACAAAATACAAAAGACATTTGCTTTAAAAATTACTATTAAAATACTAAGCTATTTTATTATATTTTCATAAAAAATCAAAACATTATTTTGCTGTTTCACAAAATACAAGACATTTCAACACATTATTTATATCAATAAAAAGAAGACATTTCAACACTAACGCTGTGGATTAAATAAAGGGTTCAGTTCGAAATTCCGTACAGAATCCCGAGTTCGACAAGATGCATCTGAAGAAGGTGGGAGGTTACATCAGCTGAAACGTTGCGAGAATAACATCCAAGATGAAAACAGTAATCCGAATAATCCAAATCATCAATCCTCATCTAAAAAATTCCAAAATTGGTTTGGTAATTTTGTCTCTTATTTTCATCAAGAATCTCTTTTTTAACTTTTAATAATAAAACAAATATAAAAATCAACTTCCCAGAATAGAAACGAATCAAAACAGTAGACCTTGCACATAAAGTGCTCAATACTCTTTCAGATAGAGCGTTATAACAATAATAAATGTAACTTATTTAGCCACATTTACTATTACTATTATATATATGTATATCTTGTATGATAATATTAATTGTTCAAAAAATAATACACACTGGGTTGTATATTAATATTTTATTCAAGTTATTTAACTAATCTTGGCAAACATTATTTGAAAAAATTATGTGTAATGTTAGTAGTAACTAAGTACAGTATCGCTTGCATACACATGTACATACATACATATTGAATTACCTACTAGACACCATCCTCGAGTGTCTTTAGTCTCTCTGTAAAAGGGTTTGTCAGGACAACCTGACATGAGGATACTTTTCCTACAAGTAAACCCTGACCAAATATTCAAAATAACATAGTATTCGAAGCCCAAATAAGATCCCTCGACACGGCTATACACAGGCGCATACGAGGAATGGTGCACCTTCTCCAAGTGATGTTACCTCAAGTAACAGCACTTAGCTGGATACTCCACCAGACTAGATGAATTCTTGTCCCGGAAACCAGTAAGACCAAGAGACTACAAGAAAGATATACTATAACATAGTTAACTGATCGATTGGGGAGAGGAAAATTAATGTTCTTAACTTCTTTACTCACTCAACGTTTGACAGGTAAAGGAGAACTGGATATCTATGTATCTCATATAGAGATGAAGTGTTCGCCACAGGAAGGGGCCCCTTGATTTCTGAGAACTTCGACTGAAGTAAAATGAAACAAAAATTATTCAAGTGACAGGAGGGAAAAGCCTTGCTAACTTGTCATCCACTGTCATTTTCAATGTTGTGTTATGATCAACAACAAAAAGGATCCAAAGAATCATGATAATTAGCAGAGATTTAACTTTGTAATCATAAAAAGAGCTTGTTCTTTGATATTTGGCAAAGGGACGAGTTCTTTAAACTGACTTTACTAAATTTACATACTAGTGGGACCCATGCATGAGAAAATTGAAGAACCCCAAAAAATTCATGCACTCATCTCTGAAAACCATACAAATATTTTTAGTCGATTTTTTTAATTATCTATAAATATTAATTGCAGTGTTCTGTAAGAATTAAATTTATAAATAATAATCAACATGTACACGTTTGTATTATTTCATAACTATGAAAGAGCATCTATGCAGCAATGTACTTAGATAGGGGTGAGTAATATTTTTTTAAATGAGAGGAGGGTAAATAATTGTGTCTATTCACAAACACTGAAAGGAAGGGAACATTTGATAGAAAAATTACTTCATTTATTCATAAGTAGTATATTTAAGAAGATTGATCAATGTTTCAAAAGTTAGCAAATATGTGTAAAACCCGGCTTAAAAAAAAAGTGATGGCACCAACCTCGGCTGATACCACACAATATAGTCGTAAAGGGTCAAGGAGGATGGGAAGAACATTAATCAGACCTCCACTGGAAGAGTGCGGAGAGTACTGAGACCTTGGGGAGGCTTATTGCCACCCAAATCCCAGAGGAGACCAATGGTCGTTACCAGCGAGAAATCAAGAGTAAGCAGCTGTTGCGATATTGCAAAGTCATTTGAAATAGTTATTGAAAAGAGGTGGAGAGTACTTGAAATATGGGGAGGCTTGTTGTCACTCAGACTCCAGGAACACCACTGGTTATCAGCAGTGAGCAATCACTGACGATGACTTGTGTGAGAACTCCTAGTGAGTACAAAAATAATAATAATAATAATAATAATAATAACTAGCGGGACCCGTGTAAATTACACGAAATGATGTTTTCAATACTAATTATCTTGTTCCTAACCTATACATGTTTGAATAAAATATGATAAGATTTGACTTGTATATTTATTTTTAGAAATGAACAACATATGAACCAATTTACAAAACTTCTTTATATACAATATTTCTAGTGAAGGTAATATTTCGACGATTAAACCTTACTTTGTAAATGCTTTAGATTAAATTAAATGCGGCTCCAATTCATGAGTAGCATACAAAGATTTGGAAGGTCGTTGCTTTTGATGTAAGCGTGACACACAAAATAACATACACACCATCGTATTAATATGTGTCTTCCCGGTCGTCCCCTCCCTACATTTCTCACCCCCGTCGATGTAGAAAAAAAATCTCAGAGGTTGGTTGGGATCGAACTATAACCCAGTCGGGCCAACGTCAAAATCCTACGTCACTAACCGTTGCGCCAAGGGGAAATAATTGGAAATATTACGAAAATTAGGTGACTTGAATGCTTTCCCAAATCTAGGTGCGGCACGCATGCGCAGAGCTTTTGATGTAAGCATGACACACGAACACACACGCTATCGTATTAATATATAGATAATAATAATAATAATAATAATAATAATAATAATAATAATAATAATGTCTAAAAAACGGATTGAAGAGTAAAGACTAATTAGAAAATCTTAACACAGTAAAAATTTGGTTATTAAGCCTTGTTTATGCTTTTAATGAAAAATATTGTTCCATTGTGAATATGTCTAATAATTATAACAATTTAAATGATGAAATCTAAAAACACATATATAATTGGAACAGGGAGGAAAAAACTTAAGTGTTCTCTTTTAACTGATGGTATTTAAAAAATACAGATAAAGATGACAAAAAATAGAAAAAATATATTAAATAGAAAAGGAAAATAAGGATAAAAAAAATATGAAAAGGTTCAGACATAGAAAAGATGGCCCTGAAATGAATTACCTAAATAAGATCTTGGTTTCTGGTATTCATTACATTGAAATAGTAGAATCTCAAAGAGAAACCCGAGACTTGATTATAAGCTCAGGAATTATCAAATCATTTGATGTGATCTTTTTTTTTAATAAGCACAAGAAGAAAGACTAATATTTTTGCTTTACATAAAAAAGTAAAGTGAGGCAGCAAAGAATGGCTTTGACTCCCTACCTTATTTGAGAAGAGAGATTTTTTTAATCAAATAAAGTCGAGCAAGAGAATAAAAAAGCAACAAGTAAGAAAACCTGTATTTATGCTTTATATAGTCAAATAAAGAATCAGTAGTGCTTAACCAACGACAATAACAGGATTTATTTCAGCAAGTTTCTTCCTTCAATCTCAGATGCACTTTTACAACATTAAGTCAGTTTTAGCCAACTAACATAACACACACATATTTCACTTTGTGCAGTTACAAAATAACAACTTAACTGAAATATGACAATTCTTTTTTATTCACAAATTAATTTTACGGTTAACTACATTCATTAAGCAAATTTTACAACTATAACATGCACAACATTCACAGCATAGTTTTTCTAATTTTGACAGGGTTAGGACAGTCATTTCAAACCTGATAGACAGTACGACTCTCTGGTCTTCAGGCTAAGATCAAGATATAGTATCTGTTCTGTTCTCAGTCAAGAGGAGAAATCCTCCTCTAATATAAATTTAAAAATCTTTTTACCTCTAATCCAAAGTACCTTTTTTGGAGGATCTAGATATCATTAAATACCGACCTTGTGTCTAACCTTGCCCTCATGGGGGGAGAAAGTAAATAAGAACTGTATTTCTAATTTAAATTCCTGGAAATTATCAAAAAGTAAATTTTCATAGAAAAAAAACATTTTTATTATTTAAAAAAATGCCTCATTACATGTAAGTAATAAAAGTGCTCAAGTAATAAAAGATTCAGAAAATATCTGAAAAATTAATTCGTTAAACAATATAACACAATTCCTTAAAATTAAAAAGAAGCTTTTTTTATTAAAACAAACACAAAAAAGTTTGCTTTATATTAAAATGGGATTGAACCTATATATAGATCTCAATAAGTAGATGTATATACATTTATGCTATTAATTACATCTATAATGAAAGAGATGCAGGAAACAAACACAATTAAATCATTATTTTGACTATTATTTAATTATATACAAATTCATATATTAATAAATGTTGATTAGTACAATTTCAAAGAGCTAATAAAAGCGAGTTCATATTTCACTTAATGAAAAATAATTTAATAATGTGTTGTGGAATAACCCAAGCTACCTGTTGAGGAATATAATGGATTACTCCAACACTACTTGAGACTGTGTATGGCAGTAGAGAGAGAGAGTCGTATTTAGTATTGTCTATGTTGCCGTCTCAACTCTAGCTTATTATTGTACGAGGGTGGATCAAAAAATTTGCAGAAAGTAAAATATCAAGTTTAAACAAGTTAAAACATGTCAGAACATTCGACTGGGTGTTTACCTTGCTTTTAGTTACCTGTGATCAGTTTCAGTCAAGCCTCTGTATTGTTCAGACCATCTAAAATACAAGCTACTTTTTCGACCATGGAAAACAGATATTTTGAGATAAGGTCGAATATCAAAATTTTGGTCAAACTCAAATGGAAATAAACACAGATCATTGAGACTTTGGGAAAAGTTTATAGAACTCGTTCTCCAAAAAAAGACTACAAAGTGGATTCAGCGATTCAAAGAAGGGAGAGACAACTTTGAAGACGACCATCGCCTGGGAAGACCAGGAACCTCAAAAAATTAGAAAAACATTGAGGCTGCTAAAAATGTAATGGAAGAAGATCGGCGAATAACTGTCAATCAAATAGACATTTCCTATGGGTCGGCAAATTCAATTCGTCATGATAATTTGGGACTGAGCAAGCTTTTAGCACAATGAGTCCAAAAAAGCATTGAGGCCTGATCAACAGAATATTCGAAGTGATCTTTCCTTAACATTATTGAACAAAATTGAAGCAGACGAAGAGCAATTTCTAGCGAAAATTATCACTCAGATTTACCAGTATAGTCCTGAGTCTAAAAAACAAAGAATTGGTGCATACGTGGATCTTCAGGACTCATCCAGGTCAAATCTCAAAAGTCGGCTCAAAAAGTGATGGCCTCGTTTTTCTGGGATTCAGAGGGTGTGATACTGATAGATTACCTTGAAAATCAAAGAACAGTAACACGACTTTACGATGCTGAGGTTTTAAGGAAGCTAAAAGATGCTTCGATTAAAAACTTCATAGTGGAGTCCTGTTTCATCATGACAATTCACCAGCGCATTGTTCGAGGGTTGCGTAAGATGTCCTTCGAGAATTTCTCTGGGAAGTGCTTCCTCACCCACCATTCAGCTCCATCAGACTTCTTCTTTTTTCCAAAACCCCAAAGAAATCCTCAAAGGAACCTATTTTAATGACATAGAAGAAGCAAAAAACTGTGCCACTACTTGGTTCCCAAAAACATCCTCCAGAATTCTTCCAAGACGGTCTTCGAACTTAGTTGCCATTCAAGTCCAATGGTTCTATGTTGAGAAAGAAGTACATGTATATATGTTGCTTTTGTAAAAATGAATTAATTTATTGAAAATTCTGCAAACTTTTTGGTCCACTCCTGTATACTGTTAACATAATTATCTTTATAATAATGCACCGTCTTCTATATACATACGCTGTGTACACATCCTTTTAATAAAGTACCCACAAACAAAAGAAGGGGAGGTAACTCCTCGCACCAATTTACATATATTTAATGAAAACCTTTTTCGTGTATGTATGAGAACCATCTCGGTTTCAGTCAACAACATAATGGCAACCATTTTGGGGCTACCCCCTTCCAGCTGCAACCGTTTTACCTAGCACCATCACCAATGATAATCATATTTGATTTAACATTTTTTTTACATGCTGACATGTGTTGGACGGCTTTAAGAAATTGACTTCAAAAGTAACCTATCTTTCGCCAGGTCTTTATTTACCCCTCAAATCCATTTTTATCACTTCCTCCCATGTTCTGCATCTACTAATGAGACATGCTGTAGTACGCTCTCGGTTTTGTGAAGTTCATAAGTTCATTTTTTTAACAAGACGCAATCCCACCAATCTTATGAAGGGAAATAATTGAATGACGGTCAATAACTCCAGAAGTCTTCACTGCCACTGGTGTGAAAATAAATCTGTCTGCAAGAGAAGAATATTTATTTATTTAGTAAATTGTCTCCCAACAAGATCTTCTTTTCAACTCACATCCAACATGACTCTTCTCATAAATATTAGTTAAAAGATGATCTTCTGAGGAGATGATTTGTTAAAATCAGCCCAGATTTTATTAGTTATATATTTATTGTAGGCTGTTAAATAATACTGTCTATTATATTTAACAGCAGTGTTACACAGGGCTTTACTCGCTCCATTAGTTTGTGAGCGGCTCCTGCTCCTAAAAAAAAAAAAAAAGGAGCCGCTCTTTTCCCCATTCCATCTTAAAATAACCTGTTGAAAAATGCAACACATTTCTAACGTTATTTTGAAATAAGTCCCTATCTAGTTGTTTCCCTACTGCTGGATAAAAATCAGCCCACCGCTCCTTGGCTGCAGAAAAAAAAAGAAGTGCACTCCTTTCTATAAAGTGTTGGTGGTCCATTAATATAATAACCAATGTTATTTAAAACGATGTTACTTTTTAAATTAGGGAGGGCCTGTGGACGAGTGGTTATAGCACTTGTCTTTGGGCTGGACGACCCGGGTTCGATCCCACTCACATGCGAATTTTCGGGTCTGAAAACTCCCTCTGTCCATCCAGCAGTAAATGGGTACCTGACTAAAACTCAGGGAAGGTTCAAGGCAGCGGAAGGAGAGGGATGGGCTCCGCCTTCCATATGCTGTGCCTAGACACGGTGATTCTTAACAAATCACCGCCGCTACGACCATGGGCAGTGTGCGATGTCGGCAACGACACTCGTGCGCGTCCAGGCTATGCGACCTTTACCTTTTTTTTACTTTTTAAATAATATTCAAATTATGGGTTGCAAATCAATATACACCTACAGAATCTATTATATAAAGGGCAGTAGCTTGTGTGTGTGTGTCCAGCTAAAAGTCAGAAACTACACAAGACACCCATATAGACCGACATTCTTTTTCAGAATTGCCTTGGACAGAATATGGACACATTTTTCTTGTAATAGTCATTCTTTTTTAGGTCGCCAGGAATGAAATTAGTCAGGGTAGTGTAGTATCTGTTCTATCTTCAGTCAGAAGAGGGAAAATCCTTCTTAACTGGGTAGAGATATACAGGGTGAGAGAGGGAGACAGGGTAGGGGGAGAGAGAGGTAGATAAGTTCTAAAAGAAAGACGTTACACACTTTTTAGCACTTCTATTTTGTTGTCCATGCCTTTTTATTTTATATGATAACTAGCGTGACTATCTGCCATTATTCGGAGTAAAATTTTACTCCGAATAATGGCAGATAGTCACGCTAGTTATCATATAAAATAAAAAGTATTTACTTTTTGTAATGGTATCTATAGTTTCAGAGGTCTGTGCCGTCAACAAAGAAAGGTTGATAATCACTGTCATAGGAAGTCGTCAAATGGATTTCCATATAAAATATTGTACATAACTACAATTGATCTCAAAAGTAGAAATTTGAAAATGAATTTAGACTCATTTTTTTGTTAAAAACAAATCTGGTTTCATTAAAATTTGCTTCAAAATTTTTTTAAAGTGTACAGTATTGCCAAACAGGAAAGTAGAAAAATATCTTCCGTGTTTTTTCAAGTTTCGATTGAACTCAAGTATCATCCGATCTTGCATATCATGGAATCCCTCAAATTTAATCTAAAAAAGATCAGGTTATATATCCCATGTAACATGAGAGTTCCATTTTCGGTAAGCTAGATTAAGGCTCACATATGTTTGTGGAAATAAATTAAAAACATTTAAATATAGGTTACAGAAAGTCGCATGATCTGCGAGTATATAGAGTGATAATTTTTTTCTTATTTATCTACTTTTTTTTTTTTTGCCTTTCACTTAATTTAGATCTCAGAAATCGAGGGGACTAACACTCGATCTCTATATGAGATACATAGATATCCGAATGTCCAATTAAAGTTCTAACATCTCAAACTATGTTATAGTATATCTTTCTTGTGGTCTCTTGGTCTTGTCAGATTCCAGAACAAGAATTTATCTAGTCTGGTAGAGTATCCAGCTTAGTGCTGTTACTTGAGGCAACATTACTTGGAGAAGGTGCACTATTCCTACTTTTGTATGCGCATATTAATATGAATCATATAACGTTCTCTCTAAGTTTGAAAGAGTATGGCACGGCATGCAGTGTTCGAATTCCGGTTGAACTGCTGGGTCACTTTCACTAATAATCACAAGGAAAGTAAGATTCCCGCTCTTTTTCATAGCTAAATAGTATGAGAGGCATCTAGATATTAGAGCCTCGGGAGAGGCACCTAGACGAGGAGAAAAAAAACTTCAATGTTATTAGCATGTCAAAAACATCTGTGTGAAGCTGGGCAAGCCACACAAGATATTAAACTCATTCAGTTGCAAGTTGACCAGAGAAAAACAATTGCGTACACTGTCCACTGGCTGGGCCATACTCAACACACAAATTGGCAGCTTTGTTAAGAGTCCACGAACAAGAATACCATGGAAACTAATTTAAACAGCATTACAAAATTATAAAAGCAGATACTTGATTTATTTCTTAGTTTTTATGCTTCAAATTCTTAAGATCCTCAAAGATTTATTCATGACGTCATTTGGTTGGTTGAGTTTTATGGCATATCAACCCTTTTTAGGTCAGTTTAGACTGAAACCTCATACATATTTTGGGTACTTCTGCATTTTAGCCGTCACTTACTGTGATCAGAAATCGTAATTGAAGAGTTCCATTTATTCAACCCAGTCAACCGGAAGTGCCAGACTGAATTTTTTTTCTCCCAAAATGGATCTGAATAACCTCAATCTGCGAGATATTGGTAGTTTAACAAGCGCACCTCAGAAAACAAGACTTTTTGAAGGCACACAAACAAACAAAAAATCAAACATCCCAAAGTTTTAAATTATATATATAAAAAACAATGTTGACTGTTTGTTGGATTTTCGTTTTAAATGATAAATTTTCGTTTTAAAAATCACTGTTGACTATCTTGATAAAATTTTAATTCATACAATAAAAAAAAAAATCACTGACTATTCATTTAAATAAATTTTCATTTTAAAAATCACTGTTGACTATTTTGATAAAATTTTAATTCATACAATAAAAAAATCACTGACTATTCATTTAAATGATAAACTTTCATTTAAAAAATCACTGTTGACTATTTTGATAAAATTTTAATTTATACAATAAAAAAATCACTGACTATTCATTTAAATAAATTTTCATTTTAAAAATCACTTGACTATTTTGAGAAAGTTTTAATTCATACAATAAAAAAAAAACATTATTTTTATAAATTTTTACATTATGAAATAAAATATTTTCATATTCAATAACAATACATTGTTCGCTGTTATTATTGTCATTTTGAATAAACACATCTAATTCTGTTACTTCCGGTTGGTTGTCTGCCCCTGCCTTCAAAAGAGGAAAGCAAATAAAGTTCGAGTGATGGCTAAAATGGAGAAGTGCCATACTTTGTATACAGATGGTTTGTCGATTAATTTATTTTGTAGTCGTATATTTTGTAAATAAAATAGTCTGTAAACGATAGATTCTATTCAATCCATAGATGTGACTTGAACAGGTACTACCACTCTGGGTTAGAATGAACCTAGGAATAATGACAACTAAAAGTGAGTATACTCTTCAAAGCTCCCAAATCGAGGCTTCATCATCAGATGTAGTTTAAAGAACATTCTAAAGAAGATTCTACCCATGCATCATTCTCTCTTGAAATTATGTGGGAGGCAACATGCGCCCTATATGGGACAAGCAATAAAAGAGGTCACACAAGTAGCCCCCCTCCCTCGTTTAAAGAGAAAATACAAAAAAAAAAAAAGAAATCATAGAAAAAAATAATGCATAGTTTGTAATAAAGAGTTGGAAGAAATGAATCAAGAAGTGTGTGGGGGGGGTGTAGGGCGTTGGTATGAAAGGTACTTTATGAAAGCCATCTAGCAAGATTATAAACTGCCCCCAGGACACAGGTGAAGGCTTACTTATTAAGTGTCGCATCAAAAATTTTAAAGCTAAGGTTAGAGGGAACAATGGAACAAGGTTTGTAAAGTATAACCTCATGACTTAATTTTTTTTTCTTGTTTTTTTTTCTAGATTATCCCAACCAGAAACTTATCTTTGGATAAAAAAAACATGATTGCTTTTTTTTTTTAGTTTGTTCTTCATGATCTTCCAATCAAGTGCTGATCCCTCATCTTAATACTAATTATGAATGATCATGTCTCAAGGATCATTTTGATCACAAAAGATTGGGGATTAACAGGGTTACCTTGCATTGGCTGAATTTATTTACAAAGTTTGTATAATGCAAAAATGGGTTGCCGACTTTTCATCCGTCCTTTCTAAGTTAATATTTAACTAATATTATGGATTTTCTGAAGATCATAATTGGAAAAGGAAGCTGAAATACATACAGAAAACACTAAATATTATATGTCTACATTAGATTAGAGGTCATTACTTGCATATCATATTATAAGACCCAATTTTAAATTTCCACAAACGTAGATGAGCTAAATAATATACAGGATATATATGATAAAATCACCTTTTGGAGATATCATTTCAGGGATCGCACAATACACCAGATCAGATGATACACAAGTATATATGATATATTTTGAAAAATTTTATTGCATGTACAGTGTATTTTATTTTTGTACGATGCAGAAAACATAACTGCCCCATTCTGCTGGGATGGAGAAAATCTGATGTGATCCGTTACATGTGGTAATTCCGTTGAATGTCTTTTGTAGGCAACCACGTGTTGTTATCCAGTATGCACGGTGACAAGAAAGCAAGATTCAGTTTTGGTAGTATAAATATAGACTAGACCACCCATGACCCGTTGAGTCAGTATTTGTTATATATATTATGTACTATGTACTATACTACTAAAACTCTGTGGATCTGGTGTGTTTGCTTGACACTGGATGACATCGCAAAGGAATGACGTCACAAAGCGACAATGTCATCCACTAAAAGAAATGGAAGACACCAGGAAAATCCTTTATGATATCACCCACTAAAGCAACTTGAAGATAATGGGGAAGCTCTTTTATGAAAAATAAATGAAATAATAGGATTACATTATCCTTTAAAATGGATCACAGGTGAACAGTGACATATATATATATATATATATATATTATTATTTCAT
Source organism: Sepiola atlantica (assembly GCA_963556195.1). Taxonomy (NCBI): domain Eukaryota; kingdom Metazoa; phylum Mollusca; class Cephalopoda; order Sepiida; family Sepiolidae; genus Sepiola; species Sepiola atlantica. The sequence goes on along the minus strand of OY744520.1, from coordinate 166,377,277 downwards.
GTATCCACATAAAATGTTATACGGAGATATAATATATTATGTATCCATTTTCAGTGTTTAATTCAACAGTGCTCAATACATAAGTACAGCTAGGTAGTAAGTTATAAAAATATATTTATGGCAATTAAGCTACACAGAGACTTCCACATTACGATTCCTACGAGGATGAAACGCGAAAGTCTCTGTGTAGGTTAATTGCCATAAATAAATTTTTATAACATATAAATAAATTTTTATAACATATATATATATATATATTTAGCATAAAAAACAATTATTTTATACAGTTCAGATCGATTCTTATGGGAATCAAATATAAAGCAAAATGAAGCTTAATATTCAAGCGTCTAAATAGTTATTTTAAAAAATTGTAATAGGGTTATAAATATATAAAATGAAAGATCAGAAAATTCTATCGAATGGAAGAAAGTATCGATTGTTGAATTTATTGATATTTTCTCAGTTATTCTTGTCAAGTTTTGTATTGACTTTGTATTGACTTGGCCTTTCGATGTGCAAATGGGTTTTTTCTGAACATTTGAATCTAAGTTTTCTGTCATTTTAAATCTTTTTTGACATATGCCAACCCCATTTCACCATTGCCATTTGGTGTTATTTCATGGACATTTAAAAGACTTTTTGCATCAAGTTTCCCTCTTATGGTGTACGATTTTCATTTGGTAACAAACTCTGATGCCGGGATATTTTTGTGTTACTACTTAAATTTGCTCAAGTATGTTTTGAATTCTCCTAGAAACACGTGTTAGATTTTCTTTGCTTCGAAACTGACATTAAATCACAGTGTAACTGATCTGTAACTTTATATATATATATATATATATATATATATATAGAAAGGGAGAGAGATGTGGGAAAATGTTTTGCATATACTTTCTATTTTTTTTATAAAACCAACCTTTTCAAGGTAAAAACTCGATGATTGTTAACATATAACAGCATATATAAATAGACAATATTAGGCTACATTCCAATGACTAAGAAGAAATACATAGATGAAAGATCTTGGACTGACATACTTATGGCAGATGTTCTTCTGTGAACGAAACGGTTTGTAAAAATGTACTAAAGATTTTGTTTTGAAAAGATGATCAGTAAAATGAATGAAATCTTGGTTACTGGAATGTAGCCTAACATTATCTATCTATCTAGATAGATAGATACTAAAAGAACTGTCTAACCCCAGAGTGTGTAGTTAGCTATATGGTTTCCCAAATTGTACATTTTGTGTTATTACAAGTATTTACCGGAAAATATAAAGGACAAATAGTAGTTTTTGGCAACATTTTGTGACTTTATCCTTTTTCAATATGTATATTTCTTGATAATAATCATTTGTTTCTTTTTACCTCTGCTCCCCTCTATCTCTTTTTTTCTCCCTTTCTCTCCTTTGCTGATCACATTTGGATGCGACCTGTCATTTGGGTTTCGAATCTTAGTGCTGATACATTCACTATGTCTAGCCACACTGATAAGTCCTGGACGACGAAACCACTGTCTGTAGATGATTGATTGACATATATATATACATATATATATATTAACATTAATCTTTTCTTCCTTTGATTTTCATTTGATTCCAAGAATTTCCAGCACAATAGTGCTTTTTTTCTCCGATTCAAGTTATTTAAGTGAATTAAGCAATCCGTATAGGTTTTATTTTAAAAGGTCATTATTATAGCAAGAGATTTGGGAATTTAACCTTTGGCCTTTTCGGATTTTAAAGGACACCTTTCATGTCCCCTTTTTAATCAGTTGTTTCTCATAAATTAAAAGGTGAAAGTTGTATGCGACTATAGACAGATTCTTTATTTATATAAGTGTATTGTCGAATATATATATATATATATATATATATATATATATATAGAGAGAGAGAGAGAGATGTTTGTAGAAAGAGATATATGATAGAGATATGTAAGCAAATACCACAGATGTCTCATGGTTCTATCCATCGTCTGATAATGAATGAAGGTCAACATTGATGTGTTAATATGTTAATCTTTTTTTTCTTTAAGAAAAAAAAAAAACTTTTAATTTTAAGACTTTGATTCTTTATTGTTATTAATGGATATGATGATGATGATGATTTTGATGATGATCCCGAAAATGTTTAAAACTTCATAAAATAATTGGATTGATTTACATGAGATGATTTTTCAAGAATATTCTCATTAAAAAAAAAATGGTTTGATAGTTGTACAAAACAGATTTCAAGATGTTCAGATCATTTGTTTTGTTTCTTATAAGTATGTGTACATTGAAATAAGTGTGGATGTTATTATGTAGTATATTAATTTACATTTTAGTAACTTGTATGTAACTTACTAAATACCAACCGTTATAACCGTCGATGAGTGGCTATGTCCCAAAACTGAATGCAAAATTAATTGCATATTATATAATTAAAACATAGAATAAAGTTGTTTTTTTGTTTGTTAATTTTTAAAGGCGTCCATTTCATTTTAGTCGATGTACATGCCACCTTCATTGCATTAGACAGCCATGATTGAGGTGATGAAAGCTGGCTGCTTCTTCTCGTGTCCATATACAAAGCTATTCAGTTTAAATAACATCCAGCCAGTGCTTGGTACATTGCTGTCCCTTGATGTTGTACAGTGCTAGGTCCTTTGCTGTGCAGGGTCCGCCCAACAGATGGCATCCTGCACAACAAAGAACCTAGCACTCTGCCAAGATAGTTACATGAACAACACAGTAGTCATCTTTGACATATAGTCACAAGTACAGTCTCAACTCATGATCGTTTAAATGTCTTAGTCAAAGTTGGCCAATTTTCACCGACTCCGACTCTTAAAGCAATGAATTTTCTCTGATTCTGACTCAGCAGCCAAAATTCAAAATGTTCTATTTTGAAGAAACAATTCAGATCTATCTCTATCTCTCTCTGTCTCTCTCTCTCCCCCTCCCACACACACACACACGGTCCACAAAAAAACAAAATGATACTGATTATTGAAATCCCCAAATTCTGTGGTTTATATCCTGAACAGGTAAAAAAAGGTAAGCCCAATTAGTATCTATCTAATTCTTTAAAGATTGAAAAAGCTGATGATCTATCAATTGAAGGTTTATATAAATATCAAACATTGTCTCGTATTTGGGTTAATTTTTTAATACAAAATAAATGACATGGCAGTTAAATTTTCCTCAGTGAAATTGTTTATTTTGTTTTATAACATATCTTCTTTTTTTTTGAAGATTAACACCAAATCAAGTAATTTTGGAAAAAGTTTGTATGCTTCAACTTTTTAATATCTTCAATTATTTATGTGTGGCATTTGCTTTAACGAGTCATGATGTAAATGTTTATTCCACTGGATGCAGTTTCATGAGTTACTCAGGACTGATTGTATTGAACTCATATACATTAGATTCTAACAGGTCAGAGTGGCCCTGGGAGTAACTGCAACTAAGGAGTGACTCCATACTTCCTAATTGAAGCCTCACCACCAGATTAAGTTCCATGTCGTAACCAGGGCAGACTATTTAACCTAGGATGTGGTTTACTTAGAAAAAAAATGTTGACTTGCTACTTACATAATGAACATAACATGACTTTTTTTTATATGTATGTATTCTTCTTTCGAAGATATTACAAATGATTTTAACAAATGAAGAGTTTAACAACTCACAGGGAACACTACTGAAGGAATAAAAATAAATTAAAATATTTGAATTAAACTTTAAATATTCTAAGAAAATTTATGAGAATTTTATTTGATTCTAAAAATAAAATTTGAAAAGGTATCAATTTATGTTTTGAAACGATCTGTATTATGATTTTATGTCAAGTCAATCAAAATCTATAATTTATGTATTTCTGATTTAAGTTTGTTTTAAATCTTGAAAATATTTTACTTTTCTGTAATACAATTTTGGATTAGAACTCAAATGTTATTCAAAAAACAATTTATGGTAATCCTTATTTTCTAAATAAAAAAAAAACTGCCATTTCTTTTCTTTTTATTCTTAAAATATGTTTTGATATGAATAAGTATTAACACAAAATATTGAGGAAAAAAATGGAAGAAAAAACTAAATTGAGACCTTCAAAATAATAGGATTTCAAATATGGAAAACTTTATGTAAAGAATGATTTGAAAAACTAAATCTACCATGCAATTGTATTTTTTTCTAGTAAAGTAATATAGTTTTGGACTAATTACTTGATCAGGTGTAAACATTTTAAAGAATAATCCGAATAAATTAAAAAAATAATAGTTAAAGAATGAACTTACAAAGACATTTTGAAGTTTAACATGTAATATTTTAGAGAATTTTATCTGTATATTCCTATTATACTGTTGGGAGTAGCAGCACAGTGAATATTGTTATTATGTATCAACAGTGGACAACATCTCCAATTAGTAGTTTCTTTGAGTGAACCAGAGAAGCAAGAATATGCAGTGCCGAAATCCAGCGCATCGTATAAAAAGCCAAACACTGCATTTTTTTTCTTCTCTATCCTTTTCTCCCAGAGAAAACACATGTGCGTACATCACAATCCAGCCGGGGCTCTTTGGGGCCCAAAAGGCTCTCAGCAACATTCATACTGTTGATCGGACTCTCCACCTCAACAGACGAACGAGAGACTTTCATGGACTTCTAAACACAATGCCTGGTGAAGCATATACACACCACTCAACAAGTACACAAGTTCATAGCTGCATACAGTCTCACTAACACAAAATAGCACGCTAATATACACACACTCCCTGCCTATCACATTTATACAAATATAAACACATGCAGTGACAGCCAAAACAAACATGTACTCAATTTCTCCTTACATGATCTGCCTTGTTTGGGGTGAAATATATATTAAAAAAGTAAAAAAACTAAAAAAAAACTTTTTCTCCCAGAAATGTTCTTTGGACAATAAGAATGTATTTTGTAGGAATAGACTTTGTCATTCTTTTTTTTTTTTTATAATGGCATGTCCTCTTCAATATATTCTGAGATTGTAGGTAATTTCATATATATATATATATATAGTCGCGGAAGTTTCTCAACCATTAAAACTATATAAAAAAAAAAAACTTATAGTCTCAAGTCTTCCAGTGGAAAATCACTCATGTAAGTCAATTTATTTTTTACAGTTATTATATTAGTTAGTTTCTAACACTATTTTAAGGGATCATCAGTTGTTTACCATGAAAAACTGTTTCGGGAATTTAAAAACAAGACAGTATTTAATTTCATGGCTTCCCAGCAGAGTTGATCAGACCCCACTTCCCTTAAAAGACAAAAACATAAACGTTCCTTATACTAAATCTACGTTTTGTTCCATATAAATGTTTTGCTAACTTATATTAGTTATTTAAGACACAAAAAAAAAAAAATTCTTTACCTGTGCTGTTCGTCTGTCTAATAAAATTTATCCGTTACTATATATATATATTGTCATTAAATATTAAAATAAGATTGATTAAAATGCAATACTTAAGAGGCATAATAAATAAACATGCTAACAAAATGTTTATCGGTTATGAAGTTTGCATATCAGCGTCATTATAACAGATTGACTGATGAGAAAAATTAATCAATTTTATTTATCAGTTTGATATAACAAACAAATCTCATGGCATTTGAGAGAGAGGGAGAGAGAGAGGGGGAGAGAGAGAGGGGGAGAGAGAGAGGGGGGGGAGGGGGAGAGAGAGAGGGAGAGAGGGAGAGAGAGAGGGAGAGAGAGAGGGAGAGAGGGAGGGAGAGAGAGATGGAGAGAGAGAGGGAGAGAGAGAGAGAGAGGGAGAGAGAGAGAGGGAGAGAGAGAGAGGGAGAGAGAGGGAGAGAGAGAAAGAGAGAGAGAGGGAGAGAGAGAGAGAGGGAGGGAGAGAGAGAGAGTTGTTGTGAGTGTTATATCATGTTATTTATCTACCTCCCACAGCGGTAAGATGTGACACAAGGTCGGGAAAGTGTGATTTGAAAAGCCAGTGCCCGAGAAGGTGAGCACTCTGGCTTACAAAAAATGCCTGGGCAGCCCCGTCGGTATTCCCCGGTAGGGGCGCCTCAGGCGATTAGCAATAAACTAATCCCTTCTCAAAGGGTGAGACGGCAAAGCCTGGGAGGGTGGATCTACTAGAACTGCTCAGGACAGACCCATAGATCGGCGTAAATCAAGCCCCGAAGGCCAAGACAATACCAGTCTATGGGGAGTAGTATCCATCGGAACAGATACTACACTTTGATCCTGACCAAAAGGCCAAAGTGTCAAAGTGAGTGTTATATCATAGTTTAGTAGATTTGGACAGAAGTCTATCCATACAAAATATATTCTTATTGACAACTTTTTAGGACAACAAAAGATAAAGAGTTTTTGAAGGATGAATCTTGGTTGCTATAATCCCAACGTTTCGGCCGATGTAATCTCCGACCTTCTTCAGATTGATTGTTTTTTGACTTAGAAACCTGTACAGAATTTAGAACTGAAACTTTTATTTAATCCATGTGGATAGATTGTTCTCATTCAGTTTTCCTATTCTCTGCCATGACCAGTTAGAAGTGTTAGTGATTATGGCTCATAGTAAAGATTGAACCCTTAACCTCCAGAACAACATTGCCACAGGAGAACTATCTATTCCCGTCAATTAAATAAACGATTCAGTTCGAAATTCTGTACAGGTTCCCAAGTTCGACAGAATGTAACAGAATGCGTTCAGAGGTTATATCAGTCGAAATATTGTGAATATAACAACCAAGATGAGAATATGTTTCGGAATTTTTGAGATGAGGATTGATAATTTGTATTATTTAGATTATTCAGACTACTATTCTCATCTTCGTTGTTATTTTTACAAGTTCATCCTTTCGAACTCGAGAACCTATATGGAATTTCGAACAGAAATCTTTATTTAATTCTTGTTCCGTCAGCCACGACCAGGTACAAGTGTTTTATTTACTCCTCCCCAGGAGTTAGGCACAAGGCCAGTTTTATCTTACTCCCACAAGTAAGATGTGACCCAAGATCGGGTCGAGAAAGTGGGGTTTAAAAAGCCAGCGCTCGAGAGGTGAGCACTCTGGCCATTTAAAAATTGCCTGGGCAGCCCCGTCGGCATTCCCCGGTAGGCGCGCCTCAGACAGTAAGCAATAAACTTACTCCTCCCCAAAGAGGGGAGGCAAAGCCTGGGAGGGTGGACCTCCTAGAACTGCACAGGACAGGCGTGCAGTATCCATCGGAACAGATACTACACTTTGATCTTAGCCAAAAGGCTGGGTATTTATCTACCTCCCACAAGGTAAAATGTGACACAAGGTCGGAAAGTGGGATTAGATAAGCCAGCGCTCGAGAGGTGAGCCATCTGACCATTTAAAAATTGCCTGGGCAGCCCCGTCGGCATTCCCCGGTAGGGGCGCCTCAGACAGTAAGCAATAAACTTACTCCTCCCCAAAGAGGGGAGGCAAAGCCTGGGAGGGTGGACCTCCTAGAACTGCACAGGACCAGTCTCGTGCAGTATCCATCGGAACAGATACTACACTTTGATCTTAGCCAAAAGGCTCTGAGTTAGTCTGAGTTATTATCCCATATAGTAAGGATTGAACCTTCAGAAGACCGGAACTTAGAACTAATTGTTCACGCCAGGTGTTCAAATAATACAAGATGAGAATAGTAGTACAACTAATCCAAATATTTTATCAATCTATATCTAAAAAAATTCCAAAACATTTTTTTTTACTTTATTTACTATGTCGTTCGTTTTTTTGTTTTTTTTTGTTTTTTTTAATCAAATTTATTTATCTTTTTTTAAATAGGATTTTCAAAGTTAAATTTAATTACCGTGGTATTGTTCAGTTATTAAATTATAACTAGTTGTGTTAAGGTAATGTTGTTTTAATCTTTATTTATAAAATTATTGGATATAAATATCTTCCGAAACTTTCAATCTTAATACATGACGATTTGCTAAGAATTTTAAAGCCAGTTTAAATGATTTTCTATTTGTCAGTTTAAGTGCTTGCAAATTTCGAAGGGTCACGAAGTAAATAATTTTTTGTTTACAACTATTAACAAAATATTAAAATGACTGCCTTGTTTATAAAGAAACAGAAATGCATTATGGTCGATTTAATTTCGAAATTTAATTATTTTGTTGGCACTTCTGTAATTTAGGGACGGGCCGAATTTGTGTTTATTTCAGAAGAGCTACATTAGTGTCAGACAACTATTTTTTTCACTTAACGTAAGGATATTTTTTTTTTCAAAATTAACCTGGGAATAATCAAATAAAAACTAATGCAAATTCAGAAATTAAAATTAATTAATTAATAGAACATTTATTGAAGAAATTAAAATTTGTGAAAATCAGCAATATTTCTTTTCAAAATTAAATTAAAAGTCATCTTGTTTGGAATAACATGAACAGTTTTTAAATAAAAATTTGTGAAAATCAACAGTATTTTTTTTTTTTTTTACAAATCCAACACTTTAAAAAAAATTGTGCATTTAAATTAATGTTCTATTAATTAATTTAACTTCCTGAATTTGCATTAGTTCTTATTTAATTATTCCAAAGTTAATTTTGAAAAAAAAAAAAAAATCCTTGCCGTTAAGTGAAAGAAATAGAGAGTTGTCTGCCGCCGACAATAATGTAGCTCTTCTGATATGAAAACAAATAAATCGCCCCGTCCCTAAACTGCAGAAGTTCCATTTTTTTTAAAAATACGGTTCGTTTTAGTACTATATGCTCTTGAATTTTTTATTTCAATATATATTCGATTAATAGTAAATAAAAAATTCACTGTGTAATTATTCAAGTTATGTTGATGCAAGATAACACACACACACACAACACACACGTACATTTGTCTCACAATTTTATGATTGTAAATCTATTTTTCAAAAAAGGACAAACAGCTGAAAATAGTAATTCTACATTTTATTACTGCACATCATTTCGTTTCATTTTTGTCTGTGATAAAAGCAAATCGAGGTCAACTTTTTCTCTTGAGATTAAAATGTATTTTTTGCATGCACAGATTTTGCCTTGTTCAGTAGCAAAATCCTGTTCACATCTCAAAAAATTGTATGGATTTCATTTTACTGCTAATAATTTATTTTGGTTTGTTCCCGTTTTGGGGGGGGGGGAGATGGATCAAAAACCGACCTTGTGTCTAACTCTGCGCCCATGGGGAAGCAAATAAATATGAACAATTAAATGAGTGTATAAGTGTACAAAATGGTTAGACATTGCATTAAGACTTGAGTGCACAAATAATTACAAGTAAAAGAAAATATTTGAAACACGAAGAAGCACCAAGAACGACGACGATGACGACGACACAAGAATTATAACTCGATAAGAAATCAAAACTAAGAATTCCCTTCTTTTTTTTTTCTCTTTTTTTTTCAAAAAGTGTTGTTCAGAATGAAATAATGATAGCATTTGAACCAACATGCTTGTCTGATGACAGGCTGTGAATTCGATGTGATTCTTATTCATTGATGTTTTCTCAAAAGAGACATAGATTGAGATGAAGTGAACTTTTATGTGCGATGCATTGTTTAAGTAAAACCTGCAATCTATGTAGATGATTGCAGAAAATCCATTGAGACTTTCGTAGGAATTTGAAGAAGCTGATCTTCACACACACACACACACACACTTTATTGATGTTAGTTTCAACGTTTGTTTTGTGTTTTACGCAAAAGTACGAAATGTTTTTGAAATTAAATTTCTAAAATAAAGCAAAATTATAATAAACTACCAATTCCAGAATGTGTCTCCTGATAATAAATAAAACTAATCCACAGAACAGTTTTGCGCCACTTTTATGTCTTCTTACAAAGATTAAAATCAAGATATATATGCTACTGAATCTTATATCTAGAATCCTTATTCCAATTTTCATGAAAATCCATTAAATGATTTGGGTTCTTGAAAAATGTTTAAAACTTGGAGCTTAAGCTTAAGGGGTCTTAAAAAGAAATTGAAATTCAGTGAATCTGGTTTAATTTGTTTTTAATAACTATGGATCAAATTTCATGCAAATCGAAAATACTTCTTTGGCACTTGCGCAGTTTAGTAAACAGAGTCAGATAATCCACAGGAAGTAACGACTAATAGATTTAAACATTTAATAAATTTATTTAATAAAATATAGTTTCTGAAAGAAAAACATTGTAATAAAATAAAGTTTATTTTCAATAAATTAACATTTTGGCTAAAACATTATAATAAAATATAGTTATTATGTTCGTTTTATAACATTTAAAATTATTAATAAAAAAAAAACACTGTCAATTTTAGAAACTATATTTTATTATAATGTTTTGGCAAAATGTTACTTTATTGAAAATAAACTTTATTTTATTACAATGTTTTTCTTTCAGAAACTATATTTTATTAAACAAATAAATTTATTAAAATCTATTGGTCGTTACTTCATGTGGATTATCTGCCTCCGTTTACTAAACTGCACAAGTGCCGAATTTTTAAATGGGAGGTTGTGCCTATATTATGTCCCCTGATAACCTTTCAAAATACTAAAAATTAAAAAAACAAACATTTTTGGAATATTTATTAATTGATTTCTAATACTTATGGCTAACATTTCATCAAAATCAAAAATATCCGAATTTTTAAAAAGGGCTTCTAGCCCCCCACCTCCCAAACTAAATTAATCTAAATATAGTCCACATTACCCACCCATAAACCTAAAAGCAGTGTTTCAAAATCGGTTAATTAGTTTCAGAGTTTACCTCATATATATATATCTTTATTTAGTACATAAAATCAGTACAACTGATGTTGTACAGATTTTAAAGTTTGAAAGGTCGGACCCCTTACGAACTCGAAACTGATGGCACTGATGTTGTACTGATTTGCTGTACTAAATAAATAAATATTTACGCTCTTAATTTTGAATCTCTCCATTAATCGAGCACTCTGCTGGTATTTTCCCACTATCTTACAAAGAAAGATTATATATATATATATATATATATATATATATATATATATATATATATATATATATATATATATTACACATACACAGACATACAAGCAGTATTCACCCGAAGTTGCTCATGTGGAAGGTTTCTGAGGAAAAAATAATTACATATTTGTTTACAAATGTTTACAATTTTTGCCTTGAAAGAAAAGGTAAAAATAACATAATTTGCCATATGAGGTCAAGTAATAAAAGAAACTGTTAGCGTGGTGGTGTTTTGAAGAAAAAGTAATTTTATAAATAAGTTTGAAAATCTTAAATAAAAAAATGTTTTTTTATATGTTCAAGAGACGATGTTCTTTGCTATTTGTCAACTTTTTGAAGTTATATATCCTAATTGACCTCTAGGCGAAAATCTTAAAAAACCTTCTTGTGAATGCAGCGTTTCTTACAGACAACTGTACAATGGCAAATGACTTTAACGAATTCGTTTTTATTTAATTATCTTAGAAACACCATAATAAATAATTATTTTAATGTTTAAAACTTTTTTTAATACATTCTTCACTGAGATATTTATTTAATTTTATTTTTGTTTTATGAAACAAAGAAAATCTATTTTAAAAAATAAATTTCGTTTCTTTATGTTCTAATAATATTTCAGTTATTTTATGGACCTAACGATAATCGCCCCAATGACCAAAGATGGAATTTAAGGAAAATTTCAGATTTTGTGAAAAATGTAGTCCTTATTGAAACTTATTTGAATGTTTTAACTGTTAACATCTCGATTTTTATAGCACACACACAAACATTGATTTATATATATAGAAGATAAAGTCATCTTGTCAGATTTTCAAAGTCAATACGTCTGACATATTGATACTTGATTTGGACTAGACTATTTTTTTTCTTCCACTAAATGATTGACAGAAATATAATTTATTTAGCTTCAATTATTTTCTGCAAATACTTATTCCAGTTAAGAATAATATTAGAGTGGAGACATTTTTCTTTAATCACCTAACCAGAAGCTTTAGCTTATGCCCTTAATACATTTTTTTTAAAGTAAACATTTCCATATCTATTTCTGCTATTAAACTATTCATTTTTTCAAATTATTTGTTTATCATAATACTAGGTAAAATAGTTTTAATTCTAACTTCCATTTATGTGTGTGTTTATATTACATGCTACAAGGGGTTGATTATATCTAAGGCTACAAGGGCCCTTTACTTATTCATGAGGGACTGATCATCATTGTCATTGTGAACTTTTACAAATACGAAACGACTATTTAAATTATTCTTTCTTAGATTTACAATCTTTGGCACCAAGTAATTACATTTACATTTTTTCTTCTTACTATTTTTTCTACTGTTGTTACAATGTCAATATTTTTATAACACAGAAGAAATATAAAGTGGGAGAGGATATTCATAATAACCCCTTTTCATCAAGCCCCCCCCCCAACTTTTTGACCCCCCCCCCCCAGTTTACGGTCATCAATAATGAAGTTATATATGCATGTGTTTAACCGGCCCACCCCCACTTTTTAGGAGAGCCCCCCCCCCACTTTTATAACTGTCCCGCCGGTCCTGTTCATTACACTTACATGTTTACTTTTTCAACAAATTTCAAAAATACAAATTTCATTAGTTTTCTTTGTTTTTCCTTTTACCATTAACAAATATTGCCAAGTGAAAAAAAACAAACAAACAGTGAAGTCATATTGTTATAGACAGATAACTAATTATTGTTAACATAATGTTATTTTAATCTCTGTACAATTATTGGATGGAAATAACTTTCTAAACATTCAATCGTTTTATCCCTGAGGATTTTTCATATTTAATTTTAACACTAAAACATTACAGGTTAATTCTGGTTTCAATCACCTAAATTACTTAGAGTGAGAGGAGTTAAATAATGAAGCCTTTTTTTATTGCATTCCTTTAGAGAGCGTGGGTATGTGTGTGAGGTGGACCCAAAAACGACGGATCATTAGCATCATCACACCCTTGGGGAAATTGATATGTTTACGAAAATTAAACAGGGATGGTTCACCGTTCAAGTTTACAATCTTTTTTATTCATGATTTGATTTGATTAGATTTTTTGCATAGGATTTTCAGAGTTCAGTTTAAAACATTACAGTAAGTTGGTAAATAATTATTAAGCTCTTTGTAAACACAAATGGAGCACTCTCCGGTAGTTGTTGTCTGTATTAAGCATTAAGATATCACTCAGTTGTTGTCAGCGTTAAGCATTAAAATGTCACTCGCTAACGGCGCCAGCCTGACAGCGGAATGGTTAGAATTGTTGACTGTCAGCTAGATGGTAGTAGGTTCGATTCTGGCTTGTCTAGTCACACTGAAGAGCTGTGATACAACGAAAGAGTCTGTCTGTGGATGAATATATATATATATACACACACACACAGTTTGGTTGAATTCCAATGAATAAAGAAAAATCAGTCCGCAATCATAATTTTTCATTTTTTTATTTCGGCAAATGCCTATAGTTTTTCCATTCTGTCTTACGCGTGTTTCACAACCCATAAAGAAAAATATAGTCTTTAGTTTAACAGGATACTCTTCAGAGAACTGTTCATTTAATAATAAAAAAAGAGCAGCCTAGTAAATTGAAGACTATACCTTTCTTTATGGGTTGTGAAACACACGTAAGACGGAATGGAAAAAATATAGGCATTTGTTGAAATAAATAAATAAATATTATGATTGTGGACTGATTGTTCTTTGGTCATTGGAATGCAACCAAACATTACATATGCTCTGAAGCCGGAAACAAATTCATTGAGCTTGTAATTTGAAACAATTTGGATGATATTATATAGGGATATATACCTACAAATATATTTTTTATATAAACTCAGAAAAAAAAAATATATATATGAGAGCAGGGGAGAGAGGGAGAGAGATGGAGAGAGAGGGAGACAGAGATAGAGAGGGAGAGAGAGATGACACCAAACGAATAAATGTTCTTGTGTTATTTATTGTTTCCTTGTTACGTGTGTAACATGCTTAACAGAGCTAACATATTTAAAAATTCAGATTACATTTATTCTTGCCAAAATATTGCACAAACAAGCATTAACATCTGTTACAGGTAAACCCAAATAACATCTGTGACAAAATTTATTCATCTGTTGGAATTTATTATATATCAGATGCATTTACCTGGCATTGTCCGGGAGTCTTTACTTTCATTTTTGTTACTCTCACTTACCCCTCCCCATCTCTGCCTGTTTTCTTAATTTCTTTTAAGAAACTATTTATATACTTAGAAATATAATTCAAGGGAAGAATATGCCATGTGTTTTGCAATAAAATATCATGAAATGTTGAAATTTAAATCCTATAAATACTTTAGCATTTTTTCTTTGAACAACAAAATAGACATAGTACAAAATAATATATACTTTTTGAAACAGCCGTTGCATGTTGCCCCGCCCCTTTTTTAAATTGAATTTTTGTGAAGTTTAATCGAATTACTTATATTATTTGGTCATTATAGTGAATAAAAATGACTTGTGCTTCTTTACTTTCGCTCCGACATGTTAGGCCTCTCTTAACGAAAAAATAGTTAAAGAAATGTACAAACTTTATGTACTTATCTGGTAGCTGAAAAAAAGACTACAAAAAAATTATGCAAATTCATCCAGTATTTATTACATAAAAAAATACGATCTATCGGTCGCCACTTTTTTTTAACCACTTTGCTTTCTAATTGGGCAAGGGAGATAACTCAAATTTGTTGGTTATCAAAATTTCCTGGAAAACCACTAGAAAATCTACTTAAACAAATTGTTGAATTGTATCCTGTATCAATTTATAAAGGTCTTATTTTTTAATATAATTTTTTTTTTAATATTTACTTTAGTTTAATAAAATGGGGGCACATGTTCGTCTTTTCCCACAGTCCGTTTTCCACAACTTTTTACTGACCAGTTTTTTTTTCTTTTTTCGGTGTACACTTACCTATCAGGCTGCTAGAGAATTCCGGGTTTTTGGAAAAAAATTTCAAATATTTTACATTTTAGGAAGGGGGATCAGTTTCCAATGTAAATTCAACGCAGACTGACCCCCCTCTTTTTGACCATCTCAATTAAAAAAAAATCTTTTTCGGTGTACAATTACCTATCATGTCAAAGAATTCCGGGGTTTTTGGAAATAAATTTTTAAAAATTGAGATTTTAAGACGGGGGATCAGTTTTCAATGTAAATTTAACGTAGACTGATCCCCCTCTTTTTGACCATCTCAAATTTTAAAAATTATTCTTCTGCTTACAATTACCTATCATGTCGCGAGAGAATTCCGTAGTTTTTGGAAATAAATTTTAAAAATTGAGATTTTAAGACAGTCTT
Organism: Sepiola atlantica; assembly: GCA_963556195.1. Taxonomy (NCBI): domain Eukaryota; kingdom Metazoa; phylum Mollusca; class Cephalopoda; order Sepiida; family Sepiolidae; genus Sepiola; species Sepiola atlantica. The sequence goes on along the minus strand of OY744520.1, from coordinate 166,361,961 downwards.
GTTCGTCTTTTTACCATAGTCCGTTTTTCACAACTTTTTACGTCTTAAAATCTAGACTTTTAAAAATTTCTTTCCTAAAACCCCGGAATTCTCTCGCAACATGATAGGTAATTGTAAGCAGAAGAATAATTGTAAAAATTTGAGGTAGTCAAAAAGAGGGGGATCAGTTTATGTTGAATTTACATTGAAAACTGATCCCCAGTCTTAAAATCTCAATTTTTTTAAATTTCTTTCCAAAAACCCCGGAATTCTCTACTGACATGATAGGTAATTGTACACCGAAAAAGATTTTTTAAAAAATTGAGATGGTCAAAAAGAGGAGGATCAGTCTACGTTGAATTAACATTGGAAACTGATCCCCCTTCCTAAAATGTAAAATATTTTAATTTTTTTCCCAAAAACCCGGAATTCTCTAGCAGCCTGATAGGTAAGTGTACACCGAAAAAAGAAAAAAAAAAACTGGTCAGTAAAAAGTTGTGAAAAACGGACTGTGGGAAAAGACGAACATGTGCCAAAATGGGTGCTTATTCTGATGAAGGGAGACGTTCGAAAAAAATAAAAATAAATAATAAAATAAAAATAAAACAGACTGATGTACGTACCTATCACGGGCTGAATATATCTTATACCAAAAATCACGTAAATTAATCAAGTAGATTTTATTTTATAAAAGAAAATTAAATTTTACCGATTAACGAATAACGTGGAAATGCGGCCGCCATTACGGCTTATTCAATGAGATAACCCGTACTGGCGTAATAACGGCCGTATTTCCACGTTAT
>OY744520.1:166331179-166356179 GCA_963556195.1 Sepiola atlantica | reverse complement strand
ATCTTCCACTGAGGTTATCAGAACTAAGCCAGCCCTTAAGACTCGCATTTCGCCTCAATCGTATCATTCTTATATCATTTCTCTCCATGCAATGCATGTCCTCAACCCTCACTGGCCAGGTTTCACTTCCATACATCCTCACACTACGTATACATGCCCGATATACTCTTACCTTGGTCAACAGTAGTAACGCTCTGCTGGTTAGTAATTACAGAAGTTCCCTGAACGTACTCCATCCACTTCTAATTCTTGCAATCACACTACCACCTGCTCCACTATGTGGTCCAATGGTATCACTAAGGTAACAAAACTCCTGGACAACCTCAATAACTTCGCCATCCAGATATCCTTTTCCACATATGAGTGATCATCCATCTCCATTGTCTTACACTTCTTGCACAAAAACTAGTTGTCCCTTATCAACCTACCAGTAATTCCACTACACTTCTTGTGTACCCGATGCTTTCAGGTACTACAAAAAATTGAATTGCACCAGACTTCCTTTCCACAAACTGGGCAGGAAGAAAATGTGTATTAAATGTGTTCGTAGTAAATGTGTCCAAAAAACGAATGTGCTATAAGTTTATATTTCATGTATCGGAGAAAAGTTAGCATAACTAATATTATTATTTTCGTAAATTTTAATAGCTAAAATCTAAATCGTTGTTGGTAGAGGAAAAAAGTGAAAGTAATTAAAAAAAAAAAAAGTAGAAAACGTAATTTAATTTAATTTGGATTTATTTAAAGGAAGGATTTTAAAAAAAAAATCAAAATATGATTTTTTAAAGCACTAAATTATCAAGTCAGGCAAGTACGGTAATGAAAGTGAAAGGTGTAGAAATAGTTTATAATTTATAATAATAACCAGAAGAAAAATATAAAACAATGGAAGGTGATTAAAAAAAGTAGTAATGTAAGTAACATTAAAGAGTACTTCTATGGACAATGGAATTATGACGTCATTTTAAAATTTTGTCTCAGTAACAAAGGCAATAATCTCATTGGCTCATGAAAAGAGAAGATTAGCCAGTGGAAAAGACCAGTTTAGATGAAATGATTACAGTGTATATTGAGAATTTTCCCTCACTGAAAGAATTATTGGACTGGGTAGAATATGTAAACAATGAATGTGATAACAGTCAAACATGACTGGCTAGTTAGAATCAAACATAGATTCGATAGATGCAATGCTATTTAGGTCTGACCTTAAAAATCCGGCAAGATAACTTTGTTATAGTTAAAAGTGAATTATAATAAAATAAGGCCATAACACTAAAGATGCGTCCTGTCAGAAAGTCGAATAGAAAATCTGAGTTATTAAAAAGAATACTGAAATTATCTAATTAAGTCTGATACTTAGTAATTGTATTTAAGTTCATTGAGAGAAATTAATTTCATTCATCAAAGCTAAACGTAAGCATCTGTTTGCCATAATATTTTGATGTAAAAATATTTTGATGTAAAAATATTTTGATGTAAAAATATTTTGATGTAAAAATATTTTCTTCTAATCAGTTTGTTTTGCTTTTATTTCTTTTTTTCTTATCGTGAAAAAAGTTTATTTCTCATTAATATCTTTTAAATATGAAAACAAAAATCTTCTTCCAAAACTTAAACAAAAATAACTTTACCTTTTCTAAATTCAGTTGTACTCGTCCGTAACGCGGGGAAAACAAAACGAGCAGCAGTTTAAGGCGAAAGGCAAATTTAAGGGTGAAACTGTTATTTCCTTTTTCATGGTGAGAACAGATTACTGCGATTGCTACACATCTTACACATCTATTACTCATGTACTTGAATTAATGTTTTATTTTAACATTATTTCATTGTTAAGACATAAATAAAAAATATTAAAACTGTGAGTAATGTCTTATGAAAATACGTCTATTTAAAAATGTATTGGCGAAAATGGTAAAATTAAATTGAAGTCCATCGTTAAAAAATGTCAGCATAGGTGCTGGCGAACGTGTTCGTTTAAGGAGAATGCGTTTATTGAATAACATGTAAATAACATGCAGCCAGAATTACAGAATAGAAATTTCAGAATTATGGATCGGGCGGTGCGGTGAAATTTTTTTCCCCTCTATAAACAAAGCTCACAGTGTTGATGGGGTGAGTGTGAGAACTAATTCTATATAGAGAGAGATAATAGTAGCTACTCTCTCTTTCGAAAATGTTTTTGTGAGAGGTGGAAAACTCGGATAATTTGAATGTTTTTTTTTTCTTTTTAGAAATGGAAATGTAATTATTTTTTCGTGAAACACGCATTAAGAATTGGTGTTGGTTGTGAGGTTAAATGTATAGCCTATCATACATGTGGTTATTTTCTTACTATCGTCAAAGTCACAGGGGAAAAAACAGTCCACTTTATATATATATATATAGATTACACACCAATATTTTGAACTTTTTATTTTATGTTATTCCTTCCCCCGGACAATGTTGGGTAGCCCTATTAATATTTCCATAAACCCAATGTTGATTTTTACAGAGTTTTTAAAATTTTTTATTTCAAGCATGTTTCCTTTAACAGTCTTGATTCACTGACACCTCTGTGGAAAGAAAGAGGAAAGAGTTAGCATAGTCTTCTGAATACTGCAAGATTCTTCCAAAAGTACATGGCATATAATCTAGAGCTTTTTACTAGCAACGACACCCATGCAGCCGTTTCAAGCATTGAAAAGAATTGATATCAGCGCCGTACAAAGGTCAACGTGGATACTTCAATGAAAGAACATGTACAATGTCATATATGGCCTAATCATCACAAGATGTGACATATTGATGTGTGTTGTGTTTCCACTGTAGCTGCTATGAAAATTTGTATTTGGTGTCATGAAGAAGTTGTTTACAATATAAAAAAGTTGATTAATCAAAGATGATGGGTGGCTAGAATAAAGAGTTATTAGTAGGGTGGGAGAGCGATCGTGAGGAGAACATTTAATCATTTACATGTTTATATTGAGGAAATACTGAAAATGGAAACAAAGAAACCATGAAGAAAATAATGGAAGTTGCACTTAGTCATGCTGAATAGTCTAAAAACTAAACGATTCTGCTTGTTCATCCTTTAATTAGTTAGCACGACTGTATACGCATATACAAAATCAAGGGGATGTAATTCATCCAAACTTGATGCAGTAGTATTTATACAGTTTTCTTTGTATATATAAATAAGAAGCAGACGATAACTGATTTTGATAGTAAAATAAAAGAAATAAAAGAAAGTGGATACAAGATGGTAAGATTTTAAGGAAGAATATACAAAGGAATGTGCCAAGAAAGGCTGCGATCTTTAGTGTATTTATATAGAATTTAGTTTCTATTGAATAATCATTTATGCCTAAATTTGGATAAAATACCAATTATTAATATTAGGGAGACCGCAAAGACATTTTTCTTGTGAAGATGGTGAAAAGTTAAAAGTGAAAAGTGGATAAGAGAAAACTTATAACAGAAGCGAATTCTAATATCACTTTTGAAAGGATGAAGTTTTTCAATAACATTCAGTCTTAAAATTGACATAATTTATTTTGCAAAGATTATCTATGTAGCCATAAAAAAAGGAAGAGGAGTAAAACAGAGATTGAACAGCAGAGCAAATTTGGGCAAAATCAATGCCATAATAAAAATTCTGATGTCAGCCGATATTTTTCGTTTAAGTTTTATCTTTTTTTTTTTTTTTTTTTTTCAATGCAGTACCTGCAAAGTTTTAAGACCATAGATTAGTGGTTTAGGAAAAATTGGAAATTTGAAACACTATAAAAGTACTAAATGTTAGCACACCTGGTACAACTGGTGATGTCAACAAAAATACTGATTTCATGATATTATTTCATGCAAAATTGATTCTCAAGGAATGGTTTATGTTTGTGTATAGTTTTATTGTCATGGCATTAGTGGTTCATGAGTAAAAGAGAGGGGGGGGGGTCTGAGAATCCTCACATACACACAGATTTACAAAGCCTTTAAAAAGCTCAGTAAGCACATTTAGAACTGTCCTTATTTCTTTCTCAGATTAAGTACAATGAAACGTAAAATGTTTCAAGCTTTAGCATTTCAGATGAAAATATATACAGTGTTTCTTATTTGAAAAATCTCTAGATTAATAAAATAATGATATCCGATCTCGTCTGTGTATGTTTCTCATGACTACAAAAATTAAATTAATGTTCTTTCTTTTCTTTTTTTAAAATTTACTTTTAGTTGAATATCTATTGAAATAAAAAAATGCAGTAGCACAAAATAAAACGAAATTTAAAAAATTCTATTTAAAAAAAATAATTTAATTACGAAATTAATTTGACTGGTATGAATTTAGATTTATTCATAAACAAGTCAGCCATTTTAATATTTGGTTAATAGTTGAAAAAGAAAAAAGAATTAATTATTTTGTGACCTTTTGAAAATTTGAAAGGAATTTTGAATCATTTAAAGTGTTGAATTAAGAGTCACTACTGGCTTAAATATTCTTAGAAAATCCTCATGTATTAAAAAAAATGAAAGTTTTGGAAGCTATTTACATCTTATCTTATAAATAATGATTAAAACATTACCTTAACAACAATTAGTTTTTAGATTATTAATAAATGTTTTAAAGTTCTTATCTGCCATCTTAGTTTATATTTTATATACTCTGGGTGATTAACATCCCCCAACAACCAACCGCATTTTCACCTAAAAAAACAAGCGGTAATTCATGACATTAGAAACAATTTTAAAATATCGTCATCTGTTGACTCTCTTTGTTTCTCTCCCCCTCTCTTTCTACTTATGTCTGTATCTCTCTTTGCTTCTCTTTCTCTCACACACATATGTGAACCAAATTTACTAAAGATAAAAAAACTAAAAAAAAAAAAAAATTTTTTTAAACATTTAATATAACCTTGCTTTGTTGTAAACACATCTTATAAATAACCAACCATCTTTTTTTGTGGTGAACAAATTGGTTGGTTGGTGGGGCATGTCAACTATTGTTAGGTCATTTTTATCCCCCCCCCCTCCTCAGTATCTTTTGTAACATGTGGACCAGATCTTATCTTTGCTATAGTAATAAAGAAATGCTCTGCTGAATGAGCGCCTCTCCAAATGCCTTGCTCTATCTTGCTTCTCTGATAGCTTGAAAATTACCTCCATGTTACCAGTCTTCAAAAATTCTGGTGACAGAACTGACCTGCAAAATTATCGCACCATGAGTCTCCTCCTACTCTTTGCAAAAATCTTTGAATCATTAATCTATCTCGCAATAGTTCACCACCTCCAAAATTCTAAACTTCTCTCTGAAAAACAGTATGAATTTAGGCAATCTCGTTCTACTACATATATCCTAATGGTCATCTCTGAACGCATATATCATACACTGGATAAGACAGGTGAAGCTAGGAGAGTAATAGTTGACATATCCAAGGCTTTTGACAAGGTTTGGTATTAAGGTGTTCTCAGGAAAATTAATTTCCGAGATATTACTGGACTATTGAATATTTAATATAATCAGATCCTTCTTGGCTAAAGGTCATTCTCAATGGCCGTACATCTGAACATCACATTAATGTAGGTGTGTCTCAGGGGTCGATACTTGAACCTTTATTATTCCTGATCTTTATAAACGACCTCCCTGATTCAATCACGCCCGAGATGGGTATATTTGCTGATCACACAATGCTCTACTCTAGACATGCACGTAAATCGAACACACATATCCAAGCCAATAGCTGAATCTTTAGAAAATAACCTCTAGTCTGTAGTGGAATGGGGACATAAATGGATGGTAACATTTAATGCTACTAAGACAAAGCTCCTTTCCTTTAACAATTATAAGAAACCTTTTCAACCAGCGATTGCTATGGCTGAGAGTCCAACGTTCAAACTCCTTGGTCTAACATTCACCAGCAACATAAATCGGAATAAATACATAGAAGACACTGCTAAGTCTGCTGCAAAGAAGGTGGGTTCCTTCAAGCGCACTCGTAAACTTCTCACACTCGCCAGTATACTATATCTCTATAAAGCCACCATTCGGCCATACATGTAGTATTGTTGCCACATCTGGGCTGGTGCACCAACCACTAGCATCTCCCTCGTGAACAGAGTACAAAGAAAGAGTCTGTAACTTAATAGGTCCCACATTGTCTACCAAGCTCCAGTCCCTGTCCCATCGCCGCAATGTTGCATCCCTGTGCTTGTTTTACAAGTACTTCCACGGAATGTGCTCTAACGAACTTACGGCACTTATATCCCCTCAACGTGAATACCCCCAGCAAACCCGACCCCTTTCACTGTAGAGGTTCCCAGATACAGGAAAACTGTCTACTCTAATTTCTTCTTTAGAATTCCCTCCCTGCTTCCTGTTTCCCCAACTGTAACTAACATCTTGCTGCTTAACTCCTCACTTAGGATGCCATCCTATAAATCTGGCCCCTAATCACAGTAGCCTCTTACGTCTCGGTGGCGGCAATGTGCCCCCTAATTTGGGATGAATAAAAGCAAAACAGAAATAAATTGGTTTGTAGATTATTTTGTTGTGTGGGTAGACATTTCTAAATAAATGGTCTGTAAACAATAGATTCTACTTAGCTCATCAATGGGACTCTGACGGATACACCACTTCGGGTCAGAACGAACCTGGGCGTCATGACAACTAAGGGGATGACTCCACACTTCCCAAAACTCTCAAATTAGGGTCTCGTCATCAGATGTAGTTTCATGTGATACCGTTTAGGGTCTGGGAGTAATGGCACTTCAGGAGTCATTTCACATTCCTCAAACCTAACAAATTGAGACTTTACCACCAAATGCTGAAAATTGACCGTAAACTTGTTCATTAGCATACACAAGTATATAGTAGTCTAGTCTTTTAATATATATATATATATATATATATTTTCCCTTTGGACACTTTCTATATTCATTCCTAAAATTTCTCTATCATACTTATATTTACATCTTTTCAGATTATGACTTTCGGTATTTCTTTTACCAACTTATCTATTAGTATTCCTCTGATGATAACAATCCATTCTTTGAAAAGCCATGGCTTAAGGAAGGAAAAATAAATATTCTTTAATTGAATATACCTTGTTTTGAACTGAAGATGTAATAGATTTTGTATTTTCATAACGTTTATTTCTCTTCTTTCATTTGTCTATATATATATGTATGTATATCAATTTTAGTATCATATATATTATTATTATTATTATTATTATTATTATTATTATTATTATTATTATCTAAGTGTTGATATACACAAAGAAATAAACTAAATACACCTTAATTTAATGTGAAAAAGAAAAAGGATTTACATGCACAATTGGACATTTCCCTACCTTTTTGATGCCAGCATTTGTGTCAATGATAAAGGTTATTGGAGCAGAAAAGGAGAATGTAAGGGTTAGGGTCTCATAAATTTCTGCTATTTTTATAGCAAACTTTTGCCGATAACCACACTCATATAATATCTGATATGAGTCATAAAAATTGTTAAAATGGAATCAATTATTTATCTTATTTACAACTCCTCCTCCTCCCACCATTTTTCTTCTTCTTTGTAGCCATTTTTGTAGCCATTTTAGCAAAGGAGTTATTGTTCATGCATTCTTAGGAAAAAAAAACCTTGATTGCAGATAAGTTGCTGTTAATTGTCGTTGAATGTCACTACATGCAGGGTGAGTCAGGGGGCTCCCCCCCCCCCCCCCAAAAAAAAAAAATCGCAGGATCAACCATGAATTACGGTAAGGGTTGATTATCACTAAAGTTAAACAATAAGAACTTGAGGATCAACTGTATATAATCATAGAAACATGAAAAGGAAAAAAAAAAAGCATATGTTTAGAAAGAGAAGAAAATATTCTCCGTGAAAACAAAAATAAGAATAAAATAGAAAGGAAAGCGGGAAATTTATGATGAAAGGATAAATTGAATTTGTAAGAAACTCAGAATTTTGAAAAATGCAGAAAGGAACAAAAAAGCAAAAAAAAAAAAGCAGATGAATCAAAATTATCAATGTGAATATTATAACAATGAGGTTAGTAATATTAAAAGATAAAAAATTACTCAGGGAAAGTACTTTTAGAGAAGAATCATATCAGACTTGTATTCTAGTCTATTCAATAAAGTGCATTTATCTATTATTTTTTATACTTCCATTTTAAACTATCTTCTAAATTCAACCATTAACAAAACAAAATTTTATACAGAACATTTATACTGATCAAATTCTGTTAAATATTTCAACCGAGAGTTCCCAAAAATACTGTTTTTACAATTATCTCTAAAATCATCAAATTCCATCTCAGAATGTTTTTAATCTGATCTAGCAACCTGTTTGAAAAATATATCGCTCTATTAGAAAAATTAATTGGCTAATAGATTTAGTTTTTGAAATCTAGCTTGTCAATAACTTTTCAGATGAAGAAGAAAATTAAAAACTAGCTGTACCGATCTGGCATTGCCCGGTAGTGCTTTTACTTGCATTTTATTTTGTTAACTAGACAGCTTTTTTTTGTTTTTGTTTTTTCGAAATGTTATTTTTTTTGTTCCAAACAAAGTGAAGTAACGGTGTTGACAAATACAGAGTAACCTCCTTTTTTCAATATGGCGTTTGTATGAAAATAATTCCAACTTGATCAAAGTATTTTCTTGAGGAAATGAAATAAAATTTTATTGTTCTTAACATGTTGCAACGATTCACCAAAAAAAAACAAACTGGAGAACCAGTTTTGTAGGAAGAAAGCTATCGATGACAAAAATTGAGAAAGTGACTGCTTTTACTTTATACATTAGAAAATGTCCACCATACTTAGAAATTTCAATTAATTAAATTCTCATTCATTGGATGAAGAACATATTTTAAGTAATTACTACAAACATTTGTCATGTAAATACCATACTATTAAGTAGATAAATATATCTTGAACTGATGAACAAAATAAATCATAACTTAAATCTTAAAGATAACCGTAAGATAATAAAACAGTCTCTCTATACTAATGTAACATTAAGTTAGCAGAATATGTTTTGGTAGGTAAATGTAGAAGGTCATGGAATTTGATTGACAGGACTTGACCCAGAGATCAGTTGTGAGAGTAGATCATCAATTGGGCAATTGAGTTACGTGATATATAAACAGGTGTGACTAGACATGCAGTTAACGACCCAAATAGGGGTTTTTAGACGCCTCGTGTCTCCTCTGACAATCTAGCCAGAGGCAACTCTTAAATAGGGAATCAATTAAATCAAATAGATTTTTAGGTCAAATAGTAGTTAGCTCCATTCTTTCAGCAACTAGCCAAAACTACAGAATCAGCTCCGTACCACAAGAAAGAGGCCAACCAACCAGGTAATATACAATACTAACTTACAGTAAAAATAAGTTGACCAAGATAGTTCAAACCCATAAAGAAGTAAGGACAAATGAGCAATACTGAACAATATATATCGGAGCATTTAAGCTCACTATTTTCAAAAACTCTGTTCACACTTTATTGAAGGCTTAAAAAAGGAAAAGGTTTCTGAAAATCCTCTTGCTACCATTTGTCAATTAAAATAACCCGCGTTCATAAAGAAATTATAAAACAGAATAAAACCACAATGCCAGAATATTTTTAAAAATTCCAAATTAAAAATGATTATTGAAGAACAATGCAAACCCATTTCAAGATATGTGCAACTGATCTGATTATTAGCTGAGTGTAAAATATTTGAATTCACAATCTTACCACTCATATAATATTATTATAGACTTGTTAAGATAAATAATCTGTGAGAAAATGCGTTTCCTTTTTCATTTCAACAAGATGGTGATTTACTAACATCTGAACATTCTCGCAAGCCAGCCAGCCAGCATACAATATCATTTAAGCCGTTTAAATTCTAACAGTGTGTTAAGGATGGATTGAAATATTCTGAAAATGTCCTCTGTCTCAGTTTTTGATCTGAGAAGCTTGACTATGATGATCAGGATGGCTAAGTTGTTAAGAGTTCCGTAAAAGTGTTGTTTGTTTATGGGTAGCTTGTCTTGGCCGTCAGCACGTATATCTTGCTGGCACATGTTCTGTTGACCTCCAGTTGTGTTTGTAAGTGGTGTAAGACATTAATTCGAAAGTGGTTCATCAGACAACGATAGTAATTGTTACATTGCTGGTGTATAGTTCGTGCTGTGGTTGTGTATTTGATTTTGGCAGTTGTGGTGGCTCCAAAGATGAGATGATAGTGATGATGGGTTCTATCAAAATGACCGCAATAATTTTATCTGCGGTTCTTCTGTTTGCCTGTCGATCAATGCTGCTTTTATAGACCTGTTGATCATGTGACCGACTTAAAAACACCTGTTCATTCCTGGGATTTGGTTGTCCTATGATTGGTGCATTCAAATATTTGAATTTCAATTCTAGTCAAATTGCTTTCGTACTTTTCCATTGTCCCCTTTTTTAGTGCCCCCCCCCACACACACACAAGGAAAAGGAAATGAATAAAAGAAAGGAGGAAAAGAAAAGATAGAGTAAGGACAAACCGAGGAGTAATCTTAACAAGGGAGTTGGTATCCAATATCCACACGTTCACTAGAATTTCTTAACAGACGAAATAAATTCTGTAAATTATTCTGATTGTCTGACAACCAGTGGCGATTTAGAGGAGAGGAAGGTCTACCTCCCCCCCCAAACACACACACACACTTTAAAGTATTGACATGGTTAGTGATCATTTTCGATTTTTCATTGAAAAACTATACTGTAAAAAAATAATTTGTGGCAAAAGCAATATCAACAACTGAATCTTCATTTTTATCTGACAAAAAATTGTGTATTTTTATTTTTTGACCCAAACAACATTTGTACATATTTTTAAAAAGATTCTCATCAATTTCATTTCAAATCCCCTCTTTATCCCCCTTCCAACCTCCCAAGAACTAAAAAAAAACAACACTGTTGACAACCTTCATTAAAAATGATACAATGTTAAATATTAAACCATTTGCTGCTGCTTACTGATCAGGTATTTATCTATAAATTTGGTTATAAACAAAAACATTTCTAATCTAATATATAAAGTAAAGTCAGTCTCTTTATCGTTTCTTGTCATTGATAGCTCTGTATTCGTCCATGCAGAGTTACTTCACTTCGATTAAAACCCCAAAATAATATTAAAAAAAAAAAAAAAAAAAAAAAAAGAGGAGGAGGAAGCAAAACAAATTGCTAATAAATATACTACCGGGCAATGCCGTGTATGTCTGAGAAACTTCTCATAATAAACAGAATATCCTAAGTATTTATTCAAGTTTTACATTTGTAACCATAACATCTCTCGTTATCATTGATCAGACAGAGAAGCGTCGCTCATTTATTGATTCCTCTGTAAGCATTAGCCCAGTTAAAATACTATGCAATTTTCTTTTCTGCACAACCTCAGCTCGACAACCTATATTAATATAATTATAAAACAACTTCATGTGTCTGGACTTCTCGTCACAACGTAACTTTTAAAATTACACTGAATTATTATTTTTCTGTACTATTAATCGAATATTTATTGAAATCAAAAATGCAAAAGCATAAAAGAAAAAGAAATTTAAAAAAATATCTTATTTAAAACTTTATTAATATTCACTCTCTTCTCCTCTTTGTTTGCACATAATGCTGACAATATGTATTCAGTTTCCCACTCCCTGCATTCGTCATGTAATCAGCACGTCCTATTCCCCCCCCCCCCCCTGATCGGCCTGTTTGATGATTAGGCACCTGATTCTTAGCTTCGTATTATTTATAAATTTAAGAGTAGAAAAAATAAACTTGAATATATTTATGTGACTTAAAAAGAAAAAAAGGCAAAATAAAAAAAGATAGGTAGTTAGTTAATATTAATAATTTGTTTAAACTGTTTGATTGTTTTTTTTTTAATTTATATTTTTTAAAAACATCAGTATAACTTCCAATATGTTCAGATTCTTAAAAGATATTTAAAAATATCTCATTTGAAAGTTCCATGCAATTTATTCATTATACCATAACATTATTATATAAAAAAAAAAACTATTTATACTTGTTATATTCTTGACATGTTCCAGCAACTTGTTGCAAAAGTCCAATTTGCTCAACAATATACAGGGAACTGTGGAAAAGGTTAGTGCAACAACCGATAGAGGAAGAAAAACTACAAAGATGTTGGAGACTGCTTGACCACACTTCTCGGCCTTTTGGCAGGGATCAAAGTGTAGTATCTGTTCCTATGGATACTGCACCCCATAGACCGGTATTGTCTTGGCCTTCGGGGCTTGATTTACGTGGGTCTATGGGTCTGTCCTGTGCAGTTCTAGGAGGTGCACCCTCCCAGGCTTTGCCTTCTCACTCTTTGAGAAGGGGTTAGTTTATTGCTAATCGCCTGAAGCGCCCCTACCAGGGAATGCCGACGGGGCTGCCCAGGTAATTTTTAAAGGTTATAGTGCTCTTCCTCTAAGGTGCTGACTTATCAAATACCACTTTCCGACCTTGTGTCACATCTTACCGCTGTGGGAGGTAGATAAATAAACTGCTTGGCCACACTCTTCACAGGTCTCCACCAAAGAAAACAAAATCTGCCCTCTTTTGGAACCGACAAGAAATAAAAATGGAGCTCAACCAAGCAACAGTGGGTATCATATGGGTTGTAAGCAGATATAAAGAGGATTGGCCATGAATGGAGACAGTTGGAGAAGCTTGCCCATTGACTGGGATGTTTGAAGAACCTTCACAGCCTATGCTCAAGTTGAATGACAGAGCTTTATGATGATTCATATCATCTTTAGAAAAAGCATTTTTTAAGTATTCATATAAATTTATAACTGACCACATGTTAGTCATTTTCATCATAGTTCAACTTCATCGCAATGTGCGTGTGTGTATAAAAAATAAAATTTCAGTTTCATGATTAAATTGCCATATTTTTCACGCCTGTATTTAATAATGGAAATGTTTTACAGAAACAAAGAAAATCCAGGCACACTATTAAAATGGTGGCCATATATATATAGAAACAATTACCAGCATTTGTTCAATTATGTAATCTTTGCTTGGTCTATGCATAAATAATTACATTATAAAATTAATTAGTAATTAAGCTTTGATGTCAATTAAATAGAATGTAAGCATTCAATAAAGCCAGACGTTTCTATTGTTAAACAGGCTTTCGGTAAGATTACAATGGTCGGCTTTTTAAAGCAGAGCTTTCACTGATGTTATTTAAAAGGACATTAGAATTTCTAGAAGATAAAAAATATAACAATAAATAAACAGAAAAAAAAAAAAAACATATTTCTATTTAATTAAACGTCAACGATTGGAGACATAACTACAATTAAAGTAAATAAGTAAAATCAAAGTCATCTAAGAAAAGGGGGAAAAATTGTAAAAAAGGGGGAAAGAAAAAGAGAAAAGAAAGAGTAACAAAAGGACCAAAAAAGGAAAAGAAAATGGAAAAAAGGGGAAAAGGAAAAAGAGGAAAAGGGCAAAAAAGGGAGAAAAAAGAGGAAAAAAGAGAAAAAAGAGAAAAAAGAGGAAAAAAGAGAAAAAAGAAAAAAAGAGAAAAAAAGAGAAAAAAAGAAAAAAGAGAGAAGAATAAAAGGAAAAAGAAAAAAAGGGAGAAGAAAAAAAAAAGAAAATAGAAAATAAAATAAGAAAAAAAAACTAATTAAGATGTCTATTTTCCGGCAAATCAACCCTTATTTAATGTGGAAACAAAGTCTATTGTAAACGATGCATTGTATAAAATTATTTAAACACGTGGAGGTGGTTATTGTGACGTGCATACCAATGCAGATTGATGACTCAGCATGCCATGTTCGATTCCTATTGGCATTCGTCATATCGCCACTATAGCCCTTTCCGGGAGTACTTGATTCTAAAAAGAATTGTAGAAACTATTTTTTAAAGACATGAGGGGGGTACTGAGAAAAGAGACGTTTTGTCCAGAGTTAAAAACAATATGCTGCAAACGATTTCGTTGTGACTGCCCCATAAAAGGTGTTTGAAGTTGTTTACTTGTTAATTGAAATTTGTTGGCTTTTCAACATTGTGTTAGCGTTATTTTATTGGATCAAAGTAAACCAATGCCACCAAGTGGATCAATCAAGTGAAAAACCAGTCAAATGATGATTCATACGAATTAGGATTTTTTGTTGATTTTTTTTTACCCAGAGTGAGGTGGGGACCTGGCTAATACATTTCCCAACATGAGTGCTTAAATGACCACAATGGGCTCGATGGGATTCAAACGCAGCACAGCCGATTCCATAGAACCGAGACAGTAGCCATTAGAGGCAATCACATTCAGGCCAAGAACATCAAGAAAAAACATCAGTTTGTTGAAACCATTTTAAAAAAAATAATTTAGAATAAAAGTTAAAATAGCTACATTCTTTGTGGGTGGTCGTATAAACACCTCTTACATATCGAAAGAGACATTTTACACTAAATTGATGTACTGTGTAAAAGTGCACTTGTTACAAATATCTACACTCAACAACTAAAATCCTTCTTAAGTGCTATTCCCAATAATATTCATTATAGAGAGATAAAAATTACAGTAATGCTAAATGAACAAAGGAGTTCATAGCAGGCCAAGAAATAAGAAGCTCTAATTAAATCAGAAAAAAGAGAGCAAAAGTGATTTCTTTAAGGAGTGCCAATCTAAAGTAGAAAGAAAGGCAGTCCCGTTGCACTAGAACTGAACATCAAGCTGAAAATGACTCAAAGACTTTTTTTAAAGGAAATAATCGAAAATAGAATTCAAATTTAGCCTGGAGATAACATGAAATGGTAAAGAAAAAAAAAGTTGCATGAAATCAAAATAAAACAAAGAAATGAAAATAAATCTTTTGATCAAGAAAAATCGTAAATGTTTATGAAACATTCTTTTTTTAGTTGATTGGTCGTTGAATTTTATGGCATGTCAACCCTTGTTAGGTCATTTTATGCTGTGGAGTCAGAGGAGGGAGGAGGAGCCGAAATGCTAAACACTGACTCTTGAAATTTTAAAAAGTTCCGACTCTGACCCAAGAAATCTTCCACTAATAATAATTTCTCTATTATTTTATAAACGTTTTAATTTCAAAGAAGATGTGCATGTTTTTCAAGGATTTGTGAATTCAACAAGAGGAAGAAAAATGTAACATTATTTGATAAAGAAAATCACCAATAAGAAATGTGCACGGGCATGGCTCGCAACAGGACGAGTGCACGGGCATGGCTCGCAACAGGACGAGTGCACGGGCATGGCTCGCAACAGGACGAGTGCACGGGCATGGCTCGCAACAGGACGAGTGCACGGGCATGGCTCGCAACAGGACGAGTGCACGGGCATGGCTCGCAACAGGACGAGTGCACGGGCATATCTCGCAACAGGACGAGTGCACGGGCATGGCTCGCAACAGGACGAGTGCACGGGCATGGCTCGCAACAGGACGAGTGCACGGGCATGGCTCGCAACAGGACGAGTGCACGGGCATGGCTCGCAACAGGACGAGTGCACGGGCATGGCTCGCAACAGGACGAGTGCACGGGCATGGCTTGCAACAGGACGAGTGCACTGGATAGTATAGGGAGATGTGTGCAGAACAGCAAACTTTTTTGGTATGGTCACATTAAAAGAATGGTTGAGAATGCTTGGTTTATTAGAGGTAGAACAGTTTAGTTGGCAGGGGAAGACAAGGAAAACATTGGAGAAAATGATCAGGATATATTTGAAAGAAAGATGTCTAAATATAGACATGATCAGAGATAAGTTAGTTTGGAAGTCAATTTCTAAAAGCCGTCCAACACATGCCAGTATGTACAATGGACGTTAAACCGAATTTCGTTTTGAGATTCAAAAATGTTCAAAGTTAAAGTCCTTAAAACCTGAAAAACACTATCTTTCACTCAATATTTTAAAGTTGGGAACAGCCATTTCTGCTTCCTCTACATTTTCCGTAGATAAATGGATCTCTTTATCTATTTGCAATTTTCTTTAATTCCTTCAATCTGTTTGATTTAAAGTGTTTGTGTTATATAGAAGCTTTTTTAATCTTTGCTGTCTTTTTTAATCTTTTCAAATGTTTATGACTAATCAGATTTTTTTTTACTTGTTGACTTTCAGTTGAGCAATAAAAATGTTTTTAGAAATAATGACATTTATTCAACGGAATGTAAAATCAAATTAAAATAAAATGAACGTCAGATAAGTTTCTTTTTTTTAACATTTTGAACATCGTTTCCGATCCAAGTGTTTTGATAATATACAGTACCCCAAATTTTTTATTTACATACAACACGCACACATGCATGACCTCGAATGACATCTATAAATTCCGGAACGACACCGTAATTGACATTGCGTTGCCACGAACGACAGCCAGGGAGATGTGTTGGAACAACCAAGCTGACTCTCAAAGCTCATTCCTAGACGTTGATATCATCTGTCCGATGTCTTGAAAAAAATCTAACAGTCTCGGGACCAAGCACGCATGACGTTTCCACTGAAATTGGTTGGAAGATAAATCGGTCTGTATTTGCCATGCTTCCTTGTTTATTCCTTGTCATGTCAACAAATGTCAAATGTCAAACCGACAGGCAGAGTTTCTTATTTTAGATGCTTCAATGCATCTAAAATAAAATGCAACCATTTAATCTGCGTGTTTAGTGATGAAAAGGTCATTTCAAACTTGTAGACCGACTGACCTACGGAGCATTTAAAAATAAAATGTATCGTTGATACTGCCGCAAGTACATTCATCTTACCATCTTCGCAAGTAAATGATGTAATATTACACTCCGGGTGAATATCTTTCTCTGCAGCAGCCAGTGGAGAAAAAAATTCTAAGGACAAGCAGAACTTGATATCCGTATTCCAGTCCTAAAACGGTAATCCTAGTAGACATTCATGTTTGCAGACATCACTAGATCTTTATTGTGATTTGACTTGCGAAATAAATTTGCCTATTAAGTGAGAGCGTAAATCAATTCATGATCGCCGTCCTGCACGGACGGTGAGCACGAGAACATCGACTTCTTCCATTAACTTAATTATAAAGAATTCAAATAAGTTGCCTGCATTTATTAAAGAATACAAAAACATCCAAACCGTAAATCACAACATGACAATGCAATTATCATATATATTGTGCAGTATACCAAACAGGTTCTCATATAAATCAGACAACTCTCAGCTGACAGAGTGGACAAACAGGAATTTATCAAACGACTGGAAATGTAATTCAGCCATCAGAAAAGAGAATGTGATATCCTTTGTAGTAAAAAAAAATGGATGAGGGTACTGGCTGTACCCAGACTCCCACGGGACTGCGAATCGAATCTATAGAAAACCAAAGTTGGCGGACTAACAGACAAACAAGTTATTGCAATAAGGAGCGAGCTTATTACAAATTGATATCGACTAGAACAGGCTAATCGATTTCAGTTTTCTTGATTGTTTTGGCTAGGAGTAAAGTGTAGTATCTGTTCTGTCCTCTGTCAGTGAAGGAGAACTCCTCCTAAACTGAGGCAATTTTTATTTTGGGGGGGAACCGGATTTTCACTACATTAAAACTCGACCTTATGTCTAACTCTGCCTTCGTAAGGAGGCAAATAAATAGAAACTAGAACAGGCTGGTCACCAAACTAAATGTTGAATAGGTAAAATACACCCGATTATATCGAGCCCAAAACAGCATTGATTGAAACGAATCTTGTTCATAACCAGACACGGCTCACTTCATTGTCCCATAAGAGTCTCAATCTGAAGGCTGTGAGTTCAATCACTGTACAGGCAGAATGCATTTTCTATTTTTTCGTATCAGCTCCACTACTCTTCTTCTACTCCTACAAAAAAACAGTGAATTATACTACAATTAGAGACATTTTTGCTACTTCACTTATCCAAACAAAATGGTCGTTACAGAGCATTTGGTCATTTTAAAGTTTAAAACAGCATAACAAAAATAGATATCCTATTCCAAATATTTTGATGAGTAAACAGTATTTCAGTAAGTGCAATCTAGCATCCGTATCATCAAATTAAGGTAAACCCTGAAGAAATATCAAAAACAGCAATAGCATATAGATAGCTTTGATGAATAACAGCTTTCTGTATAGGTTGAAATAATCAATATGAAATATTAGGAAATAAAAACTAATAAAAAATTGACACATTTATTTTACAGTCGTAAGTTCATTTTCGCTGGTCTGGGCTCGAATTAAGGTGGAGAATTGTTTTTCAGGGTTTGTTCTCTTGAGCGCCAAAGAAGAACGCAAAGGTTTAAGTTTTCTCTTTGACAACTTCCTTCTTACCAATGCGTAACTGTTGTACATTTTCAATCTTCTCACTACATGCTCTACACTGAACTGCATACTGTTTAAAAGGTCAATCTCATTTGACCTTTCGTTTTGCACTTGCATTAGCGAATCTAGCACAAGGCCACCAACCTAAAGCGCTCACCTTTGGACGCATGCATTTCGTAACAGTTTGAGTTTAATGTGTTTCTATTTAAACTTAAAATCGTTAGTCACGTTTCAAAGATTTATAGATCTTATTGTTTCCAAATGAGGCTGTACTTCTATCTATCTTGATATTTTAGAGTTTAATGAAATCAATGTAAAAAAATTTAGATCAAGTATTCTAGAGACTAGTGAAAAAGAACTCAAAATTATCCCCAATAAATTATACATCCAATATTATTGGAATTATTATTAAGCGCATTGAATTCTAAGTGCCCTGTGAGTGGATGAAAATCAGCCACTCACAGACCACTGCTTCAATCTCCGCAGAAAACCCAGGAGAGCGCCTTTTTTGAAAATATCGGTTTCTTCTCTCCAGCCTCACAGCCATTAACATCGTTCTTCTCTGCTGTGTCAGGTGAGAGCGGGCACATTCTTTTTTAGAGTATATAATACGCACAAAGCCTTGATGTTCTCAACTACTCTTCACAGCATCCTGTTACAAGACAACTGGCATTTACAGTGAGTCCGCAAAGGCACTTCTTTTGCAAGCAACATTCTATTTCTTTCTTCTCTTTTTTTATCTATATAAATACCCCTTCTTTATCTACCCAAGTTGTTTGTTATCTCTGTTCTTGTCTAGTCACGTTTTTATGCCACCAACTTTTCTTCCAGCGGACTACAGTCTTCGTCCTTCATTTTAATGGGAAAAATCCCAACAATATCACAGAAATAAACTTTCAAGGATTTACTTCATGCAAAAAACAGCCGACATAACTGATGACAGGCAATGCACTTGTCAGGACAGATGTTGTTCTTCCTCTGAGCTTTTAGATGTGTGAGACGCATAAGTGTCCAAGTGGTTTGTCAGTTGACAATTCAAGCTGCAGTCACTATTATAATGCCAGTCTAGCGTTGGTAAGATCCTTTGTCACACTCGCCTAAATAACACATGTGATCTGAACATTTTTTTTTTAAAACATATTTTATCCCAAACAAGGCAGGCCACCACTGTAGACGTAAAGGGTTACTGAGAATTTGGGTGTCAGTTTTGGGGGTCACCCCAAGTTGGGAGCAGTGTAGCGAGATGTCTGTTTACATTAGTTTTAAACCTCTACATGTCGGTACTGTTGGGGAAACAGGGAGCATGGAGGGAGTTCCAGAGGCCAGCAATACAAGGAAAGAAGCTATTGGAGTAGAAGGCTCTCCGGCATCTGGGGGCCTCCACATTGAATGGATGGGATTTAGCTTATTTTGGAGTTGGTCTAGTGAATTTACGTCGAGGGGGCATCAGAGTAGCCAGTTTGTCGGAGCACAATCCATTGAAGTATTTGTAAAACAAGCACAAGGATGCAACATTGCAGCGATGGGACATTGCTAGTGCTCCGTTACTTTTAGAGTCAGTTGGGCTAGACTGTGGCGATGGGAAACCAAACGAAATAGTAAAGAGAAGTGTTTCTCCGAACATCATCACAACAGCCCTAAAGTCTGTCGCACAAACAGCAGAAAAGAAAGTGAGTGAAGTATAAGTAATTAATGGATCGATACAATTCTGATTTCATTGTCATCAAGATCTCTGGCTTCTTGGGAAAGATGGCATTCTTCTCCTTTGCTGCATTAGACATAAGATGTTTGAACATGTTTCGACTGCATTATGCTGAAACAATGCCTTCATGTCCACGCACTCACTGGTCGAATGAGTCAACAATAGTTGAGGATGTGAATGGACTTGTGATTAAAAAATATAAGATACATAAGAATATTATTTGATTCAATAAACAATTAATGTATATCATTATAAGTTAAAAATAAAATAGACAACGACTCTAAAACTTTGTTAATTTTTGGACATGGGATTCTACAGAAAGCAAATTCTGAAATATTTATCCATCACTATTATTTTTATTCATCATCATCATCATCAACCGGTTTATTTGTTGAATCAGGCCACAATTAATCATCTGATGAGGGTGAGGCCTGATTGTCTAGTCTCGAAATCTAAGTCTTCCTCTCCACTCCTGTCTTTGGCAAGGCTTGATGGAATCCATACCCATGGCCTTCCTATCACGTTTGACTACGTCCTCCCAAGTCAACTTTGGTCTGCCAGTGGTGATGTTCTCTGCTGGCACATTCAACTTTCGGACTTTAGCAATCCAGTCATCGCTACGCAAAATGTGACCCAACCAATTCAAGAATACAATTTCAACTTTTAATAACCAAATAAAAAATAAATTAATAAATTTACAAAAATAAATCAATAAATTAATAAATCCTGAAAAAGTGAAAACAATATGCAAAAATATAAATAAAGACAATAAACTGATTGAAAAATGATTGCCCTTTCGATAATGCACCCCCCCCTCCCCAATATATAAAGGGATAGTTTGAATTTACAAATGAAGAAAAACAAGCATCCAAGATTATAATGCAGCACACTGTCAATTAATCATCAATAGCAGTCAACATACTGTGAGTGTGATCAACAGGACTATTCCCCATTGGATTCTTTTCCAAAAATCCCAAACTAAATGCTCTATTTTTGACTGAATTGTTAGTAGCTTATCGAACAGTAATACATTTTCGACACCTCAGAGTCACGAACAAATCAGAAACGATTATGTGGAGCTTTCTGCAGCCGAAATCAAGCTAAATTGAATGGCCAACAAATGGCGTCTGTCATTACAAGGAGAATATATAGCTTACATAAAAAGGCAATCAAATTCTAGTTGCAGATACTCCCGTTCGATATTAACAGTACAAACAAACTTTTTGCAACATACCAGAAACTGCAGCGACACAAGCAATAGATACCAGAGTTAAATCGTTGCCACACCTCAAAAGAAGTCTCAACTCTTAACAAACGTGCAAAAAAATATTATGCGATATTTCAATAGCATATCTAAATTTTAGGCAGAAAATTTACACAAAGCGAAATTCTTTTTTAACAGTCTTCATGCACTAGCAGATGAAGGAATGCATCGAAAAATCTATTAAAAGCAAAATGGTTTTGTACAAATACCAATAAATCCATAAAACGATTTAGTGAATGCACCAGTTGTTGTTCGCAAGTTAAAATATATAAGCATACAAAAATGCAATAACGCAATTTGAATTACCCTCATTGCGTTTTCCAAACACAACAGATCTAATCAATCTCCTCTCTCCTTTCAGAAACCAATAATTCAAAAGACTAAAATAAACAAAATAAAAAGTAAAAATAAAAGCGAATTAATAAAAAATAAACAATAAATAAAATAACCAAATAGAAAATACACTAATAAATTCACAAAAATAAGTCGCTTAATTAATAAATCCTGACAAAGTTGCAATAATATTCTATCATATTTAGTAGACTATTATTGCAAGTATACTTTATTTTTATAAAATCGTTCAGGTGAGATTTACCTTTTAGTGCAAAATATATAAAGAAGTGCAAAATATATAAAGAGATAGCCATCACGTGAAAGCCGTTCAATCTGATGAATGTGAGGTTAGAAACTGTTATTCCTTATGTGTTGTTGACATAGTCATCCTTAACAATTTGTGATTTGACATCTAGGATATGATGAGGGATTCCATCTACAGAAATATTATTCCGTGATTGCACAACAGTCACCATTCCCTGCCTTCATTGTGTTGTACAACGAGCATCAGGTGGTTTTACTTATACTCCTACAACCTGAATTGAACCAGGTCGGCCCATTTGTTTCATTTTTAGAGATAACTAGTGATCATCTAACTCATACTGAAATACTGCTCACTTCAGTACAGAATCCTCTTCTTGACCTACTCGAGGAGACATGTTGTACCAGTAGTAGTGGTGATATGACACCCCTTTTGGCAATTGTCTTCACAATCCTATAGCGATGCTCGACAATGCCATTTCCACTACGTCTATTTGCGGCACTGTAATACCCCCCTTACATTCCACTTCTCTTGCACTGCTTTGACTTACTCAGACTTGAATGCTGTGCCACTGTTCATTTGGACCACCTCCACCAGACCTCTCTCCAAGAATAGCTCATTTACCAAAGCTGCACTCCCTTCAGTGCTCACTATATGGCTAATCTGCTGGGCTTACTATCAACCATAGACAGATATGTCCTATCTTGATAATGCATGACCTCAGTTGCCAAACTTTTCCAATCGTCTACGACCTGAACTGCACCAACCTCATGCGTACTTGCTGCAGGATTAATTGATTGCCATTGCTGGCATGCTCGCATTACTCTGCGCACAACTTTTCTAGCAAGATTCGGATCAACCTCTCAATACCCATGTTGTGCATCTCATGCAATGCTTTAACAACTATCTTAAACACTGTACATGACAGTCAGATACTCTCATTCAATTTTTTTCT
This sequence comes from Sepiola atlantica, assembly GCA_963556195.1. NCBI lineage: Eukaryota > Metazoa > Mollusca > Cephalopoda > Sepiida > Sepiolidae > Sepiola > Sepiola atlantica. The sequence continues at coordinate 166,333,379 of OY744520.1, read as the reverse complement.
CACGCTTGTGAAATCATCCGTCTGATTAGCCACCGAGGACACAAGACTAACCTTGACCCGTAAATCAAACTTATATCATAAGAGTTTCTAGTCGGTGCTTCACAAGCATCCATGTTGCTCCTTTAGTTCGTTTCCAGCTTTCGTTTGAAAATAACCAAACAAATAAATAGACAATTCATGCATACATTTATGTATTATGACTATTTGAGCATTTCCTATTTTAATTAATAATCTCATATATATATATATATATATATATATATATATATATATATATATATATATATATATATGTGTGTGTGTGTGGTTTCATTTGTGTTTTAGAAGCATTGTCCAGGGAGTTTCGTACGGGTTATCCGGAAGATATGCTGTATGTTGATGATTTAGTAGTTGCCTGTGAAACAATGGATGACCTACTTGTTAAGTTAAAGATTAGGAGGAATACTATGGAAAATAAAGGTCTGAGAGTGAATATTACCAAGATTAAAGTGATGATGAGTGGTTGTAGTGTTGGAAAGCTCCCAAAAAGAGGAAAGTTTTCTCCTCAGTTTGTGGAAAGGGAGTCAGATGCAATTCAATTTTTTGTGGTAGTTGCAAGAGTTGGGTACACAAGAAGTGCAGTGGAATTACTGGTAGATTATGTGCAAGAGATGTAAGACAATGGAGATGGATGACAACTCAGATGTGGAGAAAGTATATTTGGATGGCGAAGCTATTGAGGTTGTTTAAAATTTCTGTTACCTGGATGGTACCATTGGAGCACAAGGAGGAGCAAGTGGATAGAGTAAATTCAGGGAACTTCTGCCATTACTAACTAGCAGAGTGTTATCACTGTCAAACAAGGGAAGAGTCTATCAGGTATATTTACGAAGTGTGATGATGTATGGAAGTGAAATCTGGTCAGTGAGGGTTGAGGACATGTGTTGCATGGAGAGAAATGTTATAAGAATGATACGATGGATGTGTAATATGAGTGTTAAAAACAGGTTTAGATCTGATGACCTCAGAGGAAAATTAAATCTGAACAGTATAAGATGTGTGCAGAACAAGAGACGATCGTATGGCCATGTTGAAAAAAAATAGATGAGAGTTCTTTGGTTAGTAGATGTAGAAAAATTGAGATAGCAGAGTCAGTTCACAGGGTAAGACCAAGGAAAACAAGATAAGGATGGACTTAGCAGAAAGAGGGATAAATCAAGACCTAACCAGTTTGGATGTCAATTTCTACAAACCGTACAACGCTTGCCAGCATCTAAAACGGATGATAAACTACAAATGATGCTGATATACAAATAAATACACATTGGTCTTTATTATAGAGTGGAAGGTGAGGTCTTATTAAAGTCGTATATGATGAAATTATTTACAAAAACTGTTTTCAGATAAATTGCTGTTTATTCACAGCAGCTAAATTAAGAAAATTCAACATTTTCTTTTTGTTGTCCCTGATGAAAGGATTTATGGTGTTTGTCACTATCTGTTATTCGTTCGATTTTCTCAAAATCAATTCATTAGTTTTTTTTTTTAAACTTTGCATAAAGACCATGAATGCAGCGAACTGATCAAGCCAAAAATCCCCGAAAAACTGGTGCACGTCCCTAGATATTTAAAATGTCTTCATTAGTTAAAATTCATCAAAACTTACGGATGATTTATATGAAACAATTATTGCTGAGCTAAGCAAAACTCTGGTTCCCCCCCTTTGAAGAACTGAAAAATGCCCCCCCCCCTGAACTTTTTCATAAATATCTACAAGTACATGCATTAGTTTTCCCCTCAAAATCCAACAAAAGTTGTGATTAATGGTTGTTTACATGATACAGGTTGTAGTAACCACACATGCTTCACTTGTAAATTGATTATCTCTAAGTTTTTTTCAATTTTTTTACCTTTTTTTTTTTTTTTTTTTTTTTTTATTATTCCGTAAATATAATCTTGCTTTTACCTATCAAATGACTTAATATTTAGTGACATTTAAAAATATTTTTATGAAAGACATAAAGACTATTCCTAAAGATGCAAATTTACGCTGCAAACTAAATATGATCCGCTTACAGATATTATTTTGATAGCCGAACTTGAATTCTCCAGGGGTGAAACGTTTTTCTGAAGCAGCCTTTCACTAACCTATTTATAGTCAACAGGAATAGAATGAAGAAGATGATATTATTTTAAGGAGGGATTTTTGTGTTCGCTTTTG
>OY744520.1:166311179-166326179 GCA_963556195.1 Sepiola atlantica | reverse complement strand
AATAACCTTTTGTTGTTTTTTTCTAATTAATAAAATTTGACTATGTTCATACACAGTAAATTTCATCAACATTGGAATATATAAAATAACACCATGGCGCTTATCTTTTTGTTGTTTTTCTCCAAATTACCAAAATGTCAAATGAAAATTATTTCTTTGTTTTTCTGTAAAGAAGACTGCAGCTTTATTAATTGCTGCCCGGAGGGCGAGTAGTTTTTGTTAATAAATACATATATTATAATACAAGAAAATATATGCTTCCTCCGGTCGCATATTTTTGCTAAGCTGGGAGGATATCATGATGAACGAACTAGATACACTGACCCCCAAAGGAGGAAGTAATGACTAAGAGGGCGATATCACGAACATATACTACACTAATCCTCAAAGGAGGAGGTAATGCCTGCTAGGATTGTATCATAGCAACAGAACAGATACTGTAATACCCCCTCCAAAATAGAGGCAGTAATACCTGGGAGGATCTCCCCATAAGAGGGGAAGGTAATGCTTGCTAGTATGGTATCATAGCAACAGAAAATATACTACACTAACACCCCAAAAGAAAGGAGAAAAGAGTTCCTGGGAAAATGGTCTCATGACAACAGAACAGATACTACATTAACCCTCCCTCAAAGGAGGATGTAATACCTGTGAGGATTACCCCCATCCCTTAAAAAAGGAGGTAAGACGGTCTTATGACAACAGAACCGATACTACACTACCCATCCCCATTAAAAGATAATACAATAATAGTTTAAATATGTTTTCGTTTTTTTTATTTAAAAAATTAAAAAATTTCAAAGTGTATTATCTGTTCTCAGCATCCCAGCGACCAGATGTGAATTTAAAAACAATAAAATAAATATTATGGCATCGTTAACGGGAGATAGGAAGAGAGAGAGAGAGAGGGGGAAGAGAGAGAGGGAAGAGAGAGAAAGAGAGGAAAGGGAGGAGGGAGACAGCCAGCTAGTTAGCTAGCCAGCCACCCTCTCTCTCCCTTCTCCCTTTTTGTTTATGCCTGTCGGTAAGAAATCTAGCGAATGATGTTAAGAGAAGTTTTCAGTAAGTTATTCATATTTTTTTTTTATTAAATTACTTTAATAAATTATTGTTAATATCAACGAAACTATTACACAATGGCAAATCTACATGAATTGCACTTCAAATTGCTTCCGCACCCACCCTATTTTTCAGGTTTGGCCCCCAGCTTCTACTGGCTGTTTGCAGACCCGAAAAGATTGATCCAGGGTAAGAGATTTGCCTCCAATGAAGAAATGATATTAAAAAAATTGAGGCATATTTTGAGGCCAAAGAGAAATCGTTCTACAAAACAGGCATTGAATTTTTAGAGAAGCATTGGAATTAGTGTATCGGCCTAGAAGGAGACTATGTTGATGAATAAAGCTGGATTTTGCCTAAAAGTTTGTTTTTTTATTAGTTTGGCCTGGAACTTATTGAGTAGTGTGTTACATCATAAAATCTTAGTTTACAGAAACTAAAAACAGATTGTGATTTATTTTAATAAAATTAATTCTGTTTTTGATGCCAAAATGATTGAAAAGACATGAATTCTCATTAGATCAAACAAATGAGTAATTTTGAAGGATTACTGCTGCTGCTGCTGCTTTTATAAAAGCAAAACGTGTTTGTTTACTATCTAGAGTAACAAGCGATTAACAGGTTGCGTACTCTCGGAGACTAATCTGGAGTATTTACTAGCAGAGAAATACGTATTAGTCACATATATTGGCAAATTGTTTTGTTGATTTCAAAGAAAGTCGCTTCATTGCTGGCAATAATCCAATAATTGGTTGTAATTATTATACAAAGCTTAAACTAGTGTACACATCCATGAAATACAAATCAAATGTAAAATAAACATAAATTATTACTGAACCGTTTCTATGACATTTATTGCTTCAACATAAATTGGTTGGAAGCCACAGATAAGAATATTTGGAACATCTTATAGATATAATGTAATAAAAATATCACTTGGAATCAAAAGGTTAAGCTGAGTGATGAAAAGCATTAAATTTAGTTACCAAATATGAGCACAAATAAGCTTGAATAGTATCTATATTTTGTACTAGCAGGGCTACCCGGTGTCGTCTGGGTTCATAATGTCTTGCATGAAAAGAAATAAGATTCAGTTGGATTAATTTTTTTATTAATTTAATTATTTAGGTTATTGAATATAACAACTCTATTTAGTATTATTATAAATAGATAAAAAGAAATTTTAATTTTTTTTTTAAAAAAGAACGTAAATTAGAAACACTCATCTGTTTAATTAAAAAAAACAACTTCTCCCCTCACCCCATCTTTCTCTATTTATCTCTAAATAAGAAACCGGGTTTAGTCCGATTGCAGCCGTTGTGACGAAACCAAGCCAGAAGTAATGCTGTATTGTTTAAGTAACAAATGTGTGTGTGTTTTCTTTAAGGCCGACTTTGTAGCAGGAAAAGTTATTGTTCTGTAAAAATGCACACTTTGGAGTGCAAGTCGAATTTGATATATTTAATGTATTTTTTTTTTTGGGGGGGGGGGGTTAAAATCTAACATCTTATATATTGTCATAAGAAAACTTACCTTGAGAATTTGTGTGTTTAATTCTAGCCAGGATGTCGCTTATTGTAAATAAAGTCTTTGTTTTTTTGTTTTTTTTAATGTAAATTGAAACGAAAGTAGTTCTAAATCTGTAATAATATTACGTGGTAACATTGGAAAAGTGTTTTTTTTTTCGTATAATTTTATGTTTTTTTTACTGAGACATCAAACATGTAAAAATCTAATATCGTATATATCACCATAATAAAACATATGTCAAGAAGTTTGTGTTTGTTAAGAACATTCCTTGGGTGCATTATTTTTCAAAAGTTATCTGAGTACGCATAATTTTTTTTAAATTGGGGAGACTTGCTGTCACTCAGACTCCAGAGAACACCATTGGTTAATGTCAGTGAGCAATCACCCAATCATTGATAATGACTTGTGTGAAAACTCCTAGTGAGTACATAATCTTTAGCCATAATATATGAATGCAATTTGGAATAGAAGAATGTGCATTATTTGAGATAAAGAGAAAACCCAAAACAATGAAAGGCACAGAATTAGCCTATCAAGAGAGGAGAGCACTTGGCGAATGTGAGACCTATAAATACCTGGGCATTTTGGAAGCAGATACCATCAAGTCAACAGAAACAAAAGAGATAGTTAATAAAGAATATCTGAGAAAAACAAGAAAGCTCCTTGAAACTAAATTATATAGTAAAACCTAAAAAAAAGAAGGGAATAAATCATTGGGCAGTATTCGTAGTAACATACTCTGAACCCTTCATAAACCGGACAAAAGAAGAACTTGGGTACCTGCATCAATGAACCAAGAAAATCATGACCATGGACAATGCACTGTGCCTGAAAGATGATACTGATCAATTATGTAAACAGGAAATGAGGAGGAAGAGAACTGGTAAGTATTGAAGACTCTGATGGGCGATGCAATAAAAGGACTAGAAAATACATAACACAAAATAGAAAGAGGCTGATTACTGCTGCCTAAAACAGCAACCAAGGGAAAACAATACGGAAAGTAGCAAAACGGTAAACAAGAAAACGAGATAAGCAAAATGGGAAGAGATGAAGCTTACATGGACGATTTATAAAACTGACAAAATATCACACACAGACGCGTGGACAGCTACACAAAGCAACACCATCACAACGAACTACATAAAAATCAAGATAGACAAGACCAGTAAATGTAGACACCGTCGACAAAGAGACGAAATGGTAAACTATATCATAAATGAATGCTGCAAACTAGCCTAAAAGCAACATAAAAATAGACATGACTTCGTCGGTAAGGTAGTTCACGGGGAACTGTGAAGACGACTGCACTTGAAAATATGAAGACAAACCAGAGCTAGTATTGGAAAATGAAAAACATAAAATCCACTCGGACATGGAAATACAAATGGACAAACTTATACAAGTAAGAAGACCGGATGTGATAATAGTCAACAAGAAGGAAAACACCTGCCAAATCGTGAGTTCCGCCGTCCTAGTAGATCAGAGGGTGAAACTCAAAGAGGCTGAAAAAGTAAACAAATATATGAGATGTGCAGGGAGCTGAAAGGAATATAGAACATGAAGAAAATTACTGTAATACCAATAATTGTAGGAGCACTAGGAACAGTTCTGAAAAACCTGGAAAAAGTTTACGAGAAATTGAAGTGGAAGGAAGGATTGACACTATATAATGTACACCACCGATGAAAAATTAAGATAAATCCTTATGTGCGGAAACTAACCTGCATAACCACAGAATGCAGAGAAACCACAAGTTGAAACAGAACAGAAATACAGAAAAGACATACAAATCTAAGGAAACTGAAACGGCCAGAAATCCAGTGTTTTATAGTTAATTTTATTTAAACAGAGAGAGAGAGAGAGAGAGAGAGAGAGAGAGAGAGAGAGAGAAGCAAGAGTGATAGACACCATATAAAATAAGAGAGGGGGAGAGTAATAGACAGAAACTTAGTGAAAGATGGGATGCTTGGTGAGTTAATTGCAAATCATAAGAACAATTAAGATGTTAGTTTTTTTAAAACATTTTAATCCCAAAACTAAGGTAGTATTTTAGTATGTATTTTGTGTAATTAAAATATAAAAGGAAGAAAACCCTAGAGAAGCAAACATTGAGTAACTCGGATTTAGTATAATAATTCAATGATAAGATTATAGGTGTCGCCACCTTGTATAAACATCTGCAGCACAAAATACTCACCATTTTTACATCTCGGATGATTCATGAACAATATTTTCATCGCTTTCTACACCTAAATATAAACTATTGTGAGTGTTTTGTGCTGCCGTAGTTCAATACATAGGCAAACAACATAGTTGCATTTGTAATTTCATCATGTAATAAGTTAAATTTTTAATTAAAATCAAACGAAAATTAATTGTTTTGTTATGGAACTGCAGCGAGGTTCGAACAGTTCATGACTATCCGAAGAAGATTGGACTATTTAAAATAAAAATTTTTTTATTGTGATTGTAAAGAGGCACGAATAATATTAAAATAATGTCGCTCAAACATTGAATCACATTTTCTTTATTCTTTATTCTTTATTATTATTCTTCTTAATGATTCAACTGAAATATTTTAGCTGGAACCTTGGAAAAAGAGAAACATGTTAAAAACAATTCTGACGATTATATGAGAAGGTATCGATTTACAACCCCCCAAAATCATCTGGTTTTATTGGCATCAAAATCAATGTGTCTGAACAGAGGTTTCGTCCTATGTCAGTCTAACCGCATCAACTGTGGCTCTCAAATGTAACAGTATCCCTTAGAGATTCGATCAACATTTACTTCCTTTCAAAGAGAACGAGTCACTGAAATAATCTATCATCATATACTTATATCTTCTACGTAGAAACATGATTAGAAGTTTACTGATTTAATTAAAAAATATATAGTATTGTATATATACCTGAATTATGTTTTTAATATTGGAAATTTATTTAATACATAACATACTGTATACTGGAATTAAAATATAAACTGTGCCTAATTTAAATTACATGAGCAGTGCACATAGAGACTCAATGGTTAAGTAAAAAAAAGAATTGGTTTTAACTAACTGTATATACCTGGCGTTACCCGAAAATTGGGCTTCTTGGCCTTTTGGCTAAGATCAAAGTGTAGTATCTGTTCTGATGGATACTGCACGCCTGTCCTGTGCAGTTCTAGGAGGTCCACCCTCCCAGGCTTTGCCTCCCCTCTTTTGGGAGGAGTAAGTTTATTGCTTACTGTCTGAGGCGCCCCTACCGGGGAATGCCGACGGGGCTGCCCAGGCAATTTTTAAAGGGCCAGAGTGCTCACCTCTCGAGCGCTGGCTTTTCAAACCCCACTTTCTCGACCTGATCTTGGGTCACATCTTACTTGTGGGAGTAAGATAAAACTGGCCTTGTGCCTAACTCCTGGAGAGGAGTAAATAAAACCTAGCGTTACCCGAATAATGGTTCTTGGCTTTTTGGCTAAGATCAAAGTGTAGTATCTGTTCCGATGGATACTGCACCCCATAGACTGGTATTGTCTTGGCCTTCGGGGCTTGATTTACACCGGTCTATGGGTCTGTCCTGTGTAGTTCTAGGAGGTCCACCCTCCCAGGCTTCGCCTCCCCTCTTTGGGGAGGAGTAAGTTTATTGCTTACTGCCTGAGGCGCCCCTACCGGGGAATGCCGACGGGGTTGCCCAGGCAATTTTTAAACCCCACTTTCCCGACACGACCTTGGGTCACATCTTACTTGTGGGAGTAAGATAAAAACTGGCCTTGTGCCTAACTCCTGGAGAGGAGTAAATCAATACCCGAATAGAGACATTTTTTTTCTCGCTTTTATAAATAAGACAAAATGTATTGTGGTTATTTTTTTAAAAAACAAGATTTTTAGAAAATATATTGATTTTAAAAATTTGTTTTCTTTCACACTATTGCGTTTGTGATTCAATTAATAGTAAATGAAAAAGAACATTTCAATGCAATTATAGAATTACAAGTTGCGTTGACCCTAAAAAAACACAGATGTTTCTTAATTTTATATATTTAGATTATATAAATTATATTGTTTGAAAACTTTAGCAACATATGTTAAATAAAAATAACTACGATTACAATACTTAATTGAGATCTTTTCTTTAAAAGCTAGAATTAAGAATTGTGATCAAGAGTTTTATTTTTATTTTTTCAAATTCTTTTTTTATATATTTATTAATTTTAATTAAATACATTCTCACATATATCATATGCTTTTTCAACACTTGTCCATTGGTACACACATGTTTCACACCTCTCTTCTTCCTCTATCTTCATATATGCCCATGTTCAGACAGACGTCAAGTGTTACAATTTGTTTTTGTTTTTTGCATATGGTAACAATTAATAATTAGATGGTAGGAATTATATGTATTAATATATATAAATCTAAATTAAAACCATTGATCATTTCAATGTATTTTTAATAAGGATAATGTAGCATGCTATTTCACCTCCATTGTTGGTCGGTCAGTTGTAAAAACTACACAGACACTGTTATCAGGTCCCTAATCTTTTGTTCTTCCGGTTAGAGAAAATGATGCTGAATCATAGTATTAATCACCATTTAAATGTACCCAGGTCAGGCAGGGTGTGCCTTTTTTTTATGGAAATCGCTCCAGACAAGGCATGAAGCCACTTGATGTAAGGAGCTAAAAAAATACTTCATGGTTAAAAACTAGCCAATGATAATGTTATATGGATGGATTCCGACCCAGAAAACAGCAATTCTTCCCCCTTTGTCAAAAACATTGTTCATGGAATGTGAGGACTAAAGGACAAAATAAGGGAAGTAAGAGCTACGAGGCTGCCGAAAGTAAACGCAAGGTCCATTTTCAACTCTCCTTGCTAGTGCTCATGAGACACGTTTAGTTTGCTTCAAGTCTAAATGGAAAAAGGGAAGCAAGACACTTTAGTTTTCGCCACATATTTTTATTTTTAACATAGTTCACCCCAAACAAGGCAGGTCGCCACTGTAAACGTAAGGGGCTACTGAGAATTAGAGTGTAAGTTTAGGGGGTCATCCTAAGTTGGGAGCTGTGCAGCGAGATGTCAATTTATATTAGTTTTAAATTTCTGCATGTCGGTACAGTCGGGGAGCAGGGAGAGAGTTCCAGAGGTAAGCCGCATGAGGAAAAACGCTATTGAAGGCTCTCCGGCATCTGGAGACCTCCACAGTGAATGGATGGGATTTAACTGATTGTCAGGTTGGTCTAGTGTATTTATGTCGAGAGAGCACTAGGGCAGCAGTTCATCGGAGCACAATCCATTGACGTACTTGTAAAACAGGCACAAGGATGCAACATTGCGGCGATGGGACAGGAGCTGGAGCTTGGTGAATAGTGAGAGACCTATTAAGCTGGCGACTTTTTTTTGGATCTTGTCTAAGAGGGAGAGACTAGTGGATGATGCACCAGCCCAGATGTTGCAACAATACTCCATGAATGGGCGGATGGTGGCTTTGTAGAGATACAGAATAATGTCAGGTGTGAGAAGTTTACTAGCACGGTAGAGGGAGCCCACCTTCTTTTGCAGCAGCCTTAGCAATGCCTTCAATGTATTTGTTCCAATTCATGCTACCTGTGAATGTTAGGCCGAGGAGTTTGAATGTTCAACACTCAGGTAGGGTGTTATTTGCCATGGCAATCGGTGGTTGAAGAGGTTTCTTGTAATTATTGAAGGAAAGAAGCTTTATCTTTGCGGCATTAAAAGTTACCAACCATTTATGACCCCAATCCACTACAGCCTGGAGGTCATTTTCTAATGGTTCAGCCATTGCCTCGAATATGTGCGCGTCTGTTTTGCCCACATGATGAGAGTAAAGTGTAGTGTCGTCAGCAAATATACCTATCTCAGACTCAATGTCATCAGGGAGGTCGTTTATAAAAATCAGGAACAGTAAAGGTCTAAGGATGGATCCTTGGCGTACACCACCATTTATGCCATGTTGCTTAGATAAACGGCTATTGGATCTTTCTTTTGGTTAGGAAGGATCTAATTATATTAAATATTTGTCCAGTAATACCATATGAATTAATTTTTAAGAGAAGCACTTTGTGCCAGAACTTGTCAAAGGCTTTAGATATATCAAGTGCTATCGCCCTAGCTTCACCTGCCTTGTCCAGTGTATGATAGATGCATTCAGAGATGACCGTTAGGATATCTGCAGTAGATCGTGCTTGTCTAAATCCATACTGATGGTCAGAAAGAAGTTTAGCATTAACTAGGTGCCGAACTATCGCTAGATTGATTAAGGATTCAAAGATTTTAGCAAAGATCGGGAGTAGACTGATTGGGCGGTAGTTCTGAGGATCAGTTCTATCACCAGAATTCTTGAAGACTGGTACCACAGACGCAATTTTCCAGCTATCAGAGAAGCAAGATTCAGCAAGGCATTTGTTGTAGAGTTTGGAGAGGACAGGGGACAGTTCAGTAGAGCATTTATTTATTACTATTACTGGTATAAGTTCAGGCCCACAAGCTTTGGAGACCATCAAATCTCACCCTTCCTTCACCCCTCCAGTATACAACAATTAAATCTCTAAAAAACACAGAAAATGGATAAAATAAATTGCAGAAAAATAATGCAATGATCAATATATTAATGTACACACTATTGAAATTCTGTCAAATATTCTTGTATTGTTCTAACGTAATATTTGAATGCTAAGTAAAATCAGGTTTCTGGTTACTATTGCATTTGAATAGCAGTCGTTGAACTTAAGGGTCAGTCGAGTCCATAAGGAAAAGTAAGTATTTTTTAGCTGATGCATGTACTATCATATAATTTAATCTTAGATATACATTTAGAACAGTTGCGTGGTATGGTATGGTATGGTTTGGTAGTTTTGTTTTACGGCATATCAACCCTTTTTGGGTTATTTAATGCCGAATCTGGTCATTATAGTAAAAGTTTTTATGCTTCAAGTTCTTTATATCTTCAAATGTTTAATCATCGTTTTTGGTTTGGTAGTTTTGTTTTATGGCATATCAACCCTTTTTGGGTTATTCAATGTCGAATCTGGTCATTATAGTAAAAGTTTTTATGCTTCAAGTTCTAAAAATAAAATAAAAAAGGGGAGGGAGAAAGGGAGAGGGGCTGTTGTTTTTGTTTTTGGTTTTGTAGAACATAATTAAGTTTTACAAAAAAACAAAAAAAAAACAAAAAACGTCAATGTAGGTGAATTTCGTCTCAGGGAGCCACAGGGCAGCTTGATCTGGTATCACCAGTAGAACAGTTGCAGCTGAGAACTTAACGTCATGTAGATAGATAGGGGCGGGTAGACCCCCAGTAATAGCCAGAAGCAACTTCTTAGTTATTGAGAAGCATCCAATTTGTTAAGTCAAATAAAACTTAAGTTAGATTATTGTGGTCTTCTTTCATGATTGAGCGTCGTTTCACTTACCAACCGAGACTACAACATTGGTGAGTAGGAATGGGACAGGCAAGCTTTCGTTTATACAGTGACTGTTAGCAGAAATTAAGAACATAAATATACAGATGCACAATGGCTATTATCATAGTAGGAAGGATTAGTGCAGGTATCAACAATTTATAGCAAGACTTATTTACCATCTTGAAAACCGGGATAATAATAGTCAAGGGTGAAACGTGCATATTTATAGATGACATTTATGGTTGAATCAGTTTTGTTATATAAATAATGTGTAGTACACAGTATCGTCACCGGAAATAAATACGAGCAAGGTTATTTGTCAGTATCTGATAAGCAAAAATATATAATCTCTATATTAATAAAAAAAATGTGCGACCACTTCTTGTCTGTATGTGTCTGTGTTTCCTGCCTCTATGTGTCTTACACATTATTTTTTATTTACTATTAATCAATGATTTATGGAAATCAAAAATGAAATCGTGTAAAGTACTGAAACAAACTTTAAAAAATTCATTTTTAAAACTAATTTAATTACAACATTAAATCTACCAGTTTTTCTTAGTACACAAATCAGCCATTTTTTTTTTTTATCTTTTGTTAACAGTTGAAAAAAAAAATAACTTTGTGACCCTTCGAAATTTGAAAGCATTTAAATTATCAAATAGAAGATTATTTCTGGCTTTAAAATTCTTAGGAAATCCTTATTCAATTAAATGAGTTAAAGTTTTGGAAGCTTTTTATACCCAACAATTTTATAAATGCAGATTATAACATTACAAAATTAGTTTTATAACAATTTGGTTCAGTTAATAATTTAGTGACCAAATGATACTGTAATAATTAAAATCATATTTTAAAAAAATATTTGGTATGAAAAAAAAAATGAAGAAAACAGCAAAGTTAAAAAGAAAAAAAAAATTGAAACAAAAATGTAAGTTAAAAAGACTCCCCTGCAACGCCGAGTAGATACAGCTAGTAACAATATCATCTACTATAAACATTTTGCCATTGATCATGTATTCCTACTGTGTTCATTTATTTTCTATTAAATAATGTGTGAAAAAAGAAGTGTTAATACCGGTAATTCAAGTTGGCAGATATCAGCAATAAGCAGTTCATAGAAAAAGGTTCCAAAATAAGATCCTGTTTATAATGTTTATTAGAAATAAGACAATATCTTTGTAATAATAGATTTGCAGGGAAAGAATTATTCAAAATGGTTAAAATTTAATTAAAGAATCCTTTTTAGCACAACATGTTTAATGGCCTCTTTATATTTTTCTATTATGCATTTTGGCATCTCTCATTAAAATAAATAATATCATGTCAACATTTGTTTTTAATCTCACAGAATATAAAATATGAATATCCAGATAAAATTCTCCGAAATATTTAATTTCCTTATAAATTCATTTTTTACCATTATTTCGGAATTCATCCAGTTTATTCTTATTGATTTACATTAGAATTATTGTTCATCTGATTAGACAATTTGCTATCAAAGTATATAACTATCAGAAGAAAAAAAATCTAATTGTGTGATAGATTTACTTTTGGAAATCTTTATTACCAATAAATTCCCAGTGCAAGGAGATTAAAAATACTTAGAAATCCCATTAATTATTTTGAAGAAAAATTAAGTCACCCTTTCATGCTTCTATGTAGTAAAGTAGTTAAGCATATTTATTAAATCCGTCTATAAGATTTTATGTTTAGTGTTTATAATAGAATTTAATAAATCAATTTTCATTAGGAAAATGATTAAAAGTAAGAAATTATGAGACACGATTATATAAAAGCTAAAAGAAAAAAAGTTTTCTTTAGGAAAACAAATTCCTTCAACCGGCACGAAAGCTTAAACAATAGAAACGGATTTCAAAAACATAAAATGGTTTGAGGAATATACTGTATGTATAAGCTGAAATGAATCAAGCTTTTAGCTTAAGATGGATTTTCTATCAAGGTCTGATCAATCGCTGTCTATACTAACAACAGAGGAGTATAACTTTGCCTTGCTTTTATGTTGTATAAATAAATGTCTAAGTTTAATAACTTTCTTTAAAACGGTTTTCTTTTGATGAGATAGACAAATTAAAAATTAATAAGAATTTTCAAAGAGATACACCTCTATAAAGTAAACAGGTTTCTGCCGTCCATTTCATCACAAAATATTATTTTAGAAAAAAAAAACATAATTCACATAACCGATATGGAATTTTATCTCACCAAAATCAGTGTATCTTATATAAGATGTAAATAATTTTTAGACCGGATATTTACTGATTATATTTACCATCTGTTTTCTCGAGTAAATAGGTGGCATGCGAAACTAATCATTTATTAGAGAGAACACGTCTGTGGAATCGGTAGCCCAAATACTTGCCTCTGTCTCTTTAAATTTTAAAAGGTCTTAAGAAATCTTTTCCCACAAGTAATAATATGTAACATTTGAATTCTAAAAAGGATGTGTATTTTTTAAAGCTCCATTAATTCAATGTTACTTTTAGTTGTTTTTTTATGAATAAAATGAAAAAAAAAAAATGAAAATCTGTCATTATAAAATGGTGGTCGTTTTTTTTATTAAAATATAAATAAAAAACAACTAGTACTTAATAATTGTACAAAGAGATTTATATATTTTGGTGTGGGGCATTTCTCATATATCACTTTGTTTCTGTTTTTTTTTTTTTTTTTTTTTTTTTTTGTTTTTTTTACAAATCAATTCTGACTTTTAAAGCAAAGAATTTGCTCAGATTCTAAATCCAGAGCCCTGAGAAGCAAACTTAGTAAACATAGATATAGTAAGCTTTATTTTGCTGGGTGGAATTTTCCCAGCCAATAGGGATAACCTAAATAAAGGAGAAAAAAAAGAAAATGGAGGAATGCTTTTAAATGTGAGGTTAAACTGTTATAGAATCTGTATGACAGAGTGAAGTAGGTTAACAACCAATATCATAGGTTAAAGGTCAGACGTTTTATATTGAAGTACAATTCAAAACTATCCTCACTTTCCCACTTGTTAAAGAAATAGAAAACTCTTTCAGTAAGGTAACTTTTACATAAAACGACATTTGAAAAAGTGACATGTTTAGCTGAAGATAACATACTATCAAGACAATATTAGAAGTTCAATATGCAAAGATTCATTTTTAACACATTATTATTCAAAGACTTTCAAAAAGGAGGATGCAATCTTTTAGTTTACAAATTCCTTCATTACAAAATAATCTATTGATCACTAAAACTCTGCGGCCTTTGCATGTTTGTTACTCGTTTGTCATCATGTAATACTTTGCTTTTCAGTGAAATTTTCTTTTTATTAAAATTACTATTTTATTTGTTTGCTTCTTTTTCACATTAACAATGAATAGTTATGAATAATTAAATAAAAGATAACTCAGAAAGAATACTTAATATGTTAACTTATAATACACTTCACCCCTAACTGATGTCAAACAGAACATTACCCATTATTATGATTCTTCACTGCTTAGACAATACACTTTCGTTTTTACCAACACCATGCAATATGAAATGTCTAAAGGGAATACTCTATGATTTATAATAGTTTAACGAAATTCGGCCCCCGGATGATGACCGGCATCTATAAACAGCAAATACAATGTTTATTTATAATTTGAAAATTAGTACTTACATAAACAAAAAAAATGAATATAGTAGCATGAAGTACACGGATAAGAGCAAGAGTATCTTGGGTTCCTCAATTTTTTTTCAGGCAATGTTTGTAAACGATAATTTCAGTTTAATCCACAGACAGGCCTTGATAGGTACTAGCACTGCAGAGTGGACCTAGGATTAATGGTAACTATGGGGTGACTCCACACTCACCACTGGATACAGTTTCGAAGTTAAAAAAAACTGTACATTTTAATGTACATTATTGTATATCTAAGTTCACTATCATTTCATATTTCATTTAGTAATGAAGTTTCTCCAGTGTGATAGGCTGATTTTTTAAATTTTGTTTTTTTACTAATGAGTCACCACTTATTGAGGCTAAAAGCCACTCAAGGATAAGAGTTAATGAGATGGATAGATTATAAGTTGAATGATGAAATATATTATGAGAGGATTGAAAATGAATAAATCTGATATTGTATTACTATGATTATTCGAACTACTGTTCTCATCTTAGATGTTCTTCTCACAATGTTTCGGCCGATGTAACCGCTGACCTTCTTCAGGTGCATCTTGTCGAATTTGAGAATCTGTACAGAATTCTGAATTGAACCCTTTATTTAATCCACGGGGGTAGCTTGCTCTCGTTCCGTCCGCCATAACCGGGTAGAAGTCTTTGTAATTGTATTCTTAGTATTGCCTTTACTGAAGATTGAACCTTCAACCTCCAGAAGACGGTCACTTAGAACTGATATTTATTCAGCACTTTTATGTACAATTCTAGTATGAATTTTAGGAGCCTTAAACCTATTCTTGTTTTAGTAGAGTAATCTTAATACTGATTACGATAAATAGATAGATAGATAGATAGATAGAGATAGAGAGATAGAGATAGATAGAGAGAGAGGTTCAATCCCTGCTTGATGCACTTGCCTGTCTAGCCACATTTACATGGAATTGCATACACACAGTTCTGGGACATGATTTTTTTCTGTAGAAAGCTTGACTCGGACAAGATGTTTTCGGAGAGTTGAGTTGCTCCTGAATAGCATCCTGATGTCATATAGGTTACATATACTCTGAATCTTTTTAGACAAGCCCTTCATACATGGTATGGAGATTGTGGTGAGTTTTCGGTTGATTTGATCCAGATTTCTCAGAGCTGATGTTATTCTCTCTGGATAATTGTTTCCATGGAGGTTATTTTTTTTTTAGGCTGACCATCTCCTCTTGATATGTATTAGTGCTGTTACATATTCCCTTTGCTCGATGTTGTAGGCAACAGACGATTCCTTTCTTTACGTTATATGGATGGTTGGAGTTGAAATTGAGACATTGTCCAGTGAAAGTTGTTTTTAAA
>OY744520.1:166246179-166306179 GCA_963556195.1 Sepiola atlantica | reverse complement strand
TTTGTAACATATTAACAGTTTTTAGGTTATTTAATACTGAATTTAGTCATTTTGTAACATATTAGCAGTTTTTAGGTTATTTAATACTGAATTTAGTCATTTTGTAACATATTAGCAGTTTTTAGGTTATTTAATACTGAATTTAGTCATTTTGTAACATATTAACAGTTTTTAGGTTATTTAATACTGAATTTAGTCATTTTGTAACATATTAACAGTTTTTAGGTTATTTAATACTGAATTTAGTCATTTTGTAATATATTAACAGTTTTTAGGTTATTTAATACTGAATTTAGTCATTTTGTAACATATTAACAGTTTTTAGGTTATTTAATACTGAATTTAGTCATTTTGTAACATATTAACAGTTTTTAGGTTATTTAATACTGAATTTAGTCATTTTGTAACATATTAACAGTTTTTAGGTTATTTAATACTGAATTTAGTCATTTTGTAACATATTAACAGTTTTTAGGTTATTTAATACTGAATTTAGTCATTTTGTAACATATTAACAGTTTTTAGGTTATTTAATACTGAATTTAGTCATTTTGTAACATATTAACAGTTTTTAGGTTATTTAATACTGAATTTAGTCATTTTGTAACATATTAACAGTTTTTAGGTTATTTAATACTGAATTTAGTCATTTTGTAAAGATCAAATTCTTAACACTTTAAAATATTTATTCATGATATAAATTTGTTATTCATTTCATGTAATGTTTAAATATCAACTCATATTTACAGACTTTGATAATGTTTCTATTTTTTTTATTAGATCTTTAATGTTTTTCAAAATGAACAAACTGTTTTTAAGAAGGATGACTAGCATCTACACCAGTTTTTTTTTAGGGGGGAGGGATGTAAACAACTTTTTCATAATGCTTGTCCTTTGAAACCATTCTCTCTTCCTGGTTAGATCAAAAAATTTACTCAGGATTTTTAATGGTTGTTGCATTTTACAGTATATCAATCGCTTTGGGTTAATGCCAAATTCAGTAGTTTTGTGAAAAAAGTTTTCATAACTTCAAATCTTTAATAACTAGTTATTCACGATGTAAATTCATGTGTATACACTGGGTGCCATTTCATGTCATACCTAGAACAGATTCAATTTCACCCATAGATCTGATCCTGATAGGTGCTACTCCTTCAGGTCAGAATGGACTTGAGAGTAATGGCACTAAGAGGTGACACCACGCCGCTCACAAATGGGGGCCTCACCACCAGATGTATTTAATGCGAAACCAAGACATAAAGAAGGCAAGAAAGTACAAGAGCTGAAATGTTAATATGAAAACCATGACGAGATTAACAGTACAAAACATCAAAATAATGTAAATAATTGCTCATCTAAGAAATATAAGTTACAAGATCGTTTTCTGATTATAATTAAACAATTGGTGTACTAATGAGTGTACTTGTCTGTAGGTACATACTAATGTTTAATACTTATTTACCTGGTGATACCAGATCAGGCTGCCCTGTGGCTCCCTGAGACGAAATTCACCTACATTGACGTTTTTTTTTTTTTTTTTTTTTTTTGTTTGTAAAACTTAATTATGTTCTACAAAACCAAAACCAAAAACAACAGCCCCTCTCCCTTTCTCCCTCCCCTTTTTTATTTTTATTTTTCCTACCCTACTCCCGGTCCTGGATATGACCTTAAACTACATCCGATGGTGAGATCCGGCTTACGGACTTTGGGGAATGTGGAGCCTCCTCTTAATTACCATTGCTCCCAGGTCCACCCTGACCCGGAGTGGTAGTACCTGTTAGGGTCCCAACTATGGGTTAAATAGAAACAGATATTAAAAGGGGAAAGAAACAAAAAAGAGAAGAAAACAAGACCAGATTCGGCATTAAATAACCCAAAAAGGGTTGATATGCCGTAAAACAAAAACCAAACTACCAATACTTATTTAAACTTGTTTCTACTCGAATAGAACTTTTCAACTTCCTCTCATATTTGTATGACTTTATATTTGCTATGTGCATTTATAAGGGTGTAGCAAGGTTGGATGTTGATGTGTAAAAATAATGTTAAAAACGGTATTTTTTACATAAGGTTACATTAAACAGAAGTGGATAAGCTGATAAAATCGTTATCTTTTTTCTGAACAACGAGAGAGAGAGAGTGAGAGAGAGAGAACAGCTTCACCCTCCCTCATGGGAGATGGGTTGGGGGGTATTATGTATGTCGTATACTGTAAAAGAAACACCCTGAAAATATTGTTAAACCCCAAATGATTTTATGCCGTTATGATTAATAACTTATACAACTGCTGTCATTAAAAAGAAGATACTAAAAAGAAAAAAGAAGAGGTGAGAGAACAAACTATTGTTATGTGTCATCTACACAACGAGACTCCGACTGTTTATGTGATGAGCCACAGTCGTTCGGATAATCTGCTAAGCTCAAAGAATTGGTCCACCATAACATATTTTACATTTTCAAAAATAATAGAATCAGTTGAAGAATCAGTGACTGCAGAGTATTAATATGCAGCAAGAAATGAGGTCTGAATAGAGTTGAGTTCCTTTCCCAAATCCTTGTAGGCTTCGATCGTGGATGATGGAGAGCAACCGGATGGGATTACCATTTTTCCTTTTAAATGGGGAAATTCCTTAATTTGAGATGCTACACGTTATATAACATTTTAGGTTGGAAATTTGGTCAGATCCGTAATTGAACCAGGTTCTGTCACTTGAGATGTGTGTGTGTATATATATATATATATATATATATATATATATATATATATATATATATATATGAGAGAGATAGAGATGGAGGGTGGTAACAAACATGGAAATAAGGGAAAGGGGGTAAAAAGACAAACTAATACATAGAAAAAAGAAATAAGCATAGGGTCTTGATTTGATTCCATATTTTGCCCATACGTCCGGGCTTCATCAAGAATAAACATAGTTAAATAACAAAGTCAATATTTATAAAATGGATGCCATAGTGAAATTAATAAATCCAGAATATGCCTGCTAGCAGGGTAGGTAAGAGTGTTATGGTGGTAAGTGTTTAAATATGAAATTGTTAATTGAAAACTTCTGAATTGATTTGCTAGCAATGTTGGCCAGAGAGTGGATAGTAGAGTAGGAGGAGAGTGGGTAAAAGGGAAGAAGAGGTTGAGACGAATGGTAGGAGAGAGAAAGAGCTTTATTTTTTATTTTTTTAAAACTTAGTTCACCCCAAACAAGGCATGCTGCCACTGTAGACGTAAGGGGCTACTGAGAATTAGGGTGTAAGTTTAGGGGGTCATCCTAAATTGGGAGATGTGTAGCAAGATGGTTGTTCACATTAGGTGAAATTTCTACATGTCAGTCCAGTCGGAGAAACAGGGAGCAGGGAGGAAGTTCCAAAGGCTGGCAGGTCGAAGAAAGAAGCTATTTGAGTAGAAACACTACCATATATCAACTGCCATAAAACAGTCAGTTGTTTGCTCTAGGGCAGAAGGGATGAGGATAAAAGAATGGACGCCACTGACAGCAACTAAAAAGAAATTTTGCTTACATCTTCTGCAATATATGAACCTGTGATTTTCACAACCATATGTCAAGATCATTATTTCATTATTTTAAATAATGAAATACAGCATTAAAAAAAATGGGAGATTAAGGGATTTCAAAAGATGTAATTGAATGTATGGATGACCCTGAATTCCTGTATTTGAGGATATTAAAAGAACAAGGTCAGCACACAGATCTATTATAAGGATATTTTCCATTAAGAATTTCCGATCAACTTTCAGAGTATTTTTCTTCTTCTTTTGGATACAGGGGAAAATTAGAACAGGTGGCTTTATGTCTACCACAATGTCAAAATTTAGTGATGAAAATGTTTTTTGTTTTTTTTTGTATATTTTTCTTGTTCACCCACTGATTTTCATGTCGATGCACAAAAACGAATATGTTTTACTCAAACTTAAACATTTTTTGAAATATCTTTTATCAAATGGCTACCATGTTTTATTTATTTGCTTCAGCCATGATTATACATTTGATACAAAATCAATTTAATATGGAGCCCAGTGCCTTCTAGCAATGTTAACTGCTGATGACAAAAAGAAAACTTCCGTTGGTTCTATATGACACGTGTGTGTATAGGGAGCTATAAGCGACAGGGATTAAGGCTTCCCCTCCCATTTTTATATAACAGAAGAAGTACTGCTTGGAATGCCTATCTTCTTGAAGCTGAGTCTAATTTAGTATGCGAGGCCAATGCCATGGTTGGCAAATACCCTAACCACTTAGAATGCTATTTCATGGCCAAATACAAAGAAAAGCTTTAAATTAGAAACTATGCTTTGCCTGCATGATATGCCATTTATTTGTAGAA
The DNA here is from genome assembly GCA_963556195.1 of Sepiola atlantica. Lineage (NCBI taxonomy): Eukaryota > Metazoa > Mollusca > Cephalopoda > Sepiida > Sepiolidae > Sepiola > Sepiola atlantica. The sequence goes on along the minus strand of OY744520.1, from coordinate 166,301,823 downwards.
ATGATGCTTAACAAGATACTGTCTCGTAAAAAAAGGCAGAAATGAAAAGTAGGATAAATATGATATTACATTTTAGGCAACAAAACAATGAAACGTTTTTTAATGTCAATAAAATATGTCTTGATTGTATTTATTGAAACTGGAGACAAAAAACTTGGTAGTTTTAAATCTTCAGAGATAAAATGCAGGGCTCCTAAAATATTAAAAGATCAAATCAAGAATTTTCTACAAAAAACTATAATTTACATATCTATGAGTATTTATATAGTGTTTTGATGTTAATGTTTTCCAAGGTTTGATGAATTTTGCTTAAAAGAAAACGAAATCTGAAGAATTCAATTAAAAAAGTAATACATGAAAAATACCCGAAACAAAAACATATCAAAACCTAAAGGTACAAAAACAAAAATAACAAAAACAAAAATTTAATAATGATATGATAAAGATTTTAATATTTCATTTGTTTAGGTGTCTTTCATCATGTATTACTTTTTTTTATTATTTAGTTGGAGTCAAACAATTTTCACTGATGCAGACCCCTCAAGTAATGAATTTCCGTACTCCAATTGAACAGCTTGATAAAATGAAGTATAATAAGAGTTTTAAATGTGAAAATATATAATCATGTTGGCAGACCAAATAAAATAGCATTTCTTTTTCAATAACTTAAAACTCTTGAGTCAATCCAACCGAAAGTGTATGCACATATTCAATCCTATTTTCACAATCGACTCACCCCATTTTCAGAAAGTTTGACACTAGTTCTTAAAATATTAAAATTTACTGAGGAACAAAAAAAACAACAAAAAAAACAGCTTAACAAACTGACAACAACAAAAATCCCTCCCATAAAGATGCGAAGATGCATCAGAAAAATGAATTTATTTTTGGTGATTTGAAAAAAATGATTTTCATCTGAGAATGTCATCTTTCTGACATTTGTATTGGCCATTTTCCATAATTAAAGGCAGTTGAAAGATGATGGACGTCTGATTTCCAAATTAATGAGCTTCCACTAAATAATGGTTGAATCAGGAATGTCACTTATGGCTTTGTTTAAGACTTCACTTAGCTAAAATGTCAGTGTGGACCAAAAACAAATTATGATACAGCCTTTTCAAGTGTTAGTTACTTGAAAACCAGATTAGTAGCCAGATATGCTAAAGTGGCCCTGAAATAATGAACAGTAATTTTCATTGGGCCAACACAACTGTGTGGGCCGGCAGCACAAGAGATTCTAGTTGGCAATATCTGCATGCATTACTCAACCACAAATAATGCAAACAAAATTATTACAAAAAGAAAATTGCTATCGAATAGAAACTTTTTTTTAACTAAAATTGTAATACAAAAACTACATTAATTGTACACATAAATTTGGACATAGGGCTACATGGACAAGAACGTTGCTTAACAATCAGTTCTATAGGATTTTCTTCTGAAGTTTAAAAGTTTAATCCTTATTACAAATGATAATAACGAACAATAATCAATTAACACTTTTGTCCAGTTATGGCTGATGGAATGACAACAATCTATGCCCGTGGATTAAGTTCGAAATTCTGAATTTTGTGCAGGTTCCCGAGTACGACTAGAAGGTTCCCAAGTTTGAAAAGATGCACTTGAAGGAAATCGAAGCTTACATCGGCTAAAACGTTGTGAATATGATAAAAACGAAAATAGTAGTCCGAATAATCGAAATGAGCCATGAATTTGATGAAAATATGGATAAATATCCAACAAAATAAGTAAAAAACAAAAAAAAACATGTAAACTTCTTTTCAGAATTAAGGTCTTCATATTTTGGTGTGTTTTCGTCAATATTTTGCTCATTCTGGTGTTGCCTCAGAATCAAATGAGGGTTCGTGATTGACATAATGGATGCAGTTTTTATTTTTTTATGGAAATCGCTTCAGACAAGGCATGAAGCCACTTGGTGTAAGTAGCTAAAAAAATACTACTTCAAGGTAAAAAATTAGCCAACTATAAGTGTTAGATGGATAGATTCCGGCCCAAAAAACAGCCATTCTTCCCTCTTTGTCAGAAACATCGCTCATGGAATTTGAGGACTAAAGGACAAAATAAGAGAAGCGAGAGTTACGAGGCTGCCAAAAGTAAACCCAAGGTCCACTTTCTACTCTCCATAAATATTTGCTGCAGACTATGACACGTTCAGATCCCTTCAGTTCTATTGTACTTATTTATGCACTAATATTGTTAGCGAAAGTAAGAAACAGCAATCCCCCCCCCCAGAGCTATGAGTAAAAATAGCAACTTGTGTTCAATTAATCATATGCAATTAATCGTTACCAATATATATATAATTCCCACCCCCATACAATAAAGTGGGAAATAATTAAACTCCAATGTACTAGAATACAATATGCTATAAACTATCTAGTGTAATATTTCCAGACTTCGAAGATGAGAAAAATCTCTGATCTGTTATGAAAATGAGATATGCCTAGACTTAAGTAGATTAAAATAAATGCTGGAATGACAAGCAACATAAATGCATACACAATAGCAGCAAAATATCGTTTCTGGGATATTCCGTTTCAAAAGAAGTGTCTTAAGATCAAGCATTAAAAAATACAAAAAAAAAAATGGTTAACTTCTCAGTCGTCACAAATAATAAAAAAAAAGAACTTGAATCTTATTTTTGTATCGGACTTGTTTTATTCTGCTTCTATTATCATTCAGGACAAAAATAAAAAATATCAGTACATTAATTGTCATTTTTGTTCTATAAAAATACAAAGTTACAATCAGAGAGCTTTAGTATGATATATATTTTAATGACCACCACCGCGACTGGTTGGGATTCTCCAGCCTTACTGACGCAGCCGGCAACTCTATGTATAATTTCTCCTTAGCTCATTCCCTCTCTAAGACTGTCGATTTTCCGACCCGCATCCCCGATCGAGTAGACCAACAAGCCTCACTTCTTGACCTTTTCTTGACCTCAATGCTAGGCATATGTGACTAAAGCTCATAGCCCACTCGGGAATGCTGATCACATTGTGTTAATGATACATATCACCCTAAAAAGTCATCCAAAAGCTGATGAACCGTTGCTGAAAACAACGAGATACTACAAGCAGGCTGATTTTGAGTCAATCAGAGATCACATCAGTGACGCCCCATGGAGGGAAACCTCACTCCCTGCCGACCAGTGTGCAAATGAATTAACTGAATGGGTCAAAGCAGGCATTGAAGCCTATATCCCCATGCGAAAATTCTTTAGCAAGCCCCACTCTCCTCAATGGTTCACCTCGGAATGTGCAGCTGCCATTGCTGAGAGGCAACGAGCATTCCGTAAATTCGGCCGCCATAAGTCAGCTACTAATAGACATAAGTTTATAGAGTAAAGAAATAATTGCAAGACCGTGATAGGCGAAGCAAAGAGAAGGTATAATGAGTTAACAAAAAAACGCATTCAGTCACAGAAACTAGGTACTCGTGATTTCTGGAAAATCTATAATAGTGTAGTGAATAATGGTCAATCAACGATTCCCCCCACTATCAAACCACAATGATGTCGTTTGCACGGCCACTGATAAGGCTGAACTACTTGCCCAGCGTATCGCTTCTAACTCCACCTTGGACTCAAAAAAACATCCCTTTCCCAAATTCCCATTGCGGACCGAAGCCACACTTGATAACATGGTCATCACCCCATCCCAGGTCAGAGACATCATAAACAACCTTGACACCTCCAAAGCTTGTGGGCCTGATCTTATACCTGTAATAGTAATAAAGAAATACTCTGCTGAACTGGCCCCTATCCTCTCCAAACTCTACAATAAATGCCTAGCTGGATCTTGCTTCCCCGATAGCTGGAAAATTGCCTCTGTGGTACCAGTCTACAAGAATTCTGGGAATAGAACCGATCCTCAGAACTACCGCCCAATCAGTCTACTGCCGATCTTTGCTAAAATCTTTGAATCCTTAATCAATCTAGCTATAGTACGGCACTTAGTTAATGCTAAACTTCTGACTGCCAGTATGGATTTAGACAAGCACGATCTACTGCAGACATCCTAACGGTCATCTCAGAACGCATGTATCATACACTCGACAAGGCAGGCGAAGCTAGGGCAGTAGCGCTTGATATATCCAAGTCCTTTGACAAGGTATAGCATAAAGGGCTTCTCCTGAAAATACGCTCATACAGTATTACTGGGCAATTACTTAATATAATTAGATCCTTCCTAACCAAAAGAAAAATCCAGGTTGTCCTCGATGGCCGTTCATCTAACCAACATGACATAAATGCTGGATCTATCCTTGGACCTTTGTTGTTCCTGATCTATATAAACGATTTCCCTGATGACAGAGTCTGAGATTGGTTTATTTGCTGACGACACCACGCTTTACTCTCGCCATGTTGGCAAAACAGACACGATCATATCCGAGGCAATAGCTGAATCCTTAGAAAATGACCTCCAGGCTGTAGTGGATTGGGATGATAAATGGTTGGTAACTTTTAATGCCGCAAAGACAAAGCTCCTTTCCTTCAATAACTACAAGAAACCTTTCACACCACCGATTGTCATGGCAAATAACACCCTACCTGAGAGTTCATCATTCAAACTCCTCGGCCTAACCTTCACAGATAACATGAATTGGAACAAATACATTGAAGACATTGTCAAGGCTGCCGCAAAGAAGGTTGGCTCCCTCTACCGTGCTAGTAAACTCCTCACACCTGACATTATCCTGTATCTCTACAAAACCACCATCCGTCCATGCATGGAGTATTGTTGCCACATCTGGGCTGAGGCATCATCTACTAGTCTCTCCCTCCTTGACAAGGTCCAAAAAAGAGTCACCAACCTAATAGGTCCCTCACTGTCAACCAAGCTCCAGTCCCTGTCCCATCGCCGCAATGTAGCATCCTTGTGCTTATTTTACAAATACTTCAATAGATTATGCTCCGATGAATTGGCTACTCTGGTGCCCTCTCGACGTAAATTCACTAGACCAACTCAACAATCAACTAAATCCCATCCATTCACTGTGGAGGTCCCCAGATGCCAGAGAGCTTTCTACTCCAATAGCTTCTTTCCTCGTGCTGCTGGCCTCTGGAACTCCCTCCCTGCCCCCTGTTTCCCCGACAGTACTGACATGCAGAAAGTTAAAATTAATGTAAACAGACATCTCGCTGTGCAGATCCCAGTTTAGGTTGACTCCCCAACCTTCTCCCCTTTTCTTTCTTCTCAGTAGCCCCTTACGTCTACAGTGGCGGCCTGCCTTGTTTGGGGTGAACTACGTTAAAATAATATATATATATATATACGTAATATGAGACTAAAAGTATACTTTTAGAGAATTACACCTCTAGTGAAATGATTTAAGCTCAATATACAAGATAGCACAATTATAAAGATAAATGAAGGAAGAGAGATAAAGATGTGCGGATGACAAATTTATTTCATCTTCAGTTGAACTTAACATCATTCTATTGGATTTACTACATTTTGAACATTTGTAACTCAGTCTCCACAAAATCTCTTTTTCCATGTTTAAATCTTTTGTCACCGGACACTTTGTCAACGGACATTCACCAACTGGACAGACTCCATATTTTGATAACCTTTTTATGCACACACTCTTACTTTCTATTACTTTATATTGTTTCTTAAAATTTTTTTCAAATTTTGAATTTTTGGCTATTCCCTTGCCAACTTATCAGAGGAATTACATAGATGGATAAGATTTCAATCTTTGAATAGCCTTGGCTTAAGGAAAGAAAAATAAACATGTTTTTATCGAGTACACCTTGCATTGAACAATCGAAGATGAAATAGATTTGTCATCCGCACATCTTTATCTCTCTTCCTTCATTTATCTTTATATATATATATATATATATATATATATATACAGGGTGTCTCAAAAAAATGTACTCACTCGTAGAATGACGAGAAAACTTTGCTTCATCGCTCCACACAATTTTGTGTGCAAACTCGACATCTTCTGCACATTTTGCCATTCTAAGAGTGAGTACATTGGCAAAATGTGCAGAAGATGTCGAGTTTGCACACAAAATTGTGTGGAGCGATGAAGCAAAGTGTTCTCGTCATTCTACGAGTGAGTACATTTTTTTGAGACACCCTGTATATATATATATATATATATATATCAATAGATATGAGAAACATGTAGAATCAGCATCTAATACTTTGTCATTTCTATCTGATTCAAACAACAGACGTCATTTCATGAGCAAATAAGAAAACCACATTTGCTGAATTGGGTAAACTTTAGAGTAGCAGCAGCAGCAGCAGTGAATGGTCGTAAAATGAAAACAATACTTTTTATTTTTATTCGTTTTTTATGGATAATGAATCCTTTTTCTTTTAATAATCACAGCAAGATAATATTTACATTACAAAATAGACAATATTTGGATTAACACTCCTCATATTTATTACGAGAAAGTTAAGCTGAGGCATGTGCAGAGTTGTTAGGTCTATTTGTTTTATTGATTTAACTGTTTCCGCCAATGCATTGCATTCACAGAACAAGAAAACAAGAAACCAGACATGATATAGACAGACACACACGCACACATTATATATATATATATATATATATATATATATATATGAAACAATAAAGATAAATATTTTATCTTAGATTGTATTGTGATAAGAGGATGCTCGATATAAAAGATAGAGCATTAGTATAAGAATAAAGAAATGATGAAAATAAAAATTACCATATTTATTAATTCATCAAATATTCAAGCAAGAAATATAAAAAAGTTTTTTTCATTAATCCATGGATTTTCAAAGATAAGCTCTTTTCATCAGAGGAGAAAAATCAGTAAAATAATGTATTACTGGTAGCATAAATTTATAGAAGCAAAAAACTACCCACCATCTGGCAGTTATTAATCTAGCTCTAAGTATTCTTTTGAAATGTATAACTTACATTACATATCTTTAATATAAATCGATTGTAATTTTTAAAACTAATAGTTTCATTTAAATTATCTCCCTTGAAAATTAATGAACATAATATTTTAAGAAAGGCTTTGGTAATTTATCCTTTTCTTTATTAAATCACTTTAATTACTGCTAACATTGACAAAACTATTGCATATGTATATGAAAATAAAATTACAAATGAATAACACCAAACATTAATTTATTATAAACCGTTTAAAAATTAGTTATGCAAATTAGGCATACAAATAGCTGTGTTTGGGTCTTTTCTCATGTATATATATATATATATTAGTATTTTAAAAGACTATGTTGTATTATTGATTTAAATACCAGTAAGACATTTTGATGGTAATATAGGCGTGATAAATGAAAAAAACTCCACATTTATATATATATATATATATATATATATATATATATGCTTGTTGGACAATATTGGCTGCTTTTTCGACTCATTTTTTTTCATTGGTTTAGGTTGCTATTTTTTGCAGTATTTTATACACAATTTTACATGCTTAATAATTGATATGTACCCGTTACTAAATTTAAAATGTCTTTTAGAATACATTTTTTTAAGATATAAGCTCTTAATAACAAAGATTAAAAAAGAAGTTTCCACAAATAATCAGATAGTATGAAAATGGTTTCAGAAATTATAAATAAATGAATAAATGTTGGTTTCTGAAAGCAGTTATTATTTTCTGAACTAAAATAATATGCATCTTTGGCAAAAAAAAAAAAACAATCAAAAAAAAATTCTTTCCATTTGTCTGCGGAAATAATTTATCTTTAGATCTTTAATCCTGTCCACTTAAAACTACATACAATTCAACAATAACTGATTTTTTTTGTTTTTTTAATTCTGTGCTCTTCAATGCCATTCGTGTTTCTCGTCTTTTTCTTAACCACAAACAGTAACTCTTTAAATATGCAAGCATCATTTATATATCTTCTCATAATAATACATACTGTATCTTTGTTTCATTATCTATATGAAGAAATAGCTATTCCTTGGCGTTTAATATTAAGGAAGGTAATTTAGTATATATTCAAGTGAAGGCAACTATCATGAGTAGCTGACTGAAGTATTAGTATTTTTGTAATGTAAACTGTTTTTTTGCTAGTGAATTTCACATAGATCATGGGTAAGTTGGGGACCAAAATTTGTAAAGGAAACAGGAGTCTCACAATGTTTACAAAACTATGTTCCATCTGTAAACATATTACCATGGGACTCCTTCCCTGCAGGGTGCAACATGATCGTCTTCAAATCCAATGTCAACAAATACTTATAATAAACCGTCCTTATAAGTAACCAAATTTTGTTCATTTCCTTCAACATTTTCAATCCTCTCATAATATTCTTCATTCAATTAAACAATCTAGCCCTACATTTTAACATTATTCTTGACTTGATAAATGGTGATACATAAGTAAATATATATATATGTATTATATAAATAAATCTCTATATATAAAACTCAATGGCTGTGTGTGTGTGCCTATAGAAAAAAAGGTTAGAGAATCTTGATAAAATCTAAAAGTGTATTATTATGTAATATTAACTGAGGAAGATAATGACAGTATTCCCAAATCTTTAAAATGCACCCCTAAGGGGGCTATCGGGCAGATTTCGTTATGTAATAATTTGAAAATGCTGAGTCATTACTTCCGGAAATAACTTTTTTTTATTTAACGTTTCTTAACATCATTTCTTTTCAAATGGAGTGGGGCCTAAGAAACTCAGAAAGAGTGATTTAGTAGTGCTCTGGAGGCATCTTTAATTTTATTTGGCTGGTTTTAATAGCACTTTGTAGGCCCCCAAAAAACGGGAGCAATAAATGTAAATAGCATATAGTAATCCAAAAGTGCCCAACATCCTAGATAGAGCAGTTGTATTCAAACACAGTGTTGCCCAGGAGAAACAACTTCTGTCTTTTGTTAACTCAGTGTTGTCCGGGAGTTAAGTGGTATAAATCTATCCTAGATAGAGCAGGGTGGTTTTAGTAGTGCTCTGGAGGCATCCTTAATTTTATTTAAATGGTTTCAGTAGCGCTCTGAACGGGAACAATAGGTGATTTAGTGATCAAAAGTGCTCAACATCCTAGATAAGGCAAGTGTGTTTAAACACAGCATTGCCAGAGAGAAACAACTTCTGTCTTTTCTTAACTCAGTGTTGCCCGGGATATTTTTAAGTGGTATAAATTAATCCAAAGTGCTCAATATCCAAGATAGAGCAGATGTGTTTACTTACTGTTGCCCAGGAGTCATCAATATCCTGGATAGAGCAGGAAGTAAGCCAAAAGTGCTCATAACAGTGCTCAATATCCTAAATCTACATGTGTGTTTAAAAGCAGTGTTGCCTGGGATAAATAATTTCTGTCTTTTTTTATAATGTTGCATACCCTGGGAGCCATAACCCAAAGTGCTTAATATCTTTTATCTTTATATTATTGTGAAATTAGTAATTTACTCAGCATTATCCGGGATCCAAAATTTTAATATTACAGTATTACTTTTGTTAAGGGATATGTAGTAAATCTCTTCGGACTATTGAATTCATCAACATCACATATCTTCTTTATATGTTGAAATGGATGGGGGGGGGGAGAGAAATTAGGAATTGACCATCACCATTTGTTATTCTCGGCATTGATTTACTTTCTTCTAATTTTTTATGGCTCCGAGCAACGTCGGGTAGCCCTGCTAGTAAATAAATAAAAATGGGAAGTTTGTCAATTTGTTTGTTCTCTATAGCAATGAATACTGCTGCATCAAATAATGTTCAATGCAGTAAATAAGGTGCCATTTTTCAGGAGGAATCTAATAGTGTGCATAAAACTTTCAAAATTATAAACGGGTTCCCCCCAGAGGGGCCAGGAGACCCACACTGAAAATAGTTTTACCTCTGATTTTAATGTGATTTAAACTGAGATTATGTTGATTCTAAAAATGTGAACAACGGGGACTTCAAACCACAAAATTAGAACTCTTGCATGTTTTTATTTTCACTATTTGCCTTATCTTGCACTAAAATATTTCAGCGTCTGAACTCTTGCACTGAAAAAAACGTCAAAAAGTGTTCCAATAATATGAAACATCTATTATATAAATGCTCAAATGTTTCATTTTTTACACATTTTAAAAATTAATATATTTTAAAATCTATAAAAGTGGCAACAATTGAACATTTTTTATGAATTTCAGAATTGTAGATTGTTTTGAGGAATGTAATTTATTATGTAGTTGGTGTAGTTGAATAACCAGAATCAGGAGACCTGTACAAATTTAAGCTAAATTTTTCAGCCTATTTTACATCTGGTCGATGCCGGATCCTCCATCTGCAGGCTTAAATGGAAAACAGAGCACAAAATAAGAGATTGAGATGCAGTCCAAAGGAAGAAGAAGACCAAAAAACTACTCACCTTGATACCTGCCAAAACAACGTTTTTGGCTGAAAAAAAAAAAAATAATAAAAATAAATATGTATGGAATCATTAAATCTTCAGTCACTACTTAAGTTTCATCTTCAACAAATTGTGAGTCGCTGTGAGAAATGCAAAGACATTGGCATATTATATCTGTTTCAGTCTGGTACCACATTTGCTAGTAGATATTTATTCAAGTTTCAACACTTAATACATATTTTTTTCTCCCTTCTGGTTACATTGCAATTGTCAGTTTTTCTTCCTGGCACAATCTGCAAAATTTTGAAAAATTTTGAAAAAAATAAAGCTGGCGGGACCGAAACAGATTTTCACTTTTGAAATTCATCAAACAAATTCCCTTGTCCATTCCGACATGAACAGATGATCTATTAAAAGTGAAGATGTATTTTGAAAAATTGCATTTTTCTTACTCCAACACGGTTTTAAGCATTGCATACGTTTTTTTCTTCTTTTCTCTCTCTATATATAAGCGTGCATAACATATTTGAGGACAGATTTATATATAGACAAAAAGCACTTAGAAACAGATAATAATGTCTTTTTACTGAGAAATGTATGACGATTAGAATAAATATATTGTTTAGTAATTGCATTTATTAAAAGTCTTCTTTTGCTTCAATAATGGCTTTTATGTGAGGTTTGAATCGCCTACATGTTATGATCAGGTGGTTCTTGTTCATATTGTACATAACTATGAACACTTTCAGGGATTATCTAGCGTCATGAGGATGCTCATTAACCACATGTTTACATGGGATAGTAGTCCAATAGATTGATTTTATGTGAGGTTTGAATCGCCTACATGCTATGATCAGGTGGTTCTTGTTCATATTGTACATAACTAACTATGAACACTTTCAGGGATTATCTAGCGTCATGAGGATGCTCATTAACCACATGTTTACATGGGATAGTAGTCCAATAGATTGATTTTATGTGAGGTTTGAATCGCCTACATGTTATGATCAAGTGGTTCTTGTTCATATTGTACATAACTAACTATGAACACTTTCAGGGATTATCTAGCGTCATGAGGATGCTCATTAACCACATGTTTACATGGGATAGTAGTCCAATAGATTGAGATCTGGGGAGCGAGGAGGCCATATCTGAATAGATCAAACTGACATATTTCTCTGCTCTGCTGGGTTTTAAAATTTGTTTATATCTATTTATTAATTCTGATTAAGCGATTTTCTTTTCCGTTTTCTGACAAATTTATCTTTAGCAATCATGGATCTTCTGGGAATACCACCAATGGTGTGCTATACTTGCTGAATAAATTCAGGTGTTCTAATGCTATCAGTGTGTCTTAGAATGCCTCTTATATTTTGATAATAGTGATACCTTTCCATCTTTGTAAACGAACGATCAAGCAACTTTCAAAAATGGTCCTATTTCTAAATTATTATATTCGATCTTTATAGTCACAATAATTGTGTGACGCTTCATTTGTTTGTGTTATTATTAAGGCTGCCATTTATAATTCTGGAAAAAAAAATGAAGTCAAATAACATTGCTGCAATAGTAAAAGTAAAAATAAAATGTCCTCATATGATTTTGAAGAGAGAGAAAAACATCGAGAGATAGAGAGCCCGAATGAAAGATAGGTGGGTGGTGAGAGATAGGTGGGATAAAACAACAATTACGATGTATAATACCTAACTTTACCCAAAAAACTTTTATAATATTCTGGACAGGATAAAGGCGTTGTCATTAGGAACATAGAAGTATGAGTTCTTTTTTCCAAAATGGTAAATGGAACTTGTCCGGCCGAAAACAATTTTAAGGTGGAGCTTCATAATGTGAAACTTGTGATATATTAATAAGATCAAAAGAATATAAGTAAAACGTTAATGATATAATTTATCCGGTCCTAAATCATTCAAGGGAAGATTTGCCATGTAATTCACAAAATTTAATTTACTTGCTGTCATGTAGAAATTGTAATTTACAATACATAGGTGAACCAGTGCTTCATTTGAATAGGTGAATGAATTTAAATAGGATTAGTAAAGAAGGCTGTATGCATGTTATTAAACATTTTAAAGAAACATGGAGTAAATCGTAGTTTTCAATACAAATTAGGCCAGAAAAAATATTTAAAATACGTGATGGGTTGGGACCCTAATCCCTTTGCACACATTTAGCCCACCAATCTCCGCCGTCGCGTTCCGCATTATCTCTTTTTTCGCACCCTCTCAACAACAACTGCAATCCGAGCAGTTTGGGGCCTGCCAGAACGCTGGTCACTCTCAGCTGATGTGTGGGCATTTTTGAATCGGTTGAACCACTCCTTAATTTGTGTTACACCCATCGCATCTTCTCCAAACACCTGCTTAATCTAACGCGATGGCAGAGATTAACACCATCTCAAAAGAAGACTTTCAGAGGTATGGATGGATCGGTGGGCTAAGTGTGTGCTAACACAAGAGGCCTACTTTGGGTATCAACACATCCATCCTGATATAATAACGAGTAATTAAAGATTTCGTCAAGGAGAGATAACTGAGTCAAGTTAATTACGGTTAAATTCTACTTATGAGATAATTGTATTATTATATTTAACTGTTTTTAAATTAAACGATGCATTTTTTAATGCTACCTAAATTTACAATGTGTCAGAAATTAGGAGCAAATTTCGATAAAACTAAAACTATAAAAAATATTAAATCAAAGAATCTCCTCACGACGATTTATAAAGAACGTAAGCAGATGAAGATATGAAGGTGATTATTGAAAAATGCCTCATGTTTAAATAGTTCTTAACCAGAATAAATGTTATTTGAAGAAACTGAAGCGAAATACATTCTTGTATTCAAAAAAAAAAAATATGGTGCAAGGGAAAAAGAAAAATGGGCTAGTCAGAATCAAATAGTGATTTATCAGATTAATTGCTATCAATGACAAACTTCGAAAATCTGACAAGATAAATGTGGCAACTGAGGTATAGATAGTTATAAGAATTCATGTGGCGGCATGCATCACATGTGAGCAACTTCAGTGTGATTATATCCTGAGCACAACCTCCAATTTTTAAATTCAAATCTATCAGATTTACATTGAATTTGATCCATTATTTCTTTTTTATTTTAATCTTCGTAAGTGGGCATAAAAGTGGTGCAAAACTGTTCTGTCCAGAGAATTAATTTTACCCGTTCTGGGATGGGTATTCTTCTAGTAATATATATATATATATATATATATATATATATATATATATATATATGCGCTTTTTGTAATAATATTTTTCAAATATTTGAACTTTGTCTTTTCGAAAGCCAACTTATCTATCCGTGTTTCTCCTCTGATGATAAGATCTCGATCTTTGAAAAGCCTTGGCTTAAGGAAAGAATAATAAACACTAGTTTATTACTGAATACACCTTGCATTGAACAATTGAAATAACTTTGGACAATTGTCGCTTGTTTATCACTCTTTTTTCTTCTCTCTCTCTCTCTCATATATATATATATATATATATATATATATATGAAACAATTATTATTCTATTTTTTTTTCTTCATTTTACTTCAGTGTAAAGTCTCACAAATCAAGGGGCTCCTTCCTGGGGCTAACACTTGATCTATATATGAGATACATAGATATTCAAGTGTTCAACTAAAGTTATCCTTTACCTCTCAAACGTTGAGTTAGTAAAGAAAAATTATATGTGTGTGTGTGTAAACATGATTTTGTTTAATTGTTTATACATTTAACAAAGCAAGTCAATATAATAATTGTATATTTATCTTCTGTAATAAAATACTAGTCTAAATATTGTGTTCTGGTCAAAGAACAAAAATCAAAGAAAATAGAGTAAAGTCTAAAGAAATAAAACATACATAAAAAAATATCAAAGCTGTTTCTCATAAAATTCAATTCTGTACCAACAACCACGCCCAATTTTTTCTTTGTAAATTGACTAAAGATAAGACTAGAACAAACTATACATCTGCATTCAATTGCGATTCTTTTTTAAAAGGAAATATAGATAAGGCTCATATAAGCTATTGATAAAAAGATTATATAATCACATACAAATTAAATCAAGCAGTGAAATTAGACGATATTTCCATGGATTTCAAATTAAGACAATTGCAATCATTTTCTGAATGGAAAATAACACTTAAACATGTTTAATACAAAGAAGGAGCATGATCTAAAGTGAAGGAACATGATTGTAATGATTTACAGAAATAATCAAGAATGATTCAAGCATTCCTTTACATTGAACAAACTGATAGTGAACTAATGAATTCAATTCTAGTAGACATTTCACTGTTTGAAAAAAATAAATAACAGTATTTTTTAGTAGTATAACAAGTAACAAAAATGAAGTTATGACATAACTAAATCTTAACACTTAAGCATTCCTTCCAAATGTTTCAATCGAAATTCAGCTATTTCAAAACATTTTTCTTTCAATAGTAACATTTCTAAAGGTAATCAAAACATTTTTTTACATAAATTCTGTTAAATTTTCATTTGATAGTTACTAAAAATGCCTCCACAATTTTTCTTTTTTACCATTATTTCTGAATTGATTTAATTCTATCTGAAAAGGCTTTATGCTATTGACATTCTTAATCTCATCTGGCAGCTTGTTACAAAAATATATTACTCTATTAGTAAAATAAAATCAATTGGTTAATAGATTTAGTTTTTGAAATCTGCCATGAAAATAACCTGAGATGAAGGAGATATATTTTTTAAATCTCCACCATTATTAAAAATGTCATTGATTATTTTGAAAGTTTTAATTAAATCACCTCATTCTTCTCTCTAGTAAGTAAACCCAATTTTTTCATTTTCTCTGTAGCTGTAATATTCTACTTTTTTGTCACTTTTTTCTGCAAGCCTTCCAATCTCAATCTTAAATTCCAATTTCCATGTCTAGAAACTGGAGACTAGGCCTATATAAGGCTTTAAAAAAGCGTTAGGCTCCCTTTGAAATGATTTTTCTACCCATTCATTTGTAGTCGATATAGATAAAATAGGATTGTTTGCATCAAAAGCAATTCCCACATCACATTCTTTACTTTTTTGATTCTCTGTTGTTTAATACATCTGCAATTTTGGAGGGAAGTAAATAATTCAGAAAAGTGATTAAATGATGTTTGTGCAATTTAACATCAACATATTTAGTTCAGATAAAAATATGAAATTAAAAAAAGAAAAGGATTTTTTTTTTGTAAAAGAAGCCGGATTATGGCTAAGGAAACAAAGAAACTTGTTTATTTTGTAGAAGAGAAATCTTGCCAGCTTCATCAAAACGTGTGTGTATGTATGTATATATATATATATATATATAGGCCAAAGAGGAGTGCTATGTTTGCATTACAGACATGACATCATAAGCAGATGAATGGGATGCTGACTCTAAGATACAGACAGCAGACGATTGCGAAGACACAAGCTGATACATAGAAAAGGGAATCATCGAGGTGAAATCTGAATAGAATATAAAAAAAACGGGGGAGGAAAAGAAAATCGCTTGCATCTGTTAAAAATACTCCTCTTTTCAGGTGATGCATGAAAAAGAGACCCTTTAAAAAAAAAAAAAAAAGAATTGAAGGTGAGGCTGACATTTTGTTTGGAACATGCACAGCCTGTGATTAAGGTGAGAGGGAAAGTATGAGAGGAGGCAGGGGATGTCTGCTAATGTAAATATGTTCAGGTGAGTGTTATCACAGTCAGTCAATCGCTGTCTCAGACTCAGACGCTTTGTATCTAAGACTAAGAAAATTATTTTCTCGGTTGTAGACTTGTTGCCAGACGTTATCGTAGAATATGTAAACACGAATAGTGTGTACTTAAAAGAAACACCGAATAAAACGGTGCAAAAAATACAACAGATTGTACAAATTTTCAGAAGTAGAAAAGAATACGATTGGTAGATTTCAAAAGTGAAGTTTTATCAACACTTTTCAAGGTCACATGCCTAAAAAGATTATTTTTGTTACTTTTTTCTTTAACCAGTTTAAATATTTGTTAACTTATGCACAATTTACAATGAGACAATTAGAAATAGCATTCCTGGCGGTCTATCATGCTTCAGTTAGAAATAGCATTTTCGTCCATTTATCTATTTGTAGCAGTTACATGACGAAAGATCTATTTTCTCTTATATGTACACGCAATCCTTTGCGTAATAAGTTGTGATTTGGTTGGCAAAATCAGGCACCTCCAAACTCACGCATTGATACACAGGCGATTGGCACATCACTGCACATGTACACTCGTAACCTGCTGATTTCCGCCCAAAGCTGAATGCGTGCCAAATACAACAGTGAGTTAAGACTTCAACGTAACAAACGTGGAATTTAGTCTCGCCTCTCATCATGATAATGATGAGGCGGGAATTAACTCAAGACCAACTGAAATTATATTACTTTTCTACTATGATGTCTGCTAACCTAGCAACTCAACTTACTTGTTTACATTCTGTAGTTTTGTTCCAGTTAAATAAGACATATTTATATCATTGTAGAGAATATGTTGGTGTTTTCCTTCAAACTCTGGTGACTCTTTTCTCATTCAAGTCAGATACGTATAGACAAGGCCGACTCAGCAAAATGGCTCCCTCTTGTCTCGACTCTCAACAAACACCACTCTACAGATTGAATGAACACATCTTAATAACTTATATTTTTTATTAGCTGGTTGCAGCAATAGTATAAGTATTGTCTTTAATTAAATGGTGAGAAAGATTTTACAAGATCATTGTTTATATTTGGTAAATAAAAAAATTATTTGAGTTCAAAAGAATTTGATGAAATTTTTCATAATTTTAAATTCAGCCTGCAATGACCATGGAAATTTGACAGTTAATTAAAGAAATGAGATTTTAATTTTAACATTTTATCCATTTATTATATATTTTTATGACTTTTTTTTTTCAATATAACAAAATAATTTCTCACACCCGTATATACCAACATGTGAATTATTCTCTCTTTCCTTCTACATTTAATCATATTGGCTTCATGAAGCCTTGAAAAATCTTGAATCATGAGAAAGAACTTGCCTCATTGTTGTTTGGTTGAGAGTATAATATAACAGTTTGTTTGTTGGGTTTTAACGACCTTTCAACCCTTATAAGGTCATCTCAGGTCAACATATATATAATATAACAGAGACGATATAAAGCAATGATGATATAAAGCAAGGTCCTCATTGATTGGATTAGAAGTATACATAGTAATTGGTCAGCAAGGAACTTTAACCATTAGTTGAGAGAGGCTGAGTTAAAAATTAGAAATTTTGTAACACTAACTTAGAAATTATTTTTACTCCAAATGAAAATAAAATCAATTGCAGTTAATTAATTTTTCTTGTTCAAAAAAGTTAGAGCAAAGCATTGAATGCAAGACGATCCATAATACATGCCTGGCAAACAGGCGACTGGGTTCCACAACTGGAGGCGGACATGTGAAGACCAAAATTACTACTAAATAATAATTACCGAGAAAAGTTTTAGTAGGAAATTTCTTAGTAATGTCCAATAATTAGCAACTATACATATTATTAGGAAGCAACTCACAATAATTGATTTATTCCATCAAAACAAATGTAAAAAGTACAAATATATAAAAGAACTAAATTCACAAAAAAATCACTTAGACACATGATTTTTGATATTTCAAAAATCATGTGTAAATTTGTTTACATTGACTACTTTATTACAAAAAATATAATGACATAATACAATCAGAAAGCAAATTCAAATACTTTATGAACAAAATAATGTTTGAAGAAACAATTTTGACAAGTTTTACAAAATTTGCTGTTTGTTACTGTTGTGAAGTTGTTCCACAGTAAATAATAAATAAAGGAAGTTAAGTCGAGGGTTGGTTTAACAAGTGTATTAACAAAGTAAGAAACTGACTAGCTGTTGGCTAGACAGTTACAAGACTGTGCTTTGTCTTCAGTGTCTCTGGTGACTCGCACTATTTATAGTGACAACCGGTGTAGTTTCTCCTGTGTAAGAACGGCCGGTGTAACAGTTACATATACAATTTGTTTTTACAGAAGATGAAGAAAATACTTATTTCTTCATGATACAGTCTTAATAATAAAATCAAATTACTTTAGCAAGAACATAAAACCAATAAAATATATGTAAAAAGAGGGGAAATTTAAAACATGATAACAGCTTGGGAAATTATGCATTAAAACAAAAAATGAGATTCTACCTTTGTAGGCGATTACGTGTGAAGACGCTGAAAAACTTGGTAGAAAGAATAAAAAAACAATTACTCTAGAATTTAAAGTGAGGGATCAGTTTCACATATAAATTTAACGTAAAATGATCCCCATTTACGGTCCACTTTAGCGTTTTATGGCAATTAACTAATTTACTAGTTTTAAAAAATCAAATTGTTCGATTGCCAAAGACGAAATCCAAAAGTAATTGAAAAATATCTGATCTGGAAAAAATCAAGACTTTACCCTTTAAAATGAATTGTTCTAAAATCAAATATAACATCATAAATAGAATTCTGTCATGATAAAAAAAATATCAGACTGGGATTGAAGTGTAGTATCTGTTCTGTCGTCAGTCAAAATACAAGTGATCAAAAAGTATCCAGACTAAAGTAATTCTAATATTAATTAAACATTCATGAAAGCAGAAAGATCTCTAACCAAAAGAGGAGATTAAGTGAAACTGTGGATCTAATCTACTTTAGATTCACGAAACAACGAAATTTACAAGAAGAAATAAACTATAGTAGAAATAGGCACAAGCGATAACCCATATAGTCAAGTGATTAAATAAAGAACTTTAACATTATCAACTTTCGGTACATGGTTGGCCTAATGGAATCGTAAAAAATCTTATCAGATCTATTGTGGTCAATTACACACTAACACTGTTGAGAAATCTACATACGGCTATAGAGAAAACAGCAACTTGTATTCAATTAATCATATACACTGAATCATTTACAATAGGTTTTGTGTATTGGCCCAAAAAGATTGATATGCCATAAAACAGAGAAGCTAAACCATTATTAACTGAGAAAATAAAGAGTTTGCAAATTTTGAAAGCATCTAATTTCCGTGGACTGTTTTTAAATGGAAAACTTTACAAACTTGAATAAACTCTTTATTTTGTTCATATAATTACGATAATGTGTTGTTAGTGAAGTGATTTGGATTTCTTCCCAGACATGTACTCATCGAAAACGTAACACGGTAGGTGGAAAAACTGTAATAACATGTCCACGTTGCCCGAGAAAATTTCAGCACGCAACTTAGGTTAAATAACATAACATGGAAAAGACAGATCCATTGGAAAGCAGGAACTTTGGCCAGGGCCTGTCCGAGACACTTGAGGAAGGGAACATACTGGATTAGACGGACAATAGCCGTACAAATTCTTTGAAAAAACCCTCTCCCCTCCCTGCTGTTTTCACTTTGTAACATAAGGTCATGGAAAAATTCAGTGATTCTTAGAACAAAACCTCCTGAATTCTTCACAGAAATTGGACAAAAATGTATCTGTAGACTCGGCTGCATACTTTGAAAGGTTTCACCATTAAGCACACTATGACATGACTCCTCATAGGGTTAACTGTAGTCTGCTCAGAAAAAAAGTAGGCAACAATTAGGTGATGTCCAAAACAAATACTTTGCAAATAAAATAATGGAATATAGTTAAGATATCACACAATGTAATTTTCATGAAAGCCCACTCGTTCCAATTGTGTGTGAAATCTGACACCCTGCAAACTCCATTTAATATAATTATGTGCAGCATGCACATGGAAAACAAACTGTGCTGCAAAGTCTGCAGGAGGGAGATAAT
The DNA here is from genome assembly GCA_963556195.1 of Sepiola atlantica. NCBI lineage: Eukaryota > Metazoa > Mollusca > Cephalopoda > Sepiida > Sepiolidae > Sepiola > Sepiola atlantica. The sequence goes on along the minus strand of OY744520.1, from coordinate 166,281,601 downwards.
GTAGACTACGTACATCAACAACAGCAGATCGAAATCTGACCCCAGAGTTTTCTGGTCAATGATAAAGATTGCATCAAACCATGGTCTTCAGGCACAATATAAATGTTATCTATCTTCTATATATTAATATGCGTAACCATCTATGCATTAATACTTAGCTATCTTTTGTCTTCAAATTCATTGTCACTCTTGGTGTCCAACAGTAGTCACCCTACCTGTCAGTCCCCACACAGATATCTACATAAATGCAGACTGAACTAGGATAAAATGTGACAAAATGGATGTGTACACATGTCGTAGGAAAATATTAATTTGTTATATTTAATTTAAAGTAATATAAACAATATAATCTAACATATAAAGTTATCTTATCGGATTTTCAAAATCAGACCCAATTAGAAATCTGTTTGAAATATTGATACGTGATTCAGACTAACCTGATTTTTGTTTTTTTTCTTCTATGTTATTAGCATAAATATATTTTATTTTGCTCCATTTTTTTTGTTTTTCAGAAAATACTTATTCCGGCTAACAAAATTATTAGAGTGGAGCCATTTTCCATTATTCACTGAAACAGATTAAAAGGGAAGTTATACTGAGTTCTCTGCCTTGAGTTAATCAATAATAAATATATTAATTAAATTATGCGACTTCCAAGCCTTATCTGTGAATGTGTGTGCACGTGTTTCTTGCCTCCACATGAATTACACATTATTTGTTCTTTATTATTTTTTAATTAGCATCAAGTACTAAAACAAATTTTTAAAAAATTCCTATTTCACAAAGAAAAGTCACCAAAATATTCGTTTTCTTTGTAAACAAAACAGTCATTTCTTTCTTTTACTCCCAGGTATCGCTGGTAAAGTAGATAAAATGATAGGATGAAACCAATTTTTCTTTAATTAACCATGGGCCCTTCTAATGAATAGTATGATAACTAGTATACATATATATATATATATATATTATAAATATATATATTATATATATATAAATAATTACTATTATATATAATTGGTGACTTACCTACTTCAATACCAAGACCACCAAGTCCATACAATAACACAGAGGATTGGGCCATTCTTTTCATTGCACTGTCACCCAATACATAACGTTGACGGCTGAAACAAAAACATTAAAAAATCAGTGAAGTTCAATGCCTAATAAAATATGAGAATAAACAATTTAGAACAGAAGAGTAAAATTTACTTTAATAAGAAAAAGAAAAAGAAAAAAGAAAAAGAAAAAGAAAAAGAAAAAAGAAAAATAATAAGAAAAATAATAAGAAAAATAATAAGAAAAATAATAAGAAAAAGAAAAAGAAAAAGAAAAAGAAAAAGAAAAAGAAAAAGAAAAAGAAAAAGAAAAAGAATAAAAAGAATAAGAAAAATAATAAGAAAAAGAATAAGAAAAATAATAAGAAAAAGAATAAGAAAAAGAAAAAGAAAAAGAATAAGAAAAAGAAAAAGAAAAAGAAAAAGAAGAAAAAGAATAAGAAAAAGAATAAGAAAAAGAAAAAGAATAAGAAAAAGAATAAGAAAAAGAATAAGAAAAAGAATAATAATAAGAAGAAGAAAAAGAAAAAGAAAAAGAAAAAGAATAAGAATAAGAAAAAGAATAAGAAAAAGAATAAGAAAAAGAATAAGAAAAAGAATAAGAAAAAGAATAAGAAAAATAATAAGAAAAAGAATAATAATAATAAGAAGAAAAAGAAAAAGAAAAAGAATAAGAATAAGAAAAAGAATAAGAAAAAGAATAAGAAAAAGAATAAGAATAAGAATAAGAAAAAGAATAAGAAAAAGAATAAGAATAAGAAAAAGAATAAGAATAATAATAAGATACAGTAGTCCGTTTGTAAGTTTGTTAAGAATGGGTATGATTTTGTCTCAAACAGTGGCAGAGATAGTTGCATCTTTTTTCTGTTTATACCAGTTCTTAAACAATCTTAAAGCTTATTTTATTCAAGCTGTTTGAAAGCCAGGATTACAAATATTAATTTTCAAAGCAAGCAGGGCTATGTAGTCAGTCGACCAAATGTTACCCTCTGACAATCCATGATCTATAGAATCTTCTCTTTTGACTAGTAATGATTTATATATCTATATAAATATTATTAGTCATAGTATTTTGATTTTACACAGACATGTTTTTCAAAAGTCTGTGAATTCAACATGTTTTTGTTTTTTTAGTCAGAGTCAGGCAATTTTTACCAACTCAGATTGCTAAAGCAATGAATTTATCCAACTCCAAAAATCTGAAGAAAAACTTTAAAAATATGTTTAATACGATTGTTTCAACCTATGCATAGCCATGTGCTCTTTGAAGTTAAGCTTAACTTCATATAAAAACAGAATAACTTCCCTTTATTTGTAAAGAAAAAAAAATTATTATATCATGAAACCAAAAAGTTTTATTTTTGAGTTTCAAAGAATTAAATGTCACTTCATTTATTCATAGAACTAATCAGCACATATATCACTTTGAAATTCCTGATTTGAAAAACAAACAAAAAAAAACTCTAAAAAAAAACAAAAAGAATATTTTTATGTGTGGCCTTTTTTTTTATCAATGTTTGTAGAAGACTATCAGCTCTCAAGTCTCTAATGATAATTATAGGTAAGATACAAGTGCAGATAATTATTTTGAATGTTTTAAGACTGAATACTGTTTGAGGAGAGTCTGCTGCAATAATTTAAAAAGTCAGCAAGCAGAATTTAAATTTAAATTAAGTATTTAAAAAAAAAACACAAGACCATAATATTCAGTATCAGTGAATGGTGTTATTAACTTATCAAAAAGCAGCATTTGTTTGTTATATAAAGAGAAATATTAATGCTGTTACACATCAAGAAGGTATGTATTAAACACGATTTTTATAGCCGAAAATGACGTGTGGCGTGATGACCTGTGTGATATTTTACGAAGCTGTGCTTTGGTTATTGTTCCCCTATTGTTGTTAGCTTTTGATAGGGGTAACAAGACTTTTAAACAACTTTTACAGCACGTTAAATCTATAAGAAAAAGTCATTTACAACAACAACAAATAAAAAATAGATTTATGGAGCATGTATTATTAATATTCATGAGGTCCTTTGATAATCGAGAACCAACAGATGGTAGTACAATTTATTGTAGAGCAAAGTCAACAAAATCATCAATATGAAATAGAAAATGAAAAAGAAAAAGAAAGAACGAGTTATTCTATTTCATTGAGATTGTTTGATTAGGTCTTGTTATTGAAGACAATATATGTATATTTAAACTTTAACTGATTATTGATAAAATGGATATTTTTCAATCAGATACAAAACTGTTACAACACACGTTCAGGCAGTCCTACGAAAAATTTACACTTAACGAAATAAATTAAGAATCTTTAACATTAGTTTTAATCAACTGAAGCAGAGTGTAATTATTCAAAAATAAATTATTTTTAAAAAAATAAAAAAGAATAAGAAAATATATTCCAATGTTTGATATAAATGCAATTAAGTGTTTGATTTAATACCACCTGACAATTAAGGGTCATGGGTTTAAGAGTTTCTTATATGAAAACCCAGGGACTGCTTGTTCAGTATTTCATTGGAAAATAAAATATTTTTAATTAAGATTTTAAATTTGAGGGAGTTGATTTGAAAATGTCGCCAGTTAAGGCAAAGTGTGAGTAGGATAAAATCTGCTCATCTTCGCAGACAAAAGCCGACCAAACAGACATGGAAAAGTGATTGATGCAATAAAGGAATTCTAAAACACAAAAGTCTTTCAGTCTTTAACTTCCAGGCTTTTAGAATTTGCCAGAAAGAAATATAATCAACCCCTTGGACAGGCATGGGCAGCCTTTTACGAGAAACAGCTTTCGTGAGACATGGTCAATCATCAGATTGGTCGCACGACTAAAAGACAATTAAATATGCTTTTCTGTTGAAAAACCATATGTGTAAGCATCTCACTTAAAAATAAGGAAAAATTAACTTTTTCTTTCAGTTAAAAGATTCTTTCTATAAAAAACATTTGAAAAACCATATGTGTAAGCATCTCACTTAAAAATAGGGAAAAGTTAATTTTTTCTTTCAGTTAAAAGATTCTTTCTATAAAAAACATTTGAAACATTGATTCCCCCCCCCCCACTCTAAAATTTATTTTGTAATAGCTGAATTTATTCTGTACAGTACAAATAAGATATTGAGAATAAAAATTTCTAAAATATCATTGTTACTAAATATACACTGCTACCATGAAACATGGGATCTTAGTTTGTTTAAAGAAATAATGAAACTAAACTTTAGAAAAAAAATGTTTATTTAAAAAGTTTATTGAAATCCAATATTTTTTCTATTGATTAACCTTTGGCTGTATCAAATATTAAATAAAGCCAAAAAATACAACATGGTTTATGTAAATGATTTTTATTATAAGACAGACTTTGGTAAATTAATTAAAAATATTTTTAATGTTTTTAATTAATTTACCAAAGTCTGTCTTACAAAAAAAATCATTTACATAAACTATATTGTATTTTTTTTTACATTGTTTAAAAACAAAGTTGTGAATGTAAAACAAACAAATATGTTGACATCTGAATTTTACTGAAAGTCCATTTTGTTAAAACAAGACAAAAAAATGTTTGATTTTAATTAATTTATCCTTTTATTTTTACATAGTGTATCAATAACATCCACGACTAAAACAAATTAAAATTTCAAAATTTAACGTGTACAATGAAACTTGCAATAACAGTGTTTTTAAAAAATAAAGACCTTTATTTTTCGAATTAATTACTGCTTATTTCGTTTTTACAGAAAATAGTTTACATAAAAGTAAGTTGTTTGGGATTAATGCCAAAACCCATATTGTTCTAAATAATTTATATGACTGATATAGGATATAACAAATAAATAAGCAATTTGCATGGATGGGTGATGAGCAGCAGCTACTATTTTATGTAAATATTAGCATCGCTTTTTAAGCAGATTCTTTTTTTCTTTTCTGTAATCTGTGTAATTTACAGAAATATAAATGATGCAGAGTAGCCTTGCTAGTATATGAACTTATATATATATATATATATATATATATACACACACACGCACACGATAGGCTTGAATGAAATCTGACAAAATGTGCAGATAAATGGAACAATTGGATTGACCAAAACAATCAAATTAAATTCTATGGTGAAATTTTTAATATTTCCATCTTAGTTTCAAAAGACTTTCTCAGAAATGAGTGGAAATGTAATTTTAAAATGTATATAAAAATACATGAAAAAGGGAATACATGAAAGATTGAGGAATGTAAAGGAGAGAAATAAATGAATTAATGTTATTTTTTAATTTACTAGATGACCTGGGAGAAGATAAAAAAAAAGGTGGAGAGAGAAGAATACATAGGAAAGAAAAAGAGAAACTTATGAGTTTGCATGGATGACACAAGTGCCTGCTGTGGGAGGCAGTTTTATTTTTACTATTTTTGTTGTCCCTATTTACCACCGCAAACACTGGATGTGGCACAAGGTCAGTTTAATGTAGGAGATAACCAGCTCCCCCAATAAGGGACACTCTGCCTTGAGACAAAATTTTTAAAAAATTCTAGTTCTAGAAGGATGTCTCCTCTTCTAAGGACAGAACAGATACTACACTCTGATCCTGACCCAAAGATAACCAGAAATGAAAAAAAAAAAAAAAAAAAAAACAATGACATTAGTGTAAAGAGAACAAAGCATATTGCATATTTCTGTAGCTGTGAATTAGTGAAAAGCAAAATTAGTGGGGGGAAAGTTGAAATTATGAAAGCATGAAAGGGAAAAGAATTTGTATTTTAGAAAAATAGGTGTTTAAGTAAAGAATTAACCACTTTTTAAACTTGTTATTTTCTTGAAATATGATTTTAGCTAAAATAAATGTGATATGGTAGAAATTTATTCATTGTCCGGTGGCGTATTTAGATTATGAAATGATAATGCATCCAGTGAATCAGCTACATCTTTCATCATGGATAAGTTTTATTATTCTCACTACAACAAAAATTAAAATAGGTCTTATAATTAGTTTCTAGCTACATGTTCTTAAAGTATGCAGTTCACAACATTTTGATGAGGAATATAAACAAATATTAAATTCTCTAAAGCTACTAAATACCTAAAATATATTCTATTAAATGACAAGAAAGCCTTCAATATAAAAACGATTACCAAACAAAAGAAAAACACATACATTATCTGATAATAACATATTCAAATCCATATAACGAATGTAACAGATTCCACATTGATGAAACAAAACCTAAAGACAATATAAGAGTATGAAAGAGCCATTAAAATGATTAGCAAAACGCCCTTTTATCCCACATGTTCTGATTTCAACCACACATTTAATTCTATTTAAACTACATTGATAAAACCAATTCATGATAAAAGACTTTGCTGGTTCAATAAATCAGCTATCATTTCCCAATATAAACACACCATCAAACAACGAATATGTTTGTATCACATCACACCTATTTTAGCTAAAATCATACTTCAAGAAATTTTTTAAAAATTCACTCTATTTTAAAAAATTCTTCATCTACACATTTATTTTTCTAAAATACAAAATATTTTCTTATAATTTCAATTTTTTTTTTTTGATAATAATTTAATTTATTGGCACAAAATATTCAATACATTTTCTTTCTTTTTATACTAATGTTATTGTTTTTCTTTTTCAGTTATCTCCTCAACAAACAGTAAAAAAATTTCATTAAACCTGCCTACAGTCTCTCTTGATTCACTGCAAACATCTGTGTAATCCATGCAAACACATATGATTCTTCTTGCTTTCTTTTTCTCTTGTTTTCTGTCTTTTCCTTCAATTTTCTTCTCCCATGTTACCTTGCAGATGTGAAAATGAAATCTCTTTTCCTTCTTTTTCCTTTCTTCTATATCTTCTGCCCCCCTCTCTCATGGCTGTCATTTTTTTGAAAAAATTTAAAAAATAATATCTTTTTCAATCTTTTCTGAGAAAGTTCTTAATCATAAAGACGAAATATTAGAAATCTCACAAATTATTTTGATTGCTTTCATCTCTCTTTCTCTCGTGTGTGTGTGTGTGTGTGAAGATAAAACTGTAAATACAATTATAAACAAAAATGATAAATAAAATATAAACAATACAATTATTTATTAAAATCTTCTCTTTAAAATCATCCTGCAAAATAAAAATCTGACTGTTGTAGACGACACTCACAACTCTTATATACTCTTGCATAGTGTATGTTGGCAATGTGTATAAATGATGACACTTTAATCTCAGTTTAATGTTAACCATCAGCCTGGACTGATATATAAAAATCAACATTTATATAAATTAAGTCGAAAGCGAACACATTCAAGTGAAATTTAATCTGTTAAATTATGAAAAAAATCTGAAATGAAAAAGAAAAAAAATGGTTTAATGATAAAATAATTTTTTTATAGCCATAAAATTTTTGATGAATGTCTAAAAAGAAACCGATTTTCGTGAGTAATGATGACCATAAAAGTATCAAGTTTAAAAAAAAGGTTTGTGAAACGATTATGCCACTGTTAGTTATTTGAGCCGACACAAATAATACAATCCGTCAATGTTTAACTTTGCATAGACTGACTGGCAAGAAAACAAATGATTACACAATCTGATAACAGAGTTTTTAAATAAAGGTTTTACTTGTTACCAGTTCTACTTCCGCCATTGTAACAGATATTAAAATAAAAGGAAGACATCTTTATCTTTATTCAAATGTCGTGTTTTTTTTTTAAATTTCTGTTTTTATTTTGAAGGTGATAATTGAAGGTATAACTTACGGGAATGGTCATTACCATAGAGAATAACATCTTGACCTGGTACTTGCAACAGACATCTCCAACCTTAGTAGACTCTAGCTCGACTTAAAAAATATATCGAAGAGTTCAGCTTAGTCTTTCTAGTCTATTGCCTTGAAAAACAGCATTCAAAGTGAAGAGGTTTTTTACAAGTTTCGGTAGACAATAATAGCTTTTGTTATATTCTTACCAACACATACATCTATTATTTCATTTAAAAAGAAAAGGCAAGAAAAAGACTATTTTACACTATTTTATTATCAGCATCACAGTAGTAGAAATGCACATATTTACTTATAATAAAGTAAACATTGCAATCTATTTAACAAAAATATTTCATGTGCCACCGCTGGGTTTTGTTCACACATTCATATGAGTAATACCCTTAAATAAACGATTATTTTCTTCCGATGGGCTGGAAGTAACAGAAAATCTAAGAAAAATAAGACCTGTACAGGATTCAAATCTGTGCTTCCTTAAAACGACCATCTATCATGGATGTTGCCATGACCACTTGGCTAACAAGCTGACGGTCAACGAAGGCTGGATTTGTACAGATAACTCAATTCCTTGCTGTGTGACCAATATGTGCTTCTTTGATTTTCATTGTTAACCATATCTCCTCTAAATTTGTGTTAAACAGTGAAATACATTGCGTTTTCTATCTTCTATATCAAGAAGTAAAGTCGATTTTTCCCATCTGCATTCAAACATATTAGATTGAGAACCAAAACCTTCATATGCTTATCTGTTCCGTCATCCAATTATCCTAAGCCTTCATGCATGTTTCCAGAAATTATGAACTCATTTCGTCTTCTTTCATATTATATTTTTTTCTGGATTACTTGACACTTCCAAATAGACCTTCCAAAAAGAAGGTGGCTGCCATTTTCGCTCACTTCTTAATATCTACTCTTCCCTCCATTGGGTCCTTTCATAATAGAGGGAATTTTGGTTAAATCACTCAAATTATTTCATTTTGTCCATTTAAATCTAAATAACAATCGCTTCCTTTCGCAGATTATGGGAATATCGTTTGGCCGTTCTGAATGCCTGTTGCTTATACATTCTGGGTTAGTGGATTACACATTAACATACACATAGTCGCATGCATTCACATTCACAAATGCTGACATCTGCTTTCGCACGTAAGTACATTTTTGACGTTCTAAAAATAACTCATTTTTTTAATGGTGAAACAAAAGACATTTGATATTACTGCAATGTTTCTTTTATTTAATTTCTATTTATAAAAATTATTAGACTATTTACAAAAATAATTATTTAAAAACTATTTTCATTTGTGGAAAATCTCACTCCTCAAATAAAAATTGCCTCGGTCTAGAAAGATTTCTTAAGCAGAGTAAAAACCAATTTCTTTGGGAATATTTTATATTGGATACGTTATTAGAACACTATTTTCTTTTATTTACTTTCCATTTATGAAAAATTATTAGACTATTTATAAAATGAAATATTTAAAAACTATTTTCCATATTATTTGTAAAAAATAAAAATTATAAAAAAGTTTACTTTGATTATTTGTAATAGAAATAAAAATACTATAGTTAACAATATTTACTTTAACATGCTGCCGGGAGGGGGTTAATATTAAAAACTTTATGGTAGGGAGTCTAGCCCTCGCTTCAAACTTTGATAACTCGCTTTTATTTTCTTATTTACTAAACATATTTTTTACAACAATTATTTTTTTTTATCTTCATATAAAAACACGGCTAAATCCTATTTAAATCAACTAAATTACTTACAGTAATATGGGTTCTTTTCTGATTTTGTTTTCCATAATTACTACTCTAATCTTTTTTTTTAAATTAAATCATTATTTTATATTTCCCCCGGACAACGCCGGAACACAAGTCCTGCTAGTTTATTATAAAGTAAAAATTGGAAGTTTTTAAAACCAGATATTATGCACCATTACATAATTGCAGAAAAGTAATAATAGAGAAGTGGTTATTCTGCCGGATTAATACACCAATAAGAATAGCATTCTCGTTGAATAACAAAATAAATTTTACTCAAGATAGTCATTATGGAGTCTATTGCATACCATGTGTTCATTGAAATTCTGCTCACGGCTATGGTTAACTAATGAAAAGAAAATCAACATGAATTTTTTTGGCTGCTAGCTTCTTATTTATTAGTTGTACCTACCCGGCATTGCTTGGAAGTCTTTTAAACTTCAGTTTTGTTTCACTCATTGCTTGTCTTTTCTCTTATTTCCTTGTTAGAAAAAAATTATATTTGTGGAAAGATACTTCAATGAAGGAATATATTTTATTTAAAAAAAAAAAATATTAAAAAATATTCAGTTTTACCATTAACTCTATCGGACGTCTAATGAAATGTTGAAATTTAAATCGCAAAAATATTTTTGAAATTTTTAAAACTCTTCAACTGTGCGTAAATATAAAAAGTAAAAGCAATTATGAAACTCTTGGAAATATTGATACTTATATTTTATGGACCAGCTCTGGAAGTAAATTAGTCTAAAATTCAAATGGGTTACTATGACGTCAAATTGACAAATAAAATTAAAATGAAGCAGAAAGATTAGAAGTCGGTTTAAGAAACAGACAAACCCAGCAGCATTAGAATGAAGAAAACGAAAAAGAACTGAAAGAAAATATTCGTCTTTGTTTAGTTTTCAAACAAACTCCATATAAAAAGTATGTGTCATTATAAACAGGAACAGCAGCAGCACGACTAATGGCAGAACTGTATGACCTATAGTAACAGGTGTAGTAAGCACGTAGAGACAGTGGCAGTGGTACGTAACATATCTGGCATGCGAAAAACTAAGTAATCATGCGGACCACTTATTAAGAATTATATTTTTATATACTTCTGAAAAGATATTGAAGCAAAATAAAAGTAAAACATACTACTAAGCAAAAAAACAAGTTATGGAACGAATGTGAGAGGTAAAAATGAACAAATACAAAAGATTGTATTTCCTTTTTTTTTAGATGTGATATTTTTGTAATAATTTTTGTAAATTGTGTTCTTCATTTAGTTCGGGAAGGTATTGATTTATTTTGAAATGTAAGTTAGGAAAATGAAAAGATGTAGTGTTTATTTTGTTTTCAAGATAATATTAATCTTTTAATTTCGACATTTTGTAAGACCCTCTATCGATTTTAAATCAATATTTTTTAATGATATTATCTTTCAAAAAATTCTTCTACAAAAAATAATTAAGAGAAAAGAAATGGGAGGAGTGGGGGGGGGGGGTAATGAGACAAACAAAAATGAAAGTAAACAGATTTCCAGACAGGTTTTATTTTTAATGTTTTAAATTAAGTGTACAGTTTTTAAAAGGAAACAGAAGTATATTATCTCTACACTAAAGAAAGTTTCCTCTTTCCATCAGACCAATTTCAATTAATAAGTATATTTACTTATTTTACAAAACGTCCAACTATAATAACAACTTACACAAAAAGGGGTTTTTTTTTCTGTTATTTTCTGCAAGCAATTTCAAGCATTCTTGTAAAGTTTCACGTTAGATTTAATAAAATTTCAAACTAAAAATTCATTTTTCCATATAAGTTTCACTTATTCCTCAAACATATTATTCGCTTTCAATTTCTTAAACTCATAGCAGGATTATTTAGTCAGTAGACCAAACACTTGTCTCGCACCAAGAAATTTTTTTAAATGTTTGACTCCAGCCTAAGAATCTTCTTGCACTAGGATTTATATATATATATATATATATATATATATATATATATATATATATATATATATACTATTTATAGCTTTTGATTTTAAAAAAAAAACCGGTGTTATTTTTCAGGCTGTGAATCCAACATTCTTTTGTTTTGTTATTTTAATGACTTGAATCTAAAGAATAGAATTAAAAAAAAAAAAAAAAAACAACAAAAAAATGATATATAATAGAAATTGACCAAAACAAAGATAACCAACATATTTGTGTCATTCAAAAAAACTAAACACAACCATTCAATAGTGACACAAAGATTTGTTTTAATTTTGTATTGGTCATTTTTCATCATGTATCACTTTCTTTTTTGGAGTTGATGTAAGAGAATTTTCAGAGACTCTGAAGTCCTGATTGGTAGGAAAAGATTATATATTATTAAAAATAACCGACAACTCTTGTCTGGATATTTTTGTATTGATCCCTTCAATTTTCCGGATTAAAGTCTTAATCTTGGATTAGAATTGGCTGATGAAACTGCCGTAATTTACATTTTGGTCCAGAGTACTTTCTGACCCATCTGGGTCCATCTTCAGTGGAATAATGTCAATCAGGTAAAGACCTGGAGTGAGATTTATAATTAATTATGGCGGGAAAATTTAAATATTAAAATATTTATTAGGTATTATAAGCATTTAAGTATATTAGTACTAGTGTTAAAATTAATCTTGTTAATAGCAGTTTTTTTTGTTTTAATGAGTAAAGCTTCTAGTATGTGGAGTTTTTGTGCATTAGTATTGTGTTCTAGGATTTTAGTATTGTCTACGAGAAGTTTTCGGATTTGCGAGCGGGGACATGAATGTTCGTTAATGAGGTGTCTGGCTATAGCACTATTATCGGATAGATGCATGGTCAACCTCCTGGACAAAGTCGTGGTTGTCGACTTTGGCTTATATATATATATATATATATATATATATATATATATTGTGTGTGTATTTAGGCAGCATTTTCTCATTTATGCAAACATTGTTAAAAATAACAGAATTCGTCTGTTTAATTATACCTTTTTTTATTTTTCTGATGCTCTTTTTTGTATTAAAATCAAAAAAATTAATAAATGTTATATAGGTTTCACGAATGTTTTCGATTCTTCGTCGAATTCTTTCTCCAGCTTCTTTGTTCATTTGATTTTGACACTTGAGGATGATTGGACGAAGAATCAAAAACGTTTGTGAAACATGTGAAACCTATGGAATATTTATTAATGTTTTTGATTTTAATACAAAAAAGACCATCAGAAAAATTGAAAAAATAAAAAGGTATAATTAAACAGACGAATTCTGTTATTTTTAACAATATTTGCATAAAAATATATAAATACAGGGTGATTCATAAGTAACTTAGTTATTTACTTTTGACATTCTAAAGTTAAAAAATACGGTAATACAAAACAGAAAGTTTATTCAACAAATTCATTTATGGGAGTTTAAAATTACAGCAATTTTTCAAAATTTCCACCTTCGTTCTGCATGCATAGCTCCATTCTTATTTGCAAGGAATTTACGACTCTTTATAGCATATTTGATTGATTAATTTTAACTCGGCAGTGATTTTTGATTTGAGGTCGTCATTGCCTTTCAACAAGTGTGGGAGATTCATCAAATTTGGGCATATGAATAACAATAAAAATTCGCTCTTCAATTGTAAATGACATACTGCCTGAAAAAAAGCACATATGATGATTTACACAAATTTAAATAAATAAAAATAAATATATATAGAAACCAATATATACACTAACAAATTTAAAATAACAAATAGCAGTAATTAGAGAGTAAGATAACACTTATCAAAAGTTCATAGTATGTTTGTGCTTCATATGGTAATCATTTTAAATAGCTAAGGGACTTATGAATCACCCTGTATAACTTATTAAGCTACACAGAGTCTTCCACGTTTCATCCCCGTAGGGAATCGTCAAGCTAAAATGCATTTTAGCCTGACAATTCATTACGGGGATGAAACGTGGAAGACTGTAGCTTAATTGCCATAAATATATTTTCATAACTTACTACTTAACTCTACTCACGTATTGAGCACTGTTGAAGTAAATACTGAAAATCGATACATAATATATTATATCTCTTTATATCATGCTACGTCGATATATGATATATATATATATGTGTGTGTGTGTGTGTGTTCAGTTACCGATTGCCGAGAGAGTTCAATATGCTTTATTAAGTGACAATATTTACCTTCTTTGATGGAGATCTCAACTCATAAGTGGGGAGTAAACTTATATATATATATATTAAACACTACTAAACTGTAGAAACAGTCACACAGTTACAAAATTGTCATTTCTGATAAAAAATGACATCAATATTTTTTTTAATACCTCTCAACGAATGATAGTTCTATTAAAAATATTATTCCAGACCCACAGTTAATGTAATTTTCATCATTAATGGAGTTATGAAGCAAATAATCAGAAGTGAGTAAAAATTATCATTATCCTAACTTTAGAAACATTGTTTTATGATATGTGATACTATTATTTATCACTAATGTCATCTATATAATGAAGTATAGTCGACCCTCCGCATCCAGACATAATAGGTTAATAACCAAAACCTTCATCTGCTAATCTGTTCCATCATCCAATTAGCCTAAGCCTTCATGAGTGTTTCCAGAAATTATGCTTTTATTCAAAAAACCTTACATTTCATCCAGACTATCAACTTCTCCCAAATAAGACTTCCAAAGAGAAGGTAGCTGACATTTTTACTCACATCTTATTATCTACTCCTCCTGCCACCAGATTCACGGTGCTAATTTTTCATGGCATAATAATGAAATGAACACCATTTATTCCAGAATACTAAATAGTCTATTATTACTATTAACAAATGCTTCACATTCACATTCCTGAAAAACAATAAAGCAGAGACATAAGAGTTTAAACGTTTGCTTTGATAAGCTTTTCCGATCATTTTTTTTTTATTATTACAGTTACTTCTTTTACTAAACAATAAATACTTAGTTAAAACTATCTATTTTATAATACTCCCGGTGAGGGGTGGAACACTATTTACACCAATTGGATAGGGAACCGAGTTCCCCTTCCAAACTTAGACAATTCACTTTTATTTACTAATTGACAAACATAGGTTCTTTTGTTTTTTTTTTCATCAGGATATTTATTTATTTTTTTAATCAAATCAATATTTTTATTTTCCTTGCACAATGCTGGGACATGTTCTGACAATTCGTGGAATAAAGGAATAGATATCAAATACACAGACCGTTATTCGTAGTAAGAACAACAATTCTTCTACTTTTTATGTCTTCTTCGAGCATTTTTCAAACTAACTTTTTCTTTGTGAATTGCCTCAGTCTAAAAGGATTTCTCCTTCCCTGACCGAGGATAAAAGAGAGATTACATATGTTTCTTTTTATAAATTTTTTTATATGGAAGTCGCTCCAGACAAAGCATGAAGCCACTTGATGTAAGGAGCTAAAAATTTAAAATACTACTTTAAAGTAAAAAACTAGCCAACTATAAGTGTTAAATAGATAGATTCCGACCCAGAAAGCAGCAATTCTTCCCCCATTGTCAGAAACATCGCTCATGGAATGTGAGCACTAAAGGACAAAATATGGGAAGCAAGAGTTACAAGGCTGCCGAAAGTAAACTCAAGGTCCACTTTCTACTTTCCTAAAGTGAAAATAGGTCACAGTTTAGTTGTTGGCATTTACGGAATCACCTAAATTACTTACAGTGAAATGAGTTCTTTTCTGATTTTGTTTCAAAATTGATACTCTAATATTTATTTTTTTTACATTAAATCATTATTTTATATTTCTCCCGGGTAACGCCAGGACACAAGTCCTGCTAGTTCTAATATATTGTATTATTTCAGGCCCAGAGGTAAACATTTAGTAAAGTTCAAAATAGAAAGACAAGAAACAATATGATTTGGAATGTGACCAAATTACGACATTACATAACGAAGGACTACCAATAAGAATTATTATTTAAAAAATCCAGGTGGACGTTCTAAAATAATAAGACCTGCAATAAAAGAGCAGCCAAGAAAAAAATTCAAGTCTGTTGAATGCGAAGATCAAAGCTGAAACATCATGTACAGATTCTGCAAAGACGATTAGAGGATAAGTCAATATGAAAAACATGAAAAGACTCCACAATGATGACATCTGTCCACAAAGCTTGACTGATTTATTTTGCCAAAGAAAATCAAATACAGGATGATGAATGAAAAAATGCTGTTCTTTGATAGAATTCAACTGAATGCTCCAGAGGGCTTCCAATATTATTGGCATGGCTTAGAAGTTCCTCTGAAAACGTTTTCTTCCAGGGCACGTGGATGTGGAAATCTAATGAAATGGTGCGCTATTTCAACAAATGGAAAACATAATTCAAAAACGTCTTCATGAATGTGCAAGACTATAAATCTTCTTCCTCTTAAAGACAAAAGTTGTTTTGAGGTGAAAACTGGATATTTTCATCTGAAAATGTCCCCTTTCATAATGCAGAAAACAGTATTTTAAGGAAGAGATCACGATTATGGAATGGCCTTAATGTTATAAGGAATAATTGAGGTTGGCTTTCAATGCAAGTATACAAAAATGTAAGACAGTCTAATACTGTTGATGAGCTGCAACAAGTCATATTTGCTGCTTGGAATGAAATGCCTAATGGCTATCTAAAGACATCAGTTAAAAGCATGACAGACCAACGGAAAGGCTATTTCAAACTTAAGCATGACAGGCCAATGAACAGAAGACACAACAAAAAAACAAATAGAAAGATGAAATTAGTTTTATGAAGGATTTTTCTAAAAAAGCTTAGAATTAGAAATGTAATTTTTAAACTCAAACACAAGAAACCATAATTTACTTTTCTTTATTAAACCTCTTACTCATTAAAGCACCTGCCCATACTGGGTAAAAGATGATAACTAGAATCTTTGAATTTACATTCCTTATATAACTTTATAGAAATATAACGGAAGAAAAAGGGGCCATAGTCACAAAGTACTTCAAAACAACCAAAAAGATCCGATCGAAATAACGCTTACACAATTAAAATTAAAAACTGAAAATGTTATTATAATTTGCTCAAATTTTGGGAATCAAGTGTTATGTTATTTTCTATTATGGTTAAATTTTTATTAAAATGAAGGTAAAAGATGTTGAGATTTTCTTATAAGAAAAAACGAAACTAATTATTATTTGGACTACTGTTCACATCTTGAAATGTTATTCTCACAACGTTTCTTAGTATTGTCCATACAGAGGATTCAACCTTCAGCCTCCAGAAGACTGTCACTTAGAACTGATTAGTACTTAACATTTTATCTATTGTACCATGGATAAATTTGTTTAAATGTATGCAGATCCCATGTTTATTATTGCTTAGGATTAGGATTGAACTTGTCAGTGCATTTAACCCTAAAGAAATTACACAATAAAATTGTTAAAACTTCATAAAAATATTAAATTACAGTTATTTAAAATATATTTTCTTCAAAGTTAAACATAAAATTACTTTAGAATTTCTTTATAAATAATTTTCTTTCTTATATTTCCTTCTTCCCAGATAAAAAATATTATTTGATGAACCAATTCTTTATATATATATATATATATATATATATATATATATATATATATATATACTATATTTGTGGTTTATCTGTGTGTATGGGACGAAATTGAAAACAAGGCCCTAGATCAAGATCACACAACTTTTCTTCAATATAATTTCATGAGAAATCCAATGGTTTTAAAATATGCAGAAAATCTATAAACAGCAAAGACAATGTTTTATTTTATTTCACTTGACACAATCGTCTTCAAATCCAATGTCAACAAATACTGGTCATAAACCTTATATAAGTAATCAAATTTTGTTCATTGAATTCAACATTTTCAATCCTCTCATAATAGTCATCATTCAACTGATAATCCATCCAATCTATCTTTCTCATTAACCTTTATCCTCGAAACTTTCTAGTAAAAGAATTTAAGAGAAAAAAATGATGAAATTGATTTTTTTTTTTCAGTCTTTCACCCTATTCGAAAACTGACCCTAACCTGTAAGATTCGAATCAAGTTAGCAAGAAAAAAAAAACAAGCTCTCAAATCTTTTTTTGAAAGGCCAAAATCATTAAATGATCCTTCATATTGTTCAAAATACAAATTAAATTTCTTTCTACCAATTAATTACTAAGCAACTTTCCCTTGTAGAAAAATATTTTAAAATATTTATTCAATTTTTAGAAATTAGTAGTGAAAACCTTTTTATTTCCTCAAGAATTGGTTTTGAACAAATAATAAAAGCATAAAAAAAATCATAAACCGTCGTCATAAGTAATAAAATTTTATTCATTCCATTCATTATTTTCAATCCTCTCACAATATTCTTTATTTTTTAAATAACAATTATTCCACTTCATTAATCCTTAATCTCAAGTGGCTTTTGACCTTAATAAAAATTGGTTTTAAAATATATAAAACTCATAGAAACGAAAAGATAAGAATGTTAAAAAATGGTAATATACGGTTCAGGACTGAGAGCAGGAATAAACATGGGTCCTCATTCATTCCCGGGTAATGCTGGGAGTGCCTGCTAGTCCTATGGAAAACTTGTGCCACATTAATAGACATTGAAAAACAGATGTGAATAGGAAGTTGACGTCTGTAAAAATCAATTGGATTGAGGAAAGTGTGTGGTAAAAATTCATGTTTACCTTTGTATTTGCTAATAGCAATTACTGCCTTATCTAATTGAAGCAATCGCATTTAACATTCAATCGTGTACCGTTGCACAGTTTGAGTGCATCTCCAGGTTTCTTAATAGAATTATCGGTGAACCAATTTTCACCTGTATCCGATTTAGCATCAAACGTAATGACAACAGTGCAACACTTCTTTTGTATAATTTACTGTTATCTCATTCTCATCTATAAACTTGCATGATTATTAAATGTCATGGAAATTCATGTTGAGGATAGTATGGCTAGAAAAGATAACATCTACATATTAATACAGGTGTACCTTCTTTTGTCACGCCTTTGTATAAAGAAGACAAAGTGGCAGGAGGCGGCGGAAGAGGATAAAAGATGAAAGAGAAGGAAAGTAGGAAGAAGAGATTTTGTTACAATTTGCATTAGTTTTTTTTTAATAATGTATAGTTGATTATTACTTTATGGAAGCGAGATTAACGGTAATCATTTTTTTCAATTCAGCTGTAACGAATAAATAATTCAACATTAACAAAAAATATATCAAAATAAAAATAACCATAACTTTGAAAAAATTATGGTTATTTCTCTTGTCAGTTTGATTAGACTAAACTCTTAATTTGCTTTTAAAAACGAATTTTAATGAAGTAATTGCAAATATTGTGTAATTTACAAACTGGACAATGTTAACTTGTGCTGACTTCCATTCCAGGTTGAAGAAAACCGGAGGTTAACTTCATTTTTGCCCATCAGTCATCAACACTGTTAAGCATAAATTCAGCAGGTAGACAATAGAAAAGGCAGTTTCTCCGCCCGCTACTTTGCCTGATAGTCAAGATAAAAAGTGCAGTTTTGTTCCTGCCCTCAGGAACTCTATCGCATTTCAGATAACAGTTGTATTTGATCCTCCACCATTGCACCATATTAAATTACTTGCTGATTTTTTTTTGTCTAGAAATAGGAAGCTCCTTGCAGTTTGACTAGCTGAACACGGTCAGATATTATGGTCATAGCTGCTGCGATTTTCTCCTGCAGTTGACTAGCACCACTGGTTCAGCTGTTGATTTGATCAGCGGCTCCTGCTGATGTTTCAGTGATTTCGTCCGGTTGTCAACTACTTCCACTTTTATACTGTTGATACGACCAGTCCAGACATCATTTAACTCTGCAGCCGCATCCTAGTAAAAACACTCGACCAGCTCTGAACCAAGCACACTGTGATCTTTCTGTCCTTTTCAGGACAATTTCTCTTTCAGTCCGCTAAGCTGTTTTACAACCTCAGTGTGACATCCACATCTGACCAGCATCATTGGAGAAGTGAGTAGATTTGCCGAGCCGTTCTTCAACCACAGTGCAACATCAAGTCTTTGACTATCATCGTTTCATAAACAAGCCGACTAGATACTCAACATCAACTTTCCTGCGATGCCTGCAACTGAACTTAACCGTTCCTTGTTGTTACTATTGGCTAAATAAAAACTGGCTATTTTTATTTTCAACTAAATTCCTGTGTTTCTGATCTTTGCCAATTGTTGCATTGTTTGTGTCTAAAAAGTTGTAAGACTGACCTCCATACACTGCTATTCCCATAGCTGAACTATTAACATCAATCCATTATTGCAGAAGTCTAGAATAATAAAACTTTTCTTTCAAGTTGTTCAAAAATTAGCAATATTAAAAAATATTTTATAATCAAGCAAATAAATATTTTCCCTTGTTTTTATCAATGTATATACGATGCTCATCTCATCATATAAAATATGATAGCAAAATAATTTTTCAAATCATATTTTATACATTTTGCTCAATGGTGATATTTTATCAAAAACTGCATATGAATTAGTTTGGATGAAATATATAAGAAACTTGGACACTTCAATTAAAAACATATACAGAATATTGAATGAAGTTATTTATTTGAAGAAATTGATTCTTATTTCAAAGTTGTAACGATTTTTGAGCCCAGATAAAGGGGCAGAATTGTGAAGGCTGATTTTCAACTTATACAGATTTTTTCAACTAACAAAAATGTTTTAAAATAAAATGCCCCAACACACTTTTTTTATTATTTCCTTACATTAGGAAGCAACCTGAGCAGATATCTTTATTATTATGATTGTTACAGTGAAGAAAAAAACAATTCTTATTATTCCGATAAAAACATGTTAGAAAAGATTAAGTTAAGATAAAAAAAAATTGGATATACAAGTTTTTGTATCATTTGGATTATTCAGACAACTATTCTCATCGTAAGTTCCCGAATTTGACATACAGGTTCCCAAGTTCGTAACGTTCGAAAAGTTGCACCCGAAGAAGGTTAATTGGCTGAAATATTGTGAAAGTAACAACAAAGATGAGAATAGTAGTTCATATAAACAAATTATAAATTCTTATCTAAAAATTTCTTAAACATAATGAGCTTTTATTTCAAGTATTTTGTACAAAATGTCCAAATGGTGGATCCATAGGCAAGACGAAATTACCTCTTAGATTTAATGACCACAAACTCGCTATTACTATTAGACAAAACACATCATACTTCCAAATAGCCAAACATTTCAACCAATACAAACAGACCATACACTCCATAACATCAAATGTATTTTCATAGAAACCAAATTGCTGTCCACATATGTACACTATTAAATACACAGAACACGTCTGAACTCCAATGTGGGAGTCTTGAATGTGTATAATTACTTTACAGAATGAGAAGTTTTGTTTTGGAATGAAACTTTGTTGGCTAAGGAATCATTCACCCTTAAGCAAAGTTCTTAATATCTTCAAATACTTATTTATGGTTTTTGCTTTGATTAGTTATTCATAATTTACATCTATATGTTTTCCACAACATTCAGTTTCATGTCAAACTCAGGACTGGTTTGATTTAATGCATCCATGGAATCCTGACAAATACAACCACTCCAAATAAGGGTGAACTTTGGAGTGATAGTAACGAAGGGATAACTCTACAGAAAACTTCTAAATGTAGGTCTCACCACCGGATGTAGTTCGATGTCATACCAAGGACAAATTCTGTAGAAAAAAAATGGCTACTCGACAGAATTGATAACTTTTTATCTTAATAATATGAGGAAATATTATTTGTATTTGAAATATTCGGATTACTGTTCTTATCTTGGATGTTCTTCTTCTTCAGCTGCGTCTTGTCGAACTCTGGGATCTTTATACCGAACTTTGGAATATCTATGGGATTTGAATGGAACCCTTTATTAAATCCACAGGGGTAGCTTGCAATCGCTCTGTCAGTCATGACTGGGTAGAAGTCTTAAGTAATTCGAAAATGTACTGAGGATTGAACCTGCAACCTCCAAAAGACTGTCACTTAGAACTGATCATTACTTAGCACTTTTATACATTGCGCCACACATCCTTGTGGCCCAAAAGTTGTGAGATAACAATCCAAGATGAGAACAGTAATCCGAATAATCCAAATCATCCAAAACATAAATATAATTTTTCTCATGCCGAACCATTGCCATGAATTACTACAATCCCAAAGGATCAATTTCCTTTAACGTAATTAAATATTGCAGAACAACAACTGAGTGTAAAATCAATTAATCTCTTTTAGTAGATGTCATTCATCTTCAGTTGAGATGCCCACTTCTCCTTAACCCGACTTCTCCTCACCAATCAGCAGTTATAAAAATATCAAGACAGAATCGCTCATCAAACTGGATCCATTTCAACAAGCATTTCATATGAATTACATTTGTATAGCAAGCAGCATGGATTATGCTTGTCTTAAAATAAATCTTTAAATTATTATTTGTTTGTCGTATTGTAAGAGGATGAATTATTCATGAAGAGAAATTGCTGTGTATCTGATTCAGAAGCTTTGATTTTTAAGAGAAAAATTAAGGGTCAATCTATGGAGAAGGTCTAATATTTAATAGTTAATATTTTCAATACAATAATTGATTGACCTAGTGTGTTTTATGCGTTATATGAACTGAATCATATAAAGTTACATATTGATAGTTCCCCCCTTACCAAAACGAACAATGATTCACTCTCTTTGTGTCTATAAGAAAATGGCTACTGGACAATAGAAACGTTCTTAAGCCCACCTGTTAGACTTTTGTAATCACAGACTGCACTAAGAGTTGTAGTTTTCTTAATTGCAGATTTTGTGCCTTTTCAACATTGAGTAATTACCAAGAACAAGACATTAAGTTAGTATGTATAAATGCCAAGTAAAATAAATTCAATTGTTACATCACAGTTTGGTGTAAAAGAAAAATGTCGCTCTTGCACTCTTTTGCTCCATGTGCAAACAACTTCAGGATAAAAATACAAATGTAAAGATCTTCTATCAGTGCTAAAAAACCCCCAAGAATTTTGATTTTTAGGACTGACAATTTTGAAGAATATATCCAGTATTTTAAAGATCTTATTGTAAAACCTTTTGCTGATAAAAGAAATTCTAGTTTATATACTTTTATTGCATATATATATATATTTATTTTCATAGCTTACTACCTAGCTCTACTTACGTATCGAGCACTGTTGAAGTAAATACTGAAAATTGATACATAAAAAATTATATCATAAAATTTTATGTGGATACATGAAATATATATATAAGTTTGTTCCAAATAGAAATGAATATGGATATACTAAATAGTGTTTAAGGCAGTGAATCATATGTAATTTTTCAGGAGGAATCTAAGGGTGTGAATAAAAGTTTTAAAGTTAGATATAAAAGGACCCTCAAGAGAAAATTCCTAACCACTCCCCATTTTATTTTACCTTAGATTTTAATGAGATTTCAATCACATTCAAAGTACCCAAAATTATGTGGATTCTGATCATTTTAAGATCTTCTAATGAAGATTTAACATCACAAAATGAACATTTTCTCAGCACAATCATGTAAATTCTAATTTCAATCAATTTGCCTTATAGCAACATTCAAAAATAATTTTCATTCAAGTATTTCGATGACTGAACTCTCGCATCTATTAAAGGATTTGTGGTGAACACCACAATGAGGTACTCTCTCTTTCTCTCTTTCTTTCTTTCTTTAATCCTTCTTCGCCTCTGAAGGGAGAAACTCGTGAAATCTCACAGAATCACGTTGGCCGAAGGATTTTGGCCAGCTTGACCACGCGAGATTTGAAGTCGATAAAAGAACACGTGTTCCCTTCCTCATCCTCTTTTTCCCTCAGCGTTCTGAGAAGAACGCACAAAGAACTCTCGGCGAACCCCCCCCCCCCACCAGCTCGAACGAGCTGTGTGGGGGAGGAAGAGAAAGGTAACCCTTTTCGATTCAAGAAATCTATCTATTTTTCAATTTGATGAACATTCTACAATCTGGTAATCTTTCAATCCCAACGAACTCTTGTGTCTTCAACACACATTGCATTCTACACACAAAAAGACATTTCAACACGCATCGCATTATACGCCCCAATTATGAATTTACACTCTCTTTTAAATATTAAATAAATAAATTGTTTTGTTAATAAAAATGTTATTCCTTTCCTTTTTATTAACCATTATAAAAGGCCTATTCGTATATGTGTATAGCTTCATCATTTCTTCGTTTTCTTTAAGGTAAGTTTAAATAATATTTTCTTCCTTTCTCTGTGTTGTCTTAAACTGTTTTATTTAATCTCCACGTGGTCCGATGGTGGAATCTAACAGTGAGATGACGTGCCGTTATAAAGGCATCTATCACACTACCTATGGTTGGGGATTCATTATCGCAAAACCATTTGTCCAGTATCCTTCGCGACTGTGGTTAAAATCCAAAATCCATTGTTCTCTTTTGAATCTCCCGCCATTAACACACTTCCACACCCCCGGCCATAGATTAAAGGTTATCTCAATCTTATTCCTATCCAGGGACGCGTATTCCAGTTAGTTTCTTATAAGATCATATCTAAACATGTTCAGATCATTTGTCGTTTACACAAAATGGCTGATGTTCAATAATTGTAGACAAAGACAGATCTAAGTGAAAAAGACGGATCTAAGTAAAAAAGATTCAAACTTGACTAAAATGTCAAGAATATTATCGTCAAATAATCGTCATGGAGATCAAGCATTAAGAAGGATAAAATACATTACAATGAAAAATATTAAGTTTTGTTGTCTTTCATTTCTTATTCTATAAGTAGAAACATATGCGGGGCATTCAATAATGTGAAATTCTTGGAACAAAAGAAAATTTAAAAAAAAAAAATTTCTAGAATTATTTTCGATAAATTTAAACTCGGTTTTGTTTGCGATTGGTTTATAGCAAAACTTATTTTCCGGTCAAATATTTTGTGTCCGAGAAGTGAAAAGCATGTAATATTTACAAAAGAATGTGTGATGTGTATGAAGAAGTTTTAATAAGAAAATCTTTACAAATGGACTAAATAGTTTGAAGAAATTAAAAATAATATTCATGATGAAGACGAGAGGTCAGACATGCTCACAAGGGTAAACACACCGGAATTGGTGGATTCAGTAAATTTTGGCTGACAGAAGAATTACAATACAAGGCATTTCTGATAGATTGGAAATTTCTGTGAGTGCAACTGTCAGAATTGTGCATGATAAGCTTGACTTTTTTTTAAAGTTCAGATATTCAGATGTCATTGCATTACGATAATCAAGTGAAGAGCATTATGAGAAAATGATAACAAAAACTCAATCCAAAGATTTCTATTCTTAAGGAATACTAACCTCTTTTTTTTACAATGTATTTTAAAGAATGGAGTTTATATTTTTTTAAATAAAAAATGAAGTAATTACTTTTTCTGAGTGAAATGAGAGTTATTTTATTGCAAAATTCACCTTATTTATGTTGTTGTATATTCTCTTAACTAATTATAACCAACCTTAACCTAAGTGCTATTATCTTCCACCTGAGCTACTACAAACTAAATGTTCTCGACCTTCAGGCTGGGATCAGGGTGTAGTATCTGTTCTGTCCTTGACCAGTAGAGAGGGAATCCTTCTGGACTGAGGCAATTTTAATTTTTGTCCGAATTCAGAATGCCCCTTTTTGGGGATCTGTATTTTCCCCATATTAAAGTCCGACTTTGTGTCTAACTTTTCAGTAAATACTAAATAGGAACTCTAAGGAAAAGCAGTAGTTTTAATAGTGTCATTTTGTGGTTTCCACTTTTCACCTCCTTTTCAATTATTATGGAGACCTTAGTCGTTTTTCCATATCTGCTTTCTGATGTGTTTGGAATAATTGAAAACAATCATTATTTGAATAATGTTCAAATCATCAGACATGTTTATGATAAGTGGACATTAAATTTCGATAAATTGGGTTAATTATTCTAATTACTTTTCGTAGAGTTTAGTGCCCCATATGAACACTTTTTGTATTTTAATACTAGACAAGTTTTTGTAAGCTAGTATTTACATGTTATTTATTGGCCTGGAAACTTGAAAATCTTGAAATGAAAAATGGAAATATCACAGAACCGATTTCAATAACAATGTCCTCATTATAAAAATGGCAAATTCCACAAGTATACATATTACTTTCTGTCTCTGCCCTTTGTGGTTCGACATTTTTTCGTTTGACCTCCATCTGGCTGGTTTGTTTGGGAAGCCATAACCACAAAAACAAGTTATGTGCATCCAATCTGATTTGTTGCCCGGGGGAATAAAAAGAGGAACTCTATCTTCCTGTGCCTAGCACTAAACTCTATGTTATTGTAGTGTTTATATTAAAATGAATCCCTCACTCAGCAAAATCATCTCAATCTCACCTGTCTGGTGGATGCTTACGAAATTAAATCATTTTTTGAATAGGATTTGAAGAATTTCGTTTCATTTTATGCAATTGCATTTTTTATTTGAATAAATATTATAAAAACTAAAAAATAATTCAATGTGTGATTATCAAAGTTATGTTGATGTGAGAAAAACAGACACACAGATGTGAAGTTATCTCATAACTTTATTAATATATAGATTATTTTTATGAATCAGAAAACATTACAGAACACCATGATATAAATTGTCGATGTTTTTCTTTTCATGTAATCAAACTCCAACCGAGCTGGTGTAGGGTAAGTGATGGTTGCCAGCAGCTAATGCTTCTCACATCTGCATGGTCAAAAAGTCAAAGTAGGAACAGAGAGGAGAAATGTCATTTTCACTATTGCAACATGGCGTAAAATTCACACAGGATTTCTTCTCACCCTACCACCCATCAATATATAACATGGACACCATGCTGCTTAGAATCTAGCTACACAGGTTTCAAGAATAGAGAATCACCAAGTGCCAAAAAGCATTCTTTATGGTAAGCTGCATACTGGCTACCAAAATTGGGGTGGCCAGTCAGAATATATATAAGGACACTGAGTGATCAATACTTGCTGCTGCCCCCGTGAAGCCGGGAAAAAACACGATGGCAAACTTTTGCTCTTGAGAAATATGTTCACCAGATAAAGACCATTACTCAATCCAGATCTGTCATTTCCTTGGAGCCACTGTAGCAGTCAGTAACGTTCAATCCTTCCCCATCCTAGTGGCAGGGGTAGTAGAAACATGCTAGTGTAAGAGTGACCTGGCTAACAGGAGGAGTCGGCATCAGGATCTGTTGTCCTCTGGTCGTCTCTGCCTCTGCGTGTCAGGTGCGGAACTGCAAATCAATGCAGTCAAAGTCGAAATGTTGCTTCTGCGTCATTTCTTTGTGTGTTCTGGGCCAAACCTTCCCCGACTTCGTATGCAACCACTGAACCTTGCTGCTCTCTGTATCAGAGGTAAAACTTGCAATCTTGCAGGTTAATGAATAGTTGTGACCAATGAGAAGGACTTCATGCAGACCAGACAACCCTGACGCACGATCTTCATTAGCTCTATGCAGAACTCACTTAACAACAACAGCTACTGTAGCAGAATGTGTGTCATCTTAGCCTCATCAGTCATCAGCATGCAGTAGACTTCTCTAAATCCTACTTTGCGGGGGGGGGGTGGAATGGGCACACACACACACAGATGTACGTGTGTATGTGTGTGTCAAAGTCATTTTAAAAGAAATAAATTTCCAACAGAATGTGTCGGAATAGGAATGTGGTAATAAGCAACGAATAAACTAAACAGAAAATTAACAGAGAATCATGCTTCTTTTAATTTGATATTTCGTTTTAGTTATGAAACTTTGTCAAGAATAACATTTATTGAACAGAGTCAAATTAAATATACAAAATGTTAGAAGTGGTGGTAAGAGAGGTAAATTGATGAGGTGGGTGGGTAAAATGAAGGAATGTGTTAGGGCAAAAGGAAAGAGGTTGGTAGTAGGTAGGTGTTGTATGCTTGAAAGATGATTGGTGGACGATTAAGTTGTGTGTAGAGTAATGGGATGTATATAGGCAGGTGGATGAAAAAAGGAAGTAAGGATGAATGTTAAGGTTGGTTGTTAGAAGAAAAGAAAGGAAAAAGAGGGAGGGAAAAAGAAAAAGAAAAGACAACAGTCAGGAAAAGGCATATTTGAAGAGAGTGAAAAGAAATGGATATGGGAGGGGGGGTAGTTTTTAGGAAGTAAATGATGGGTAAAAGTCAATGGAGTGTGAAATTGAGGCACTAGGTTTTTATCCTAAATCAAAGGTTATATTTTGTTAACTTTTTTGCTATGGGCGGTTCTATTTGAAAGAATACATGTTTTTGATCAATATGTTTTTTACAGGTCTCAATGAGTCATCATAGTTTAGTTTGCAAATTTAATTATCAAAGATGTTTTGTATTAAAACCAATGCATTCTTAGTATCACCTACTTTTATGGCTCCATTGTGCTCATAAATTCTTTTAAAGGAGAGGGGAGTTCTGAGTTTAACTGATGTTGTAATTATTACAAGGGATTGTATAAATGCCGACCTGTGTGATGAGAATGCTGCTAGTATTTTTATGTTTGTTGCATTATATTTTTAAATATGTCCACACCAATTAGTAAAAATAAAATATAACATCGCCACCAAATCATACAAAATAAGCACCCACAGACACCACAAAGGACAAACTCTGAGACCAAGAAAATAGCCAGAAAATTAAATCTAGAGCAAAAAGTAAACTGCATACCGGAAATATAAGCTTTCATAGGAATGAAGGACCAAAAAATGGACTACAGACACAGACCCACATGTCGACTAATAAACTTAACAAAAAATTTTTTTAAATTCAGCAAAAAATAGACTACTGGAACCTTCAAAAAGCCGTAAGAATCAATCAAGCGTGTCACTAACTGGTTCACAGATATAGAAATGTTAAATATTGTGGGCATCTCAACGAGTAATCATTAGTGAATTATGTTTGCAGAAAAATATTATATAAACAGGATGCAGGGTCAGGCGGTTAACCTTTTAGGCCATCACTAGCCTGGGAATGATAAGTTAGGCGAAGTGACGTCAGACAGCGAGAGCATGAAAAACGGGAATCTGACATGGACGTGGGTGAGATGTCTTAAAATTGGCTTTAATCAAGCATCGCCCTTCTAACAAATGCCTCATTTCTGCAAACCCTGTCTCCTTGCAACTGGTTGTTCTTA
This sequence comes from Sepiola atlantica, assembly GCA_963556195.1. Classification (NCBI taxonomy): domain Eukaryota; kingdom Metazoa; phylum Mollusca; class Cephalopoda; order Sepiida; family Sepiolidae; genus Sepiola; species Sepiola atlantica. The sequence goes on along the minus strand of OY744520.1, from coordinate 166,252,769 downwards.
TAAAGCAACATTTAAATAAAACCGATCTTCTTCCATTGAGGATGAGTTCTTAGATTACTTTTGTTGGTGTTGGCAGACTTGAATTCTAGAACGAGAATATCCCCCCCGTCTGGAAGATCACTGCGAGATGCAGGGCTGTCGGAAGACACTTCAAAGAAAGCAGATATGATTTTGAATTATACTAATTGATTTTGTGTTGGTTGTGTTACGATACGTAACAGTAGACACCTTTCTTGAGAGGTTCTTAACAACATCTGAAATGGCAGAAAAGGACTCGTCATCAGAGTTGATAAAACCGACCGACTTTACTACTTCATGATGCATCGCTTTTCTTCTTATAAAAACGAGAAAAAAATGCTGCTTTCGTATAAACAAAAATATAAAACTGAATTTTATGCTAAATCAAATAAAAAGAACAAAAGAAAAATCAGAAGTAAAAACAGCATTTCCCAAGTATCATATCGAAATGACACCATTGCGCACAAATCCATGATATACTATTTTTAATTCAATCTAATTGTTTCTCTATTGCTATTTACAGTTCAACTATGTGGTGTGCATATGCGAGAAGAAAGACATCATTATTTAACCAAGAGGAAAATACAGCCATTGCCATAAAAGAAAGGAATGTGATCTTACCTAGAAAGGTAGTATTCACACAAACTCCTTGACATATGTTAGAAAAAGTCAAAAATCTAACTATACATAGAATAATGTTATGTATAATAATAAGTACAGATATGATTACACATGAAAACAATATGCACTCACACATAGATAGCAAACTAACTGAGACAGAAAAAATGATAAATTGCAGTAGAATTACATTTACCTTGAATGTAAACTAGTAAAGTATGATTGAACTGAGAAATGACAAAGTTCTTTAAGTTTTAGCAAATATTTTCAGCAATCTTATATCTTAAAAGAAATAATCAACAAATTTTTTTTTTTGACACATGTAAAAAAAAATTTTTTTTTTAAAGAGTAAGAATGATTGTGATCAAAATAAAATATTTCATTAATCTTCGAGATTAAAAAAAAAATTTACAGATAGAATTTTCCTCAACAGATTCGGACAAACGGACACCATGTGCTACATGGATTTAATGAATGAAATGAATCAATACTTGCATTACTAAATATATAGAGCTTAATTTATTTGTATTAGTGTTATAATTTTGTCCCAAACTTAAAATGTTATACAGGGTGGGCAAAAATAAGGGTCCTATTTTTAAAAATTCATAACTTTTTTATTTATTGATTTTTTAAATTTTTTTTTTTTAGAATAAGTAAAGGACCCCTTCCGAAGCAAGCATGAGCCGTATTAGCCCTAAGGAACGTACCCTCATTTAGAAAACATTATTTTTGCTTAAAAAACTCAAAACAGTGTAAAAAACAATACTTTAGTTTTTGTAAGTTTTAAGAAGTGTTTTTCGGCTAAAATTTGTTTTGTTTATTTCAAAAAATCTCGGAAGGGTCAGTCTACACACACAAAGTTTGGTGAGTTTAACTTTTATTTTGTGGAAGTTATTCAAATTCAAGTTATTCAAATTTAAAGATAGGACCCTTATTTTGGCCCACCCTGTATTTACTTATTGTTGGTACAGCTTATTGCTGGTGAAGGCCTTAAATACATTTTCTTAAAGTCGTCCAACACATGCCAGCATGTAAAACGGACGTTATGATGATGGAATACAGAGCATGATGTCATCAATAAATACACCCATTTGAGACGCGATTGCATTGAGGATGTCGTTTATGAAGATTAGGAATAATGGAGGTCCAAGTAACAACCCCTATGGCACACCCGCATTGATGTGATGTTGTTTGGATGTACGACCATCAAGAATGATCTGAATCTTTCTTTTAGCTGAGAGATCTGTTTGTTTTATTAATGAAAATCGCTCCAGACAAGGCATGAAGCCACTTGATATAAGTAGCTAAAAATATACTACTTCAAGGTCAAAAACTAGCCAACGATAAGTGTTATATGGATAGATCTCAACCCAGAAAACAGCAATTCTTCCCCTTTTGTCAAAAACATCGCTCATGGAATGTGAGGACTAAAGGACAAAATAAGGGAAGCGAGAATTGCAAGGCTGCTGAAAGTAAACCGAAAGTTTACTTTCTACTCTTCTTAATTATTATGATATTAAATATTTGTTCAGTAATACTGTACGAGTTCATTTTCATACCAGACCTTGTCAAAAGCTTTGAGATATCTAGTGCTACTGCCCTAGCTTCACCAAATTTATCAAGTGTGCGGTATATACATTACAGAGATGACCATTAGGATATCCACAGTAAAACGGGATTACCTAAATCCATACTGTTAGTCAAAGAGAAGTTTAGCATTTTTAAGGTGGTGAACTATTGCTAGATTTGATTAATGATTCAAGGTCCTGGAATTTGTTATAGAGTTTGGGGAGGACAGGGGCCAGCTCAGCAGAGCATTTCTTTATTACTATAGCGGGGATAAGATCTGGTCCCCATACTTTGGAGGTGTCAAGATTTTTATGATAGCCAAGACATGAGAAGGTGTGATTGTCAGATCATCTAGTGTGGTTTCCGTCCATAGTGGAAAATTAAAGAGAGAGCCCAAAACGAATTTAAACCGATAGGCAAGAAATTCAGCTTTGTTTTTTGCCGTGGCAGTTAGCGCTTATTTTCGTAACTTTGTTTCCATTGTTGATCAGAATAAAAGTAGTTTGAAGCTCAACCATATTAAAAATATTAAAGAATTCAAATAAGTATATGAAATCAAGTAAAGAGACCAACAAACGAAACCTTTGATCTTCTGGCTAAGAGCAAAGTGTTGCAGAAGCAGTATTTGGTTCAGTTATAAGAATTGAGAAATAAATGGCACGGAAAGCTGTGAGTAATATGCAGAAGAGCAGGTTTTGTTGCAGAAATGCTGAAAGCTGCAGGTGAAACAAGCACTGAGATGATCACAGACTTTACAAATCAGATCATAAAATAAGAGGTTATCCCTTGGTATAATTACAGAGGCTTAAAGTTGATGGATCATATCCTAAAAGTGATTAAGAGAATAATTGAGCAGCAAATAAGAAGTCAGATAAGCATAGATGAAATACAGTTCAGTTTTATGTCCGCGCAAAGTCCCACTGGTGCTATATTTATCCTGAGACAAACACAAAAGAAGTCCGTTAGTAAGAAGAATGATTGATATTGTTTTTTGTTGATCTGGAGGAAGCTCTTGACAGAGTCCCAAGAAAGGTTGTCTGGTGAGCTTTGTGTAAACTAGGGGCAAACGAGTGGTTGGTGAAGGTTGTTCAAGCAATGTACAGAAATGTTCAAAGTCATGTTAGAGTAAACAGCACATTTAGTGAAAGCTTTAATGTTCAAGTAAGAGTACATCAGAGCTCTGTACTGAGTCCGTTGCTTTTCATTTCTGTCTTAGAAGTGTTTTCCAGGGAATTCCATACACATTGTCCAAAAGAGATGTTGTATGCTGATGATTTAGTATTTGCCTGTGAAAGAATGGAAGGTCTATTTGTTAAGTTAAAGACTTTGAGGAATGCTATAGAAAGTAAAGGTCTTGTTATCAAGACCAAAGTTATGATCAGTGATTGTAGTATTGGAAAGTCCCCAGAAAAAGGAAAGTTCTCTTGCTCAATTTGTGAAAAGGAGTTGGGTACAACTGATTTTTTTGTGGTACTTGTAGGCATTGGGTACACAATAAGTGCAGTGAAATTACAAGTGGGTTGAGAAATGATAACCAGTTTGTGTGAAAGAAGTGTGAGACAATGGAGACTGAGGATGGTTTGGTTTACGGCATATCAAGGATCTATGGGTTATTTAATGTCAAATAAAGTTGTCAAATTGAATCCTATAGGTAGGATGATTATTTTATATTCTCAGAAAACATTTCTCCCAGAAGGAAATTTTACAGTGAGAGCGGGAATATTACTCCTTGAAAACATTACTCTTAGAAAAAGCCCCATCTGGCTAAATAATTGTCATAGATTATGTATGGGAGAGTTATGAAAATTTTAAGGTTACTTTGTTGGTGCAATTCATGCTTTGTGAGGAGTAGATATTAATTGGGGTGGACACTCGGTTTCACTGCACATGTCTGCTCAGGGCAAACTGGAAGCACTCTCCTGTGTTGTCACAGTCATATTGTTTTAGAAAAATATCTGGGTTTGAGAAATTTTAAAATGGTAAAAGTATGGAAGAGATTTTCGGATAGTGTCCTCGTCAGGCATACGAGGGGTGTATGGAGCTTTCCTACCAGAGAAATGTGTATGTTAAAAGTCTTTTAAAAATATATATATATATATATTTGGACATAGTGTAATTGGGAGGTAGATGTGTTTCAACGCCATGAGGATGTGGGTGAGTTGATAATGTGAATTGTTCCCCCCTCTCTGTTTGTGAAAAAGATTGAATCAAAAAGAAAAGATATGGATTAATTGTACATTACTTAGAAAAGAATAGCAAAAGGGAAATTAGTTGAGAATGTGATAATAGTGATAAAGAAAATGATGATAATGCTAATAACGAAAGTAATGGTTGTGGTAGTAATGATTATAATGAAAGTAACGATGTTGATGATAGTAATAATAGTGAAAGTAATGATTATCGTGATGATTATATGTTAGAGAATCTATCCCCCAGCAAATGGTAGATTCAGAATTAAATTAAATGAGAGGAAGAACTAATTGAGAAATGATATCGTTTGCTCTTTCTCAGCAGAACTGAATGAAATGCTGCGCGAGGCAGCATTTCTCACATAGGGATAGATAGGGATATAAACATGCACTAGGCGACATGTTTAGTGGGTTGCATGTTTGCAGATATTTGAGCAAGAGAAGAGAAACCACACAAGAAATTGAAAATATGTCTGGTCTGGAGTTTCGACCACCCAGAATTCGATTTGTCCACTTGAAAGAAAGTAATAGTTCTACAGATACAAGGTTCCCTGCTGTGGTTATGACCAACTCAGGGTCTTCCAAATTTAATGGGTGTCCAAATACAGAACCCCTAGGCAGTAGTTTTTTATGTTCATAGATAAAGCTGTCCATTATTTTCAAGCGGATATCTGAGTGATCTGTCACAAAGGACCAGAATATATATATATATATATATATATATATAGTCTTGGAAGTTTCTCAACCATTAAAACTATATTAAAAAAAAAACAAAAAAAAAAAAAACCTTACGTCCCGAGTCGTTCAGTGGAAAATCACTCATGTAAGTCAATTTAACTTTTACAGTTATTATATTAGTTTGCTTCTAACATTATTTAAGGGATCATCAGTTGTTTACCATGAAAAACTGTTTCGGGAATTTTTATATATATATATATTCCAGCAAGTGAGCAGTCAGGTCAGTCAGTTTGGTTTTCTGAGGTGTGACATCCAGTTAGTTTTTGGCGACTGTTAGAAACAGACTACTGTTTGTGTTCAGTTGGAATTGTCTTTTGATTTAGTTGGGTTAAGAATTCTCATTTTCAAGTCGGTTGTTTAGAAGAAGAAAACGAGTATCATTGTAATCAGTAAAAAATAAACCTTTGTTACTTGTTTTAAACTGGAATTGTAATTTTATTTGGAGGGAGAATTCTTCTGTTGCAGCATTTACTACAACCACACAATTGACACTGTGACTGGTGTCGGAATCGAGCGACAACTTTGAACCAACCAATGATCGGACGATCACGGCCTGTGTAGTAAATGCACAGACACACATTTACAGTTCGACACATGTTAAAGCGATTATGATGATGACTTTCGATTAAATTAAATTTACATAAATACTCACCAACACACACTATAGTATACAACGCAGTAGTAGTAGTAGTACTAGTACTACTACTACTACTACTACTAGACACTTATTTGCTGCTTTATGTTTTAATTATTTGAATGTTGATCAGAAGAAAAGTATTTTTTAAGTTCGATCAATCATTAAAAAAAGAAAACATGGCATTTAAATAAACATTTTCTGTTTTGAGTCAAAACATTGATAAAATATATAATTCACAATAATAACAAAACCATAAAAACACTGGGAAAACAGCAGAATTCATCCCGATATCAAACACTATTACTTATTCACTGAATTCAAGACCCCAATTACTTAGCTGTAACAATAATGAGGACTAACAAAACATTAAAATTTTACCATGGAAAAATATGCAAGTAAAATTTAGAAATAATCTTTAACGTAGGGATTTTCATCAAAAACTAAAAATGAGATTCTACTTTTTTTTGCTAATTACAACAGTCTGGACGAATATCTGCAAAATAGTAATTTAATGAAAATAATTTGGACTTCAGGTCACTTTTCTATATAAATTTAATGAGAATAATAACCCACTATTTTTAATTTAAATTCCATCGTCTGAAAACTGGTGTAATAATTATTAATTACAACAACAAAACTGCCATATTCTTTGATATCAAGTTTTGACCTAATTAAAGTGTTGCCGATATTATTTACCTTGGTGCATATTACAGACGCCTTGGTTTTGCCTGCGTTTGTGGAATAGATAATAAATCAATAAAGTTATTATGCGCAACATATTTGACACTCACGCAACGCAATTCCCACGAGTATAATAAACT
>OY744520.1:165996179-166241179 GCA_963556195.1 Sepiola atlantica | reverse complement strand
TAGTTATTAAATTTCTGGATAGAATTCAAGCTTTTGTAATCAAATATTTATTTAAGCCAAAAGTTGGTTGGTAATGACTAACATATTATTTTTATTTTTGCAGGTGCATGTGTGTGTCATGTCAGCTATTTTTTTAACATATTATTTAACCCCATCCCCTCCATTTCTTGACCATATGAGGCAAAGAGTAAAATATTACTCTCCTACCCCCCCTCTCCCAGAAAATTATTATGGCAAATACCCCACCCCACCCTTCTCCAAGCATAATATTTTTAATTGTTTAATGGTTGATTCATAATATTTTGATGTCTGCTTTGGCGCTTGACATCCATAAACAGCAAACGCATTTTAATGTATTTTATTTATAACTTAAAAATTAGTCATTAGAGAAATTAAAAGATGAGAATAAAAATAATAATACGAAGTTCAGGGGTGAGAGCAAGAGTTTATTGGGTCCCTTGGCATGACAATGAAGCTTAGAATGAATCCAGAGAGGCTGTATTTGAGAAGATTATATTCTCAAGATTGATAGCGCCAGATCGTTTTCAAATATCCAAATCTAATTATCTTAAAATTTAATGCAATGATCAATCATTTTACGTGAGATAAGGACGATTTTGAAAGTAATAGATTAAGATTAGTAAAAAATTAGCCAAGAACCATTCCACAAATGCGCATTGTTTACATTTTGTCAAATAACCTGAATATATCCGATCAAAATTTGTTGGTCTTGTCTTAGAAAAAGGATAGATAAAAAAATGCAGCCTGATATTTAAAAAAGTTTTAATGTAATAAGCTAATATTTATTCAAAAAACCGTTACTTCAACATAACGTCACAATATTTTAAAGTAAAGTGTTATTAACTCCAGTCTGTTGCTAGCAGATCAGGCTGTCTGAAGATACCGGCTTCCTGACCAAAAATGCACCAAACATTGATGTTATTGTTTTTTTCCTTTCCCTTTGCACAACTCAATCATGTTCTGCAAAGCTAAAAACAAAAACATTTTTCCTCTACAAAACAACCAAACCAAACACCATGAATAAATACTTGAAGATATCAAGAATTTGAAGCATAAAAACTTTTATCAAAATGACTGGATTCGGCATTAAATAACCCAAAAAGGATTGATATACAGTAAAACAAAACAACCAAACTATTATTAACTCCAGAAAGATCATTCTACATTAAACTTATATAGAAAATTGATGCCCATCAGCAGAACATCAATTTAAAAAAAAAAAAAAAAAAAAAAAATGAATGTTTGTTTATATTATTCAAGTGGTGGTGGTGGAATACATGCTTTACTTGTTAAATAATATTTTAATGCCTGTGAGTTAAACAGAAATATATAAACTAGCAAAAAGTAAGTATTATGTAATGTGTATTCGAAATGGTTCCAATGGAAATCTCTGATCATCTAAGGACAATTTTGTTCGGAGTTGTTGATTTTTTAAAAGAAAATTTCTTATTAATTTTGACTAAAAGTGATATCTGGCATTGAAATATGTATGAATTTTTTTCTGTAATTATAAATAATAAAGAATATTTCTATATCTAAAACAAAGTGTCACCAATTTCTGTTTGTCTGCTTCATTTTGAGTTGAGTAAACTCTGAAACTAATTACCCGATCATTATGAATTTTGGAACACAGCTGCTCGATATAAGGGTGTGTAATGTGGGCTATATTTAGTTTAATGTAAAAGGGAATTGGAAGCTCTTTGTGAAAATGCAGATCCCTCCGATTTAATTAATAAATATTCATAAAATTTTAGTTGTTTTCGAGCATTTAAAAAAATTTTTTAGGCGGACACAATCTCCCATTTATCAGATTTGCATGTAATTTGATTTATAGTTATTCGACACCTATTAAGCAAAATTCCTTGAATTTCAATTTCTGAAGACTCATATTTTAAACATTTTCTGAGAATCAAAATCATGCAATTGATCTTGATCAAAATTGGAACAAGAATTCTTGACATAAGATTTAGTAGCATATATATCTTAATCTTCGTAAGGGTACATAAAAGTGGTGCAAAATAATTCTGTTCAGTGGATTAAGTTTATTCTTAACTTGCAGAATACCCATCTTGTGATGGTAGTCTGCTAGTTTATAATATATACGCCTATTTCTGGACTGGCGGGACAGTTATAAAAGTGTGTGTGGGGGGGGGGGACTCTCCTAAAATGTGTGTGGGGGGGGGCGGTTAAACACATGCATATATAACTTCATTATTAATGACCGTAAAGTGGGGGGGGCCCAAGTCAAAATGTGCCCCCCCCCTCCCCGGTGCCGCCGTCCATGTATTTACCCGACATTGCACAGGAGTTTGTATTTGTAAAAAGGTTTGTTAAAAAAATGCAAAACAGATAATGATTGCATAGCAGTAAATTAAAGCAAATCAAATGGTTTGGGATGTGTAATTCTATGCAAAAAATACAATTTTGAATGTTTTGGTTGCCATCGTTTTTAGAAGAAAAATATGATCATTAAACAGAACGAAGAAACAAAATGAACCCAGAAAACAGTACAACTATAACAAAGTTTTGCTTGGCATCACTTATAGATGTAAGCTTAATCGAGAAAAGTTTAATAAAATGAAAAAGGAAACATATACATGAATCTGAACGTAAACTTAATGTAAAAAAATAGGAATCTTGGGTCTGAACGAAAATAATACGATTACTTGCCGCAGAAGAAGGAAGTAAATTGAATGAAGATTGATAAACATTAATGCGAAAGAAATCTAGCAAAGAAAATGGAAGAAAACCGATATATGTTTGAATAAAATGACACCGATTTAGGGAGGGGGGAAAACAAGTAAAAACAGAAAAAGCACAAGATAAAATGTATTGGTCGCCATCGCTTTTCGACTTAATCTAAAAATATGATCAGGGAAACAGAATGAAGAAAAGAAACGAACAGTCCAACTTTTGTAAAAATAAAAAAAAAGTAATAACTTTAAAAAAAAAAAAAAATGGTTGTTTTGTAATTAAAGTATGGATTGAACCAAAATGTTAAAAAGAAACTAATTTTAAAAGAACAATGTTTTGGTCACAAGAAAATGAAGAACGAAACTTATATATGACTCGGCATGTATACTTAATGTAAAAAATAGGAACCGGGAAACTGAACGAAAAACGAAATTAACACCAACTCGGTTTTACACAGCAGAGGAATAAAGCAAAATTGATGAATCTTCATAAGCCTAATTGCGAAGGAAATCTAGAGAAAACAAAAAACAAAACAAAACCAATACATACTTGAATGAAATACCATCGTAATGTATGAAGCATTTTCGAATTTTGCTTGCTCACAAAAAACATGATCAGTATTTAAGGTGTATGAATCTGAAATGTTTAAAATTAACACGATTGCTTTTCTTTCGCGGCAAAGGAAAAAACGAAATTGGATGAGAATTGGTAAGCATTGATGCGAAAGAAATATAGCAGAAAACACAAAAAACGGAATGAAACCAGTACACGTTTTAATGAAATAGTATCGAAATGTAATGGATATTAAATTATGTGTGTACGATTTTACTGTATGGAGCATACAATAATCAGAAGAGTGTTAGTAATATTATATATAAGTGTTTGAATTCAATTCTTTAAGCATAGATTTAATGGAAAAAAAAAAGATGTGAACAAATATATACTTACTAATGCGAAACATCATTTTTACTTTTCTGTTTGTAACAAACACACTGTTTTAATTAGAAATGGCAATTTTTGTGCAGTTTATGCTGCTGAAATAATTATTGGGTCAGATAGAATATGTAATCAATGAAATAGATTGGAATTTTTTATGTAAAGACTGAAAAATATATGTAAAGATTTGGCTAGTCAGAATGAAATATCAAGTTGTTAGATGCAATGCTCTTTAAGTCTAACTTGGAAAATCCAACGGAGTTAATTTCATGTATTAGATAATATCAATCGTATTCAACAGTTTGTTAAAAATACAAATGATCACAATATAAGAATTAGGTTAACCTGGATACGGTGGGAAGAATCAGGATTTTAGATAAAAAGAGAGACAAAAAGACAAAGAGAAACAAAAAAGACACTAAGTGGTGGTGTATAATAGCATTTAAATGAACAGCTAAAGTAGCAAATTCTAGAATTAACAACTGTTCATGTGTAGCTTTTCTCTTAGTCATTCACATTACTCGTCGTTATTCAAGTTAGTAAATCATTACTATGATTCTGTTACCGTATTCCGTTTTCTTGCAATCTCATTTGTACAAGAAAACCATTTGTCTTGCATTGGCACTAAACAATATCTTTAAATCGCAAATGCTGTTCATTTTTCCCCAGTCTAAGTATTTTAAAACTGAACCCATACCATATTTGTTGTGTCTCTCTTTCTCTGTTTGTGGATGCAATTGAAAACAGCCCTATACCAAGATCAAACAACTTTTTGAGTACAATTTTATGAAGAATCCAATAATGGTGGCATTAATTTTGAATTTGTTATTTTTTTTTTACAATAATATTGTAGGGTTTGTGTTCGTGCCGGACATCTATAACCAGTAAAGACAACATTTTACTTTGGACTAAGATCAAAGATCTGTTCTGTCCTCAGTCAGGAGAAATTTTTCTCAACGGGCAATTTTTATTTTTGTCTAAGTCAAGAGTGCCCCTTTTAGGGGGGCGCAGGGCCCCCCACATTAAAAAACGACCTTGTGTCTAACTTAGTCCTCGTAAATAGAACAATGTAAAGTTGAGTTTTCCATTTACATTAAAACATAATAGAATAATAACCAAAACCTACATATGCTAATCTGTTCTGCCAACCAATTAGGCTAAGCCCTCATGCGTGTTTCCAGAAATTATGCATTCATTTCGTCTTCTTTCAATATTTATTATATTTTCTCTGTATCACCGGACTCTCCCAAATAAACATTCCAAAGAGAAGGTGGCATCCATTTTTTTGTGCTATTGTTTATCTACTCTCACTGCCACCAGATTCACTGTGTCCTAATTTTTCATGGAATAAAAATTAAACAAACATTGGTTATTCCAGAATACTTAACGAACGCTTCACATTCATATTCTTGAAAAACAACAAATGTTCACTAACACTTTAAACGTCTGTGTCAGTAAGCTTTTCTGATTATTTTTTTATTAGTTAGTTTTTTTTTTTTCTCATATTCTTCATGTTAAACAAAGAACATTCACTATTGATTCAGAATTAAAGACTAAATTTAGTCTGCCGTTCTGTCAGCATATTCCGTAAACATTTTTTCACATTTCAGAATAGAGCGGAATATACCAATTAACAAACACTTTCTAAGCATGGCTGCCTCTGCTGGTAGTCTTTTGCATAGGTAAATTATTACAAATTTATACTTCTTTCAGAAGACAAACTACACTTTGGTGCTTTTAAAAAATTAGATCATAAGAAAACCATCTCCATACAAATGCTGGAAAAAGGTCACACACTGGTTGTTTCTTTAACTTTTTAGCCTCCATAAAATAATCCGATTCAACTATTTGGGGCCGATTACATGTAAACTGGTAAGGTAAGCTTCACGAATACCTTTATGGGTCACATTTGCTTTTCTTATTTTTTTTGTGCAATGGTTTTTATTATTACGAATAGTATTAGACTGGGATCCTGTGCTATTTGAAAGCATTTAACTTTAAGTAATTCAGGTAATTGAAATAGGACTTATTCATGTAAACCCCCTACTGAAAACTATAGCGTGTGGGGGAGTCCAGTCACCCAAAACGTAGAGTAGTATATTTTGCTTGCTTTAAAACAAATACTTATTTGATAAATCGTATTTTAATCACCTAAATTACTCACAGTGAAATGGGTTCTTTTCTGATTTTCATTTTTTTTTTCAGAATACTCTAAACGAAAACAAGTTAGTTTCTAAAAATTATTTTATTGCTTACAAATATATAAATTGTTTTTTTCTAACAAAAATAAGTAACAAATAAATAGTATAAGGTTATAATGAAGCGAAAACAAGTTGGTTTCTAAAAAGAATTTTATTGTTTACAAATATATAAATTGTTTTTTCTAAAAAAAATAACTAACAAATAAGTAGTATAAGGTTATGATGAAGCAAAAACAAGTTGGTTTGTAAGAATAACTTTGTTTATAAATATATAAGAATTTTTTTTACAAACTTTAACATCCCCATTCCCTTACTCCAAAAATCAGATTCTACTTAATTTGGTCGATTACATGTAAACAGCCTGAAGAAATATCCGCAAATAACACCCCACTTTAGAGTCCAGCATTCAAACTCCCCGGCCTAACATTCACAGCTAACATGAATTGGAACAAATACATAGAAGAGATTGCCAATGCTGCTGCAAAAAAGGTGGGCTCCCTCTACTGTGCTAGTAAACTCCTCACACCTGACATTATCCTATCTCTACAAAGTCACCATCTGCCTATGCATCGAGTATTGTTGTTACATCTGGGTTGGTGCACCATCTACTAGTCTCTCCCTCTTAGACAAGGTCCAAAAAAGAGTCTCTAATCTAATAGGTCCCTCACTATCGACCAAGCTCTAGCCCCTGTCCCATCGCTGCAATGTTGCATCTTTGTACTTGTTTTACTTCAATGCAATGTGCTCCAATGAACTTGCTGCTCTGATGCCCCCTCGATGTAAATACATTCGACCAATACGACAATCAGCTAAATCTCATCCATTCACTGTGGAAGTCCCCAGATGTCGGAGAGCTATTTACTCCAATAGCTTCTTTCCCCAAGCTGCCGGTCTTTGGAATTCCCTCCCTACTTCCCCGACTGTACCAACATGCAGAAATTTAAAACTCAGGTGAACAAGCATCTCGCTGCACAGCTCCCAATTTAGGATGACCCCCTAAACTTTCACCCGAATTCTCAGTAGCCCTTTACATCTGTGGCAACTTGCCTTGTTTGAGGTGAACTCAGGTAAAAAAGAAAAAAAACATTTTTTTTTAATTAAAAGATTAAATGGGGATCACTTTCCTATATACATTTAACGTAAAATCAGCACTCACTCACTTGGCCAGTTGGCGGTAAACTCATTTCTTCATTTATTTTGATTAAAAAAAATAAATCCTTATTTTACAAATCTTATTTTAATCACCTAAATTACGGTGAAATGCATTCTTTCTTCTTTTTTTTTTCAGAATTAATACTCTAATACTTATATTTTCAAAAATTGAATTATTATGTTACGTTCCTCACGGCAACGCCGGGACACGGGTACTGCTTATATATATATATATATATATATATATATATATATATATATATATATATATATGCTTGCATACGCGAAGCGCTGGGCATAACAGAACCCATTAAAGATGTGGTGTCGGTTATGAAGCTTCAATGGTTTGGTCATATTGCTAGGAGTAGTGGGATGATAAATGCCAGCTACAGAAAAGACTTCTCAAATGCAACACCAAGAGGGCGTTGACCAAAAAGATGGTCAGACAGCATTGGGGAACAGTGTGGCATTCCTCTTCAAACAGCCGAAAAATATGCCATTCGGAGACAGAATTTTGTGTTCAATGCAGCGAGGGGACGTTAAGTATTGTGCGATTAAAGTAAGTATAATATATATATATATATATATATATATAATTTGAACGTGTAAGTGAAAATATTAAGTGTAAGTGCAGACCTGCCAACTATCAGTTTTACCATAAGAGTTGATGATTTTTTTCTTAAATGTCCAGATCTCAGGATTCTCAGCTCATTTCTCAGTCCATTGTTTGAAAGTCGAAAGTGAAGAGAAAAGCCAAGAATGATTAGTTCAGGAAACGAATCAGACTGATATGGGCGGGCTGGGGTGGGGTAGTTTTCTGTTACTGTTACAGAACAATCTCAGAGATGCACTCAAAGCAAAAAACCGGATGTGTTAATGAAATGACAATCTTCTGGAAAGAGTTAAAGATTTCAACTTCAAACTAAAATTGATATTTTCATTTTAATAATTTATTCACGAATTGAATAAAATGTTTTTCTTTATTTCTGATTTTCTTGCCCCAGTCTCAAATCTCCAGATTTTTGCAAACTCTCCAAATTTTTATTCATCAAAGATTTACAGGTTTGTTAACAATTTTTTGTATTATATTTTTTTTTTCTAAATATAGGTCTATTAACAAACTGAAATCTATTTTACATGAGAAAAATGTCAAGATAAAAAAATACATTTTTCTTATATATACTCATCAACAGAGTCATTTATTCAACCAATCAGATACAACCATTCTCATTGATGTCCATTATAAGGAACTAGAAGAATATCCGTCCCAGAATGGGTAAAATTAATTCCCAAAACAGAACAGTTTTGCACCATTTTTATGTCCCCTTGCAAAGATTAAAATCAAGATATAATTATATGTCTAGAATCCTCATTCCAATTTTGATCAAAATCTATTACATGATTTTGATTCTAAAAAAATGTCTAAAATGTAAAGTTTTGGGCTGAAGGGGTCTTAAGAAATTCAAATTCAGGGAATCTTGCTTAATTAGTGTCTACTGATTATGGATCAAATTCAATGCAAATCTGATATATTTGAATTTTCAAATGGGAAGTTGTGCCCCCTAAAAACTCTTTAAATCCTCCAAAAGAAACTGAAATTTGGGGATTATTTATTAATTGATGTATAATACCTATTGTTAAAATTTAACAAAAATCGGAGATATTTGAATTTTCACAAAAGGCTTTCACCCTTTCTTTACCGTCTTTGCATAAATTAAACTAAATATAGCCCACATTACCCACCCTTGAACCTAGCAGCTGTGTTCCAAATTTCATAATGATCGGTAAAGTAGTTTAGGAGTGAATCCTGTACATACAAATATAGAAACATATGCACATACCTAACTTTATATAAATAGAGATATATTAAAACTAAGAGTGGTGAAGTCGATAGCAACACAACTCTAGTTAAGTTCCTGAAATTTTAAAAGGTCAGATTCTGACCTAAGAAATCTTCCATTTTCTTTTTTTTTTCTTTCTTTTTTTTAATGAACGAAATTTAAACTCAATAAAAATAAAAATGATTAAGTGTGTGCGTGTGAGGGGGGGGGGCGTTTTATTTGCAAAAAGATGACCAGCACTTAATGTCATAAATATTGAGATGTTTTTGGTTCTGGACATCATGTATCATGTTTTCTTTTTTTGTATTTTCTTTTCGTCAATCATCAACTCTTCCTTCTAAAGCAATTAAATTGCTCTAAATCCGATTCCACAGCCCTGATAATAATCTATATATTAATACAATAGCGTGTGTGTTCGTGTGTCACGCTTACATCAAAAGCTCTGCACTTGGAAAAGCATTCAAGTCACCTAATTTACATAATATTTTAAAGTATTTCTCTTAGGCATAACGGTTAGTGACATAGGATTTTGATGTCGGTCCGACTGGTTTATAGTTCGATCCCAACCAACCTCTAAGATTTTTTTTTCTACATCGAAGGGAGGGAGGAAGTAGGGAACGGACGACCGGGAAGACACATATTAATACAATAGCGTGTGTTATTTTGTGTGTCACGTTTACATCAAAAGCAACGACCTTCCGAATCTTTGTATGCTACTCATGAATGACCATTAATAAAGCTCAAGGACAGCCTTTCGATAAGGTTGGTATCTACCTACCACAACCTTGCTTTACTCATGGACAACTTTATGTAGCCTTCTAAAGAGCAAGGCCTATGAACAGTGTAAGAGTGAAAATTTGTCCTCAGAATAATTCTACTCATGGCCAGAGAAAAAGAAACTACCTTCACTAGAAATAGTGTATATAAAGAAGTTTTGTAAATTGTTTCATGTATTGTTCATTTTTTAAAATAAATATACTAGCCAAATCTTATATTTTATTCAAACATGTATAGGTTAGTAACAAGATAATTAGTATTGAAAACATCATTTTGTGTAATTAACACAAGTCCTGCTAGTCTATTATTACTATATTATTGTATTAATATGAAAAGCTTAACATAACAAAAACATATCAATTATAAATATTGACAAATCACTATGATCAGGTTTTATACATAATTTAATTTTTTTTAAATTCATTTGCAGTGTTTAAACAATTACATTTTAAGTAAAAAATGTTTAGTTTATCTTAATATTTTCATAATTCGTTATTAAAAAGACTATTTTCGTTTATTTTTCTCTAATTTCTACCAAATATTGATAAATAAACTCATAATCAAATAAATGTTTCAACTCTGATGTTTAGAATTAAAAAAGAAATGATCCAAATTTCCAAGAATAATTGCAAATTCTTAACAGATGTGCCGAAAGAATTTCACGAGCAATGAACAAATGTTCAAAGTTTCTCGCTTTTGTCTGATGATTTCATCAAAATGTTGGAAACATTTCAAAAGCAAATGGAAAACATTCTTACAAAGAATTTTTATTAAAGTAAAAACATTATTTTACTTTAACATGCACAAAATTATTTTATAAAATATATTATTCATCTGCTTGCTTCATCTGCAAATGTTAAAAACTAAGTAAAATTTGTCTTGAGTCTTGAAACTATCTCATTCATCACTTCCAACATTTATTTGTATTCCTTTTTCATTATATTTCTATGTCTAGGACGAGGTCATGATAAAAGTGAGTGGGGGGTCAATGCAAATTACGCATAGACTGTTATACTTACAATCGACTCCCCTCCCATTACTTTTGTGATTAATAGTTTTTTTTGCTACAAACTACATAAAAAGAATCTGTTACATCAGTGATTTACAGCAACTATCGCCTGTGTTGTTAAAAACAACATTTTTATTTTTAATCGATTTCATCGAATTATATATTTTATCCTGATCAATATTTTTTATTAGTCATAAATAAAGGAAAGCGAGGAGTTATTACCCTTACAGTCAGGAGTTCTAATGCTGTTACTCAAATCACTGCATACTAATATAATAAATTTTTTTTTTTAGATTCACTGGTGAAAAAGAAGGAAAGGAAGTCTTAATTTGTCCTTTTTTCTTTCTTTCTCTCCTTTTTTTTATTGCTTTTGGCTGACTGACATTCAACTCTAGAGAGAGAAAGAGGGGGGACAGTCTGGTTTATGTATTTCATAGCATCAGCATTTTGTACTTGTCCCCATGGATCAGTCAGTTACTGTGCTGTCCTTAGAGACAGAGTTTGGGTATAATTATTTTTCCTCTGATTTTGTCCCCAAATGAACTTAGACATTTCAAATTACAACATTAAGCAGATTGTTTAGTTTTACTTGGGGGCAGTGACAACTCAGGGGTTACTTTACATTCCCCAAAGCTTCCAAATTGGGACCTTACAATTGGATATAGTTTAAGCATACACAGGACTGGGTTCTGATAGACAGAGTTTGAGTGGTTTATAGGGTTAGGAAGCAGGGGAAGCAAAAGGAAAACGGTTTGAAGGGCTAGAAAAGATGGATTTGGAAGGGGGAACATTGAGAGAGTTCAAGTTAGAATGTTATTATAACATACACTAAAGATTATGTTACAGAATTTTAAAAAATAAAATACACAAGTTCAGTGTTTGTTTCTGTAAGACATATGAATTGATATAAAAAAAAACTGATGGAATATCTTCAGGATTGCATGCATTGTCAAAGTTTTATGCAGTTCAACAGGACAGTTGATATAGATATACAAGTCTTGTTTAAAAAGTATCAGACCTTAGACCAGAAAAAATATTTCAAATACCTGACGGGGTTGGGACCCTAATCCCCTTCAAACCTTTCAGTGGTGTCTTCAATTTTCAAAACAACCAGAAGTCGCAAGGAGCCATGTCTGGAGAGTAGGAAGGTTGACGAACAACTAGAGTTTCATGTTTGGCCAGGAAATGTTGGATCAATTGGGATGAATGTGCGGAGGGGGGGGGGGCATTATTGTTATGCAGTTGCCAGTTTTTCGCCGTCCACATGCCTGATCTTTTGTGTCGAACTGTGTCACAGAGACGCCGGAGAACATCTTGATAGTATTCCTTTCTCACTGTTTGTCCTTCTGGTGCATATTCGTGATGCACAACTCCACGCCTATCAAAGACAGTCAGCATCACCTTGATATTGCTTTGCACCTGTCGCGCTTTTTTTGGCCTTGGAGACTTGGGATGCTTCCATTGCGATGACTGTCTTTTTGTTTCTGGGTTGTACCAGTACACCCATGACTTATCTCCAGTTATCACAGGGTTCAAAAACTCAGGATCAATGTTGGCGTTTCCAGAAGGTCCTGTGCAACTTGAAAACAGAGGTCCTTTTGTTACTGCAACAACAACTTGGGCACAAATTTCGCAGCCACTCTGTGCATGTTCAAATCATCACGCAAAATTGCATGTGCGGAATCTTTACTCACTCCAACCTCTTTGACGATCTCCCGCACGGTTGAACAACGATCTTCCATCACCAAATTTTGCACCCTCTCAACAACAGCTGCACTTCAAGCAGTTTAGGGTCTACCAGAACGCTGGTCACTCTCCGCTGATGTGCGGCCATTTTTGAATCGGTTGAACCATTCCTTAATTTGTGTTACACCCATCGCATCTTCACCAAACACATGTTGAATTTTACGAATTGTTTTGCTTTGAGAATCACCAAGCTTTTGACAAAATTTGATGCAGTACCTTTGCTCAACACGTTCAGTCATCTTGAGAGAATCGGTAATCCGACGAACACGTTGTGTAGCACCTCACTCAGCGACCGACAGGCAGTGACTAACGCGCAGGCAGGCGGTTCATAAAATTTACACATACGGATGAAGGTGTCTTCCTTCAGTGTGTAGATTGACGCCGCCCTATCATCTCTATTTCACATGGAAAAATAAAGGTCAGATACTTTTTAGACAGGCCTCGTATGTACATAGTTGCATTTATTAGCTAAGTAAAATAAACTCTTTAAAGAAAAAAAAAACCTTCACTTTATCAATATAAGCTCTAAGCTAAACTTAAAGGAGAATACAAGATAAAGTGAATTGGCCTGAGTTAAGAGAAAGCGCACCATTTTGTAATGGAATTAGTTTTGACGAGAGCACTAAATATACATTGGTAAAGATTAATAAAGACAAGACATGATGAATTGAAACTGATAAGATTTCTTCAAATTCGCGTCATAAACAATGAGTGCAATTTCGTATGAATTACTTTATGAAAAGGCAAGAACTTCAAATATCTTTATGCCGAGTCTTAAACATCCATTCAGATTCTTACAAGTAGGATCACTTGAATAAGGACACAAATAACAAAACAATAATTATACATTCAGTAATATTGATGTCACCACAAGAGAGAAACGGATAGAGAAAGAAAACAGACTGCAAAGAATGTGGCTTAAGAAATAATTATCCAATATTGGAAGCTGAAATTATGTTTGACATTTTGTTCTTTTAATTTTCCGATAGTATTGAATATTTAACAGATTTTCCTAATGCATTTTAATGAAAGATTTCAACATACATTTGTTTCCTTTTACATTTGTCAGTTTGACAGTGTGCTGGCTACTAAAAGAAATATTACTTTTATTAAAGCATTTGTAAAAATAGAATAGGTTTTTAGCATTGTTTTTTTAGACATTGATTACATTTCATAAAGTGTGAATTCCTTTCCTTGGTATTACGTCAGACAAACTTATTTCAACTCACTATATACAAGTTTTATCCTGACCTGGGTTTAGTAGCCATAATAACTGTTAAACTAAAAATCTATTAAGTAGAGATAAAAAGAAAATGTGAGAGAAAAAAAAAGAAAAGATAGAATGTCCCTCTCAATGAAAAGTCCATAGGTAATCCAAAGAGTAACAAAAAAAAAAATGGAATGGGACAAATTCTCAGAAAACACAGAGATGCTGGAACATCAGTCGACAGGTGACAAATCCTTATGAAACACTGTTTATCATCGCCATGTTTATTTGCACAACAAAGTTCAGAAAGGTCACCATGTAAACCATGACAACACCACAGCTGACATTCAAACTTTGCCAGTTCTTATTGTATGGCTTCTTTATAAACAAAACGGACTAGGAACAACTTCCCTCTCCTTTCACAGAAAGTCTTAGCCACCTACATTAAGGTCTGAGGTAAGACACTTTTCTTTTTTCAGGTTATAAAAATGCAGACTAACCTAACTTTTAGATCTTGAACGCAATTCTTCAATACAAAAAACCAAGATATTGACAAATACTTAACTTTAATTGATATTAATCCTTGAATTTTTATTAAATGCTTTGTAAGCTGAAGATCATGAAATACTTTTTTAAATCCATAAACAAAATAAACTGGTTTCAAATTTATAATTTTATTCAAATAAATATTCTATATCTTCCGAACCATTGTTTTCATAGAAATTTTTCCCATAATGCATTGAACAGCAAATCTTTCTCCATCGGCTTCTCACCATAATTTTCCGCAAGTCACCTTTAATCATTTTTGCCCCCCCCCCCGGAGATGTTTTGCTCATATACTGCATTATTGTCTAATGCAATGAATTTTATTTAAATCTATCTCGTATTTAAGGCATAGAAAATATATGATTGAATGTAAATTTTGAAAAAAAGTCAATCAGTGTTAAAGTAACATCTGTAATGATTTAATTTAGAGCCAAATTTTTAAAGACAACATCACAAATTATTGTCACTTAACTAAAATGGATTTTGAGGGTGAGAGGAAAGAGCGGCTGAATTGGACAAGAGACGCAGATTGTTTCAAAGAGAATCGTGATATTACAAAGGGAGAGAACAAAACTTTTTTAAGAAATTCATAAAACAGAATGAGGATAATTAGTATGAACAAACACAGATCAAGGCAACATTTAACAATTTGATTAATAATTTCAAATTAAAAAGGAAAAAGCCTAAAGGCAGATTGAACCTAAGACAAGACAATTCACAAGATGAGAGACTAAAAAAAAAACATTTTAGAAAATAAAAACAAATCCAAAATATTTCAGATTTTTAACTAAAGACTTCCAGATTAATATGCATGTGTATGTGTGTAAGTTTGCATGTGTGCAGGTGCATGTGTACATGTGTGTAGTGGGTGCATACTTGTTTGCATGTGGGTGTATGTTTGCCTGGAATTCGAACATTGTCTGTGTGTGTGTGTGTGTGTGTGCGCAGATACTTGTCTGCAATTGTGCCCACATAAATAGTTCAGCAAAATTAAACAAGCACACACACATACACGTATAGGGGAGGGGGTATTAGTAAATGTGTATTAGCACTTTTTATATCTTTCATCCAACTGATTCATGCAGACATACATCTGCATATGTCTGTGTTTTTTGTTTATGTGTAGCAACCTTCGTGCATCTGTTTTTATAAAGAGCAACATGGGCAATTTCAATTTGTACATGTGTTTATGTAAAACAAAATATACTGCGTGTTGCTGAGTGTCGCTTAGAATGACTCGGGTTTCATGTGGTCGAAATGACAATCATCAGATATCAGTGTTGTCTATGAATAACTGATGGTTGACATCCCGACCACATGAGATCCGGATCTTTCTCAGCATCATGCACTATAAAATATATTTTATTACCATTGTTCAATTTAAGTGGTTGGGCAATTTTTAACGTGTTACCCCACAACTTAAGGGTAGTATCTGTTCTGTACTCACTTAGAAAGAATAGAAATTCTTGATTGAGGCAATTTTTATTTTTGTCCCAATCCAGAATGCCCTTTTTTGGGGGAGCAGGTTTTTACTAGCATTAAAAATAAACCTAAAGGCAATAAGAATAATCAACTTTTACACCGTTTCATATCATTTCTTTACAACTATTTCATTTTATTTTATAGAGACTGTCCATATTTACTGCCTCCACATGAGGGCTGGATATGACAGTCAGTTTCATGTGGTGGATATCCAGCTCCCCAAAAAGGGTCATTTCTATATCGGACTAAAAAAAGGTAATTATATAGAGACTATCAAACTAGTTGCTGTGTTTGATTTTATGAAAGATAGTGAAGAAATCTGCATTATTTGAGAAATTTAATCTTTAATTTTGAAACACATGCAGATAACTCTTGCTTTTTGTCCTTTAGTACTCACATTGCATGAACAATGTTTCTGACAAAGGCGGAAGAATTGCTGTTTTCTGGGTCGGAATCTATCCATCTAACACTTATCGTTGGCTAGTTTTTGACCTTGAAGTAGTATTTTATTTATTTAAAAAAATTATTTTCATTATTTTTTAAATTTATCTTTTTAGCTCCTTACATCAAGTGGCTTCATACCTTGTCTGGAGCGATTTCCATTAAAAAAAAATCCTACAGGCTGGTATTGGCTGCAGGCTAGAGTCTAAGCTTGGGCATGAGTGAAGGGACGGCTGGGGTCTCTGCATTAGTACCAATCACGGCTTCAACAGCTGCAATCACGTGATATACATGCCACAAACTAACATAGGCAAACATTGCAAAACTTTCCACTCAACCCTCGTAAAATGCACTCTAGCTGAGAATTAGAATTTCTCAATGAATGCATCGTTTACAAGTTGTTTTTTTTTTCGTGTCTGTATATTTATGTCAGGTCATTCACTCTGCTATTTTCATCTTTGTATATATTGTCGACTTTTTAAACAAGTCTGCCTGTCACCCTCTTGATTAAGGATACATCGAGAAAGTCAGGTGCAGCGATGGAGCCACCTGTGAAAAGTCTGGGTAAACTATCAAAAAGAATAAACAGAAAATGAAGACGACGAAAACCCTTCTGCCAGTTAGAATAACAGCAGGTAGGCCAGACAAATCAAAGAAGATAACAATGAAATTACAGCAGATGAGTGAGATCCTCTAAGGTATGGAATCCGTCCAAGATGAACATAGGAATGTGTGGCATGTATATAGCATTCCAAAATCCCTCAGCAAACTAAATATATTTCTCTTTTTCATTGGGTGGAAATATACCAAAAGAGATTAAAATCACATCAGATTATAGAACTTGAATCTGTAATACTACTACTTTGATTAGTTTACCGTGTCGTAAAAAAATACTTGTAATATTTATGTCATTTTGCAATTCCGTTATTCTTAAAGAAACAACTTTAAATTAATCAACATTCTTGTTTTTTTTAATATTCTTCTTTATTTCATGTATTCCATTTTATTTTTAAATCCATAATCAACATGTAGAATGTTATAAAAAGAAACAAACGATTCAACCCACTGAAATATTTAAGAGAAAATTAAAACATCTTCAAAATTACATTTCTTTTTTTTTTTAATGCAAAATTAACTCTTTTACTCCGGTTCAAGTCATGACAAGATTTCATGATCAATCTTTTTTTTTTTTAAGTAAATAATTTACATAATCAACACATAATTTTATAAGAAAAGAATTTCAAACAAATTCCTCTATTCTTTTAAATTCTAAATGTAAATAAAAAATACTTTCAATATAAGTCTACTCTTCTTTCTTTGATCCGTCTCTTTCTCGATTTTTGTCATCGACAGCTTTTTTCCTAGAAAATCAATATTTGACTAGCGGGCCCCGGTGGAAATTCCACAGTGTTTTCTACATCAATCTGTATAATTTACTGTTAATAATATTATCCGGTGTCTAGAAATATGCACATATTTTACTCCAAAATTTTGCGTGACGGGATGGAAGTATATATATTTATATATATTACTCTGTTGCCGGGGCGAAAGCTGTTTCTTCGGCAGTCACCATCAGTCGCGACTCCCCTCTAACTCGCACCCTCCCTCCCCTCTCTCTACTCCCCCCTGTTGTCAGGGGCAAATCTTAAATAGGAGTGTCAGATCGTGACACACAAAATAAATAACACACACTCTATCGTATTAATATATAAATAATAAGAAATTTTAAATATTAAAAAAAATAAATAATAAATAAATATCGTAAGCCTGAAACCGGCCCATTTGGTAAGCGTTTCCGCGTCTCCTCCGCCTTCCACAATGCCCTCCTCCTTCCGCGCTGACGCTGAAGCGACAGAGCAGGGTCAGTTAATAGTTTAACAAGCCACGCGTGCGTGGTCCCCCTCTGTATGTGACTCGATGTGGCGAGTAAAATGCAATAAATTTGGGCAATTTGGGGCATTTTTGACACCCCTTTGACCCCCTCGGGGCGCGAACCAGAATTTTTTTGAGGTCAAGGATGCTCATTTTATATCTAGAACAATTGCCTCTACATTTTGGCCAAGTTTCAAAAAAATTGAATGGATGGATCAAACGTTATGGGAGAAAAGGGTCATTTTTTTGTAATTTTAGGGGATTTTGACCCCCTGGGGGTGCGAACCAGATTTTTTCCAAGGTCAGCGATACTTATTTTCTATTAGGAACAATTGCCTCCACATTTTGGCCAAGTTTCAGAGAAATTGAATGGATGGATGAAAAGTTATGGGGCAAAAAATGTCATTTTTTGCCATTTTGGGACCTTTTGACCCTCTAGGGGGCTAACCAGATTTATTTAAAAAAATCGGAGAATGTCACTTTCTAACCTGACCAAAGTTACAACTTCATGCAAAATTTCAGAGAAATTCAATGGATGGTTGCGGAGAAAAATCCGGACGGACAGACGGAAATGCCTCAAACATAGGTCCCCCGATTTTATAAATCGGGGGACCAATTAAGTAAATTTTGATCTATTTAACAACTCCATTTAGTTAGGTCAGTGGTAAAGTCGCCGCTTTTCAGCTAGATGTTATGGTTTCGATTCCAAGTCTCTCCATCCAATTTATTTGTTTATTTATTGCATTTCTTTAGGAGCGTGACGCACGAACACATACGCTATCGTATTAATATATAGATTCTGGTTCGTCAGTTTTTTTTGACAGATCATTACAACATGTTGGTCAGAACAATAAAATGTAATTCGATTTAATTCCCTCCAGAAAATACTTTGACTGGGTCAGAATTATTCGCATATAGGCGCCATTTTGAAAATAGAAATGTAACTCTGTATTCAACAATACAGAGTTACTTACCTTTGTTTGGAACAAAAAAAATATTTTGTAAAGAAAAACGGTATAGTTTCAAACAATTTGCATGTAAAATAAAAACACTACCGGGCAATGCTAGTTTGATGAATATTATTTGATTAATTTTTTAAAATTTAGTTTTCTTTTTTTTTAGAAAGAATAAAAAGTTTTTTTTATGTAAATAAAAGCAAGTGAAAGTGACCCTTGGAGACTTGTTTTATTTATACATGGTGATTGTATTATTCTATTGCATTTTGAATAGATTTGAAAGATTTTCATCCGATCTGAGAAAATGAAGGCAACATGAACTTTGAAATCTATAAACATCTTCATTTTAATGGCAGAAGTTTTTTCTTTCTTTTTTTTTTCTTTGTTGTTTTGTTTGACAGCTGAAGCACTGCGAGCAATTGTTGGCCAATGCCATTCGAGTTGAGTCACTGTGTTCTCACCATGCGAGCTGACAATCTAACGCGTTATGCAATACAGGGTCAAACACAGTGAGGGTTACAACAGTTATTTCTCAAATCAGCACAGCAGAGCTAACTGATGATAAAGATGTCAGAACACTATTAGCAACATACACATATATTAGTGTTTATTATCCATGATACGCAGCGGGGGGGGGGGGGGGGGTAATATTTCACATCTTTTAAAAATAGGACAGAAAATAAAATGTGCAAGATTTGACTTGTACAAAAAAATAAAATTGTTATTTTGCTGTTATTTTTCATGGTTGAATATTTCAAATTATCACAAGGCAAAATGCAACTGAAACAAAAACAGTTATCCAGTTTAACGAAGAAGTATTTAGATGATCAAATGTAGCATAACTTTTGATTAAACTCGCAGGACCAGCCGGCGTTGCCCGTGCATTATATAAATAATAATAGTGATGAATAAAAAAATAAATTTATATTTTTTTTAATTATCCAACTATTAACATTAGAAAACTTAGGAGAAAAAAATATAAACAATTCACATTCGTTCAGTAATGGACAAATTCAGAATAAAGTCTTTGCAATTTATTTATTTACTTAAATATATTTTACATACATTCTATTTAAAACTAGCAAATATATGCTCCTTCCGGTTGCATATTTTTGCTAGGCTTGAAGGATGATATAATTGTGAATGAACTACATACACTGACCCCTAAAGGAGGAGGTAATGACTGAGAGGATGATATCATGAAAACAGAATAGCTAGTATGCTACCTGCCCACCCACCCCAAAAGAGAAGGTAATCCTGGGAGGATGGTATTGTGAGGAACGAACATATACTATAATGCTCCCTCATAGATGAGATAATGCCTAAGAGGAATGTATCATGATGAATGAAAATATATTACACTATACCCCAAAGGAAGAAATAAAGCATGGGAGGATTCTTCCCCTCCTCCCAAAAAGGAAGTGGTAATGCCTATGAGGATGATATCATAATGAACGAATACATACACTACACTACCCCCCCCCCCAAAGGAGGAGGTAATGCCAAGTAATTCCTGAGAGGACGATCTCATGACAACAGAACCGATACTACACTACCCACCACCCACATTAAAAAAAAAATACAATAATACATTAAACTAGGGGGGGGGGGTTTCATTCATTAAAAAATGCCTAGTCATAAAAACATCATTTTTATAGTTCCTTGGCCTTTTCCTAAGATCAAAATCTAATATCCCAACAACATCAAACGTTTTACTATCGATTAAACTATTGTGTATATATAAGAAAATATGGCAATGCAAATTACAAATGTATATTACAGAACATTAATTTATTAAAAACTGTTTAAAAAATAAATATGCAAATTAGGAATATCTAAAGGTGTTTGTGAGCGTTTGTAGATTAATATATATATATATATATATATATATATACGGTATTACAAAACGTTATATTGTATGATAGAATTAAATAAGCATAAACTGTTTTGATGTTAATATAGTTAGGATAGGTGGAAAAAACTTTCACATTTATTCAACATCAATATATTAATTCAGAAAAAAATTCTATTGAATAGTTTTCTTTTTTATCTACCATAACTTGAAATTATGTTCTAGCATTATTTTGTTTATTTCTAATGCTATTATTATATATATATTTTTTTATTTGCAAAGATTTTTGCTCATATAAAGTTTACTCATTATTTGCTGAACAAAACCTTGCCACGAAGATTCTGAATAACATGAGAAATCAATTTGGAATCGGAACAGATTTTGTACAAATAAATGGCTCTATATCTTTTCAGATAGAGCTTTATAATAATTCATTCAAGTGTATAAGGACTTCTGAGGATCGGGTCTACCGTGAAACTGTAATAAAGTATTAAGATGAACTCCTTTCAATTATTTATTACTGTTATATATATGGTAATACATACGACACCACTGGTCATGGTTAGAAGTGACCTGTTGTCCGTATTGATATGCTTGCTACATATAGCCACACTAATGAGTTGTGCAACAATACAGTTGTCTGTAAATGACTACATTCTATACACATATATATTCCTCTATGGATGGAGTACTCTGGTAGAAGAAATTATCGTTTCCACTAAGCATAATGCAATACTCTTTCAAAAACAGAATTGCATTCTCTCAATTACCAGTATTGTAAACTTGTAAGCAAATGAAAAAAATTAATTTAATCGATATAATTTCTTCCCCTCTCAATAGTGGGTCCGTTAGCTCATATTGTAAGATATCCGACACCACTGGTTACAATTGGAAGTTACCTGGTATCCAGATTTCAAATCTTAGTGGTTGATAGGCTCACTATATCTAGTGACACTGATGATTCATGAAATGATGAAACATGTTTGTGGATAACTAATATATATATATATATATATATATATATATATGAAATTAAAAATGGAACAGTGGAAGACCCATAAGCTCAACGTTTCGCATGATGTGATATGGGCTTTTTCAAGAGCGGATGAAAAGTGTGCTAAAAAAATATATATGTATGTATAATTATATGCTGACATTTTGCACACTTATTTCTGACACTTTACATATATTTCCCTCCATTAAAACCCTACCACTATATATATTCCCCAATTATATGACCTTCCCGTCTTCTTTCATTTTAGCACACTTTTCATCCGGTCTTGAAAAAGCCCACATCACATCGGGCGAAACGTTGAGCTTATGGGTCTTCCACTGTTCCATTTTTAATTTCATCCCGTCAGATTGTTTTATCCTTTTATCTACCCATATATATATATATATATATATACATACATACATACATACATACATACATACAGGGTGTTCAATATTTACTGTTACAAATTTTATTATCCATTTTCATTAAAATTCAATAAATTTTTGTTTTTCAGGTCTGTATATATATATATATATATATATATATATATATATATACATATGTATATATATATATACATATGTATATATATACTGAAGGTTTAATATCACTTCTGGTAAAATGGCACATAATTTGAATATATTGTAGAGTTGTACAAGTCGGGAAAGTCATCAAGAGATATTGTTATATCACTAAATGTCAACAGAATGTTGGTTTTTAGAACGCTCAAACGATTCAAAGAGAGCGGAGAGTTTACTAATAAACTAGGGCAAGTTCCCCCCCCCTTCCCCCCCGTACTGCTTGGGCATCGAAAATGATCAGATCCACCAGGTGGAAGCTGAGAAGAAACCTAAAGAGATCCCTAAAAAATCTAGCAAAAGAGATAAAAGTATCTATTGAGACGATGTTTACCATTCTCCAAACATCGCCTTACAAACACCAAAAGAAACAATTGCTATCTGCAAGTTCTGTTGATAAACGGAAGCAAAGAGCTGAAATCCTCCTATCGCATATCAGAGCTGACACGCTGCCTAACCTGGTTTTCAGTGATGAGAAGAAATTTGATGCCCAGCAGCATGTTAGCATTCAAAGTGATCAGATTTGGTCTCATACAGATGATGTTGAGTCGCAGGTAAGGTGTAGTGTCAGTGATGGTCTGGGCTGCCATAACCGAAATCGGAAGGAACCCTTTGATTTTTGTGGATGAAGGTGTGAAACTGAAACAGGAGAATTATCGTACAAAAATTCTTTAGTCATCATTGTTGCCCTGGACAAAAAAACACTTTAGAAAACGTTGTTGGTCATTCCAACAGGACTTAGCTCCCTCACATGGAGCAAAAATGACTCAAGAATGGTTATCCAAGAATTTTCTAGAGTTCATCTCCAAGGAAGAATGGCCTCCATCATCTTCAGACCTTACTCCTCTGGATTTCAGTATTTGGTCTATCATGGAGAGCAAAGTGTCAGCTTCCCATTACACAGACTTTGAGGCCTTGAAAAATAAAATTGAGAAAGGAATGGGTCAAAATGCCCCAAGCAATCATTTGTGACTCTTGTAAGGCTTTCACTAAGTGTTTTCAACAGGTTATTGACGTTGACGGGGGTCATATTGAATAACTTTTAGATATTTGGAAATAAAAATGATTTATCTGTTTATTTTCGTTTGATGTTTGATTTGTATACTTTGATTTATTTAATAAATATGGGTAAATAAAGTTGTAACGTTTATTATTGAACACCCTATATATATATATATATATATATATATATATATATATATATATATTTTCGCTTTGTGGCCATCATTTGAGAAATCTAATTCGTGTTTTGTCGAGTGTGAAAATCTTATTGGGAGGTGGAATTTTTTCTGAAGTGATCACCTTTTTCCCCAAGTGAGTGTTTGTCTTTATATACTTCAGTTTGCCAAATTTTTATCAGAAATCAACTTGGATTTTCACCGTATTTCCCCTCCGGTGTTTTTGTTATGACATATTTTTTCGCTATTCAACAACATATACTGCAACTCTCTGAAGATTGACAAAATTGGACTAATTGAAAAAAATACACTTATCCGAATTTTGCCATGATACGCGCGTAAGGGATAGGAATGAATATTAAATTACTTTTGTGCATAAAATGAGAGATGCAAAAAAAATGTCATCGAAGTACAGTAATAAAGATCTATAGAATGCAAATATGAGATTATATATATAGTCATCCACATCCAAACTGTTTCGCTGTATCACAGCTCTTCAGTGCGGCTAGACCAGCTAGTGCCGCAAGCCAGGAACAAAACTCGAACATTGAGCTGACAAACGGCGCCTCTACCCCTGCACTATCACACAACACTGGCTGAATAGTTCATGTATACACATAATATTATAAGGAGATATAATATATTATGTATAAGTCTTCAGTATTTACTTCAACAGTGCTCAATATGTAAGTAGAGCTAAGTAGTAAGTTATGTAAATATATTTATGGCAAGTAAGCTACACAGAGGCGTCCACATTTCATCCCCGCAAGAAATCGTCAGGCTAAATGCATGGAATTCGTGTTACTGATTGTTTTTATATATCCAGGTGATGTTTAGTCTAGCTCACTAACCAATCAGTTCTGTTGTTATTCCCTCCCATAGGTCAATGCTTTCATTAGCCAATAGCTGAGCATCTCTTAAACAAAAGTTCGACTGACCTTTACTTGACATGTTTTGTTTTGTATTGTTTTGTATGGGGGTGACGCACTCCTTTTGTGAATGTGTCGAATAAATAGGTGACACATGCATGCTTGGAATAGTTTTATTTTTATTTATTTTGTTATTCGTTGCTATTTTAGATGTTGGTTTTAGGTTTTTATTTATTTTATTGTGTGTGTTTTATCCTGAAGTAAAGTTTATTCTGTGTATACAGTTGTTTTCTATTTCACTTCTATAGTTTAATAGGTTTTGGGGATCTTTAAAGTTTAGAATTTCAAACTTCTCATTCAAACATAATCTACCCGGGTTGTTTAAATATCTACATGTACTATTTTTCACTTGATTATTGACGAGCATCCACTTTCTTTGAGTTCCCAGTAATGGGTCGCTAGTGATGTTTTGAGTCAGCATTTATTGAATGTGATTTTATGGGTTAATACCTGGTTTTAAAATCTAAGGAGGGCATACCCATGTAGTACTGTTGTAATTCGGGCTTTCCCTGACAAATATTGTAGCTTGGGAAACAATGTTTTCGGTTAGGCAGTTATTTTATAGTGGGCATAGTGCAGAAGTTCTACAATTACAGCTTTTCTCTTCATTATCAACTTATATTGTGTGTGTATTTAGGCAGCATATTTTCATTTAGGCAAACATTATTAAATAACACGGAGTGCTTTTGCTTGATAAGACACTAGCTCTATTTGTCAACAACTAAAAAAAACATGACTAACCCCTCTTCTCAATATAGACACATTCTCATTAATAATACGTAAATAATGCACAATACCAACATCAAAAGATTGAAAATTCTTTAAGCCCTTTACATAAAAAATAAACATCCCACAATCAATATGAATTATGAAACTAGTCACAACATTTTAAAGTGTCTAGTATAGTAACTAACATTACAAAATTCTTAACGTTAAGTAATCATACTTTTGAATTTTGCACACGCTTAGAACATAATCCCGTTCGCATGCAACATCTCAATATTATAGATGCTCATTTTAAAGTCTCATTTATTAATCTATAGGTGGTTGCACAGTTAGGGAAAGAAAAAAGCTTTTAATTTTATCCTTTTATCTACTTATTTTTATTATGTTCTGTATAACACTGTTTTTTAGTTGACACGTGTTTCCATAAATAAAACCACCAGACTAGATGATTTCTTGTCCTGGAATCCGGTAAGACCAAGAGACCACAAGAAAGATATACTATAACAAAGTTAACTGGTCAATTGGGAAGAGGAAAATTAATGTTCTAAACTTCTTTACTAACTCAATGTTTCTTGATTTCTGAGAACTTTAACTGAAGTAAAATGAAACATGAGAGAACCCCTTATTAAATAAATGGTTATTTATTTTAATAGACTATATATAGAAAATTCACAAAGAGAAAAATGAAATCCATATAGGATTCGAATCTCTGTCTATAAAGAGGACTGGACCATCTTTAGTCGATGCCACTTTAAACCACTCAGCCAACAAGCCGATGTAAAGCAAACACCGAAATTGTACAGATAACTCAAACCCGTTACTTTGTGAAAGAATGAAATTAAATTAATAAAATATAGTAAGACCGGCCGTTTTACTATATTTTATTACTTTAATTTAATTCTTTAAAACTCCATTGAGAGGCAAAAGCCAATATAGCGTAAATTTAATTAATTTAATCAGTAAATAAAAGGAAATTGTGCTTGTTACGCATAAATATTTTATGTTATCCCTCTCAGTGTCTTTATCAACTCATGTCCCATCCTCTGCCAACTGATATAAAACATCATCTTTCTCACTTTAATAAATATATATATCAACACATGATTTTTTATTCGTTTTACTCCTTCCAGTACACATATCCCTCTCTTATGTTTCAACCCTCTCCTCACTATGCATGTGTGTCTGCTGTTGGTTGCTACTGAACAGCCTAGTATAACATGTACAAAGATAGTAGTATATATATATATATATATATATATATATATATATATATATATATATATATATATATGGTAGTGATTACCCATATTGATATATGCCTTTGTTTTTTTGCTTTTTCTTTTCTCTTCTCCATGTCCGTTTTTTCTGGCAGTGACATTAATTCGCATTTCTCTTTTTATTTGTATTCAGTCTGTGAAAAGATGTAATATCATCGAAACGCTGGCTATTTGGCATAGACTGTAACAACGTTTATCTAATTTTATATACATATATATATACATATATATATAAATTAATTGAATGACATAATAAAATGAGAAATTAATCAGATTTTATTAAAGTTAAAAAACAAGGACTGATATTGCATGAAGATTTTCTTTGAAAACTCATGAGTTAAGGATGTAATATCACTCCTTGTTTTTGAACTTTAATAAAATCTGATGCATTTCTCATTTTATTATGTCATTCAATTAATATTATTGCTCTATACACTATATTGAGCTTTGTTTTTATCCTGATATTCTACTGGTTAAAAATATTATTTATATCTTTAAAGTATTATCTTACTCTCTCTCTCTCATATATATAAGCTTGCTTACATTATTCAGTTTGTTTTGTCACTTCCCCATAAGTAAAGGAAAACTGAATGGACGAGATTCTCATGTGCGTTTTTAAACAGGATATGAGAAATGGGCACGTGGAATGCAGAAAATCACTCAACCAAAGATTAGTTTTTCATCAAAAGATGAATTTCAGATAAATTTTGTTCAATGAATTTATCAGATAACAAAAATAAATATTCTAATGATGATCCCGTTTAATGATGAAAACGTGAATTTTAAACTTAAGCGTGACAACCACCACACCGTAAACAAGGCGGTCAGATGTGAGAACGAATCTAAAGAAATCTTGTCTTGTTTTTATAAATTGAATGAACTTTTTTCTCAACCCAATAAATATGTGGAATCGTTGCCAAGATTATCATAACACTTGAGACGGAACTTAAAACTCACCACATGCATCATCATCATCAGCTTATACTTGCATATAATTTTGAGGAAAATATGCCTTCTTTTTAGACAAAAATTACAATGTAGTCGATATTGTCGGTGTATAGGATTACCCTCTCCCCTCCATATAATTTAGAAATTACAACTCCGACGTTTTTCAAACAATGGATATGCACATGTGTAAAGTTGAGTATCTATGCACTATTTCACCTACCACATCGTTTTGCACAAAAACTAAACATTCTAGAATGTTCCATTGCACTTGTTATAAAATCCAGAATTTTAAAATTCAACATTTATGTCTGACATCAGACTATGATTGGGTGAGTTTATATAACTATTTTTTTTTTTCATCTATTTACAATGTAGACCTTCCTTTCTTAATAGATAGCACCTACTTCAAGTTATTTATCTCCCACAGCGGTAAGATGTGACACAAGGTCGGAAAGTGGGATTTGAAAAGCCAGCGCCTGAGAATTTGTGCAGTCTGGCCTACAAAAAATGCCTGGGCAGCCCCGTCGGCATTCCCCCGGTAGGAGCGCCTCAGGCGATTAGCAATAAACTAACCCCTTCTCAAAGGATGAGAAGGCAAAGCCTGGGAGTGTGGACCTCCTAAAACTGCACAGGACAAACCCATAGACTGGCGGAAATCAAGCCCCGAAGGCCAAGACGATACCGGTCTATAGGGTGTAGTATCCATCGGAACAGATACTACATTTTGATCCCTGCCAAAAGACCGAGACTCTATAAATGAATTTGAAATGATCAGAAAGCTATAAACTAAAATTAATGGAAAATAAATTCACAACCGAACTGATTAGTTTATAACTCAAGAATTAATTATGTTCCAAACATGCGGCTTGTCTTTCTACAGTCCACGAGAAACCATTTTCATAAATCTGTCTCTCACCCCTTTCCACAATTTTGTATTACATGCCTATCCATCAAGAGCAAAGATGCTGTCAGTCAATTTTAAGGTCAGCAGGGTCTGTTCTAGCTCCTTTCCATGGAAGGACAGAAACCTTTCTCCCATCACCACAAAAATCCCTACCCCTATCTGCGAAAGTCATACAAAGTTATTTTCATGCATTAAAATGGGATTCTAAGAGTGGGCCTATCCAAACTTTACTGGAGTTGATATAAACCTAACCGGTAATCCCTCTGTGGCGTTGCCTGCTTCTGACTCATTGTATCTATCACTCAAGTAATAGCTCCTTTGAGACGTCTGTTTGCGGCTAAGAGTTCAATATCATTTTAAAATGGACTGATGTCATTATTAAAAATGTTGTTCTGTAACTAATAATTAGGGTCTTATGGTCAAATTTCAACATCTATTTCATTTTGTGGAAGTTAATTGAACTTTAAATCTCATTAAAAAAAAATCTAAACTGGGGTCTATGTCAAGTGAGCCTCTTTAAAAATAAAAGAAAAGATAAATATAACTCCAAGGACAATCTGTATAGATAGGGAATTATTCTAACCAAATTTACTAGTATTTTTACACACACACACACAGGAGAAGGTTAAGGAAACACAAGAGAAAGTGATAAGGATGTACTTGAGAGAAAGAGGGATAAATAAAGACCTGGCCTGAAATAGGTTAGTTCGGAAGTCAATTTTTAAAAGCCATCCAATTTATGCCAGTATGTAAAACCGAATATAATTATGAAATTTTACAAACTGATAATTTTCGTCTTCTGTACAAATAGATAACATTTAGACATCCAATAAGGAAACTGCTTTAATGTTTATTTTGTTTTGTCTGAAAGAATTTTGGAACTTGCTGTCTAGTGTTTCATTTATTCTAAAATGATTAATGAAACATATCAAATGATTACCTCTTTATTTGTATTAGCAGAGAAAAGAGAGTAAATCTTTTTTTTCTCTTTAATCTCTTATGTGTGTGTGTGTGTGTGTGTATATATTTTAGTGACCTTTTTTCTAAGTAGAGAACATTGAAATTGACTCTCTGGAATGTTGCTGAATTCAGTTAGTTGAGCGTGATGACTCATGAACCTTTCCCTAAAAAGAAGGCAAATTGACATGACTATTCTTTCCAACAGAGTCCAGAAACGTTTGACCTCCCTATTAAATAAGGCACAATACGGTTTTCAATTCTTGGTTAAATTCTATTGTTCTTGAATAAAAATAGAAATATAATCTGCTAATATTAAGTTCAAACTGTAAATGATACCTCTGCCGAGGGTAAAAAATACAAAATTTATTTTTAATTAAATTTTTTTTTACACACACACACTGAATAATTCTGCTCGTCTCTCCCTAAATTAGCATAACCGTAATGCTTCCAATATGCATGTACTAAATCAAAAGGATGTAATTCATGTAAACTCAACGCAGTAGTAAATTAAATCAAATTTATTTGCAAAAAATAGTAAAGTGCAACAAGCCATGTAAACGGACAGTTAGAAGATGTGTATGTCTATATACCATCTGAATTTTTATCCAAGGCGACTTTAAACTTGGATATGGTAGGCATCATTACTACCTCCTCTTGCAGGCTATTCCATGGATCAGAAACACAGGCAGGGGTTGCTGTCTTTCTTTTAATGAGACGAAAGTTCCTATGGTTTTAATATATATATATATGTGTGTGTGTGTGTGTGTGTGTGTGTGTGTGTGTGTGTGTGTGTGTGTGTGTGTTTCCTCTTTTATCCTACTAAAGCGGAATTCGCACTTGATTTGTTTGATTGTGACAGTTATACTCTGATGAGTCGCATCATCCGTCGCCATAACCTTAAAATTCAAGATTTATGTCTGACATCAGACTATGATTGGATGAGTTTATACGACTATTTTTAAAAATCTATTTACAATGTAAACCTCCCTTTATTAATAGATAGCATCTACTTCAATCTATAAATGAATTTGAAATGTGCATGTCTATGTGCCTTTTTCCCCATCCAATCACGACTGAACATGATATAAAAAAATAACAAAAAGCAAATGAGATGAGAGGTGGTGGGAGGAAGGGAAAACAAGGAGGGGATGTATTAAATCCAAGTCTTATAATCTGAAGGATGAGAGTTTAATCCATGTACAGGGCAGTACAAGAGCTTGTTTATTGATTAGTTATTGCAAACACTTTGAATTTTATTTTTTACTTCATAATAGGAGATTGAAAAAAAAAATGAATAAAAAAAAAAGTAGTTTGTGCAACTGGATCTCAGAAACGAACAAGTTAAGAATCTTGTTTTGTAAGTTTCAACCAATCAGATTCATTCTTTTAAGTATTAGTCTTCCCTGCTTGAATTTAATAATCTTAAGTGGAACTTCTTAGAAAACTGAAAACTTCATTTTTAACTTAACCTGTCTTCAAATTGGACTGCAAAGGAACATCGTCTTAGTGGATCCATTCAAATTTTTCACTTTTCTTTCTACAATCTCTTTTTATCTGGAACAAATAACCATTTTTCCCCTCTTTTTTACCGAGCTGAATATTCCTACCACACACACACATAATGTTGTCTCTACTTATTGCAGCCTGTATTTCCTTTTCTTGCACACATGCAAAATATTTTACAGAGACAGCCATACAAACAAGCGGCATACAAACATTTTGAATGAGAATTCTTAGTCATTCTTGTAACTAAAACCAAAGGAAGAACTTATTAAAACTATATTTTGTCATTCAATTTACAAACAAATAAATAATCAATATAATCTATCGAATTTATGGAAACTGTTTTCGTCATTTATTCAAACATTTCCTCCACAATAAAAACCGAAGTTTAGATAAGAAATGTAATAAAATATTGTCCCAAACTTTAATTTTTGAATATATATATATATATATATATATATATACACATGGACGGCGGCACCGGGGGGGGGGGGGGATCAATCCCCCCCCCCACTCACTTTTTGACTTGGCGCTCCCACTTTACGGTCATCAATAATGAAGTTATATATGCATGTGTTTAACCGCCCCCCCCCACACACACTTTTTAGGAGAGCCCCCTACTTTTATAACTGTCCCGCCGGTCCTGATATATATATATATATATATCTCACTCTTGGACAATGATGAGTTTCTTTGCTGATTCTTAAAAAAATAAATAGATGAGTAGAAACTGAGGTCAGACTGCTATCATCTCCATCCTATAAGATACATCTGTTAAATATGAAAAGCCAAAATTTCAAAAAGAACAATCTAAAAAGTATATTTTATTTCGGAATTTTTGAGATAAGGATTAATAATTCGTATTATTTGAACTATTATTTTTGTAGAATCAAATTGACACTTACCACCATAAAGTGCTCTAATAGTTGATATGTAAATGTGGCTTGAATTAAGCATATTGGCTGATCTATTTACAAGATTTCGGACGATGTAATGAATAAGAATAAAATAAATTAACACTTCTACCCGGTCATGGCTGGCAGAATAAAAACAATCTATTCATGTAGATTAAATAAAGTGTTCAGTTTAACATTTCATACAGATTTCCGTGTTTGATATAAAAATTTTCAAGTTCGACAATAATGTTTCCAGGTATGAAAACATGCACCTGGAGAAGGTCAAAAGTTGCATCAGTTGAAACATTGTGAATATAACAACGAAGATAAGGATAGTAGTCTGAATAATCTAAATAATACTTAAAAATATATTAACGTATCAATTTCCAACGATTTTGGTTATTGTTTCTGTGGAAATTAATAATTCAAATGTTGGTCTTTTGCAAAGTACATCTTCCTGCATGCACGCAAGCGCGCACACACACACTGTAATTTCTACGATTAAAATTACATTTGTGTACGTTAAGAAAATGCAAGCAGTAGCTTGTTTCGCGGCTGTTAATGGTGGAAGCACATTTCTCTTTCAGCCAGTCTGATAATTTACTGGGTGTGTCGGGGAGTTAGATTTCCTTCTCTGACTGCTTCAAGTGACTCAGTAATTGAGGAGATTCCAATGCAATCCTTTTTCCCTCAAACCACAAATGAGTCACATGCTTTTTTTTTTACCTCATAGAATGAAGAGTTGACAGAAAATGATAAGTTTACTGCTTTTCATTCTCATATCTACCAAAGAAAAAAAAAGAAAAAAACATTTAAGTCATCTTATAAAGATGACACCTCCCCCCTTCCCCCCCCCCCACACACACCATACTCTTCTGATTAATAGCTTGTATATTACAAGCTATATAAAAATTCTGTTTAATCAGTGATTTACGGCAAAAAATTGGTCAGGGTTGTTAAATAACAAAATTTTATTTTAAATCAATTTCATAGATTTTAATATTTAATCCTGATCAATATTTTTTATTAGTCATAAATAAAGGAAGGTGGGGGAGTTCTTACCCTCACAGTCAAAAGTCCTAATACTGCCACTCAAATCACTGGGTACTAATTTAATAACAGACAATTTTTTTTTGATATTCACCAAGGAAGTAAAGAGAAAGAAAGTCTTGATTTGTCCTCTTCACTTTCTTCCTCTCCTTTATTTTATTGCCTTTTACTAATAGACATTTGACTGTAAAGAGAGTGGGGGTAGAAAAGAAAAAGAAAGGCAGTCTGTTTTATGTATTTAATAGAGTAACCATTTCTACTTGCCCCTGTGGGTTAATTGGTGTGTGCACCATACTTAAAGATAGTGGTTGTGTGTTCAAACCTCACCAGGCATTATTATTTTTACTCTGATTTCATCCCAAAATGAACTTAGACATTTCAAGTTACAATATTAAGCAGATTTGTTTAGTTTTACTTTTATTTTTGTTCTGTAATTTATGTAATTTATATAAATTAGGAGCCTGGGTGACACCGGGTAGCCCTGCTAGTTTAAAATATTTTAAAGTACTTTCTATATAATGATTCTAATATGTTCATGAAATCATCAACAAGTTTCCATAATCTATGATATAAATGGGGTGTCTCTATCTGTCTGTGTCTGCTTGGGGATGTGATTGAAAACAAAGCCCTATACCCAAATCAAACAACTTTTTGAGTACAATTTTATGAAGAATCCAATAATGGTAGCAATATATTTTTTAATTTTTATTTTACAACAATATTGTGGGGTTTGTATCTGCGTCAGACACCATAAACAGCAAATACGTTTTACTTTATTTTAGAAAGGAAGAATAAAATCCAACAATCAGTTAAATCCCATTCATTCACTGTGGAGGTCCCCAGATGCTAGAGAGCCATCTACTCCAATAGCTTCGTTCCTTATGCTGCCGGCCTTTGGAACCCCCTACCTTCTCCCTGTTTCTCCGACTGTACCGACATGTATTTGCTAGTATAAATAATGCTATATTTGCAATGGCATTACAAATATAAACATTCTATTATTATCAGATTGAAAACTAACAAAACGATTTCAGATAGATATAACATTATAATATATATGAAATGTTACTTCAAAAACACTGGGAACACATGACAAGAATTCCACAGACGACGTTTTAAGGCAGTTCTATATTTTTGAAGATTTTATGCAGTTTTCTTTTGGGGAAATCCAATTCATAATGAAAAACAAAATCAGTTAAATTTCATGAACATGAATGGGATTTTTCAAAATGACAATTATGCAGCTGTCTTTAAGCCCGTCAAACTGTTGACAGAAATTTCAAAATGAAATGAATAAAAAGCAGAGAATCTAAAATGTTAAAAGATGAGGATGCAGAATTTAATCATTGATGATTTTTCAGCAAATGAGAAAAGTTGACATCAAAAATGATTTGTGAAGAGTGCAGTAGTGTTCTCTATGATTTTATCAAAAAATCTGAAATTCTCGCAGGTTTTGAAAAGAGAATGGATATTCACCTTTTTTTTTTTCTTTGCGGTTGCATTTCTTTTAACTAAAAGGACTTTTATATTCAGATGTTTTCGCTTCTATTTGTTTGGCAAAGTACTATCAAGTGTGAGAAAAGCCACAAAGTGCAGACATCAATCCCATTCAAAAGCAGAACATTAATTTCATTAAGTGTTCCTTCATTCAAATACAGACGTCTTTGGGACTGAAGACAAAAATAAAAACTCAAAAGCTGAACCGATTTTTTTTTCCTTAAAGGTGGGGCATTCTCTTGAGAAAAAAAAAGAAAAAAGGAAAAAAGAAACTAAATGGTAAAAAAGAAAGAAAAAAAATCAACATAACATCAGCTTGATATTTTGTGTGATTTAGAGTTCAAGGTGACAGCAATTAATGCTGCAAGACACAATGGCTAATCTTTCTTAAGTAAAAGATAATTATTTTAAGTTAGAAAAGATAAGGATTAATAGTGGGAATATTAACCGAATATTTTTAGGAAAAATACTCTTAAGGAATATAAATAGATTGATAACTAACAAAAGGAGTAAATATAATGTGGTGTGTGTGTGTGTGTGTGTGGCAATCAGCTCCTCTAGTGGGACACTATGGAATGGTACAAAAGTAGCTGAGAACAGACCTGGCGGCATTCCCTGGTAGGTGTTCGTCAGGCGACCAGTAATAAACCAACTTCCCCCTTCCAAAGGAGAAGATAATGCTTGGGAAGGCGTACCTCCCAGGATCGAGCTAGACCATACCTCATCCCAAGAAAGGACTGATGATTCAGGACAGCCCCTAGGTCACCAGAAAGATTCCAAGGTGAACCGTGACTCAATAACAACCGACTGCAATACAAAGATTGTATATTCATGAAAATAAAAAGTGAAATGGTTAGTTTTCTTTAACGATTTGTTTTTAATGGAAATAGCTCCAGACAAGGCACGAAACCACTTGATGTAAGGAGCTAAAAAGAAATACTACTTCAAGGTCAAAAACTAGGCAAGGATAAGTGTTAGATAGATAGATTCTGACCCAGAAAACAGCAATTCTCCCCCCTTTGTCAGAAACACCGCTCATAGAATGTGAGGACTAAAGGACAAAATAAGAGAAGCGAGGGTTACGAGGCTGCCGAAAGTAAACCAAAGGTCCACTTTTCACTCTCCTTAAGTTTGAAGTAGAGTGTAGCCATGTTATTAATAAAAATAGGAAAATAAGTACCCTAAGATTTTAGTGGATGCTATAGAGTTTAGTGCAAGCAACCATAGATTTTGGTACTGGAAATAAACATCTATAAAAGTATGAGAGCAACTTGGTTTTGCCTGGGAATAACTAGGTAAATAAAATATCAGTAAACAACCAAATTTTTAACTAAATAATTTATTCAAATGATTCGGTAGTAAAAAGGCTTTGTTTGATTTCAAGATGAAATTTGGTGACAATTTTTACATGGAGCAATCAATAAAACAGTTGAAATTCCACTAATAGTAGACAACTATCATCCATGGTCTCCAACAAAGAATTTGTTATAGCAACTATGTGCACACCATAACTTGTTTCCCCTGTAAAGAGTTGGTGGCTAAGTGGTTAACAACATGGACTGACAACCTGGGTGTGCCAATTTATTTATCTACCTCCCACAGCACTAAGATGTGACACAAGGTCAGAAAGTGGGATTTGATGAGTCAGCACCCTAGAGGAAGAGCACTCTGACCTTTAAAAATTGCCTGGGCAGCCCGGTCGGAATTCCCTGGTAGGGGCGCCTCAGGCGATTAGCAATAAACTAACCCCTTCTCAAAGGGTGAGAAGGCAAAGCCTGGGAGGGTGGACCTCCTAGAACTGCACAGGACAAACCTACAGACCGGCGGAATCAAGACCCGAAGGCCAAAACGATACCGGTCTATAGGGTTTGGTATCCATCGGAACAGATACTACACTTTGATCCCGGCCAAAAGACCAGGAAACCTGAGTGTGCCAAGTTTGAGGCCAGTTCGTTCCATAGAAACACTTTCACTTAGGATGTTGACAACCTTCATGTGGTCCCTCCTGTAAGTACCCAATGTATTTATAGAAAGAATTCTTACTAGGAAGATATATTAAGGGGTCTTAAGAAATTGAAATTCAGGGAATATGGCTTCATTGATGTCAAATGACTATGAATCAAATTCAATGCAAATCTGATATATTTGAATTTTCAAATGGGAGATTGTACTCATCTTATGCCTCTTAAAATACTTCAAAGAAATATTTATTAATTGATGCCAAATACCTATTAAAATTTCACAAAAATCAGAGGCATCTGAATTTTAATGAAAGGCTTCCACCCCTTTTTTATGCTCTTTGTAGCATAAACAAAATATAGCCCACATTTGAACACATTAAACCAAGCAGCTATATAAACATACTTAATGTGTATACAAAGAATTAAAAAATACTTTGTTCATAAAATAATGCTTAGCTTTTTAGCAAATGTAGATATATTTTTAAAGAGTGAATAGTATAAAAAATATATGAAGAAGGAAATAAAATAGAAAATGTAAAAAAAAAAACAGTAAAAATATTTTGAAAAAGACTTGAGAATCTCCAAATATTTTGCTGAAATTTCAAACAAAGTGATTTAAAAAATAAAAGCACCAAAAAAGGAATAAAACTGAAATGGATTTGTGAAATTTCAGAGAATGAGTAAAGCCTGCAAACAGTT
This sequence comes from Sepiola atlantica, assembly GCA_963556195.1. NCBI lineage: Eukaryota > Metazoa > Mollusca > Cephalopoda > Sepiida > Sepiolidae > Sepiola > Sepiola atlantica. The sequence continues at coordinate 166,204,343 of OY744520.1, read as the reverse complement.
ATTTATGAAAAGCAGACATTTTTTTAGGAAAGCCTTAACCTAAAATATTTAAAACTCTCCTAAACACTAGCCCAGTCTAATTATACTAAACCAGCAGTGACAATGACATATGCATATACTCTCAATATCCTATCCATTTTTTTTTTTTTACACGTTTCTTTCTGCACCATTTTTTCTCTTTGTTCCTTCTGCTGCTGGTAGTTTCTCGGCACTCACTGTTTTTATTTTCTAACGCATTTATTGACACTTGTCATAATCACTCATTTAAATCTATATTTTATATTCTATGCCTATACTTCTATTGTCACTGCTAGTTCATTATTATTAGACGATGCTAGTATTCTGGAAAGCTGAAGAAAACAGATAAGCTATTTAAATCATTTAGAAGTATAAAAGTCTGATTTCCATAAATAATTGCTTATAGAAACGTGACTTCATGTGCAAGAAAACTCTAAAAACACAAAATTTTAAACAATTTGTGTTTTGTTTAAAATAGCAAAACTTTTTTGAATTTTCATTACGCAAATAAAGAGATAGGAAGTGAACAATACTTTCCTTTTGTTGGCACAAACTTTTATCTTTCAAATTTATTTGAAGGTAACCGACAAAGCAAAGTTTGTAGTTGCCACTCTTTTTATGTTCCATTATACACCACTTGGTTTTAAGTATAATTATCATAACAAACCACAAAACTAATCGTATGCCATTATTATGTATTTCGTTGTCTTCATTTTTAATTGCCTTTTTATTACACCATATCTTGCTTTTTTGCAACCACTATGCCACGAATAAAAGCCTCTTAGTTTTTAAATAGTCAAATTTGGGGAGTGAATAATCCAATTGCCATAAACTCTTAGAATTCAGGAACATGTCAATAACAATTACATTTCGTTTTCATTTTGAATTTTAGTTATTACATGATAACATTACAGATGTTGACATGTTTCTGTCTAAAACTACGACAGCATAAAACACTGTTTTAAAATTTTAGGTAATTTATGAAGCTTATTTTTGATAATTTATGTAACTAAACATCAAATATAGTTAACGTTCTGTTCTGCATTAGTTTATTACAGACACAAACATAGTGGCACACATGTTTATCATGCAAGTAAGTAAAATTTTAAATGTGAAACAAAAAACGAACGTCTGCCAAAACTAATTGTATGTTATTGAAATGCAGGCATTCTAAGAGCTTATGATTGTTGGTGTATTGATTTACTCCTTTCCCGGAGTTAGGCACAAGGCCAGTTTTTATCTTACTCCCACAAGTAAGATGTGACCCAAGGTCGGGTCGGGAAAGTGGGGTTTGAAAAGCCAGCGCTTGAGAGGTGAGCACTCTGGCCATTAAAAATTGCCTGGGCAGCCCCGTCAGCATTCCCTGGTAGGGGCGCCTCAGACAGTAAGCAATAAACTTACTCCTCCCCAAAGAGGGGAGGCAGCGCCTGGGAAGGTGGACCTCCTAGAACTGCACAGGACAGACCCATAGACCGACGTAAATCAAGCCCTGAAGGCCAAGACAATACCAGTCTATGGGGTGCAGTATCCATCAGAACAGATACTACACTTTGATCTTAGCCAAAAGGCGGTGTCTTCACTCCAAAAAATGGACAATGTAAAAAAAAACAAAAAAACAATAAGACACTGTTTATTTATGACGGTGTGATTGTACAGAAACACGCAACTTCTAAACCGTCATTTTATGTCTGCTTATCATGAAACAAATTCCTGGTAAGATTTTAACTCATCTTTTTCCTCACTATTTTGATCTGACGTCTGTCACGATTGTAAAAATAACAACCAGTTTATTTGTTATTTTCTTCTAAAATTAAAGATGGCATCAAATTAAATATTCAGAGATTAGTAGTATTAATTTAATAATTACATGCAAGATTGTCAATTATGAAGTTTTGACTGGAATTTCTTTAAATCTAATTATCTTTACAACTCTCTTTTCAGATCTTTTTTTTAGACTTTTTATAATCATTATAATCAGGTTGGTGTCCTCATTTTGGTTGCCACACATGATCACAATGTGTTGGCTATGGTACTCACACCATTTCTTTAAGAACACACAGAAAAATAGAACAGACATACAAGTCAAAAAGTGAATTACTCATGATGCTTTATCAAATAAGAAATTAAAAAACAATTCTAACTTGACAGATTTTACACATCCTTTTCCTTCTTTTTCAGAAAACTTTTAAAAAATCAATTGTTTTTTATGACAGCTTATAAAGTATCATTGTGTGTATCATGAAACATTTCTAGTCAGATTTGAATTCATTCTTTTTATTAATGAATCCTTGTCAATTTTGAAGTCTATTGTAACTTGATTTTTCTTCCTCTGAACATTTCGTTTGAAAAGATCTTTAATTTTACAGTCTACATATATTAGTAATAATGTCTTTAACTTAGAATTAGCCTCAGTATTGTCAATTATGAAGTTTTCACTGGAATTTCTATAAATTTGTTACCATTTTTATTTCACAACTATCAAACCTTTTTTTTACAGAATTTGTTTAATTATAATCATACGAGTGTCATACTTTTGGTTTTATCATGTGGTACTAAGATTTTTTTTTTTAACACCGAAAAATATGATGAAAGAAATACAAGTCAAAAAATAAATTACCGATATTGCTTTAACAAAGAAGAAATTCAAAGTAATACTAATAACATTTTGAACAAAGTTAAAAAACAGTAAACAGATTTCCCACAAGATTTAAAATAAAATTGCTTTTTATTAGAATTTATAAATAATCATTTTGTGTATGCGTATCATGAAGCATAAATTTCTGCTAAGATTTCAACTCATCTTTTTTCCTCATCGTCTATCTGAAGATGTACACATCTTTTTATCTACGGTCTTGAAATCTTTTAAAAAATGATGCAACAGTGTAAGAAATTCCTTGAATTGTTTTTAATAAATACCTGCATAAGAACATTATGTTACTAATTCAATACAATCAATGTTTATATAGTCATTAAAAAATATAATGAACCAGAAATTTACAATGAAGCAGAAGTTTCTCTAAAAGAAATATTACTACTCTTAGAGAATGGAAATCTATCCTCAGAAGATCCAAAAGAGAACAGGTCACAATATATTGATTGTGCAAACTTTTTCAATGCAAACAATATGAAAATAAAAATGTTCGAAACCACCAACATAGAAAACATACATTCATTTCTAAAAGAAACAAGACTATATCAGAAGTGCAAACAAGAACTTTCAGCATATAACCATTCCGCAACTTCTTGACCTTTTGGCTAAGATAAAAGTGTAGTATCTGTTTCGATGGATGATACTATTGTCTTGTATAGTTCTAGGAGCTCCAACCTCCAAAGCTTTGCTTTCTCTTTGGGAAGGAGTTAGTTTATTGCTAATCGCCTGAGGCACCCCTACCAGGGAATGTCGACAGGGCTTCTCAGGCATTTTTGTAGGCCGGAGTGCACTAATCCTAGTGTGCTGGCTAACCACACCTGACTTTTTGTCTCACCTCCCTGAGAGGAGGTAAATAAAAATACTTTGACCTTGTATCTAACCTCTTTGAGGTAAATAACTTGGCATAAGATAACCCCAAACAGGTTAAAATGCTATAAAACTTAATCAATGTAATAATGTTGGTTGTTATAAGTATTGTTCCAGTCTAAACTAAACATGATAAATAACAAGTCATAATGTAGATTGCATGAAAATTTAAAAAAAAAAAATCTTTTTATGCAAATTCGGTGCTTGTGCATATCAACCCTGACATTGAAATATTTAAAGAATGTATAAACTTTATGTACTTACGTGTTAGCTGAAAATAAGATTGTGCAGAAAAAATTATGCAAATTTATCCAGTAGTTATTAAATTATAAAAAAAATTTAAAAAATGATTTTACGTACATTTTGACATTTTTGTAAACAATGGAGACCCCAAACCCCGAAATCGTGAAAATATGAGTTATCGTCCTTGACCACTGGAAAATCTAAGATACAAAATGGTGGAAATATCTACCGAGTGTAAAACCGTTTTTTATTTATAATTAAATAAATACTGGATGAATTTGTATAATTTTTGGTGAACAATCTTTTTTTCATCTACCACGTAAGTACATAACAAAATTTATACATTTCTTTAGCTATCTTATTTTTAAGAGCAGTCTAACATGTCAGGGTTGATATGCACAAGCACCGCAAATTCGAATCTCTCACTTTTAAAAGTATATAAAGCACAAAAATATTTGTGTCCCTTTTTACATGATACAAATTGCTATCTTTCATCCATTATCATCTTGAAGCGATAAGCAAAGAGTTCTCCAACAATCACATGTGCAACACAGATGTTATTCTTTAATAAAGAGGTACGCAATAAAATATGGTTTGCAATTAGATTATTTCTACATACAACCATTAAGATTTTACAATGCCTTTTGTTTTCTCTCTTGAAACATTTTTATTTTAGATAAAAAAATTAAAAAATTGATGTAGCAGTGTAAGAAATTCCTTAAATTATGCTTTTAATAAATATCGCCATAAGAACGTTAATACTTATCAATATAATTCAATACAGCTAATTTCTATATCTATTTACTAAAAGGGTGAATCCTGCTTGTTATCTTGTTTGTCTCTGTGCACACTGGATGATGTCATCCATTAACCCAGAAGTGGAGATAACCATGCAGATTGGATGACATCACAAAATGATGAGGTCATCCATCAAACAAGAGAAAGGGGGGAGAGAAAGATCCCTTATGATGTTTTATCTAGACAACCTGTGACCCTTTGTATCACATGTCATCTACTAAACAAACTGCCTAGAGTATTGGGGGTTTAGTATACTCCTAAATGTCTGTGGGTCTTACTTGCTTGTCACCATGCACACTTCATCTGTACATATATGTATTTACTTGAAAATGGATGATATCATATAGAAACAAGCCGCGCATGCGTGGTTCTCCTCTGTATGTGACTCGATATGGCGAGTGTAAAATGCAATAAATTTGAGCAATTTGGGGCATCTTTGACCCCCTGGGGGCGCGAACCAGAATTTTTCTGAGGTCAAGGATGCTCATTTTATATCCAGAACAATTGCCTCTACATTTTGGCCAAGTTTCAGAAAAATTGAATGGATGGATCAAACGTTATGGGAGAAAAGGGTAATTTTTTGCCATTTTGGGGGCTTTTGACCCCCTGGGGGCGCGAACCAGATTTTTTCCAAGGTCAGCGATACTTATTTTCTATTAGGAACAATTGCCTCCACATTTTGGCCAAGTTTCAGAGAAATTGAATGGATGGATGAAAAGTTATGGGGCAAAAAATGCCATTTTTTGCCATTTCGGGGCCTTTTGACCCCCTGGGTGGCTAACCAGAGTTTTTTTCAAAAATTGGAGAATGTCACTTTCTAACCTGACCAAAGTTACAACTTCATACAAAATTTCAGAGAAATTCAATGGATGGTTGCGGCGAAAAATCCGGACGGACATGCCTCAAAACATAAGTCCCTCGATTTATAAAATCGGGGGACTAATAGTGGTAGTTTTGGCAATTATCATTCATCTTTTATAACATCATCTGTTTTCAAGTACATGTACATAGTCACCACCCTCTTTTACATGAGTAGGACAGATATTGGTCTACGTTGTCAGAAATAAAGATTTTACTGCAATCGATTTCTTCGATTCTTATAGTTTATCCTGATCAATATTTTTTTAGTCATATTTAAAGGAAGTGGGAGGAGAACTTACCGCCTAAATCGCATCTATTTCCACTGTCCTCATTCACACCGGGAAAAGAATTAAACAATGCAATAAGTAGTTACAAGTTGGGTAACTGGCTTGTAATGTATAAAAGAAAACGGCCGTACTGTACTCATACTCTGTTGTATTCTTCTGGATCTGTTGTGTGAGCTATGGGAGAAAGAGAGATAAGAAAATTGTGTTATCTAACGTTATATGTTGAAAGCATATAACTGTAATACTAACTTTCTGTAATCATTGCATTTTCTTTTTCCGTAGGCTTTTGTTTAGATCACTTCTTCACCACAACAATGCACCTGCTCACATGCTCTCAGCCCCCGAGAACATAACCATACTGGAACAACCTCGCTATTCACTTAATCTTACGATTTATTTTTATTAAATTCAAGTTTTGAAAATGTGGAGGCCATAATGCCTTGAGTGAAGGGGCATTGTAGAAGACTTCTTCAAGTAGTCCATAGAAGCGTGGCAGAGAAGGATGGTAAAGTGCATTAGACTCGATTTGAGGATGATTATCTCAAGGGGAAATAACTATGTTGTTTGGAATTGAAATAAATTATTTTTGATTCCAGTCTATTACTTTTCAGACACACCTCAGACTTGTTATGAAATAATATTTGATACCATAAATGGTATTTGAAGGTAAAAGAAAAAGAAAGAAAAGGAAGCATTTCTTTTGTAATGATTGGATGTGTGTAAATTATTTATTCCTAAAATTGTAATGAGCTAAAAATTGTCTAATGATAATGTTGCAATTAGTAATCATTGCCAGGTTTTCTCTTCGTTGTTAATAAGTAAATGAAATGTTAAAGGATAATAAATAGCAGCAGCTCAAATGGAATAATAATTGATTTGATGCATCTTTAAAAAAAATAAAAAATACTGGAAACAAGTGTCTTTGCACATCAAATCAATACTAAGAATTGATTCCATTTGATGTGCAGTCAACAGAATTCAAAGCACAATTTAATTGTCTGCGTTTTAGAAGGAGAAACCTTTGGAAGCGAGGGTGAATATTTTCCAATCATATCATTTTCAAATAGAAATGTTATTTTTAGGCATATCTGTAGTAGAAAATCTCAGGAAAAAAGCAGCAGATATGGATCGGTCAAAACACAATAATAACATTGGTTTCTGGTCAGCCACTTAACCAGTTTAGGGGTAGACTTCTTTGTCAGCAAACCTTGTAACCCCTTCCTGTTCTATTGGGTTCTTGAAAAGCTTGTTTTGGCTCGCCTTTTTTGAGTCCAGGGGATTGAACGTTGGTGGTGGGGTCTCTTTTAGGCTTGGTTTGTCTGATAACTGACAGATACTGAACAAAGTTAAGTATCTTTGGTAGAGGGTGAGGTCATAGTGCTTTTCTGGTCGACAATTTCCCGGGTGATAGTTCAGGAGACCGAATTTAGGGGTAGTTCCTTAAGAGGCTTTTTCATCAGCACTTGCTAAACGTCGGGTTTTTTCAAGCGCCATGATGTGCATGGATGTGTATCCTTGAGGTATTTCGGGCATGGATGACTGGGTCCATCACTGTCATGCTAATTTTTCAGCTTTAGGTTCAATTATTTGACATCTCAATTTATCATCATCAGTTAAAAGACTACTTTCTTTTGAAGTGATTCTACTTTCCTCTCCCTTTTTGTTATTATGCAACTTAATCATCTTTCATTCTGTTTAGCTCCTTCCATCAAGTGGCTTCATACCTTGTCTGGAGCGACTTCCATAAAAAAACAAAAACAAAAAAAAACAGATATTAAACTGAATATGATGGTGATGACTGATAATAGTAAAAGAAATAAACAGAACATTTTATATTTAATATATATCATCACCATAAGTTTAATATCTGTTAGAAATTGACTTCCAAACTAATCTACCTTTGGCCAGGTCTTTATTTATCCCTCTTTCTCTCAAGCCCATCATTACTACATCCTCCCATGTTTTCCTTGGCTTTACCCTGTGAACTGCCCCTGCTACCTCAATTGTTCTACATCTACTAACCCAAGAACTCTCATCCATTCTTTCAACATGTTAGGTAGGGCCTACCATTGAAGTCTCCTGTTCTGCACACATCTTATAATGTCCAGATTTAATCTACTATATAGAGGACAAAATAAACATTAAGAATAATATATGATTACAATTTTGGAGTAATTATTCAAAGTTCATTCTATATTTTAAAGATTGTTTTTTTTCTTCTTTTTAACCATTTAAAAACAAAAGGTGCATAAATCAAAATCCTAAATGATAGCATAAAATGTTATGCTTTGAGCCCAGACAAACGGCTTAGAAAAGAATAAAAAAGCAGATCTTCAGTTTTCTTCATTCTCAAAGAATCTCATAATAAAATTATCCAACAAAATAGTTAAAGTTTAGTTGCTTTACACCTCTTTTTATTTTGAGCCAATAGGATAGCATCTCCTGATACAACCATTTTACCAACCACCAAAAAATAATTACATATTGAAATTATACAGGAAATCAATGGTGGCACTTTCACTTACATCACTACTAATGTTAATTGCACCAACTCTCCTTTCCTGTAGCAGTGAACAATAATTTCCAATAATCAGGTTGGATATACATTTCCGCATTTTAGACAACTGATAAATATAATACAATGAAATCAACTCAAATATGTCTTTCAGTTTCAGTCTTCATCAGCGTAAAGATATTATTTTTATCTGTTGATTTTTTTTTTATGGATTAGCCTGAATAAACCATTTAAAGATGAGTGGAATGATCTTAAGATTAATCGGCATTTACAAAATATGCTAACATTTGTGAACTTCTAATCAGTAGGTGCTGTATTTTTGTTATATGGTGGTGGGGGGAGGGGCGGGCTTTTTGTATTTTCTTTCTTTTTTTATTTCTTAAAAAAATAGAGTTCCAAAAAATATTTGTCAACCATTTATTCAATTTGCATTTTTCTTAATTTATCATCATTTCCAAATGAGCACGATTTATACTCACAAATAATCATGGCATCTTAAATCATAATATGCATTGTACAGATTTCTGGAAAGTCTTTCTGAACCACTTTCCTTATGTTCTATCGTAATGATTCAGATTTCGTACTAAATGCATAGTGTGAACATTTGTTCTAAAACTTTTTTTTTTATAAATAAGATTGTTAAGTTTCCAATTAAAAATAATATAAAATTATTACAACATAAACGATTATGTAAGGTCATCCAATAAGTTCTGTTTAGATATTAATTTTCTGAAATTTAATAGTAAGTGAAAATGATTATTAGAACTAAATATTTTTATATCATATGTATTTGAACTTTAGAAAATTTTATTTAACAAGAAAAAATTAATTAAAATGTCACTATTGACAGGTCTTCAAAAATAATAATATCCAAGGAGCATTTGAAGCAGATGATGGCTTTGAGTTTAGTAACTCTGCAGTCAAAATGACTCGAAATATTCACTCGGCTTGTGGAGAAGAATACGTAAATGAAAGAACGTGCAGAAAATGATTTACACAATTCAGAAATGGAAATTTTATCAACCATCTTCTGGATGTTCTTTCATTCATGCATTATTCTCGATAATTCAAGTGAATATTTAGAGTCACTTCGGCTGAAGACTTACCTTTTTAAACTTAAAGCATTATGTGTCTCAAATGCCCTTTGGATATGTTCAGATTTTAACTGAAGAAAAAAATAGATATTTTGCTTAACAATTCAGATAGCAATTTATTCCAAATGACAGAATTTAATCATGCTGTTAGCAAAAATACAAGATTATTTTATTTCAATGAATATTTCTATATAGACAAGAACGTTTTTTTCATTACAAAAGATGTTATTGAATGTCTATTTGTTTCGTAGAGAAACCATTAAAAATGTTACATACAGAGGCAGTCAATTTGTTGTTTTTTTTTTAATAAGAAATATTTGTATGTAAAAAGGTAGCTGTAAAGAACATTTTAGTAGCCATATATTTTTTATTCAATTACTTAAAAAATAAACATTGGAATTTTAACATTTTTCTTTTGTGCTTAAGATTTTACATTTATATACAGTTATGCTTTGATTGAACTTTCTTTTGAAAGACTTTTATGAAGTTCATCTGCTGATTTTGTTCCAGATGACTAAATAACATGATTAATAACTTAGAAAATCCACATAACTAATCATTTTAAAACATTTGATCAAAAGGTTGAAAAATGGTGTTTTCATAACATTGATTTCAATGAATAATAAGCAGAAATATTTTCACAATTTTACGGTTAAAAAGTATTTACAAGCTCACACAAAAAAAAAAGGATTTTATTTAGATTTTTACTGAAAAAGCGAAAAGAAAAATTTTAAACAGTTTTTTTTTTCTGCATGTGAATTTGTCATTTAGTCAATCAATTAATGAACACATGTGAAGTATTTTGAAAAATCTCTCAAGAAAAATAAGGAAACAAATCTTTAGACTCAAATAGATTTTTCTCACTTTATACACGAAAGATCATCAGTAATGATCCAACCAACTATGTTTATAACACTTGCTATTCATTTTCATAAAGTGCTTGATGATTTTTACTTGTAATTTTGAAGTTGTTTTATTTTAAAATGATGTATTAATTTAATTAGTACTAAATACAGCCTTTATTGAATGGATTCAGAACTAATTTATTTATTATATTAATTCATTATTTTCCCAAATATCCAGCGCTAATATATTGAATATTCGCTTTCACAAACAAAATAGTATTAAACTGTAGTATCTGTTCTAATACTACACTTCATCTTTTCTGTTCTTGGTCGGTGAAGGAGAAGTCCTTCTGGACTCAGAAATCAAGAGTTCCCCTTTTTGGAGAGATGGCATTAAAAAACGACCTTGTGTCTAACTCTGCCCTCGTGGGGAGGCAAGTAAATAGGAACAGTATAATATCTAGCATGTATTATGAAATATGCAGCTGCAGTAAGTATTGCCTCAATATGCAGAAACAGTGTTACAATTACACAAATTCCATATATCATCATCAGGGGTTTTGATCACCCCCTCCCTGGTTTCCTTCTACCTTGTTTTGCCCATGGCTAGGCCTGGTCATGTAGGACCCAGTTGGTTTTAGAGGTAGTCTTTCCACTGGGTTTTTGGCCTTTTCTATTGTCTTGGGGTCCATTCTGTCGCTCTAAATGTCCACCTGTTGTTTGTAGATCTCAAAGGTGACCTGCCCATCTATGGTTAGTCGTTGGTATGGTGGTGATAATGTCACAATTTGAATTACCTATAACAAGCGATACATGAAAAAAAATGACCTACGGAAAAAATTTTAATATTATGGTCAAAATATTTAAATTATTAATAATACTACTATTCACTTTTTGAAGGAGCCAATCTACTCTATCCGAAAACAAACATTTTAATAATTTTTTTAAAATTTTGTCTTTTCCTTAAAGAAAGAGCAAAGAATTTTGTTACAAGAAGCAAAATGTGCTTTCATCACTTATTTTAAGTAGAATGACAAAAACGTCAATGTTTACTGTAAACGAATAGAAAAGGCTGATCGTGCCATTTTATTCAATTAAAAATTTTACATTTTTAAAAAATCATAAATATTGTAATTAAAAAATCTTGCAAAATTACAATTTCCGTTAAAAAAATTTTTCACAAATATTTAGTTTACTTATTCTTTAACTGAATTGTTAATTTTTTTTAAATTAGTAGATAAAAGAGAAGGCGATTGTTCAAAAGGTAAATCTTGATATGTATCAAGCAACAACAGCCCCTCCCTCCCCTAAAGTGATGTTAAAAACTGACATAAAACTTGGGTGCGCTAAAAATAGCTCTTGACCTGAATTAGGACAAAGACACATTTTCAGTAAAACACTATTTTTATTTTTAGCAAATTCCCTGTACTGGTTTGGATTATCAGAACCGGCAAATGGTTTGCACAAATGTAAAAAATAATTATACAGAATTGTAATACTTATTTATAAAATCCAAATAGAGTAATTAAAACCTCATTTTTTTTAATTGCATGTTAAAATTTTCAAGAAGATCTCTACACCAAATAGAATATAAATAACAGATAAATTGCTTTAAAAAGCTGTAGTGTCCAACTTTGATATATATAAATTTTTCATGCAATCCACGGCATCGGATCTTGCACCTCAATAATTACGAAAGTAACGAAGGAGACAGGTAAAAAGGTGGCTGAAAACTGTGACAGCTGACCTGGAGGCAATCATTGGTACTCAGATCTACAGTGGAATTGGTAGGTCAAATGTAAAAAATCCATATGGCGTGACAGACGAATTTGGGATGCCATTTCATTTTTTAAATTGCATGTTAAAATTAGGTCTCACTTTTCAAGATCTCTACACCAAAATCCATATGACATGGGAGACATATTTAGGATGCCATCAGGATCAGGGAAGGAGCTGGCTCAAGCCTTCTTGAGTGATAGTAGAAACAAGTATAAGTAATTAAAACTGGTATTAACATTTGATGAATATTCAAAGTACTGAGTTTAAGAAACACACACAAAAGCAAAAAGATAAAAACAAAATTATGAACAGAAATGAAGAAGGCAAATTATGTAAATTTGTCGGTACTAAACTAAAATCAAAATGGCAATATCAGGTGCGGTAAATAATTTTGTTTTCATTTCTAAAACATGTGAGAAAGTTTTTAAATGTTTTACAATAAAACTTTTTGAGAGCAAAACCATGTTATGAGGTGAAGTAAATAATTAGTCATTGTATTGTTTGAAAATATGACAAATGAAAACATTTTTTGTTTTTACTTTTTCATTGTTTAATAACATTTGGAATTAAAAATTGATTTTTTTTAAAAATTTTATTCAAAAAATGTTATCAAATTTATTAATATATGTAATGCGATTTTTAAAAATACTTTTCTCATCAAAAAAAATTGAAGAACATTGCTTTCGGGACTGCCACTCACATTGTGAGGAAATCACAAGGGGTGAACCCCCACATCCACCCGCAAAAACTCAAAATTAACAAAATAAAATTCTAAGTTCAAGCTCTATATTCACTGAAGTTGTGGTCACTGTTTGCACTAAATTTTAAAATGCACCAGAATAGTCCTCAACTCAAATGTATGAACTCTTAAAATGGGGCAAACCGCAGGCCATTCCCCTTTCTGAAAGACGCACCTAATTTCAAGAGGAAAATAACATTAAAAATAGTTTTGTTTCATTTTCACACAAGTTGCGAAAAAAGTGATGTCAAAAGAGAATACCTACTAAATGGTCAACTAAGCTTCCTTATTAATGCATGTTGCATTGTTATAGGTAAAACAGTAAGAAATATTTTTAAATGTTCATCATAATCTGTTAGCAGTGTCATCTGCAATTATCCAGACATTCAAGAACATTGACAAGGTCCAAAAAAGAGTCGCCAACCTAATAGGTCCCTCACTGTCAACCAAGCTCCAGTCCCTGTCCCATCGCCGCAATGTGGAATCCTTGTGCTTGTTTTACAAATACTTCAATGGATTATGCTCCGATGAATTGGTTACTCTGGTGCCCCCTCGACGTAAATTCACTAGACCAACTCGACAATCAACTACATCTCATCGATTCACCGTGGATGTCCCAAGATGCCGGAAAGCTTTCTACTCAAATAGCTTATTTCCTCGTGCTGCTGGCCTCTGGAACTCCCTCCCTGCCCCCTTTTCCCCGACAGTACTGACATGCAGAAATCTAAAATTAATAAAAACAGACATCTCGCTGCGCCGATCCCAATTTAGGTTGAACCCCCCCCCCCCCCCCATCCCACCTTCTCCCTTTTCTTTTTTCTCAGTAGCCCCTTACGTCTACAGTGGCAGCCTGCCTTGTTTGGGGTGAACTATGTTAAAAAAAATTTAAAAATTTAAAAAATTTGACAACTCTTCTCTGGCTTTTAGATCAATGAATTAAAAAGAAAAAATGTCATTTTCATTTCCTGTTTTAGCAACTTATAACAACTTGTTGCAATAATTCAATGATGTAAAGTACAGTTTGTGAATAAGAGTGAGACAGGATTAGGGCAACTTTATTTTTACAATCATATTTAATGTGACTCACTCCTCGAAAAAGGTTGTCCATTAACATCTAAAGGTTTTTTTTCAATTAAACTTTGTCTTAAACAAGCTTCGCTGTCATGTTCTTTATAAATATGTCCAGATAGCTTCTTTCCTCGAAGCGTTTGCCTCTGGAATTCCTTCCCTGCTTCCTGTTTCCCCGACTGTACGAACATGCAGAAATTTAAATGTAATGTGAACAAACATCTCACTGGACAACTCCCCGCTTATGATGTCCCTATAAATCTGGCCCCTAATTCACAATAGCCCCTTAGGTTTCAGTGGGGGTTGAAAAAAAACAAAGATAAAGAGCTTCTATCTCAGTCTAATTCTATTCCTCTGAAAAAAAAAAAAAAAATGTTTTTTCATGTATTTGGAAAAATGACAAGTAAAAAATAAAAAAAGATTTTCTTTAATTCAGTTGCTTCAAAAAATCCCAATATTCCAACAGTCCCCCCTCACATATCGCCAAATCCTTAAGCCAAAACCAAGATTCTCTAAAAAAAAATTTAATAAAAAAACAGTTTTTGCTATATTTCTTCTGCAAAAAGTAGCTAAATAACTAAATAAAATATTTAACAAAATAATTGCTTTTGCAACAATCATTGAAAAAAACGAGTTTGAAATAAATAGCACAGGCTGGTTATTTTCTTAATTTCATTTTTAAATTCAAATATGAAAATCAAGGCAGTTGGATATTTTGGTGAAAATGAAATCGGTATATTGAGAGCGGTTCTGCACATACAAAAAAAAACAAAAAACGCAAAATATAAAGTTTATGTTTGTTCTTAATACTTATTGACCTCGTCTCATCTAGTGCCTCCAAATTGTTGGTGGCAGGTGAAGATGCAGGAGAAGCATCATTTTTGCAAATGACCCTGACCATCGAACAAGACAGGGTTCCTTCACATTACAGCAATCTTGTATCCGACCTGCATGGAACAATTATTAAATACTAACAAGAGAAATATGAAGAGGAAAAATTGTTACTTTCTGTCATAAAAAGTAACAGAATTTAAAATGAATGCAGAAGGATTGAAAATAATAATATTCTATGTTGGTATGACCATTATTACCTGTTACTCCCTATTTGAAATCATGGACTGGCCCAGATTCAAAGAAAGATTGAGTTAAGTAATTTATATCTGATATCGCTAAAGTTTTAATTGTATATCTGATGTTGCCCAAGTTTTTCTTTTCTTAGTTTTCTTTTCAAACCTAATATTTCCGGGAGTTTATACAATGACTGTAGAGTTGGAAAGTATAAGAACTCCTAAAATTCCAAAATATCCAACTCCGACTTTTAAAGTATTCCAATATTGGATAATAATCAAAGTCAGATTAAAAAATTATACTTCAATTCCTAGTATTCTTACACGTAAGACTGAAACTCCTTCGAAACTTGATTCTCTCTGCAACTCTGGTTAATATTTGTTGCAAAAATGTATATTTTAATGGTAAATATATAAACGAAAAATGTTTTATTAGAAAAAATATCTAATCTCTTTCATAAAATATGATTACATTCACAACAAGCAAAAATATTAATAAATTGATCATCATCATCATATTCGGTTTTTGCGCCTGTGTTGGACTAAAATAATGATGAACAAAACTGAAAAGACAATATTGACACGGATGAAAGGAAAATACTAATACTGTCTAATTAACACTGGTCCAACAAGTTAACGATTTAACCGAGAATTTGAGCTTTAAAAAAAAAAAAATTTTTTTTTTAAATTTTTTTTTTTATTGTATTTTATTAATTTCTTGTTTCAGATATCAGGCATACCTATCCGGTTCCGTATTTCTCTTTCATTCTAAAAATAAAACATTTTCTCATTTCTTTAACAGATAAATATACAAGACAGAAATATTCTAAAATGCTTGAATAAAGCTCAGAAACTTTATTCCAAAGAACAAAGCATGCAACTAAAAGAACAGAGAATGTGAAATAAGATGGTTGTTTTGTTTGTTTTGTTTTACGGCATATCAACCCTTTTTGGGTGATTTAATGCTGAATCAGGTCATTTTGTTAAAAGTTTTTATGCTTAAGTTCTTTATATCTTCAAATATTTATTCATGGTGTTTGGTTGTTTTTTTTAGAGGAAAATTTTTTTGTTTTGTTTTTAGCTTTGTAGAACATGATTGAGTTGTGCAAAGAAAAAGGAAAAAACCAATAACATCAATGTTTGGTGCATTTTAAGTCAGGAAGCTGGTATCTTCAGACAGTCTGATCTGATAGCACCAGAGTGAAATAAGAAATGACTAAAGAAAGAATACAAGCTACACATTATCAAATGTCAGATTTAAATCAGATTATTACTGAATAAATGTTGCTAAGATCCAAAAATTCATTTCACTAAAATATTTCAAATGTTGCTTCCATCACAGTTCGAAAATGATAGAAAAAAAGTAATAAGAACGAATATTCTGAAAATGCGCTAATTCAATCTGCACGTTTAGTAATATACCAAGGAAAATGCTATTTAAAACTTAAGCGGGACAGACCAAGGAAAATGCTATTTCAAACTTAAGCGTGACAGACCAAGGAAAATGCTATTTAAAACTTAAGCGGGACAGACCAAGGAAAATGCTATTTAAAACTTAAGCGGGACAGACCAAGGAAAATGCTATTTAAAACTTAAGCGTGACAGACCAAGGAAAATGCTATTTAAAACTTAAGCGTGACAGACCAAGGAAAATGCTATTTCAAACTTAAGCGCGACAGACCAAGGAAATTGCTATTTCAAACTTAAGCGCGACAGACCACGAAAATTACTATTTAAAACTTAAGCGGGACAGACCAAGGAAAATGCTATTTCAAACTTAAGTGTGACAGACCAAGGAAAATGCTATTTCAAACTTAAGCGGGACAGACCAAGGAAAATGCTATTTCAAACTTAAGCGCGACAGATCAAGGAAAATGCTATTTCAAACTTAAGCGTGACAGACCAAGGAAAATGCTATTTCAAACTTAAGTGTGACAGACCAAGGAAAATGCTATTTCAAACTTAAGCGGGACAGACCAAGGAAAATGCTATTTCAAACTTAAGTGTGACAGACCAAGGAAAATGCTATTTCAAACTTAAGCGGGACAGACCAAGGAAAATGCTATTTCAAACTTAAGTGTGACAGACCAAGGAAAATGCTATTTCAAACTTAAGCGGGACAGACCAAGGAAAATGCTATTTCAAACTTAAGCGCGACAGATCAAGGAAAATGCTATTTCAAACTTAAGCGTGACAGACCAAGGAAAATGCTATTTCAAACTTAAGCGCGACAGATCAAGGAAAATGCTAGAAATAATGAAACAACTAAAAATGAGGATAAAACATAGTTTTAACAAATTGCAGTTATTTACAGAAAAATGAAAACTGATTACTACTAAAATACTTGTTCACGTAAGTTATTTTTAATTGTATATACATTTCGATATAAAATTTCAAAACAAAGTTGATCATTCTTTTAAAGTGAATTTTATTACTATTCCTTTATGTTACACAAAAAGAATTACAGTGAGAGAAGTTCTTTAACAGGCACTTTGCCAAAAATCACAACATTAGCCAAATAATTTAACTATTGCAAAGTCAGTTTACCTTGACTCCGTTCTCCAAAAAACAGACATTCTCTCTCACTTACACACACGCACATGTTGATGAATTACTGGAGCAGCTTTATTTCCCCAAGAATACTATGCTTCCTCAAAGTGTTAGAATATATAGAATTGTTAGTCTTTAAGTAAAAGACATTTTGTAAATTAAAAAACTACTGTTGAAATAAAAATTGACAAGCTACTTAAGTACATTCTTTTTAAAGATTATAAAAATTACTGCATTGTGTTTATCAAGGTTGTGGAGTCAGAAAAAAGACATTGCTTTAGGAGTCAAACCTTTTTAAATTTAAAGAGTCAGAGTGTTAACATTGATTGAATTTAACTAAAAAAAATTAATTCATAATGTCAAATGTTTCAAATAAAATATATCAAAATCTTTGTGCCATTATTAAGTGATGGACAGCATTTTTTATGATGCATAATTTTTTATATTGAAAAACATGCCGATCCTCTTTAGAATCAAAACACAACAAGTAATATATAATATATATATAAATTATTACGAGTCAAAGATTTTTTTAGGTCGCAGGCAGAGCTTTTAAAATTTCAGGAGAAAGTCAAGCATTTTGGGCCACCGACTTCAGTTTCTATGTTTTTATACAGGACAAGTAAGAGACAACATTAACTTTTATTTCTAATTTTGTTTTATCAGGTTATTCTTAATCATCAGACATTTTATCAGTCCATCTCATGAAAACATTTAGAATTTGATTAATCTTATTTTTTTGTTTAACAGATTGTTTATTCCTCAAATCTGGATAAAAATATTCACCCTTTTTAGAATATTTCAATAGTTCATTTCTCATCATTTGCCACAACTGCTTTTATTCAACCATTTGCTTAATTTATTTTTTAAATCTGTGCTTCTACCTACATCAATCAATCCAAAGGTCGTAAATATCTTACCAATAGCACAGAACATTTTTAGATGGTATTAGATGAATTAAGAAATAATTGGAATTAAAAATTCATGTTTGGAAACTACCGAATGAAATATTTATATGTATATTGATGTTATATTAATAGTGTGAATGTCTGAAAAAGAACTGTTTTTAAGGGTTGAATTGAGAAGATAATTAAAAAGAGACATAACAAACAAATAATAAAACTTAACTATGGATAGTTTCTTGAAACTAGAGGCTAAAAAGTCATAGCGTAGGATTAAAAATAAAAGATGTATCGACAAAACTGCCAAGTCATTTTGAAGCTGATTAATTCCTTCCAGATGTTAACACACAAAATTGTATATTATTTTTTTTTAAATTTATTTCAAACGTATACCCGCTTAAGCAGTATATTTGTATGTTCTTGTTGCAATGAACTTTCAACTTTGAAAAGGCAATCTTATTTAACCACATTCATGGTTTATGGTTATTTACTTTCAAGCTAAAATGATGACAAATCATAAATATTCATAGACTTTCTTTGCTTTACTATATATTGATAAACACTTTAGAATCATGATGTCATTTCCATTTTTAATTTTAGGATTAGAATAATTGTTTGATATCGCTAGGTGAGTCGTGGAGACGATGAAACATGTCTGTAGATAACGATATGTGTGTGCGCATGTGTTGGTTGTTAGGTTTCATAGCATATCAACCATTGTTTGGTAATTTTATAAAAATGGTAGAAGGGTCTGGAAAAAAATAGATTTTGGGGTGATGAGGTAGGGGTAAATACCTTCCACAAGGGTGTCTGAAACAGTTCAATGTTATGTCTAGGAGAAATTATGCTTAACTTGTAGATGGAACGCTGACATATACTACCACTACAGGTCAGAATGGCCTGGAAGTAATTGCAATTAAGGAATTGGGACCTCAACACCGGATACAACTTAAGGTCATACACAGGACCATATATATATATATATATATATATGGGGTAAGGTACACGATAATTCATGAAAATGAAGTGTCGTGATGGACAAAATATGTGAAAAGATGACAGAGGGAAAACAAGTCACAGTGCAGGAGAAAAACAAAAACAAGAGATTTTTTGACCGGTTTCGTTCGTGGGGAACGTCTTCAGAAAAAAGAAGACGTTCTCCACGAACGAAACCGGTAAAAAAATCTTTTGTTTTTGTTTTTCTCCTGCACTATGACTTGTTTTCCGTCTGTCATCTTTTCACACATATGTGTGTGTGTATATATAAAAGGGCATTCATCTGTTTGTGCATCTGGCCAAAACTACAATATTTAAATTTACAAAAGAAATGTTAATTCCGTATCTTTATAGCAAGGTTTTGTTGAAAATTCTTTGAACTGTAAACTTTAAATTTTTGTAATTAAAAAAGAAAACGTAATGACGTTAGAATTAAACTGACATGATTCCAGTATTTTGACAGGTTTCGTAGACAAAGTAAATATCTTTAGACGTCTTCACCCTGAGTTTGTATTCATTACTGATGCTATTTTTAAAAGTAATAAACCTAAAATATATTCATTTAAATAAATAGTAAAGAAATTAAATAGCAAATAATTTATCAGATTAGTTTATTGCTGGAAGAATACAAATTATTTATACTTTTTTAACTAAACTTTTTTAATGTTGACAATGAGTTCGTTTTATATTAAACACTGGTGTTATTGTTTTAATACACAGGCAATATATCTGCTAGTTAAGATAGATTAATTGGAAAAGTCTATAAAAGCACTGAAGCACATCCCAATATTCATATGTCCCCAATATTTCTCCGTGCCAATAAGAGTTTGATGAAATACTTGAAAAGTGGCTTATCCAATTAAAAAGACAGACTGTAAAACGTGTCCAATACTTGTAATGAGTGCATATTGTATTGAAGTGATAAAAACGGATGACTTAATACAAAAGAAAAGGCAAAACAAACTTGTAACCATTCCAAGCAGAATAATTACTAAATTACTAAATCCGGCTGACAGTTTAGTTTGAGATAATGACTCACAAGTGCTGAGGACAATAGCCATCTTTACTTTGACAACTGCATGAAATTAAAGATTTCAAACAAGAAATAAGTTTAGTTTACTTTCGGTAGTTTTACTTACTTTGCGTTTGAAAATCTAAAACATTTAGATGATTTTTTTTTTTTAATTAATTCATAAAATGACTGAACAAGGAATCCATTACATAAATTTAATACTCTAAAACTGGTTGAATCACCATTGGTTTCATAATAGCTTTTTTTCTGATATATTTTAAATGCACAAAATACATACTAAATATTTCTTAGTTCTGGTATTGAGTTATGTTTTTTTATAAATTCCATTTTAATTTTTCCGTAATTTATAATTAATTGAACAAGTCACTCATCTGACACGTAGCTATCCATGTATTTCTCTTGCTCTCTCTCACTGTATATTGATTCAACCACTCAAATATTTTTAATATCTGTCAGCAATTAGAAGAGATTTGTTCTACACTGTTGCTTAATCATTTTTTGGGGGGTTTGTTTTACAGCATATCAACCATTTACTGGGTTATTTAATGCCGAATAAAGTTGTCAAATAGAATCCTATAAGTAAGATAATTATTTATATTCCTAGAATATATTCGTCTCCGAATACATTGCTATTTGAGAATACCCACACCAAAGCCAGGGAAAGACGCCAACAATCGTCCAAACCACAGATCAATAGCATTTGCTTGATGTGGTTTGGTTTGTTTTACGGTATAGCAACCAATCATGGGTGATTTAATGCCAAATATAGTTGTCAAATATAATTCTATAGGTAAAACATTGCTCTTAGATAACCAAAATACATTGCTCTTAGAAGGAAATTTCACAGTGAAAGTGGGAACATTGCACCTAGAAGGGAATTCTACATAGAGAGGGAGTCATTACTCTCAGAAAACACCACTTTAAGAAAAACATTACTTCCCGAAAAACATTACTTATTTGAAAACATTGGTAATCTTCTTTGTTCTCAACGTAATTGACCCTCAACCACCGCCTTCTAGTATCTATTTGGGGAGAAAAATAAATAGGAGAAATAAGGTTTGGATTTTTGAAAAACTAGATTGAATAATACGGTTTGAGATAAACTTATAGATACTAGGGTATGACGTGACCAGCCAATTGATCGGATCGGGCCTTTCCGACCTCCCGTCTAGCCAAAGTAAGAGCCAAAATGGATGAATGCCTAACCACCAGGATCCCGTCCTACGGCATCACAGGTCGCCACACACGGCCAACAGGTTGCCTCGGTTTCGGGGGGGGGGGGGGGGGGGGAATTCAGTCAGCGAATTTGTGACCCCACGGACAGGGCATTTGCTTAATTACTTTATTTTGCCATCTAATTTACATAGTGTGTTCATACACACCATAATAAACATGTATAAATTAGATAGCAAAATAAGTCTTTTTACTTCTATATAATGCATGATTGGATATATAACGATCGCTGCAGCATTCTTTGCAGGTAAAGAGCAATATTGATAAAAGTATATGGAAAAACTTTTAAAAAAACATGGTAGTTTTTAGGTAATAATTTGACAGATGAGATCGCAGAGAGACAACTGTACATTGTTGGATTATAGTGACAAACACTTGTACAAGACGAGTACCATTCTGAATGATTCTGATCCAGTGACGTGTCAAGGCAAGATGACCGGTAATCACTTTAATCACAGATTTTACATCAGAGTTTACTTCTGAGATAGGTGGCCACAGACCTTAACGATAAGCCTCATCTATCCCAGTTTTGACATTAAAGTAATCCTTCTTCTAGACAAACATCCAAAACTACCGAGCTCTGGCAGCCCAAGGAAAAATGGTTTAAAGGCACTAGTAACCTACCTTTCACCCTTTCCATTTCTGCAAAGAAAAGGCCAGGAGCTGGACTTAGTGTCAGACACTGTTTGATATGTTCTGCAATAATGCTTTTCTTCAGCTAAAAAAATCAAGTTGAATTCTGTACAATTTATATATCATTGAGTTTATTATAAATCTACTATAGAAGTAAGGAGGGGGAGGGGTCCTGAACAAAGATTAACAAACTTTTCCATTACACTCTGCCCCTCAGAGATTTATGGAAAGACAATTTCTTAAAACAAATACTGATAAATAAAGACCTGTTAA
This sequence comes from Sepiola atlantica, assembly GCA_963556195.1. Lineage (NCBI taxonomy): Eukaryota > Metazoa > Mollusca > Cephalopoda > Sepiida > Sepiolidae > Sepiola > Sepiola atlantica. The sequence continues at coordinate 166,181,892 of OY744520.1, read as the reverse complement.
TCGATCTTCTCAGAACATTGAAGCAATATTAGATTTGGTGAGAAGCAATTTTGCAGGAGAGAGGAAGTTGTAATTTTTGTAACGAGACACAGGAGGCCCAGTATCTAGAGAACTTCCAGGATTTCCATAGCTCCTCCTCACCCCAGTAACAGATTCACAAACATGACCTATTATCACATCTACGAGAGAAACGGACAGAGTTTCAACCTTCGGTTATATGTTTAGTGATGAAAATGCTATTTTAAACTTAAGCATGACAGACCAATGAAGATTGCGTTTTTTTTTGTTTTTTTTTCTTACTTTAAAACACTTTAGTCAATTCAACCCAAATGTTACATATGCAGAGCTATTATCACAGCGGACATCAATTTTCATGAAGTTTGATTGTAGTTCGACCAACTGAAAATAGCCTCTATAGACATGCAAAAACGGATTTAAAAATTAATATTCAATGATAAATAACAAGCCGCGCATGCGTGATCCCTCTCTGTATGTGACTCGATGTGGCGAGTGTAAAATGCAATAAATTTGGGCAATTTGGGGCATTTTTGACCCCCCTTTGACCCCCTGGGGGCGCGAACCAGAATTTTTCTGAGGTTAAGGAAGCTCATTTTATATCCAAACAATTGCCTCTACATTTTGGCCAAGTTTCAGAAAAATTGAATGGATGGATCAAACGTTATGGGAGAAAAGGGTCATTTTTTGCCATTTCGGGGTCTTTTGACCCCCTGGAGGCGCGAACCAGATTTTTTCCAAGGTCAGCGATACTTATTTTCTATTAGAAACAATTGCCTCCATATTTTGGCCAAGTTTCAGAAAAATTGAATCGATGGATCAAACGTTATGGGAGAAAAGGGTAATTTTTTGCCATTTCGGGGCCTTTTGACCCCCTGGGGTGCTAACCAGATTTTTTTTCAAAAATCGGACAATGTCACTTTCTAACGTGACCAAAGTTACAACTTCATGCAAAATTTCAGAGAAATTCAATGGATGGTTGCGGAGAAAAATCCGGATGGACGGACATGCCTCAAAATATAAGTCCCCGATTTTATAAATCGGGGGGACCAATAACAAGAAGACAGTAATACTGCAAAATCATAAGACATTATAATATAAACTGAAGAAAGCAGCAGATGGTTTTGATAAATATTCAGATATGACAGCCTTGGTGTGTCAAGGTAATCATTTTCCAGGAACACAAACAAGTAACAAACATTTTACAAAGAATGCAACAATGTTTAAACAATGACTTTGATAGGTTTTTTTTTTGTCAATAAAAATAATAAAGAATTCCTGAATAAAATATTTTCTTGTACAGAGAAATCAATGATTTTCTGTTTTCAATTGTTATAGTAACAACATGTTATAAGATGATCTCTTTCCCTTTCTTTAGAGTGATAGGGGATTTGTTTCAGTTGGTCATACCTTTTGACATCATAACCTTGACCCTTTCAGACAACTGCCTTTTATCCACTGAGATTCAGTGTTTCATTGGTTATTAAATGTATTCTATTTCACCCGAATCTGAATGGCTGCCAAAGTGTGTCCAGACATCCTTTTCTTCACTTTGCAATACTTTGTTTCTTTTTATTATTTTTCCTGAAAACATCATTTCATACCACAACTAAGCATAATTACAAAGTCGAATACAAAGAAAATGGAGGATAAAAAAAAAGAAAGATTCATGACCATTAAAAGTCTTTGAAAAGGGTACAAATATCATTGTTTAAATTCCATGCCCTATTGTAATCCTCAGACGACTAAATCGGCAAGCAAAACACTAATCATTTTTAAAATCTTCTAGTCAAGGATGTTCATGAACTTTATTAAAATTATTCTTTAAAACTAAATAAAATAATGGAAATGTTAAAAGTTGGTTATATTTCAAAGGTAATATTAATCAGTAAAAAAAATGAAAATATTTAAAAAAAAGAATTTTTAGGGAATTTACTGTTACATGTTTTTTAAAAGTGATTTTAAATTTCCAAAAATTTAAAATCACTTAAAAAACATGTAACAGTAAATTCCCTAAAAAATCTTTTTTTAAATTTGATATGTCATAAAGATCTGTTTTGAAGATAAGTAGTAAATAAAAATGTCAATTAACTAGATTGTCAAAATATTACTTTTTATTTAAAATAAAGCCCAAAATGAAAGCTATTACTGATGATAGTCATCCAATAAAGCTTCCTTAATAATTACTCTAATTGTTTTCTTAATCATGTGAAAATTATGAATTATATCATTAACTTTCTTATTATTGCTGCTACTACTACTATTACAATTTGGCTAAAATAAACATTATGAAACTAATTTATTTTAAAGAAATTTACCTGTGGTCAAAAATGGCAATTTCTTTTAATTCATCATGCCATTGGCAGACATTTAAGCCAGTGAAAAGATTCTAATACTGATTTTAATCTCATGTATTCCAAATTAAACAAAAAAATTAAAACATTAGTCATAATAAAAACCAGAACTGAATAAATTCATTGCTTCAGACGTTGGAGTCAGTGAAAATTATTAGACTGGACGAAAAGAAAAGAAAAGTGATACATGAAAGGAAAAAAAAAATGGTCAAAACAAAGTCAAAAATCTGTCTCATTATAAAATGGTGGTCGCCTTTCTTTGCTTCCCTTGAGAATAAAATAAATTTCTGAGAAGCATCATTACAAAATCTACATTCTACAGTAGCAATCATATTTCAAATGTCCACTGCTGTAAGGAAGGTGATTGTGCTATTGTTGCCCTCCAACACCAGCTCAAATCTCAGAGATCCTTCAACAAATACAGTGTCCTACTCATCTGTTACTAATAAAAACACATTTAGGTGGGATTTTCTGGTAACCCACCTATCCTCACACTCAAAATCCATTGGGGCACATTTATCTCTTTCACCTTTTCTGTGCATTTCTTATTACAGATACATTTACTGGAGCGGGGGGGGGGGGGGGGGTCTTTCTGTTCTATTTAATCAGTCTTGACAAGTTATATTTGATTTTTTTTTAATTACATTCTTTCATGATAAATAAATTGTCAGACAAATATTTTGCTATTTTGTTAATTGAATTATTTTGATTTCGTTCATAAAAAAAATACCTGTCTATAAATGATAGCGTTTGGACCTTAAAATGGACAAGTATGTTTTTTTAATGAATTAAATTTACATTCAATTTTAAAAACATAAGCTTACAAAATTCGAAATAAGACAACAAAACAGCACAAGTTTGCTTTGTGTTTTTGAAACATTTGTCTTTTTTTGTCAATAAAAATACATTATTACTAGTGGAAAATTTCTTAGAGCAGAGTTTAGCTACTGATTCCACAAATTCTACTTAAAAGAAATACAAAAAGTCAACTCCTCAGAGTGCACAAAAAAATACGGATAAGATGAAAAGATTCTTAAAAATACAGAATAGTTTCAATTGGTGAACTGAAAGTTAAAAGCAAGGGAAATAAAGGAATTCATTTTAACATAAAATGGCATAAAAGCCCAAACACATTCTTATACTTTATTAGAGAAGTATTGCCATCCTTGGCGTTGCCTAAGAATGATCAAAGACCCATATTGACATTTTTATCTTTTATTTTCCATAAATTTCAATTTTCAAGTTATGGATAAAATAAAAGCGTCTTTGATGTTTATGGATGTTCGACGCAAATGCAGATTCTATCATTTTATTGTAAAAAAAATTACATTCTACTTTGTTTTTCTTTAAAGATGGCGGCCACTTGAAAATAATTTCAACCTAGACAGAATATTTTCTGGAAGGAATTTAATCAAATTACATTTTATTTTTCTTAACATGCTGCAGCAATCCAAAAGCAAAACTGATGAACCAGAATCAAATATTGCTTTTGTAGGAACAAAAATGATAAAGTAAATATGATAAAAGTAAAGTCAGTTTGACTTTACTTTTTCATCTAATATAGATGAAAAATGAACATAGATAAACTTGAAAAACATCCTAAAATTTCTCCTTCAAGAATTGTCAGAAAAAAAAAGTATTTAATGCATTTAAGCATAGCGAACATTAAATCAGGTATACGCAACAAGACGTAATCTATGGAAGTTACAAAAAAGAGACAGAAAATGTATTGTCTCTTTAAGAAGAAACAGTCTTAAAAGTGCATTCATTCATTTCGCTTGTAAAGATTCAATATGAAAAAATATAAAACAATTTTTTTTTTTTTAATTCTGAAAGTTTTTGCTAACCTGTACAGGGAATCATCAATTTCTGTCTCCACAGACATGGTTGACATATTGTTGATAAAAATGGCTTCTTTTTGTTTGTCACCAATGATTAGCTTAAAACTGAAGCTGAAAAAAACAAAAAAAAAAAACAGTGTTGATTATCAAACTTGCAAATATTTAATACAGATGCAACAATTGTTGAACTAAATTAGTAGTTTATTTAAAAAAAAAATAATGTCTTTAATTTAAAATATAAGTGTCACTTCAACTTTTTATATTTACTGGAATTTTTCCAGAAAAAAAAAATGACAGGATAATCTATGTAGTAGCAGTCCAGTCTACGATCAGAGTATCTGTGTATTCTAGCCGAAATTAAAGTGGTATTTATTGATCATCATCAGCATCAATGTACAGAAATGAATCATACACTTTAAGAAGGCCAGAGAGCATATCGACTAAAATATAGTATGAATCTCTGTTTTCATTTAATGTCACTTTCCCCTTCTCCAATTGCTTTCAATATTTCACAAGCTCAGTCTCCAGCAGGCCAACTGTCTCTAAATTTCACTCTTTATGATGTTGTCCAATCACTTGCTTACAAGTTTTCCTTGGCTGGCCAATCTTCCTGCAATTCAATACATCTATGCTTCTGCAATAGTTTATCCAAGAGGATGAATGCTTCACATGACCATACCAATTTAACCAATTCATCCTAAAAATGGAGTGCATTCAGCAAATTCTCTGACGTAATGTATTGGGTTTGGTTAGGTTTCACATTTCAGATCCATATAATGATAGATCTATTATTGTGCTGTAGTCGGATCAGAGAGGACTGGGTGAGAGTCCAGCATTCGCTGCTATATAAGATGATGCTCCTGACACAGCTGCTATATAACTTACCCCGGATGTAGAAGGGAACAGCTCGTGATGTTATCAGAGGCAACAGCTCACAAAATCTCACCTATGTGGTTGTACTGAGTTCATATCCACCACTTGCGATCAGCATATCTCCTAGGTAGCAGAAAGAATCTACCTCTACAGGTGTTGTCATCTCGTACCATGTCTTTGTAATGATGACCGTCAATAGGGCGTGCCTGTCCCAGGCATCTCCTACACTTGAGGGGGTTCAGAGCTAACTTACTCTTTAGGTCATTACACTTTATGTGGACTGATAATAGGCAATTTACACTGTATCACATTGCATCCAACACCCTCTCATCACACTGTAAAAAAAGCACACACAAAACAAAACGAAAAATCGGGGACAATCGTCTAACAATCAACCGCTGTTCCTGCCACTTTCCAGTCTTTTTATTTCAAATCCTTTTTTTTTATCAATTTCATGCACGGCACACAATATTTTTTGTCGTTTATGTCGGAGGGGGGGGGGGAGGTTCAGTCCATTACACACACAGAACAAGGATACTGACCAGAGTCCCTTATGGATTGTAACCCAGAGACACACACCATCACTTTGGTTTTAGGCAAGGTCACCCTTATACCTTTCGCCTCCAAACCGTTTTTCGATATATCTATATATATAGAAATATCAATGTTGATGGGGACAAGCGTCTGAAGAAAACCAATGTGAATAATTCCAGACTATGAAATGTTGCGATGAATTATAAAGAAAACAAAAACAGGCGTCCATTCAATCTGAGTGTTTAGCAATGAAAATGATATTCCAAACTTAAGTGTAACAGTTCGTTCGGTCGACAGAGTCATTTATCGAGATACTTGGACGCATCTAAAATAAGATGCATCCATGCAATTCGAGCGTTCAGCGATGAAAATGCTATTTCAAACAGAAATGTGAAAAACTTCAGGCAGACAAAACATCTCAGAGATGCAAAGAACACATCTAAAAACAAAGTATTTTGACAACTGGCATCCACCCTAACACATACACACAACACAAATCACACAAAGCAACATAAAATGAATCACTGAAAAAGCAATATTATTTTACTAAAAGATGCACAAGGAAACATTTATTTAGTGCGCAATTATTTGCTGCATTAACCTATGTAATCTTTATATATATATATATATATATATACATATATACACACACACACAGTACATTTAAATAAATCTTGTTCAAAAATAACATGTATACTTTTCACAATTTTAGCATATCTCAATTAACTGTTTCTTGAAGAATGCTTCATTGACAAAAACATAGGCTATATAAATCGTTAAAATAAATGTAACAATTGAAATATATTGATTTTCTTTTTAGAATATTTATACAATATTTAATACTGGATGTGTCTTTTTTCTTTCATTTTTGTTTGGCATATTTTTCTTTTTTAAACCAAATTATATTTAGAAAGAAAATGGATTTTGAAAGTTAAATTTAATTATATATATTATATTATTGGTCATTAAATTATTAATTGAACCAAATTGTTATCAAACTATGAGTTTGTGAAGGTAATGTTTTAATCTCTATGGAATTATTGAATGTAAATAGCTTCCCAAACTTTCAGCCTTTTAATACATGAGGATTTTAAAATTAGAAATTACTTCCTATTCGATAGTTTAACGACTTCTAAAAAAAAAAATTTGAACTTCCAAAGGGTCATAAAGTAAGTAATCCTTTCTTTTTTTCAACTATTAAAAAAAAGGTTTAAATGGCTGACTTAAAATGTATTGCAGTGGATTTAATTTCATAATTAGATTTTTTTAAATAAAGCATAAAAGGAATCGTTGATGGGCAGAAATCCAAAGCTCATCGTATCAACGCTGGTGTTGCTCAAGGATCTATTCAGGGCCCAACCCTCTTCCTAAGATCATTCATCAACATTAATGCAGACGACACAACCATCTATGGCAACACTTCAAAGAGCAGCAATCACCAAGAACTTTCAGATTCTCTCTCTTCTGACCGTGAGTAGATGGTGCAATGGGAAAAATGTGGTTGGTTGCTTTTAATGCATCCAAAAATCAAGCTTCTCTCTTTTCACCACCAACGCTCTGATCCCCACTTGGTCCCAATTGAAATGAATGGCTCTCGTCTTGAGGAAGACCCCTGCTTTGACAAGCTTCTGGAACTGACCTTCACTCCTGACCTTAAATGGAAGACTTACATCAAATCTGTTGCCACGGTCAATGGAAAAATTGTTGGATCATTCTACCGCTCCAGAAGGTATCTCACTCCTGAGACAATCCATTACCTGTATAATGGCCAAATACGTCCTGAGATGGAATAGTGTTGCCACATTTGGGGAGGTGCTGCTCAGAGCACCCTTTTCTGCATTGGCAGAGTACAAAACCGACTTTGAAATCTAGTGGGCGATGTTCTCTTCTCCTCCCTACTACCTCTTTTTCACAGAATAGACGTTGCTAGTCTTTCTCTACTCTATCGTTATTTTCATGGCAGGTGCTCGTCTGAGCTCTAATCTAAGGTCTCCCCCTCTAAAACATTCACAACAAAAACTCATCTAGCTACAACCACTGTCAATAATTTCCCTTTCTCCTTCTGTGCCTAAAACTAAACAAAACTTCCATGGGCAAAATTTATTTCCTAGAACTACCTGTCTTTGAAATTCAATACCGTGGGGCTGCTTTCCAGCTGACTACAACATTGTCGTTTTCAAGTCCAATGTAAACAAATTCTTGTTAAGCCGTCCTCCTAAATAATCAAATTCTGCCAAACTTCCACTATCATTACCAATCATCAGTGTTGTCTCACCATCCACCTGACACTCATTAACCTTTATCCTCGGGTGGTCTTTGGTCTTGATAAGTGGTGACTCTTTAGTAAAAATAAAAAAATAAGATTTTTAAAATTTGTTTTAGTATACACTATTGCCTTTTTGATTTTAATAAATATTCAGAAAATAGTAAATACAAATATAACGTTTAAGTTGTGTTGAGGTGAGATACAGACACATGAGAAGTGGTCACAATTTTATTAATATAGAAATAATATTTGATTTTGTCTTTTACTTATATAAAACCAAATAGCATCAAATTTGAACATTTAAGTTATCATTTTATATCTCTGATAGGAGGAGGTGGTTTGTTTATTCAAGGTGTTTATATGTAGAAATCGAAACCAATTGAAACAATCCCATATTTCAAAGTAGAACTTCCAGTAATTTTATCAATAACATGTTATTTTTGAAGATCAGACTGAACGGACTGAACCCATAAAATGTTATGGCCATTGCAATAGAATTCGAACTAAATCTATTCAAGTAAACATCCTCAAATAAAACCTTAAGAGATATTCTGCAAAAAATGTTTATTCACAAATATTAAATTGAAATTCAAAATTAATTTCAGGAATTTTGATTTGTTACATTAATATTTTTAACCATCAATTTTACTTGACTGGGTTTGAATAATTGGTATCTTTTTATTTATTTTATACAATTTAAACATCGTTAGTAATGACTATCTGTTTATGCAATATTACTTAGTAATATAAAGCAAAGCAAGAAGGAACATTTCTTGGTTATATATATATATATATATATATATACACACACACACACATACATATATACAGGGTGGCAAAAATAAGGGTCCTATTTTTAAAAATTCATAACTTTTTTTATTTATTGATTTTTTTTTTTTTTTTTTTTTAGAATAAGTAAAGGACCCCTTCCGAAGCAAGCATGAGCCGTATTAGCCCTAAGGAACGCACCCTCATTTAGAAAACATTATTTTTGCTTAAAAAACTCAAAACAGTGTAAAAAACAATACTTTAGTTTTTGTAAGTTTTAAGAAGTGTTTTTCGGCTAAAATTTGTTTTGTTTATTTCAAAAAATCTCGGAAGGGTCAGTCTACACACACATAAAGTTTGGTGAGTTTAACTTTTATTTTGTGGAAGTTATTCAAATTTAAAGATAGGACCCTTATTTTGGCCCACCCTGTATATATATTAAAATGATACTTCAAAGATATAAATAATATCTAATATCTTTAATTAGTGAACTCAGGATAAAGACAAAGCTCAATATATTGGATAGAGCATTGATAATAATGGATTAAATGAAAAAATAAGATGAGAAATTCATCAAACTTTATTACATATCCAAGTTCAAGCAAAAAGTAAAGTCCTTTACTGTACAGTACTTTTGCTTGAACTTTGATATGTAATAAAGTTTGATTAATTTCTCATTTTATTCTTTCATTGAATCCATTAATATATATATATATATATATATATATTAATGCAGCATATATAAACAGCTTTCCTTTTCATCTCTGAACATGGGACCAATTATTCTGTAACTTTTAGCTTGAAAGAAAAAAGAAAAAAAAGAGAAAGAAAAAGAAAAAAAAATCCTACCTCTCAGCCCAACGTTTCCTTTTTAGTAAATACATAAACGTGAAATCAAACATTTTGAAATATAAGTCAAGTATATAAAACTGCTGATACAAAAAACTGGGTATTCTTCAGATGTGTCCATTCAATCTTAGCGTTGAATGTTGAAAATTTTTATTTCAAACTGAAGCGTGACAGACTGACAAGCAGACCCTCTTATAAAAATGCTTGGGTGCATCTAAAAAATGATGTGCTCATACAATCCACAGGTTTACAAATGAAAATGTTATTTCAGAATGCAAGTTATTTTTTGAATGACTTCAAAATGCTTGAGTCAATCCAGCACCCATTTTAGCCACGACAAAAGTCACAATCGAAACACCAATGTTCATAAAGCTTCATCATGTAGTAAAAATATTCAGATTTATTGAATACAGACAAAACCCAAACAACTAAAGCGTGACAAACCAACCAACTGGAAAAAAAAACTTCCATAGAATATCAAACAATGAAAAGTAATTGTGTCTTTAACTGTAAATCCAAACAAAATAGAATTTTCTTTCAAGACATTTGCATACATTCCAATTATAAAATTACCACCAAACATAAAAAGAAACATCAAAAACCAATTTGTTTATATATTCTTTTCAAATCTTTATATCAATAAAACCATCAGACAATATCTTGCATGTATGTGTGTTTCTTGCATATATGGAACTTTGATAATTGATACATTGAATTTATTTTTTATTAATCAAATACTTATTGAAATCAAAAGTAAAATAAGGGAAAACTAAAACGATTTTTAAAAATCCTATTAAAAAAATTGTAAATATGACTATATTTCGAATTATTTTCCGTTTGACCTGCCAATATGTTTCCATCCAGAAAATGCCGGGTAAAGTCTCTGTTCAATCGCTGTAATGTTGCATCCCTGCACTTTTTTTACAAGTACTTTCATGGAATGTGCTTCGACAAACTTGCTGCGCTGCTACCCCTTTACATAAATACCTCCGACGAACCTGACAATCAGCAAATTCCCACCCCTTCACTGTAGAGGTCCTTAGACTCTGAAAAGCTTTCAAATCTAATAGCTTTCTTACTCGTATTGCTCAACTTTGTAATCCCCTCCCTCCTCAGTTTCCCAGATTGTACCAACATGCAGAAATTTAACTGTTATATGAACAAACACCTCGCTGCACAACTCTCCACTTAGGATGTCCCTATAAATCTAACCCACTTAGGATGTCCCTATAAATCTAACCCACTTAGGATGTCCCTATAAATCTGACCCCTAATTCACAGTAGCCCGTTACGTCTCAGTGGCAATGTGCCTTATTTGTGGTGAATCAAAGTAAAAAATTTTAAATACAGCTTGTCTATATAATAAAATTGTCTATCTATGGCAATTCTTGTTCAAACGTAACTTTTGAATTAACTTCTTTTTTCTAAGTATGGTGTAATTTTAAACATTTTATTCAACTAATTTAATGACCAAATGATATTGCAAGTAATACTTCATCAAAATTTACTTTTTGCTTTTAAAAATGGTGGTGGGGCGGGTAACAAATGTTTCAAAAATGATATTTTGTACCACATCTACTTCGTCCGTCAAAGAAAAAAAAACTCAAAGTATTTATGGAATTTAAATTTCAACATTCAGCAAAATGTTCTATCAATTTTATTGCAAAACAAAAAAAAGATTTTTTTTTATGATATATATTCCTTCATTGAATTATCTTTTCAAAAATATAAATATTTTATTATAAGAAATAAATTAAAAGTAAAGGCAAAAGTGTTTGGGATGGGGGAAATGAGCAAAACATAAATGAGTGAAAAGACTTCCCGGTTAATTAGGGTAAATATAGTTTGTTTATAATGAAAATGCTAACAACAAAAGCTAATCAATAGACTTGATCTCATTTCGTCTTCCAGTTTTTAAAGTCAGAAACATCAAAAAACAAAATTAACAGATGTCAAAATCACAAAATTTGAAAAAAAAAAAAAAAAATGCAATAATTACACAAAATAAATATTACTATAAAAATATTCAACCTATCTAACTATAAACAATACAAAAAGGCCATTACGATTGTGTATATATTTCATCTAATAATAAACAGACATTTTCAATGAAAAAGGATTTTTTTAAAAGCCTCCAACATTAGCATTAATTTGTCTACTTTTGCACTGAAAATCTGTTATGTTTATTATTAGATGAAACGTGTTTACATTTCTATTGTTTATAGTTACTATGCAATTACAGTTGAATTGCTTAATTAATGATATTTACTTTACGTAATAATTAGCTTATTTTCTTTCAACTTAATTTTATTTGCAAACATTGTGATTTGGAAATAAATATCACTAAAAACTAATTAACGAACCAATCCATCATATACATGTTTTATTTAATAATAAACGTACAAAATTGTCATTAACATTAATTGGCATCCACATACGATAAAAAAAAAAATACATCAACATAATTGAATGTATTTAAGTTTTGGAATCTGGCATTGGTGTGATGTAGAAAGGAAAATGAACTTTTGTTAAGGAATAATGTCTTATTTACTTTGGGTTATCATCTAGCTTTATCTTATTCCGAGCTTCCTCAGGATGAGATAGAGGAATATATCGGCTCATGATTGAAGTAAAAGAAAATTAAAGTAATATCCAGTTCGAGGATATGCACAGACATTTTCGAGTTCATGAATCTGTGATTGACATTGACTTTTGAAAAATGTGTTATAGTGAAACCTAAAATGTTCGGGTGCACGTGTGTAAGGATTCTATTTTGATTAGTTTTGTGACAAATATGGTTTTAGTCATTTAACTCTTAACATCCTGCTGACAGTTTTCGCAGTGCAGTCTGTAAGGAATTACCAAATACCGTGTTTTTCATTTAAATGTTCATAATGTCTTTACTTTTGAAGAGATCGTTCTTAAAAACTTGATAGCATAATTGGAAAAATACTTTTCCTTACTATATTGTTATTTGCAATAAAAATAATATTGTCATTGAACTAATGATTTAAGGCATCATCAAAAACAGACATTTTGGAAGAAATTTATTTTGTCAAAATAATGCACATAGAAAAATTTCATCAAACTGCTATGAAAACGATGAGGAACTAAAATAAGTATCAGTACCCGGATGTAAGATTCACAAGGACTGGTAAGAGCTATTTCCATTCGATTGAGAACTTTTAAACATATTTAAAAATAGATTTAAACAAATGATTATCTTTTCATGTATTGCCAGGTAAATGGAAACACAAATATCACTTTCGGTCAATACAGTTTCAAGTGAAATAAGATGCTCAGAGTTAAATGTATCCAGTATCTATTTTAATGACCCGTTTTCAGATTAGAAAGAGGAAATATCAAAGAAGCTTAACCTTTGGTCTATACTACTATATAAATGTAATAAAATCATTGTGAATTCAATAATTTTTCTAAAATATTCATGATGGACATGCTTGACTAAACTTTCGAAAATTAATATTGGAGTTATTTTCATGGAAATTTGTAAATAGGGAGATAGAATGATCTGTTAACATTATAAATCTTTCGTGTTCATAAACCGGTTTAGTAAAGGGGAATGATGTTTCCCATATGAATATTTTATTGCACTGCTGATATAAACAGCTAAATATTTGCATAATGTTTTCATAAAACTATTTTATTCTTTCGATGCTGTAAATCAGCTATGAAAAAGTTTAAAATAATAACGAATAAGGATTTACAACTAAAACCTTGCAAAACTATTTGAGAATCTTGTTTTATTATGGTATATTATCGGAGTCGGAGTCAGATCAAATTCATTGTTTTAGGAGTTAGAGTTGATGAAAAATGAGAAAATAAAAACACATTGGATTTACAGAGATTTGAACCCCCCCCCCACCCCCCACCCCCATCATTTTTTAAATCAAAATGCTATAACTAATATATTACTAGTGGAAGAAAAATTCTTTAGCCAGAGTTGGACCATTTAAAGCTTCAGGAGTCCAAGCCTGACCACTTGAAGTTGTTATGACATCTGTTCGATAACAACCAACACATTTTAATACATAAAATAACATTACCTCCTTAGGCAAAAGTGACATAATTTTATTACAATCCCATTTAATTATCACATTTCTATTTTTTATTATTATCTGAAACATAAGTATCCATTTATAATTTAGAGCTATATAATTTTTTTTTTAAATATGGTTAACCTATTCCTTATAGTATTATAAAAAAAGTGAAGGTAATTGATACCCAATATTTAGAGGTAGAGTAACAATGTATTAAAACCAATGAGCCGACGACAATGTGTGACCTTTAGGTGACTAATGTGCAAATTCAGATGTAGAGGAGTAAAGAACAAGGTGTTGATTATTGATGATAATGGCAGCCAATATAAATGAATGAATTAAATACAGCTTTAAGTACATTATTAAAAAGGTAGGTTTCTAGTGTATAGGATTGTTAGATTCAAATCAAAATGATCTCTTTTTTAATTAATGATTTAAATCACAATTTTTGAAAAATTTCATTATAAATGTATTAAGTTATTGTATAATTTAAAAATCTCCATGTAAAAAGTTTCAAGTGCTAATTATATCCCATAATTTACACCGTAAAAACCTTTACAAATATTTTCATTTGGTTATGAAAGCATCGAAATGAATAAGTTTTAAATTTAAAGAATTCTTATTACAAATTGGATAAATATTTCTCAAGAAAATTATTATGATACAAGTTTTGACTTTTATTTTTACTTTCATCAAAGTTTGGGCGGAACCTGCAACCAAATATGGTACAGTAAAAATGCTAGCGGAAATAATGATTATGGTAAAATATTATTTATTTATTATAATCTATTTTTTTAAGATTACTTTTCAAAATAGATATTGAAGACTCTAAGTCGCAGGAATTATTAAGTCTTTCACACAATATTCATTTTTTTTTTTCTTTTTAATACCATAAGTAAAACATTTTTTTATATCTCAAGTTTTCAACTTGTAATTATTTTAACATCTGTTGGATTTGGGATATTTTTTTAGTAATTTAGATGTTCCTTTTTTAAATACCAGTTAGAAAAACAAGATAATTTTGTTATGAATTTTTAATTAATATTACACAGGATTGGATTTAGATTGCAGCAAAAAGGCAAAATGCAGCGGTGCCATATGAAAAGCGGTTGTGCCCTTAGAAAACAAGCCACATCTAAGATAGTTTGCTGTGTAAGTTTAACGTTAAATTTTTCCAGAGAACTTCTTTACTGATCTTTAAAAGTTTTGTTCATTTTTTTTTTAAAATTATCTTTTCATTACTTATATCAATTAATCAAATTATCATATTATAAAAAATCTTTTTTCAAAACTTACTGTTTAATTTTTAAGTGCGGAGTTCAGTGTGCTATGCTAAGTATTATGTAAAATACTCCCCTTGCTAATATTCCGAAAAGGTGTCTAAACAGGATTATTTGGGTTAAACACTGGTGTGAAAATCTAATGTGTTCCATTTTAACATTAAACTTGCAGAGAAAACTGAAAGCTGACCGCAACTAAAAAAAAATTTTTTTTAAACAATTCTTATTCTTATAATTAATTGATAATTATAAATCAAAAAAAAAAAAAAAGAAATTCAATTAAAATTTTTTTAGATTGATGTGTTGCATAGATTCGGTATACAATTAAGACATTTTTTCTTAAGACAGACAGAATTTCCCGGGAGCCCATACAAATCAACATTTGTGAGTACCGGGGACTTGTTACATTAAAATCCTATCAGTATCACTGAGGTAGTTGATTTTTTTTCTTTTAATTTTTTTTTTTTACTCAACAATTTCTAAGATAAAAATTTTAAACTCTGATGACAAGTAGAAATGTTTCAGCTAAAAAAACCCCCCCTTCAAAAATTTAAAAAAAAAATTGTTACATATTTAAACAGTTTTTATTGCATTTTGAAATAAAACTGAAGTCAACTCATATTTAGAGACAAAATTGTGTATCTTGTTTTTTCTATAAAAGTAATTTATAGAAAACCATTGACAACTTTCCAAAAATCTATAAACTAATTCAGTCTCTAAGAAAAAAAAGAAGGAGAACTTAAATTTTCTTCTTATTAAATCACAGATCCTGGCCAAAAAGAGCATTGTCCCAAAATAAATGTTCTTATTTAGAAAGATAATGGGATCAGCAGCAGAAGAACTTCCAAATTGCTCAATATAGAATTCTAGCTGATGTTATTAAGTCTGGAGTAGGCATTCAAGTCGTGTCAGTTGTTTCTTTGCTTGCAGAACAACGGAAGAACCGAATGAAGTCAGCCAAAAATTGAAAGTTATCTCATTCTGCAGTGGCAAACATTTAAGTTGCATATCTGGCAAACTTGCAGACTAGACATAATCAGAGTTTCACAATGACAAATCTACAAAATATTTACTTGAAAATATTTTTAAGCAATGCTCAACTCAAATGATCAGAATATGCAATATCAAAAAAGAAAAGTACGGCCGAGCTTTAAGTCATATTAATATTATTAGCAGGAGACATGGAAATTCCACGGTTTCTTTATTTAAAATAAAATTTCCCGAAAGGTCCAAATACGGTAAAAATGTAAGAATTTTATATTGAATTTCATAGTAAAATATTTATTTTACACATTTTTCTTCTGCAAATTTTGGTTGATAACTTTCTTATCTAACACTGTTGTGATTAAATTAACTTGGGAAAAGTATGAGTTAATGAGGTGGTATGGTCATCAGCCGAAAGATGAGGAACACTATGGGAGTACTAACATTCATCAATTGTTTGAACTGCGTTTGATGGCTTATGGGGCGGTTTATGACAAGAATTTGTCGATATTTGATTTGAAGATGACCAAGTTGTAATCGGCAGAGAAGCAGTCCTGCAGTAATGTGTTCCACAGAACGAAGCTCTATTCATTGAAATTCCACCTGATGCTAGGCAATGGAAGAAAAAAGTCTATTTTCATTGTGGTAGCAATATGAGTTCTTACTGTGAATGTTTTGTAAGGAGGAATGAAAGATTGGAGCTCAGTCAAGTACCTTTCATAGAAATAACAGTAGAGTTTGCACACAACTCTCTGAATCGTTGACACATTGTTGTTTTTGATTGACATCATATGGGTGGTGGGAGGAGTTGAAATTGAGATATTGTCCCGTGAAAGTTATTTTTTGATATATGGATGACCTGAATCCCTGATCAGTGAGAGTTATTCGCACATCTAGGAAAGACAATTTGTTATGTTCCATTTTCATGGCGAACTGTATAGGTGAACAGATGAAGTTCATATGATCAAGCAATGCTTGAACATCATCCTGATGAGGCCAGAGTATGAATGTGTCATCCACATATCGCAACCACATTGATGGCTTGAGTGATGTGGATCAATCCTCAGTACGGGCAATGCTAAGAATACAATTACGAATCACTTAAGACTTCTACCTGGTGATGGCTGACAGAACGAGAGCAAGCTACCCTAGTGGATTAAATAAAGGGTTCCATTCGAAATTCCGTACAGATTCCAGAGTTCGACGAGATGCACCTGAAGAAGGTCTGAGGTTACATCCGCTGATACGTTCTAAAATGAAGTACTGCTGTCATGCATGGGAAGGTGCTGCTCAGAGCACTTTTTCTTGCCTTTGCAAAGTACAAAACTAGTGGAGGATGATCACTTCTCTTCCCTACAGCCTCTTTCGCACAGAAGAGATGTTGCTGTATGTTGATGTTCATGGAAGGTGTTCAACAAAACTAATCCCTGGTCCCCCTTCTCAGAAAAACATTCACAGCAAGAACTTGCCTAGCTACAACCACACCAATAAACTTTTCTTTTCTCCCTCTGTACCAAAAACCAAACGGTACTAACATGAACAAAGTTTTTTTCCGAGAACATCTCATCTGTGGAACAAAATACCACGATGATGCTTCCTAACTGACTAGAACAGGGTCATTTTCAAAAGTCTAATGTAAACAAATATTTGTGGAGCCACCCTCTTTGATAATCAATTCCTCTTAAGTAATCTTCTGTCCATTCCACCCACTGCTTCTAATCCTCTCTCAGAGGTGTTCATTGTCTAACTGAACATTTCTTTATAACCCTTATCCTTGAAGGGCATTGATAAGTGGTGACCCATTAATAATAAAAAAAATGTTGTGAGAATAACATTCCAGATGAGAACAGTAGTCCGAATAATCCAAATAAACAATATTCTAATACATAGATAGGCTTCTACAGAGCTCTGAAGTCAGAATTGAGGAGTCAAAATCAAAATTCATTGCTTTAGGGTTCAGTGCCAGAACTAAAATTTCAGAAGGCAGAATCAAGTGTTCGGGTTACCAATTTTGCAGCCCTGTTTTCATCATGTATCATTTTTTTTCTTTAATTCTTTAGATTTCATACATTAAAAACAAAAACAAAAAACTTTTCAGAGCCTTTAAAGGCTCTGAATGCAAAGTTTTTTCTTTGTTTTTAATGTACGAAATCTAAAGTTCTCTTGAAATAAAAATTCTATAAATGATGTCTATAAATTATTACTAGTGGAAGAACATTTCTTAGATCAGAGATGGAGGCAGAAATTTTTTTTAATTTTAGTAGTCTGAATCAAATGTTTGGGCAACAGACTCCACAGCTTTTCCTGAGGTACTACCACTCACTCCAGTTTATAATGAACCCGGGAGAAATTGAAACAGAATTCAAACACACAAACCAATTTTTTGCATGAATTCAACACATGCCATCATTGTTTCTTAAGTAGTGAAAAGATTAAAATGTTTACTTCCCAATTTATTTTGGCTCATTTTGAGAGCCACTAGAAAGTCCACTTAATAAATATAGTCAGACTGACTGACCACTTCCTTCCTCGATGCCTTCTTCGCATTGTACCAGTCTCAGACCTCAAATAATTTGATTAATGAGTAAAAACCAACCAAGCCTATTTTCTTCACTAGTTACGTCACCAACTAAAGGTGTGTCGCATCAAGAAAATAAATAGACCAAATTAAGTGAATAGCAAAGACTGTAAGAATAATGAGGTTAGAAAATCTAACACATTTGCCAAAAAGACAAGTTCAACTCATTTGCCAAAAGAGAAAAAACAAGAATGGATTTTCTTAAGATGTCTCTATTCAATCTGTATATTCAGCCTTGAAAATACTATTTCAAACCTAAGCGTGACACATAATGTGCTGAACGACAGATTTACTTAAGGAGATGTGGGGACGCTTCTAAAAATGGAATTCCAAACTAAAGTGTAACAGATAGACAAAAAAGCCATTTCAAGAGCCCGACAGACCAACGAAAAAGCCATTTCAAGAGCCCGACAGACCAACGAAAAAGACATTTCAAGAGCCCGGCAGATCTGCGAAAAAGACATTTCAAACTCAAGCCTGACAGACCGACGAAAAAGACATTTTAAACTCAAGCCTGACAAAAACAAACATTTTAAACTCAAGCCTGACAAAAACAAACATTTTAAACTCAAGCCTGACAAAAACAAACATTTTAAACTCAAGCCTGACAAAAACAAACATTTTAAACTCAAGCCTGACAAAAACAAACATTTTAAACTCAAGCCTGACAAAAACAAACATTTTAAACTCAAGCCTGACAAAAACAAACATTTTAAACTCAAGCCTGACAAAAACAAACATTTTAAACTCAAGCCTGACAAAAACAAACATTTTAAACTCAAGCCTGACAAAAACAAACATTTTAAACTCAAGCCTGACAAAAACAAACATTTTAAACTCAAGCCTGACAAATCAACAAAAAAACCATTTCATACTGAAGCCTGGCAGACCGACGAAAAAAACATTTCTGAAAATGACTGCCAGAAACTCTCCTAAAGATTCTTAAACACAAGTTATTTTGGTGTTAAAACGTTTGTGCTGATTTATCTTTCTTGTTCAAACATTTGTGTTGATTTATCTTTGCTGTTCAGCTTTTTCATGCGTTTTTGAAATAGCAATACAATAGATATAATTTTATTGACATTAACATTTGTATTCCTGTTGTATAGGCATGGCCAATAGTGCACTGGTTTGCCTGGAAGCCTTGAATGCCCTTGTTTATGAGAATATTAATGTTCATAAATATACACGATTCCAGAATTCTGTGATTATTTGAAAGAATTCCTTATCTATCTTTGGCCCTACCCTCTTCCTAATCTTCATTCATGATCTCCAAAATCATATTCTGAGATCGTTTATTGACATCTACACAAACAGCAACTGTCTATGGCAACACCTCGAAAAGCATTGGGGATCAAGTTTTTGCTGATTCTCTCCTCAGATCTGGAGCTCCAGTCAAAATGTATGGATATCTCCTTGAAGAAAGCTCCCTGCTTTGAAAAAGCTCCTAGGACAGACTTTCACTCTAGATCTAAAATAGAAGACGTACAAGGTCACTGGAAAAATGGTTGGATCATTCTACCCGACTCTTGATATAATCCTCGACCTAAGAATCAGATACATCCTAAGATGGAGTACTGTTGCCACATCTGGGGAGGTGCTGCTCAGAGCAATTAATTGCCGAGACAGACTCCCAAATTTAGTAGAGGAAAATCTCTTGTTCTTTACAGTCCCTTTCTCATTGAAGAGATGTTGCTAGTTTATTTTTATTTTTTTCCTTCCTCTCTCTCTCTCTCTCTCTCATTATTTCCATGGAACGTGCTTGACTGAGCTCTAATCTCTGGTTCCTCTTTGTAAGTGCTACCAAAAAAAAAAAAAAAAAAATTTTTTCTCCATGTGCCTAGGTGGAATTTCTATGAAGTAAGCTTCCTGTCTATGCAACACATAACCATGGGACTGCTTCCCTGCAGATTACAACATAGTTGTCTTCAAATCCAATGTCAACAGATTCCTGTCATGAACCGTCTCTACAAGCATTTGAACTGGGTCCATTCAATCAATCATTCTCAATCCTCTCATAAGGTTCTTCATCTCTAAACTTACAATCATTTCATCTCATTAACTCTTATCCTAGAGTGGATTTGGCCTTGATAAGTGGTGATTCAATGACTAAATAAACATTGAAATAAAAAAGTTCTAAGTATTTTTGCATTATATTCAATTACTGGTCAATTTACTAAATATTCCAATCAAATGTAAAGAATAGAGATATTTAAAGTCATTAAAAATAGTAATTATGTATCTCATAAAAAATGTTTTTTTGAAATGTTTTTTTTTCTGTCCATGTAGAACAGTTATTTATTGGGTTAGTTCAAATAAATAAAAGCACCGAGCCAGTTCGGCTTACCATAGAGGCACAAATGTTCACTTTTTCATGGTTTAATTCTCAAATGAAAATACTTTGATTGAATTATAGAAATTCAATGATTAAGAAAACCAATTATGGAATGGCTTCAAGGAATTTTGAATAGATTAACATTGTGCAACAAGTGAAGCAGAAGATAATTATTTACAAAAGAAAAATCTAGAAATGCAAGACGATTTTAGTTTCTTGCCATCTGAAGCATTCGATAATATTCTGGCAAATAAAACTTACTTCCTTTCCAAAATGGCACTTGACTCCCACCACAGCAGAAAAGAAGTTGCCGAGCAAAGGAAATAGACTTTCAAAAGTTACGAGTTTCAATTACCTCGATGCGTTCAAAAGAGGAAAATGAAACAAGATGGAGATTTCAAAATTGCCAAGTTAGTCTGGATTATAAAAGCTTTACAGAAGCGCAACAATATACAATATATATATATATATATACATACATACACACACACTAGTAAATTGAAGAATCCAAAAAACTTATGCTCCCACCTCTGAACTCCATATAAATATTTTTACCCAATGTTTTACTTAGGTATAAATATTAATTGTAGGGTTCTAGTGTAAGTATTAAATTTATATGTTTATATTATTTCTTAACTACAAAAGAGCATCCTTGCATCAACATACTTACATAGAAGCGAGGAACATTGAGGAAGGGGGGGAGTTGTATCTATACACAAACACTGGTAATATTTGATATGAAAAATATGCCCTTCATTAACCCTATCACTAAAGCTAAGTTCAGATAATAAAAAAAACAATAATGGTGCACATGCAATGCCAATTTATAGTCTAACGGATTGTTACAAGTCAATTTTGTCCTAAAATATCCGGGGCAGTTTTGTCAGCACTCTCTCACAGGAGTCGGGGTGTTAATATGGAAAAAAAAGACTAAATTGGTTTGTGTGCTGTGCGTATGATGGAATAGTTAAAAGTCAATTTAAAGTCTAAGTGAGCGTTAAATGTCAATCTTGCTCCCAAATATCCTGGTTTGTTCCATCAGCACTCTCACAGAAAAGAGCAACTCAGGCAGCAGGCAATAATCCCATCTTCCTGCTGTTAGGAGTAACTAATGCATTGCAAGATGATCTCACATGACTGTTGCAACTGTGATAATTTCATAAGTAAAATAAATTTAGTACAGAATTTATTATTTCATAATTTAATTCAAGAAATAATCTATTGAATTATCTGCGGTGCACGTGATCGCCTATTTGTAAAATAATGCCAACCTAATAACAGGTCACATTTTATATGCGTGAATCTTTAGAAGCATAGTTCAAAATAATCAGTGGCAACATTTATCGTAACCATAGCAACCAGTCTAACTGCTACTGTCTCCATGAGCAACATCAAGTAGGGGAGAAACTGCAATATGTGGAAATGGAATAAGAGAATGCATTCCGTTATGCAGAGAATGTAAAAGGGTGTCGTCTGGTTTGAGTGAAAATTGCATGTTACAATGCAATGTTTTTAACCCGTTTCAGAATCAATACTTTATGAAGCTAGAAAAAGTAAAATTAGTTAAATGTAATCGATGTTGGTCTAGAACAGAGGTCTTCAAAGTGGGGGTCGCGACCCCCAGGGGAGTCGCGTAACCATAGAAAGGGGGTTGCCAAAATTATAACTATGGAATTTTTTAAATAATATTCAAACTTATTTTTTATTTATAAAAAATTTTGGTGGGTCACAAAAAAAATTTTTTTCCAAAAAGGGGTCGCGACAAAAAAAGTTTGAAAAGCACTGGTCTAGAATACAAAAGATTTGTCACAGAATGTATATTGTGCGAGAATTATTTATTAGAATATAATTAAAAAAAAAAAAAAAAAAATTATGGATGATTACGTATGAAAAATGTAAGCGAAAATTTGTGATTCTCAAGACTGCTTAGTGTCCTAAAAGTCTGATTCTGCTATTCCAAGAATGAAAAATTTATGTCTTTGGAATTAAATAAAGTGGTACTTATAACCGAGGTATTTGTAAGCCTCTGAAAACCGGTACTGTAGAGAAAAAAAGAAAGTTAAATCAGAAGCTGTACCCAGCATGACTCGGGATTTTTTTTTTTTTAAGTAATTCTTCGGGTTCAAAAACTGTAATATGAAATGTATTAAAAGTAAATAAAGATAAAAAAAAAAAGTAATAATGGAAGCAACTATTAACAAACAGTTAGGCTAATCCGCTAATCTGTTATTCTGTCGAGCAAAAATGTAAAAGAACGTCTTTGGAATAGTCAATCAAAACGCCCCCAAAAAGAAAGTGTAGGTCAAAAGATCAGCCTGTGTTTAGGTGGAAAATGTAGAATAGCTAGCATACAATAGCACAATCGAAATACAAATTAATGATCGTACTACGAACTAATGTGTTGTATGAAGAAGAGTACCCGATGCGTGTAGGTGGCAGTGGTATTAGATTTGAACATGAGAATAAAAATTCCTCCGATTTCCTGTATAGATGACCATCTTTCTTGAAGATGTCAATCAAATGTAAAATTATTGAAAGCGAACAAAACTAACACACATTTTCTGAAATCATGGATTAAGAATTAGTCTAAATCGATACCAAAGCAGATGCAGCTTTTGAAGAGAAAGCTATACTGATCAATGAAATAGGGAAGAAAACAACTTTATTTTATTATAAAGAGGGTGTTTGTTTATTTGTTAAAATGACTGAACCAAATAATATTTAATGTACTTTTTCACAAAGAAAATCTCTATATTGAATTATAAGACAACTTCACATGTGTCTTTTTCTCACAACTATGTAATTAGCACATTGAATTGAATTTTTATTTTATTTACAATTACAATATTGTTTATTGAAATAAAAAATGCAATGACGTAAACTAAAAGCTCTATTAGAAAACAAAACTTAAATCAACCAGAATGCATTTTGGTTTCTTCATAAACAAGTCAGCCATTTTGATTTTTTTTTGAATAGTTGACAAAAATAAATTACTACAGCACGCTATAAATTTTAAGAAATCTGAGAGCATTCAAACTGGCGAATACATTCACTAATTGTATAAATAGAGATTAAAACATTACTTTAACAAAATTATGTTTAGTTGTATAATAATTTGGTTCAATTAATAATTTAATGACCAAATAATACTGTAATAATTAAATTTTACTTTCAAAATCTTATTTTAAAAAAAATTGGTAAAAATACAAAACAAATGACAGTTAAAAAAAAAAAAGAAAAGCGAATTAAAAACATAAAGACTCCCTGGCAATACCAGGTCAGTACAAATAGTTATATATAAAGGAGTCCCCAAATAAATTATTTTACCTCTGATTTTAAGAACATTAACACAATATTATGTTGTTAAATGTGAAATTTCAATCATTTTAAGACAGTTCAACAACAAAATGAACAATCGTCTTCTCAACCCCAAAATTCAATCATGTAAGTTTTATTTTCACTCAATTTGCTCAATGACAGTATTTAAAGAAATTCAATGAAATATCGAGGGTTTGGGGGTCTCTTGTTCTTATTAAAAGGTCTAAGTGTGCCCCAGTAATATAACCCATCCTTGGACAGGTATTCAATATAATATAATAGAAAAATATTTAATTTCTTTAGGCAGAAATATATTTTTAAGGAGCAGTAATAATTCATTTTATTAATTTCAACATTGTAGAGTCATCATCGATTTAACGTCTGTTTTACATGCTGACATGTGTTAGACAGCTTTTAGAAATTGACTTCCAAACTAATCTATCTCTGGTCATGTCCTCATTTGTCCCTCTCTCTCAAATCCATCATTACCGCTACCTCCCATGTTTTCCTTGGCCTTCCTCTGCCTACTGATACCTCAACTGTTCTACATCTACAAACCCAAGAACTCATCTATTCTTTCAACATGACCATACCAACGAAGTCTCCTGTTCTGCACACACCCCATTCACAATAATAAGTCTTCAGTGTTCTGGATATAGGTTAGAAAAGAAAAAAAATGATTTTATACATTTTTACTCTGACCACAACAACAGAATAAAATCCGGAATGATCATAGGCTCGGTCCCCAGCAGAATTTGCAGCCCTGCTTACTTTTGCAATGAAGAAACCTATATCCAGAACACTTACCAAGCTTTAAAATATCCTCATTTTTTTATCCAAAACGCTAAGCGCAAAGCCTTTAAAATCCACAACAAAAACAGACTAACACCACAAAAATTCCCCCTCATAACAAAATCTCAAACACAAATAACACCGACATGACTGAGAAAAATAAATCTTACATAGTTCTCACCAATAATCCCATATCTATCTCCTTACATTTCAAATTTGACATAAAAATAGCAATATCAACCTCCAAAACAATTAAGGATTTACTCAACACCAAACCCCGTCCCCAACTACCCCCTAAGAACACTTCTTCCCTAGCCGGCAATTACAAAATAAAATGTTCCACATGTCCAATGTTTAATATCGGTGAAACAGCCAGAAATATAAAATCCCGCATTTATGAACACAAACAGGACCTCAAACACAACAATCCCCCTAACGCACTAGTCATACACAGAAATACTTTTACCCACAATTTTGATTTTAAAAACTGCACCCTCCTCAAGACCGAATACTCTCTCCCACGGCGCAAGTGCATCGAAAGTGCTATAATACTTCCCTCATCACCATCTAAGATAAACCTCAGACTCGGATCCTATTCCTTAAGCAAACATCTGGCAAAACCCGCACTGAAACACTGCAATATATTGCACCATTGTGATCTGGTTAAAGAAACTTTTATTTTTTACTACACTTTATCCATATTTTTTCCATTTCTTTTCCTTTTTCCCCCCCATTTTAACGTCTCTCCGCACATGCATTTTATTATTCTTTCTTTATTTCAAATAGTTAAACGCGGGCCAAATGACGTCTCTCTGTGCGTTCTTCTTTCTTCTATGTTTTTACAGTTATCGAATAAATTTAAAATCTACACTTTTTCTGAAGACGTTCGTTGATCCGAATTAAACCAGTAAAATCTCTCATTTCTTGATGATTTGTTTTCTTGTATCTTAAATTTGGTTTTTCCGTTTGTCTTTTTTCACACATCTTGTCTTTCACAGCATTTAATTTTTATGAAATATCGTACATTTTATCCTCATACATATATATATATATATATATATATATATATATATAGATAGATAGATAGATAGATAGAGAGAGAGAGAGTCTGACTGCTGGTTTGTTTTTTTATAGAAATAAAGTTTATGGTATTGAACCAGATATAACTTTCATGAGGTATTTAATAACGTAAATAAAAGTTTCAAAATTATATGAAAAGGGATTCCCAAGAGAGCATTTGCTTTGCTCTGATATTCATGAGATGTAAAGTGTGGTTAAATTATACAGGATTATGTTGTGAAAATGTGAACAAACTTAGATCATCTTAAAACCTTCTAATGAGGGATTAACACTATTCTCGGCCGAGAAATTTAGTTGTATTACTTCTATTTCTACTCATTATGCCCCCGGAGCCGTATTTAAACAAAAAAATGCATTGAAATATTTGGGGGTCTGCACTCTTGCATTTAGGTGTCCCAATATCAGAAACTCACCTTGTGTTATGGGTATCCTATATAATATAATTGTTAAAATGCTTAATTTTTAAAGACATTTCAAAAGATATATTTTTTTTTAAAAAAAACTAAATGCGTCAATAAATTAATATTTTTTATGAATTTCAGAATTTTTGATTTTGAAGAATGTAATTGTGTAATTACTGTAGAATAAAAAAAAATGAACATAAAAACATAAGTAAATGTAAAACATAATTAAACAAATAAATTTAAACAAAATCAGTGTATTTTACAGCAAGGCAACACTAGTTTTATATAAATTATAAGACTTAATTTGGTAAAGTTCAAATTACTCACTTTTTAAGTACAAATATTCTCTGAAACATAATTGTTTTAATAATAGGTTGTCTAATTCATAGGGATTTGTTTTTTAATTTTAAGTTGCAATTAAAATAAAGTACTAAATAAAATTCAATATAATAGGCTATCTCCAAAGCGTATATCTGAATAAAAGCATGTTCTGCTGACCTAATTAATACCTACATAAAAGCATTCTTTTAAAAATTGAATAATATTAAACTGTTTTTCTAAATTTATATTAAATTTATTAATGCATTGAATTCTTTCTTTTTCTTGTTTTGCCATACAAACCAGACACAATTGTAAAGAGGTTGTTTCCCCAGATTATGATTAGAGATAGCTAGACAGTCTCTTTGATGATAGATAAAGGCAATCGATCTGTTAAAACTTTTGCAATGGTAAAATGCTAACTGATATCTTGAAACATTTTAAGTGAAGCGTTATTTAAGACCATTAATTGCATGATAGTTTAAATAAAGAACATAACTAACAACAGTTTATGATATTTTACTTACAAATCATTACTTAAATAAATGCTACCAATCCAACAGAGAAATGTTTCATTTTTCGAAAAAGAAACAAATCAATTAAGGATTAAAAAAATAGGCAATATTTTTATATCAAAATAAAACTTACTTATATTCAAACTATGAATTATCATACCTTTCACACTTCATCACGGTTCTTTATTGTTACTTTACATTGAGCGACTACCCAAAACATCACCCATCTAATTTATAAAATTATCTTATCGGATTTTCGAAGTTTGTTATCATTGGGAATTAATCTGGTAAATCAATATTTGATTGACATATTTTTCTTTTTTTTTCCTTGGATCATGTTTTGTTTTTTTCAATAAAAAATGTATTTCACTTAAGTTTTTTTTCTCAAAATAGTTATTTCGGCTCTGAACTTTATTACCTACTAGCGGAACCCGCCGCCCGGCGTTGCGCGGGAGAAAGTACTACCTATTGCATAAAAAAGAAACCGCCTATTGTTCCCCCCCCCCTCTACCGTGTTGGTGAATGTTTTAAATTTAAAAAAAAAAAAAGAAAAGAAAAAGAAAGCAGAATGGGATCGAACGCCGATACTGGCGATAATGAAAGCTCCCTTCTTAACCATTGCGCCACAGTTACAACTTGAAAAATACATGGGAAAATAGGCCAGTTAAGCTAAGCTTGTTTACTGGCAGCTTCTGGCGACGAAAAATGAAGTTCAACAATGACACGCTTTAGGTCATTTATTTGAGAAGGGTTAAAGGTATATGATTTTGAAAATATAAATGTGTTGGGGTCTAACAGTATCTTGGCGGCTATTGAATAAAGTAGGAAGTCGATTTAATGAAGGAATTGTAGCCGCCATATTTGAAGAATAAATGTGGCAGGAACTGTGTTCGTTAATGTTATTCGCTTAATTCCGGAATGAATGTAAATGTGGAAATCATAGTTAGAAATAGGAAAAACGTAATCTGATATTCGCGGAATATTATCGGATTGAACGGGAGCGGTCATTATTTGTTTGCGTATTGTTTTATATTATGTAGTAAATTAATACCAGGCAAATAATAAATAAGGACGGACTGTTTTGTGAAAAGTAAACTGTGTTTATTAGTACCCGGTGTCGATGAGTGTAGTCACAGTACACAATTGTTAGGGGGAAAAGTCTTTGCTACCACCTATATGGAGTTGGTTTTTCGGAGAGACGTTGATGGTGGGCCAAATATAATATTTAGTGTTAGGTTGGAAAAAATAATAACAACTTTACTAAAACACGCTCGAGTTAATAAGTGTAGTATAGCGGTGAGTTTAGTAGCCTGTGATGTATGTGGTTATTTTCCTATACTCCGAGAAGGTACAGGGGAAAAAACGTCTCTACTTTATATATTAGATTAATATGGAGTCATTTTTTGCTAATTACTTTCACAACTTCAGCTGCTTACGTTCTTAATAATAATTCTTTTAAATAAACAATTACATATGTTTGCAATAGATATTAAGCGATTTATTTGTTCGAATTTATTTGTATAGCACCATAATAGGTACAAAAAATAAACAGTAAACGATACCTACAGAAAGCCAAATGGACTTAACTTCAATGAACAAACAGACCCAAGGCTACAAGTCTTCAACGAATACTGCCTCCAACAAACATTAGTTATTGCAACAGCGAGCAAACTGACAATGGAAACCTACTAGAAACGAATGGAAGGCTAATCATCTGACTGACTGAATAGGTGAAATATGTCTGATTATATCAAGCCTAAAATTTTATTGATTGGTCAGACAATCATTTGCATAACCAGATGTGGCTCACTTTCCTAGATGTCCGTCTGCAACTGCTTGTTTGGGATAGCCACTGCCCTTTTTCCAACAGATACAGCATACCAGTTGGTAGTTTCGACTGATGTGAGCAGCCGTTATCACATGGGGGGGGGGGGGGGTCTAATGAGCAATTCATTGTTCGCATCAGCTCCACTACATTTGCCAATTAAGGTGAGTGGAAAGGGGACAGGCAAGCTTTCTTTGATGAGGTGACTGTTAGCAGAAATTACAAACACATAAATAATAGTATAAATACACGCACCTATTACTATAATAGAGAGGATGATTAGAAATTAAATATCAATTTTTATTAATAAGCAGTTGTATTATTAAAGTGCAAGATGATTTTAATGTGATAAATTAAATATTATTAAAGTGCAAGATGATTTTAATGTGATAAATTAAATATTATTAAAGTGCAAGATGATTTTAATGTGATAAATTAAATATTATTAAAGTGCAAGATGATTTTAATGTGATAAATTAAATATTATTAAAGTGCAAGATGATTTTAATGTGATAAATTCAATTCAAATATTTAAAAATATGTTGTGAACAATTTTAATTTAATATCTGAGATTGAATATTGAATAAAATCGAAAATTTATATTATTTTGATTATTTGATTTACTATTGTCATCTGGGATTTTATATTCACTAAACATTTCGGCCATCTTCAGATGCATCGTTTTGAACTTGGGAATTTTTATGTCGAATTCGGGAACCCGTACACACGGACCCAGAGCATAGCAGTTAAAAACGTTGGTTAACAACCAGTTCGAAGTGACAGTCTCATGAAGGTTGAAGACAATAATGACTGAGGATAACATAAAATTAACACTTCTACCCGGGCAAGGCTGATAGAATGAGAACAATCTACACCCATGGATTAAATAAAGGGCTCAGTTTGAAATTACGTCCAGGTTCTCAAGTTTGGCTAGAAGGTTCCCATGTTCGAAAAGATGCACTCGACAAAGGTCAGAGGTTTCATCGGCTGAAACATTATGAATATAACAACCAAGATGAAAATAGTAGTCTGAATAATCAAAATTATCAGTCCTCATCTAAAAAATTCCGAAACATAAAATCAAAATTTCTGTTTGATAAGATTTTCTTGTAATACTTTTTTTTTTTGTTTCAGTTAATCCCAGTATTTTAGGTGGCCACTAATGAGTGACATCAGACACTTGTGAATCTGGCAGGAATGACAAAAATACAAAACAGCTGTTTCCTTCAATGTCTGAGTGACTGGTAAAGTAAGCAGCACTTTGTATTTTCTACATTAATAAAATTATGAGACAACTAAACGTGTATTTCTCGCACCAATGTAACTTTGATAATTGCACATTGAATTATTATTTTTATTTACTATTAAGCAATTATATATTGAAATAAAAAATGCAATGGAGTAACATACTAAAAGCTTTTTAAAAATCCTATTTAAAACGTAAATTCACTAGACCAAACCCGGCAATCTGCCAAATCCCATCCATTCACTGTGGAGGTCCCCAGATGCCAAAGAGCTTTCTACTCGAAAAGCTTCTTTCCTCGTGCTGCTGGACTGTGAAACCCCCTCCCTGCTCCGTTTTCCTGATGGTACTGACATACAGAAATTTAAAACTAATGTAAACAGACATCTTGCTGCACTGCTTCCAATTTAGGTTGAACCCTCCAAAAAAAAAAAAAAAAAAACTTTCACCATTTTTCTCAGTAGCCCCTTACGTCTACAGTGGCATCCTGCCTTGTTAGGGGTTAACTATGTGCAAAAAAAACAAACAAAAAAAATGATATAAACAAAATTAAATCCACCACAATGCATTTTGGTTTCTTTGCAAAAAAAAAGATCAGTCATTTTAATCCCTTGTTAATAGTTAAAAAAAGAAAAAAAAGAAAAGAAATCCTTTGAAATTTGAAAACATTTGAACTATGGACTCATTTAAACTTGCTTTAAAATTTTCAGAAAATCCTCATGTATTGAACGTTTTGGAAATTATTTACATGCAATAATTTAGTAAACCGAGATGAAAACATTACCGTAACAACAATTAGTTATCGTTTTATAACAATTTGGTCCCATTAAAAATCTAATGACCAAACGATACCGTAATAATTAAATTTAACTTTCAAAATCATTCTTAAAAAAGGAAATAATTTGGTAAAAAAAAACAAACGACAGAGTTCAAAATAGAAAAGAAATCAAAGTAAATACTGTCCATGTCGCTTAAGAATGACCACAAATCGTTAAATTTCACAGATGCCGCATGGCAAGTGTCCAGCATCCCTCACAAATACAAAGGCGCAGTAAACTCTGTTCTTTTGTTTGGAATTTTCTTCTTTTTAAACATTTTTTAAAAAACTTTTGTCAATTTAAATAATGTGAGATATTTAAAATCGTTTTATTTGAATGATATAAATGAATTGGTACTTCTTCAGATTAGGACCCGAGCTAATTTTGACCCCCAACCCTTACCCTGACAACAAAGTTAACTCGGATCCTAATCTGTAGAAGCACCAATGAATTTTATAAAATCATCACCTGTGCCTTCTGGGAATTCACTATATTAAAAATCAGCATCATTTACAATCTGATAAAATGTATTTGATATATATAAAGTAAACATTAAACAGATCTTATGCAATGCCAACACCACCAGGGCGGAGAGACGTTTTATCAAGTAACAAAGAAATAAGTTTGGTTATTCTTGTTTTTGATTAAAAAAAATGACTCAATAACTGGTCACCTCTGAAGATGGAATTTATTCCGAAATATAAGATTAATGTAAAAAAAAAAAAATATACACATATAAATTAATCTCACATTGTTAATGGCTGACATATCAATTTTATTAAAATATATATATATATATTTCAGAGGAAACATTCTTTTAATCAATGAAACTAGCGGGTGAGGAAAAAAAGAAAATGGCTAAAATTTTCCTTAAGGCCTTATCGTCTGACCCTCCAAGAGGAAACGTCAGAATGATAAATTAAAAACTAAGAAAATCGAATGAGATATGAGGGGAAAATTGTTTAAGTTGGAGAAAACGATTGAGAGAAAAAATAAATAAATAAATAAATAAAATATTAAATCTCAACGTTATGATGGATTTGAATCATTAAAGATCTCCAACCGATGATTTTGAAACATCAGTTGAAGATCTTTAATGATTCAAATCCACCATAACGCAGAGATTTAATATTTGATTTTATATATATATATATATATATATATATATATATTAATTTTTACGTACATAAAAGTAATCCATGGACACGTGTTTCTGGCTATCAGCCGTCATCAGCATGGCTAACTTAGACAAGGACCCGGAGTGTCTAGAGAGTTTTAGTAGTATATAGATTATAGACAGGCTCCAATAACCATAGATATTTTGTAAACCATATGCATAAAACGGAAATACATTTTATTTTATTTGTAATTTGAAAATTATAGAAATTAAAAAATAAGAAAAATAGAAATGATAATGAGTTTCAGGACATTGAACAGGAGTGCAGAGAAGTTCTCATTGATTCCCAGGAAACACTGGGTGTGTCTTGAGAGGGTTAAAAACTATACCTTTTTCTGAAATTTATTTCTATTAATGTCACTTTAATCACACACTTTCACAACCAATCACCGAATACATCCTTTAGCCCCACCCAAAAAATTCACTATAAAATGTAAAAAAAAAAAAAAAAGAAAGTAAAATGGTCATATGGTTTTATGAGCTGATCACTAAAGGTTCCTCATTCAATCCTGGGTAATGCCGGGTCTCCTTGCTAGTAACTATAAATGATTCCACAACATCGTTTGTGAATAAATTTAATTGGAAGTCATGAAAAAATTGCATTTCAATAAATCCTAATAAATATTTCAGTCGCTAAAATGTTGATAACATATCTACAGATTGAAGGAAACATTACAGGTCTCCGGGATAAATGTGATAATATTTTGATATTCTTTCATTCCATAGCCATTTGATGTATTTAATAAGAGAAAGCTGTTTCTGTGTACTATTCGTGGGTTTGAGACAATGGCGACTGGAAAGCATCGGAATTGTGGAAGAGAGTAACTTGCATGATGATGATTCGTGTTGGATTAAAAAATTTGAGAATCATAGCTACGGCTCAGTGCTCCCTGAATACCTTTTAGGCCGTGAGATATGAGCTGAAGAATTGCGATGGAGATACGGAAGCAGTGGCTAGCTGGAAGGATCATAGCAGGCATTGTGACTATATCCGCACAACAAAATTTCTCAAGAAACTGAAAGAAAAGGTAGGTGTGGCAAGATCCAAGCAAGACAATGTTGACCTTGGCGAGAAAGAGAGATGGAGGCATCAGAGTGATGACTATGAAGAAAGTGCTGAACTGATCTTTGCTATGTCTCATACAAGATTTGCAAGGACAACTGCTCAGTGCCAAGGCACAGGCCAAAGAGAACTGCCTTACGAAAACCAAGAAACTCAACAAGGTCAAACAAGCCGCGCGTGCGTGGTCCCCCTCTGTATGTGACAAGTGTAAAATGCAATAAATTTGGGCAATTTGGGGCATTTTTGACTCCACTTTGACCCCCTGGGGACGCGAACCAGATTTTTTCCAAGGTCAGTGATACTTATTTTCTATTAGGAACAATTGCCTCCACATTTTGGTCAAGTTTCAGAGAAATTGAATGGATGGATGAAAAGTTATGGGGCAAAAAATGTCATTTTTTGCCATTTCGGGGCCTTTTGACCCCCTGGGGGGCTAACCAGATTTTTTTTCAAAAATCGGAGAATGTCACTTTCTAACCTGACCAAAGTTACAACTTCATGCAAAATTTCAGAGAAATTCAATGAATGGTTGCGAAGAAAAATCCGGACGGACATGCCTCAAAACATAAGTCCAACAACCAGTGGAGCTGGGGATGGTCTGGTTCTTCTCAGACGAAAGAACTTCTGCCAAGGCCAATTGCACAACATACAGAAGAAGAAGTATCTAGCGTACAGTCCTCATGTCATCCAATGCATCATGAAAACTTGTTCACTCAAACTGATTGTCTTTGGGTGAGTTTCTAGTGAAGGGCACATTATGCCACCCCACATCTAAAAAAATGGACTCCAACTCAATTCAGATGGTGATATTGAGTTGCTGGGTGAAGAGGGTGGCTGCGGGAAGGCCATGTGTGTGGCAGCAGGACTTGGTTCCGTGTCACACCTCCAGGAAAAATCAGAAGTGGCTGTTTGAGAATTTCCACAAGTTCATCAGTCCCAACATTTAGCCCACAACTCGTCTGATTGCAACCCCATGGACTTTCAGTTGCAACCCCATGGACTTTCATGGGATGCAGTTGAAAAAGAAACCAAAAGTACCACTTGCAACACCAAGGTGAGCTGATTGCCAGGATCAAACTGGTGTTCAGACATTTTGCAAAGGACACAGTGAAGGTAGCATGCTCCAGGTTAAGTCTGAGCATGATGGAGGTTCAAGACAGTTTCTTCAAGTGATCTGTATCCAGAAAAAGATCCTCTTAAGAGATGAACTTTGTATTTTGAGAATACATCAATCATTAACCAAAATATGACGTTTTTTCTTTCCTTTCCAAAACAGTGTCAAATTTATTCCGAACGCCATGTAAATAAGACAAGACAATAGAGTGATTTGTCGTTTTTTTCTCATGAGCAAACCAAAGATGGTGGCAGGTGTACGCAGTAAACATATTGAATATGGGTTGAATGTTAAAGCAAAGTAATGAGTCAATCCTCCTGTCTGGCTGATAATGTTAACCTTATTTAATAACATAAACAAGAATGTCATTAAGTTTGTCTGGTGCATTTAAATCTATCGGACTAAACTTTTTATAAGATTTACTTTGTAGGTTAGAATGTTGGCAAAGTATCAATGTTAGGGCTAATAATCCAATACATTATCAATGCTGTGAGAAATTTAAACATCACTGTTAATATATTTCCTCATATTTTTAATCTTTTTTTAAGATTATGGGCAAAAAACAATTTTTTTTTATTATTCAAAATAAAATGTTCACAACATTAAATTTCTCTTTAAAAAAAAATAAAAAAAATAAGCAGAAATTATTTTTCAATATCAAATTGATATAAATTATAATTTCATAATCAAATTCGTTATACTTTAAGAAAAAAGATTTTTTTTAATTCTAATAGTTTATTTCAGTGAATGTAATATTTTTATTCTTTCATTATGGTCTCAAGTGAGACTTATTTGGTTCAACAATCTTTTGGCTAGAAACAATGTGTAGTATCTGTTCTGATGTCTATTCTGTTCTCGGTCAGTTAAGAAGAAGTCCTTTTAGACTGAAGCAATTTAAATTTTTATTCCAATCCAGAGTGTCCCTTTTTTTTTGGGGGGGGGGGGGGCAGAAATTTCCCCACATTAAGAACCGACCTTGCGTTGCCCTCGTCTTGGGGGGGGGGGGGGGCAAGTAAATAGTAATCAAGTAATTAAAAGAAAAGAAAAACATTATTTTACCATTTAATAAAACTTATAATTTTTCTTTAATAAAACAAACCACAGTAAAACTTGGAGTTATCTTTCTTCTTGATATATTTATATTGGCCATCCATTCCCCCACCTCCTATGATTAAATTTTAAAGAAACTCCAACTTTATGTGGTTATATTTAGTTTGAAATGAGTCCAAGAAGTAAACATCAACTTTTAATTGTAGTTTAATGTGTCTTCTGATTGTAAAATTTCAAGAAAATTGATAAAGATTGTTCAACACATGCCAACATGTAAAATGAACAGAAAGATGTTTTTTTTCTGTTTCACATGTACGATTAAACCTGCTATAATTTAATGTTTTTTTGTTGAACTAAAACATTGTTTTAAATAAAAATAAAGCCATTAGCGACTAGACGTTAAGACGAACTACAAAGACTTATTTTCTGAAACTTTTTTAGAAAACAATGAGAGAGAATATAAGTTGAGTTTATTGTTTGAAAAACAATGGCATTTATTTGCTTAAATTATCAGGAGTACCATTTGTGATTTTGTGATCTAAGCTGTTTTTTTAATTATTTTCTTTTGAAAATAAACAAAAACAAAAGGATATTTGTATGCCAACTCTACAGTTCATTAAATGAAGGCAAGATTAGATTTTTTCACCAATACTTCATAAGTTCATTGGAGAAAAACAAAACTTTGATGCTAAATGGAGAAAACGTCTATCAATCTTTTCAAGTATTAGCAACTTAGATACATAAATAATTCACACAATTTGGCATTCATTGTGTTTTGGATATTTTTTCAAAAATGAATTGAAAATATCATATCAATATTACCCATAGAAATATACTGGTGAAATTCGGGATTTTACTTTAATGTAATTTTCTTGAAAAATGAAAAATTACATTTGATAATTAGGAAAAAAATCTGATTTCAAAAAACTCGAAAATTAACAAAAAGTCAGATCAAATAATGCCAAATGTAAGTGTCTCTTTGCCATGAAAAAAAAATGCCTTGTTTTTTTTTAATCTAATTCTTGGCATGATAGTCATACACTCTTAGAATCTCGATCCAGTTCAATAACAAGCAGAAATATGATTTTATTTGATGTTTTACTACATAACGTTATGGGTGTGACTGCCATACATTTGTATGAACTATAGCCGCATCATATCCACGGTCTCTATTCAGACATTTAGTGGCTTCATGAACCAATTTTTCACCGTTTTTTTTCTGCTTTTGGTAATTTTTTAAAATAATTAATTTAAAAAATGAAATAATGATCATAAAAATAAATACAAAAGTTTTCACTAGTCTCTCTCTGCTTTATCATTATTCCCATGGAAGATGCTCGACTAGGCTTCCATGTCTGGTTTCTCCTTGTAAGACATTCACATCAAGAACTCGTTTGTTTGTTTTTTTTAAATACAATTGCAAAGAACTTTCCTTTCTTCCACCATGTGCCTAACATGAAACGAAATTTCCATGAACAGAGTTTCTTTCCAAAAACTTCCCATCAGCAAAACACATTATTATGAGGTTGCTTCCCTGCTGGTTACAACATGACCATCTTCAAATCCAATATCAATAAACACTTGTCATAAACTGCCCTCATAAGTAATCAAATTTTATTCTGTTCATTATTTTCAATCCTCTCATAACATTATTCATCATCCAACTGACAATCAATTCATCTCATCAATCCTTATCCTCGAGTGGCTTTTATATTGATAAAAAAAATTTCTATATTAATAAAATTATGAGACGACTTGCATGTTTTTCTTATGTCGCCGTAACTTCGACAATTATACATTGAATTAATTTTTATTTAATGGAATATTTATTGAAATCAAAAATACGATATCACTAAAGTGAAATTTTTTAAATCGCATTTAAAAAAATAATTTAATTTCGTAAAAAATCAACTGGAATGCATTTTGGTTTCTTATCTAATTAAAATAAAAATTCTCTCTCCCAGCAGCTCGTAGCTAATTTCCCTTCCTTGCATTCATCAAGTAAAATTTTCATTTCACTTTCTCTAAGACTGTCTGCCAAGTTGCTAAGTTAAGCGTTTTTTTTTTTTTATTTTTTTTGTCTTTTCGGAATTGTATTTCGACTGTAGTTTCAGAAGCAGACGGTCCTTTTGGATTAGATAAACTGATAGACTCGAAATGATCTGCCGAAACGAATCTAAGCCTTTAGCTGCTTCGAATCAATTGATTCGGAGGAAGTGATACGGATGGACTTGAGAGAAAGAGGAATAAATAAAGATCTGGCCAGAGATAGGTTAGTTTGGAAGTCAATTTCTAAAAGCTGTCCAACACATGCCAGCATATACGACGGACTTTAAAGCGATGATGAACGAGTATTTTTCTGCCACTTTGTTTTTACATCGCTCGCTCGATTTTTCTAGTCAAGAAAACTATCTTTTCTCAATTTTAGTTATATTTTTATATGAATTTGGGGGCATTTTTAACAAGAGCCAACAAAACAAAAAAAAAGGGATGAATAAAAACAAATAGGCAACAAATAAAATGTTACCAAAGGCAAGATAAGTTACTCTTCTACCTACCTAAATAAGTTTATTTGTGTTTTAACTTATTTTCAAGCATTTTTTGTTCAAAACAAACGTGGTGTCCACCTGTTCAGTTAGAATGGCAAACAAAATGGCTGGTCATGAGCCCTGCACAGGAATCCTTGATAATCAGTCAAAAATCGAAAAATAAACAAAATACTGATAGAAACACGTCAAATAAATGTCACCAATCGTTGGAAAATATGTTCTACCAGTATTTTGTTTTTTGAGCAATTATCAAGACTGTAATTTCAGCCATCTTTTTTCGTTCTAACCGAACAGGTGAACACCAGGTTTGTTTTGAATAAAAAAACGCTTTAAAATAAGTTAAAACACAAATAAATGTATCAAGGTAGGTAGAAGAGTAACTTATCTTGCCTTTGGTAACATCTATTTGTAGCATATTTGCTTTTTCATCCCTTTTTTGTTTTGTTGGCTCTTGTTAAAAATGCCCAAATTTGGTTAAATTGATAATTTAATAACAAAAGGATACTGTAATAAAGAAATTTAACATTCAAAATCCTTTTTTTTGTTAATTATTATAATTTGGTTAAAAAAAAAAGAAAGTATTTATGTGAGTAAGACATCCAATCGATTTTTAAAAAAATAACATTCCTTCATTGAATTATCTTTCTAAACATGTAATTTTCTCACAAGAAATTAATTAAAAGAAAAGAAAAAAATGGAAGGGGGGGGGGTGAAACAAAAATAAAAGTAAAAAGACTCTCGGGCAACACCGAGTAGGTAGAACTAGTAATAAAATAAAAGCTACTTGTTTGTTATCAAAATGGAACGAGACTGAGTTCATGAATATTGGAGTATTCACACAAAAATGAGACTATTTAAAAATATATATTTTTCTTCATGGCACCTATTTTTAAGTCAGATTTTTATCCACATATTTTGTTGGATTGCTTATCGATAAATGGTGATCTTTTATAACTGAAGAAAGAAAGCAACTTGATAAGTTAAAATACTTTAAAAGTTATGTTTCTTAGATTTTCCTTCAAGTAAAATTGTAGAATAAGACAAACAAGTGTGAGTTTTATTAAAAGTTTAACGTCTTTGTGATTTTTTCCTCAGAGTTCTTTAATTATAATGAAGTAATTAGTAATCATTATGACTTAATACAAAAACTTGATGAGTTTTCTTAATTACCAACAAAAAAAAGAAACAATATGGAAGTATATTAAGGGTTCATTCAAAAGTTGTTCACTGCAGGTTGTGAAAATGGAATTAAATGAATTAAAGACAATTGTTTGGTCAGTCTTTGAATTGTTCATTGCATATTCTGTCATAAATCGTCCAGTAATATAAGATGTAAAAATGGCCTAGTAGAGGAAAAATACCACAAAGCTGATTTCTTGCATATAAGCTGTCTATATAATCAATCATACTATGTCAAAAGTCCCCATGAGTAGAACTTCTTAAGGAATGACTCATTTTATGTTTTTCTCACCTAGGTAAAAAAAAAAATGTTTAGCTATATCGATTTAATCTAATTCTGACACAAAACTATTAATACTTCACTAGCGGAACCCGTGTAAATTATACGAAATGATGTTTTCAATACGGGTCCTAATGTAACAAAGCACCCTCTGTTTTTTAGTAAGTTACGCTTGCTTTAATATGAGCCACCCCCACCCCCTTCTGGATAAGAGTGAAATAATTGTTTAAAATAGTAACTCGTGTACGATGGACACTGCGCATATCTACTAAAAAAGGTTGATATGCCATCCGTTCAAAAAAAAAAAAACAACAACAAAATAATACTGGCCGATAACGTAATTAAATAGACAATGCCATTAAAAAGGCCAACATAAAAACAAAAAATAGTTTCAACTTTTAAGCAACACAAAAAAGTAGTTTTTAACCAGGTGATAAAAAAAATGTATTATTTCTTCCCCTTCCCCTCGCAATGTAGAATAAAAATTTTAGAGGTTGGTTGGGATCGAACTATAAACCAGTCGGGCCGAAGTAAAAATTACTACCTCGCTAACCATTGCGCCAGAGGTAAATACATGTAAATATTCTTAACGCAGGCTACTTGAATGTTTTTCAAAATTTAGATGCGACACGCATGCGCAGAGCTTTTGACGGAAGCGTGACACACACGTGACACACACGCTATCGTATTAATATATAGATGTCTTATAACTTTGATATAATGAAGTATATAACTACATGTAAATTACAAATTATATTTTCATCAGGTTAAAACATTTTATCTTGTCGTAGCACAGGAAAATGTTGAAAAAACAGTTTTTCGTGCTTTATTTTCATTCAAATTTTCTGAATCAAGAACTTGTTTACAAAAAACTTCATGAGTGAGGATAATATTTTCTCTCAAAAATCACTTGTTTCAGTCAGCAAAGAACGATGTGATGGAAAAACGGAAACATTTGAATCGTTGTCCATTCTAAAAGTTTATGAATTTAGAAGCAGAAATGTCTGAATGTGAATTCCGACTTGGATTGAACTGAAACCAAACAGCTAAAACTAAGATCAAATGAATCTTTGTTTAATTTCAAGACAGTCTCTTTTGTGGTGAGAATGCTACATAAGAAAAACTATCAATCGAGCGTCGAAAGAACATCTATGAAGTTGAGACGCTAGATTTCATTGAATTACTTAAAGTTCAGCAAAAAACGTGATGATTCATGGGGAGAACAAGTGCTTTCTCAGATTAAGCATGTCTATATCATAACTCTTGTCGGACAATTATTTTTCTTAAATAAAGCCACACAATTTTTTTTTTTTTGAATGCCCTGTGTGAACATACGGAGGACAATGAGGAGTGTCAGTATTCCATTAATGCGCTTCTCAACCGTATGAATGGTGAGAAGTGTACATACACTGCAAAGTATTTGAAGGAAAAACTTGAATCCAGATTTGGCGACAGGGTAACCATTACATGCCAGAAAAGCCGATCCCACAAAGTAATGTTTAAAGATTCGGTGCTGATATCGAATATGAATCAGTTTCCGGGAACATCATGTCAGCAGCGTTCGGCCAGGTTACGTAAACACCCAACAGATGCCGAGGTGATTAGCCAATCAGTTGTCAGCTGGCAGACGACATGGAAGGAATACGGCGTTGGATCACCAAACACACAGACCGATTGGAAGAATTTTTTGAGGGAGGTCTGCGAAGACCATTTGTTACGAAATCTGCGTCAGATCGAAGGTCCAGCACACCCTAACTCGAATTATTAAAAAAGACAATGTCAAAACCCCCCCCCTTCTTTTTTCAGTGTTAAGAAACACAAAAAAACTACTTTTTAACCAGTTAACTGAATACAAAAAAAAATAAAAATGTATTTATTGACAGTTGTTTAGCATTGTTTTGTTAAAAAAAAAAAATTATTAACAGTGATTTTGCTATGTTTTGTTTGTTGTTTTGTTATTTGCTATCTTTCTTGAAAATAAAACTGAAAAAATATGACGCTGCAACTTATCGAAGTTATCAGCTGTCAACATTCGCATTTGCATTTCTCGGGTGTTTACATAACATGCCCGAACGTTGCCGACGCGAAGTTCCCAGAAACTGGTTCATGTTTGATATCAGTAACAAGGATTCTGCTGATAAAATACTTCAAGAATCACGGTATACAAACGGTAACTCTGGCCCTGCATTAGAACGGGTGTGCATAGTTCAAAACGCTGCATCAATTATTTGAGAGGACATCAGAAGTAAAGTGTATGATTGTGATGAATATCCTCTTTCTGCTAGTGTTTTGGATAGTACGGATTTTATACCTTTGACACTTGATGCTTTCCTGCAAATTGTGATATGGTCTGTGTATGAAAAGAAGCAAGATATCGCAATGAAGAGATATTCTGCAATAGCACTAGCAATAATACTAGGCTCCTGTCATCTGCGTTTGTTTATTTTGCTAGTATTGTTGTGAATAGCAGTCGACATATATTGTAAATATGCCTCTAAAGAAAGACATATTTTGTTCTCTCATGTTTGGGTCTAGTTGGATAAGAGAGATACAGCAATACATCAATTATGTTAATGGAAGACCGATTATTATCTGTAAGGTTTTGTACAATCTATGTTTAACAATGCGGATAGCAACATACGAACAATA
Organism: Sepiola atlantica; assembly: GCA_963556195.1. NCBI lineage: Eukaryota > Metazoa > Mollusca > Cephalopoda > Sepiida > Sepiolidae > Sepiola > Sepiola atlantica. Next base: position 166,139,783 of record OY744520.1, on the reverse strand, counting down.
AATGCACATAACACATTTCGGAGCTCTGTTAATAGCACGGTATAAAATTGAAAGGTGAATTTGGGATGCTAAAACGTACACCATCGAAAAATGGTCTCAAATCCAGTCTACCTTTTCTTTCTTCATGTACATTAATTATTAATTATAATTAATTTTTAAGACAATTTTTCTTTTCAATTTTCATTTATTTAAATGTATATTATGACAATGAAAGAAACGGTCAAACGTGGATTTGAGACCATTAAATTAATTAAAATGACATTTAAATTCAACTCGACTAATTTTATATCTTTTATAATATTCGAAAAATAAAAGCTCCAGTAACATTTGAGGGAACTTTTGATATGATGTCAGGGACATATTATAGATGTCATATGCAAAAAAAGTCAGTTTTGTGGAATTTTTTTCCTGGAAAAGAAATTAGCTGGCTCTTTGAAATAATATCTTCTTGGATACAAGGTTCCATGCTGTGATTAAGAGCCACTCGAGACTTTACAAAAGTTATGATCATCCCAGATGGTGCAACCTATGTCAGTAACTTTTATGTCCAGTGATAAAAGTGGTCCATGATTTTCAAGCAGATGAATATGTGGTCTACTACAAATGACACCAATATCTCTCTCTCTCTCATATATATATATATATATATATATATATATATATATATTACATATACATATATATTTTCCAGCATGATGAGCTAAGGGGGATGATTGAGTTTCTGTGGGTTTGAAAGACAGAAACCTTGTGCCTTCAGCTGATGGACTGTGTTCAGACGGAAGATATGTTTGTCTTGATTTGCAGGCCTGTTGTTCAGTAGAAAAAAACAAGTATCATTGTAACTTTTCAAAATAAAACATTGTTACTTGTTTTAAATTCAAGTTGCGGTATTGTTTGGAGGGAGAATCCTTTTGTTACAGCAGTGACGGAGACCACATGATTTATACTGCAACCAGTGTTGGAATCAACCAGTGACAGAGACCACATGATTTATACTGCAACCAGTGTTGGAATCAACCAGTGACAGAGACCACATGATTTATACTGCAACCAGTGTTGGAATCAACCAGTGATAGAGACCACATGATTTATACTGCAACCAGTGTTGGAATCAACCAGTGACAGAGACCACATGATTTATACTGCAACCAGTGTTGGAATCAACCAGTGACAGAGACCACATGATTTATACTGCAACCAGTGTTGGAATCAACCAGTGACAGAGACCACATGATTTATACTGCAACCAGTGTTGGAATCAACCAGTGACAGAGACCACATGATTTATACTGCAACCAGTGTTGGAATCAACCAGTGACAGAGACCACATGATTTATACTGCAACCAGTGTTGGAATCAACCAGTGACAGAGACCACATGATTTATACTGCAACCAGTGTTGGAATCAACCAGTGACAGAGACCACATGATTTATACTGCAACCAGTGTTGGAATCAACCAGTGACAGAGACCACATGATTTATACTGCAACCAGTGTTGGAATCAACCAGTGACAGAGACCACATGATTTATACTGCAACCAGTGTTGGAATCAACCAGTGACAGAGACCACATGATTTATACTGCAACCAGTGTTGGAATCAACCAGTGACAGAGACCACATGATTTATACTGCAACCAGTGTTGGAATCAACCAGTGACAGAGACCACATGATTTATACTGCAACCAGTGTTGGAATCAACCAGTGACAGAGACCACATGATTTATACTGCAACCAGTGTCGGAATCAACCAGTGACAGAGACCACATGATTTATACTGCAACCAGTGTCGGAATCAACCAGTGACAGAGACCACATGATTTATACTGCAACCAGTGTCGGAATCAACCAGTGACAGAGACCACATGATTTATACTGCAACCAGTGTCGGAATCAACCAGTGTCGGAATCAACCAGTGACAGAGACCACATGATTTATACTGCAACCAGTGTCGGAATCAACCAGTGACAGAGACCACATGATTTATACTGTAACCAGTGTCGGAATCAACCAGTGACAGAGACCACATGATTTATACTGCAACCAGTGTCGGAATCAACCAGTGACAGAGACTACATGATTTATACTGCAAACAGTATCAGAATCAAGCACCAAATTTAGACGAGCACAACGAGTGGACAATAACGACTACACAGAGACTCAGGTTTACTAACTTTTGCAGTAATAAAGATTGTTTTGAAACACGCATGAAAAACGGATTTGGGAAATGTTCATTTCTGAAACTTGATTTAAATGCCATTTAAATCTATAAATCCATTCATATATATATATATAAGCATTAAAGTAATGCTTTTTCATAAAGATAGTTGAAAGTATACAATTATCAGTATCATAAATAAAAAATAAAAATATAAACAAATGGCATAATTTATAATGCGCCACATTTCTCCCACTGCTTCTAGCAGGATTTGTGGTTCAGTGGTAGAGTGCCGTACGTCACTCACTGTGGTCACAGTTTCAAATCTCGCTAAGTCTAGCCACACTGATGAGTCGTAGAGACAACAAAACATGTATCTCTGTTTAACTATGTATGTGTGTGTACAAGATTCTTCCCTGAATGGAATTGAATTCTCTACTGAAACCAATAAGCATAATTAAATACAGTAAAATTTCACCTACATTATATTAACTAGCAAGCCACCCAAGACAGCTAAGATATTGGACTTTCACAATCAGTGGAGACTGAAGGTCCAAGGTTCGAGACTGGATAAAGCCACAATGTGTGTTTATTTCGAAAGGCTCGTCTGACCGCTGGCATTCAGGACGAACATTTATGTTGCTTTTCCTTGTGATGAATTAGTTTTAGAATTCCCATACTGTCATTGGATTGGAATGGTAACTTGTGAGCGGTATCTTGAATGGTTTAGTTTTTTTTTTGGGGGGGGGGGGGATTTCTTCATCATTGTGTCGCCCGACGAGAAAGTGTATTATTGCACATTGTTTCGGTTTTTTTTTGTGGTTTCTTTGAATGCATTTGGGACCGATTATTTGCTTGGTGGCAGAAATAATTGCACAAGCTACTTTTCTAAGACATTTTCTAGGACTTTCTTTTTTTATTGTTGTTCTTTCTTGTTTTTTTAATTTTAATTTTAATTTTTATTTTCATTTTTTTTCCTCTTCTCTTAAGTGACCTCAACTATTGCAACGCCACATTGTGTATTGTCGGCAGTTGAAACCCTTATTCCAGACATTTAATTTCCCTGATGATCAAGTACCTGCTTGGTAGCGAAACACGTGTAGGAAAAAACATTTAATTTGAATAAATAATATTTGTAAGAACAAATATCTTTAATGGTGATCATTGGTGTCCTGAAAGGAATGCTTTGGTAAGCCTTCATAAAATCACATATATATATATATATATATATATATATTTCTCTCCAAATATGATCTGAGCTTAAGATCAGATTCTAACTCTTCCTGATGAGATCTCAGTTTATAGTAACTGTTGATCGATAACATCGACATGCCAGTGTCGCAGATTTTGTACATGTTTGTAAATAAAATTATCATATATATATATATATATATATATATATATATATATATATATATATATAACTGTACTGAAGCAGCATTACGTTCATGTTTTTTGTAAACATTTCTGTTCTATAACCACGTCTTTTTTGTTATGTTCAGCTGAAAGTGAATATGGTTTTCATTTAATAAGAACGAAGTAAGACACAAGAAAAAAGAATGAATGCGTCAATAATCCATCAGTGTCTAAATTATAAAATAAGCTTTGCTTTTGTTTATAAAGAAAAGAATGAGAAAACCTAACTATTAGTAAACCTTAAATGATAAAAAACAACAACTAAGGAATTATAACTCTTACTAAAAGAATAAGAGTTATTCCTTTTAGCTGATTTTTCTTTTAAGGTGACTATTTAAGAATTTCTACATATTAGAAAACTGCTAGATCGGATTAAGTACTTTTTAAAAATAAATTGTTGCAAAGTATGTTAGTCTGTTGCAATTAACATAGTACAACAATAACAAATGAAAGTTGGCTGTGAGAATCAAACTTTGATTTGTCAGCTTAAATGCTATTTAGGCCTAACTTCAAAATTTGGGGAAATTTGGGAGAGAGTGGTTTGCAGAGTCCAAAGTGGAGTTTACGGCAAAACGCTGGGAAAGTAGTTCAGCTTTATCAGTTGCTGTGCAAACGACATCATTGTGGTTGTATAGCGGGGGAATTGTTGATTGCCCATTATTCACCACACTATTGAAGATTTTCCAGAAATCGCAAGTACCTAGTTTCTATGACTGAATGCGTTTTCTGGTAATCTCTGTATACCTTCTCTTTTGTTCATCTATTACAGCTTTACAATGATTTCTTGACGCTATAAGTTCCTATCTATTTGTAGTTGACTTATGGCGGTTGAATTGTCTTAATGCCTCTGTGCAATAGCAGCTGCACAGTTTGAGTTAGACCATTGTGGAGAGTGGGGCTTGCTGTAGAATTTTCGCATGGAGACATGTGCTTTAATGCCTGATTCGACCCATTCGGTTACCACATTTGCGCATTGATCAGCAGGGAGAGAAAAAGTTTCACTCCATGGGGCGTCTCTGATGAATTCCCAATCAGCCCGCTTGTAGTATCTTGTTTTTTTTAGCAACGGCTCATCAGCTTTGGGGTGAGATTTTGGGGTGATATCAATCATTACCACAAGTTGATCAGTGTTTCCGAGCAGACTATGGGCATTCGTCGCACAAGCCTCGGGTAGTGAGGTCAAGAACAGGTCGAGAAGTGAGGCTTGCTGGTCCATACGATCAGGGAGACAGGTTGGGAAAGTGACAGTCTGTGAGAGGGAGTGTGCTATGGAGAAACTATATGTGGAGTTATCAGTTGTGTCTGTATAGCTGGAGAATCCAAGCCGGTCACAGTGATGTACATTAAAATCCCCAAATACATGTATTTGGCCACTCGAGTGAAGTGAGAGTGCTGTATCTATGCTTTCAGAGACAAGGTTAAGAAGGGTACAGTCCTGCGTCGAATCCATGTAATACATCAATTGTTTGCATAGGTAAGGAGTTAAGACAGCCATCTTGAGTCAATGGGAACAGATGGTAGCTTCTTCTAGATTTGAGGATTTGTACAACTTCATGGATGTCCATATGTAACAAATGAATCTTACCAGTGTAGACAGATTGTATTGATGACATCTGCTGACACACAGATGACATCTGCTGAAAAACTTTCAAGTCAGAATTGGCAATTGAATCAGTCATCCAAACAATGGGTGATCCTTTCAATAATATTACAGAAATATCCCCTCCTCCCAAATTTATAAAAATAAGATTTTTATAGTTACAGTTGACCTTAGTAACTATAATTTTGTACATTTCACTGGGCCTCCCGTACAGTAGCACGATTAAATAATATTAAACCAGCAGTGACAATGGTGGCATAGGAGTAGAATATAACATATATATCAAGCCAAGAGGCATGTTCGTAAAGTTGTTAGATAAAAAAGACAGAAAAAAAAAGTGAGCATCAAAAAGTCAGTGGAGTTGACAAGCAGCAAAAAAATGTGTAAAGAAAAGAACAAGATAATAAAAAAACTAGGAACAGTACTTGAGAATATATGTATACATCATTATAGCTGTTTGTTTAGTATTATTGGACTGGGCTTGTGTTTAGAAGATCTGAATGAATGTACAAGATCATAGGTTATAGAGCCTTTCATAACTGAACCAGTGACATGTTTCTTAAAGAAATGCTTGCAAGATTCTTAGTTAGAAAATAAAAATGCATATTTATAACTCGAATGACGACAGAAAACTTAAAATTTGCCAATTTACGAATGACCAAATGTCAAGAATTAGAAATAGCTCTAAAAATATATTTGAAAAGGAAGTTTTCTACAGTATTTTGATCTTTTAAAATGCAATATTTTAACTGATTATTTGATATTTGTCAGGTAAATGTTTACTTTGATATGCTTAAAGAGGTAGAGAGACATTTGGAAGAGCATTGTGTTTTTGGAGAGTATTCTTATAGAAAAAATGTCCGACTATCTTTGAGAAACGACAACTTGTGATGTAGTTCTTACAAAAATCTCATGCATCTTACAATCACACCATTATGACAAAACACACAGAATCATTTTAAACAAGGCCATTTTTTTAGTGTATGCGTGTGTATGTGTGTATGCGTGAGTATTCCAATGGTCACAGACTTTTAGAATTTATCATTTCTACTTCGAGAAGATAAATTTGGTATTATTTGGATCACTATTCTCATCTTGTTATGTTCATGCTTTGGTCGATGCAATCTCTGACTTTCAGGTGCATTTTTTTTGAACTTCGGAACATTGAGTCGAACTCGGGGAACCTGTACGGAACTTCAAACTAAACCCTTCATTTAATCCACGAGGGTAAGTTATTCTCATCCCGTTAGCCATGATCAGGTTGAGGTGTTCATTTTTTGTTATTTTTAGTTTTTATGGAAATCATTCTAGAAAAAGCATGAAGCCACTTGATGTAAGGATCTAAAAAAAAAAAAATACTACTTCAAGGTCAAAAACTAGCCAACAGTAAGTGTTAGATGGATAAATTCCGACCCAGAAAACAGCAATTCTTCCCCCGTTGTCAGAAACATCACTCATGGAATGTGAGGACTAAAGGACAAAATAATTAGTTATTGGCTGTAAGACATATGAGCTATCAGTTAAAGTATTGGTTAACAATTAGTTCGCAGTGACAGTCTTGTGGAGATACCAGGTTCAATCCTTATTACAGGCGATAACCAAGAACAATATAAAATTAGAACTTCTACTTGGTAATGGCTGCCGTGGAATGAGAACAATCTACCAACATAGATTAAATAAAGGGTTCAATTCGAAATTCCATACAGGTTCCAAAGTTCGTCGAGAAGGTCCAAAGGTAGAAAGTTGCACTTGAAGATGATCGGAGGCTACATTAGTTGAAACAACCAAAATGAGAGTAGCAGTCCGAATAATCTTATTAAGCAATCCTCATCTAAAAAATTCCAAAACAATTTTAGGGGCTTCAAATTTTGGAAATTATTTCATTTTTGAAATGAGAAAATGATTATAAAAAAATTTTTTTGTTATTTTAACCTTTCTCAATATTTTATTTTAAATTATTTTAAAATTGTTTTTATCAGATCGTTTTATTCTTCTAATTTTTAAAATTAGGGAAGCCATGAAAATGGTTCTCAAATAATAAAAAATAGGTTCATGGAGCAGCCAGGTATGAAAAATAGACTCAATAACTAAACATCAAAATAATAAGCATGTTGTGCTGCTATAGACTAATACAAAGTCTAGAACGTGGTTGACACTGATAATACTAGCATTCATTAAGTAAAATTTGCAAAAAAATAAAAAAAAAACTGTTAGAAAGAAACTTGATCAATAAAGATTTATCAGAATTCAGAGATTCTAAAAGTAAAATAAAAATTATTATCGAAAACAATTTATTTTTTAAACTGTTCTCAATTTAAAATAATAAAAATTTAGCAAAGGAATTTTAAAAAAATTATCAAAATGCAGCAAGATTCTAAAAGTGTATGACTATTGGAATACTCACCCCCAACATTGGATTATTTAAAAAATAATATAGGTGCTCTATTTTCATATACACGTGTGTATTTATGAAAATCTACACACACACACGTGTATATCTATGCAAATCTATGCACCCGTGTATATCTATGCACACATGTGTATATGTATATTTATTCAAATCTATGCACACATGTGTATATGTATATTTATTCAAATCTATGCACACATGTGTATATGTATATTTATTCAAATCTATGCACACATGTGTATATGTATATTTATTCAAATCTATGCACACATGTGTATACGTATATTTATTCAAATCTATGCACACATGTGTATACGTATATTTATTCAAATCTATGCACACATGTGTATACGTATATTTATTCAAATCTATGCACACATGTGTATACGTATATTTATTCAAATCTATGCACACATGTGTATACGTATATTTATTCAAATCTATGCACACATGTGTATATGTATATTTATTCAAATCTATGCACACATGTGTATATGTATATTTATTCAAATCTATGCACACATGTGTATATGTATATTTATTCAAATCTATACACACATGTGTATATGTATATTTATTCAAATCTATACACACACATGTGTATATGTATATTTATTCAAATCTATACACACACATGTGTATATGTATATTTATTCAAATCTATACACACACATGTGTATATGTATATTTATTCAAATCTATACACACACATGTGTATATGTATATTTATTCAAATCTATACACACACATGTGTATATGTATATTTATTCAAATCTATACACACACATGTGTATATGTATATTTATTCAAATCTATACACACACATGTGTATATGTATATTTATTCAAATCTATACACACACATGTGTATATGTATATTTATTCAAATCTATACACACACATGTGTATATGTATATTTATTCAAATCTATACACACACATGTGTATATGTATATTTATTCAAATCTATACACACATGTGTATATGTATATTTATTCAAATCTATACACACACATGTGTATATGTATATTTATTCAAATCTATACACACACATGTGTATATGTATATTTATTCAAATCTATACACACATGTGTATATGTATATTTATTCAAATCTATACACACAGATACGACGAAAGTATTTAGTAAAGAACAAACTAAATAGAAAAGGAAAAATTAATAGAGAATCATGCTTCTTTTGATTCGATATTTCGTTTTAGTTATGGAACTTTGTTCGATAAATGCTTATTCTTGATAGAGTCAGATTAAATATACAAAAAGTTTGAAGTAGTAGTGGAACAAAGGCAAGCCGATGGGGTAAATGTTCATGAGGTTAGTAGTGAATAGGACGTTTGGTGTGTGAAAGATGATTGGTGAAAGATAAGTAGTTAGTGTGTAGAGGAAAGGGGGTTGTATAGGCGGATGGGTGAAATAAAGAAGCAAGGAGGAATGTTATGGTGGGTGGTGGGAACGAGAAGGGAAGAAAAGAAAAAAGGGGGAAGAGAAAAAAAGGGGGAAGAGAAAAAAAGGAAAGAAAAAGAAGATAGGAAAAGGCATAATCGGAGTATAAAGTAATGAGTATAGGGGGGGGGGAGTAGGTTTTTAGGAAGTAAACAATAGGTAAAAAGTTAGTGGAGTGTGAAATTGTATCATTAGATGTTTATCTAAATTCAAAGTTTATATTTTGCTCACTTATGAAGAGTTTAGCTAAGAACGGTGCAGCTATTTGAAAGAATCACAGTTTTTGGTTGATGTTCTTTTTTTATGGAAATCGCTCCAGACAAGTCACGAAGCCACTTGATGTAAGGATCTAACAAGAACGAAAGAGGATATCACAAAGACATAAGATGCCCATTGGCCTTAGTCTTGAAAAGACAAAGGCTAAGGTAAGAGGAAAACAGCAGGAAGAGAGTTCCACAAGCCTGTAATTCTTGGAAAGAAGCTACTGAAATAGGAAGCTGTATTACAATAAGGTATCAAAACAGCGAATTGATGGAGACCACTAGACCAACGAGTCAAGCAAGCTGAAACAAAACAAGCAGGAAATAGATCATACAATTCTGAAGAACACATGCCATAATAGTATTTATAGAAAAGACTGAGACTAGCAACATCACGTCTGTGAGAAAGAGGAGGCAGAGAAGAAGAAAGGGTGGAGCCAATCAAATTACAGATACGTTTCTGCACCTTATGGGGCAGAGATTCACCAGCCCAAATATGACAACAGTACTCAATACAAAGTCTGATAGTAGATTTGTAGAGATAGAGAATAGTCTCAGGTGATGGAGAGAACCGACTTTACAAGAAGCAGAAAGAGCAATGGATCTAATGTATAACTCCAAGAAAGATCTGATGAGACAGAAAGACGAAGAAGTTTCAAAGTCGATTTCTCCTCAAGAGCAGAGCTCTCCATGAGAATCTCAGGAAGAAAATGGACACACCTACAATTGAAAAACACGAGCTGAGTTTTAACAGGATTAAACGAAACAAGCCATTTTGTCAGTTATGAAGAGTTTAGCAGAGAACCTCAGTTTTTCGTTGCTGTGGTTATACACGTGTTAACATTGTCATATCATTTGTATTGTTTTCTGTTTCAATGCCATCATGTGCATTTGTTTTTATGCCAGTTCATAAATTAAAAAAAAACAAAAAAAAACACCCAATTTATAATCCCTCTCCCTTTTTTTTTTTTAAATTAATCCTTTAAATGTTTCCATATTAAGGATGATAATATCACTTGAACTATTGATGATGGACACTGGATCACCCCCCCCCCCCCCGGGTGACTATAGCAACAAAGGAGAATATATCATCATGTATGACTGATTTAAATGAAAACGACTTGGGTTTCACACCAGCTACGTGATTGCGGCAGAAAATTTGACAGATTGTGAGGTTTACATATTCATAAGACATACACCGTCAAATGCATGCCAGCATGTAAAATAGACGTTAAACTGAATATGATGATGATGAATATGATGAATATGATGATGATGACACTGGTACAAACAACATAATTTCCCTATCAAAGAATGTAAACGAAATGATGGGATTACCAATCAGGATTACACCCACAGTGTTCAGGATAACATTGCTGAGGTTCAATGTCCTGGAGAAATTCTAAGCAAACCAAGAATTTAGTGACTCAATGGTAAAACGCACACAAGATATCATTTCTCACATTTACATAACATCAGGTAACAATCATACTAGTACATAATGTCATCAACAGCTAAAATAAACGCGTCTTAATAAGACATTAGGAAATGTGTATTGCAACGTACACCATATTAGAAAAGAATTGAGAACTATGTAGTGGTGTGATCTGCCGGTGATTTATGCGTACCAAATTTGAATTTTGATCAGTCGTGCTAAAACGGTTTGTTACTTAAGTTTTCTTTAAAAAAACAAACAAATATACTATATCCGGCCGCTGATGGCAAAAGGGATGACAGTACCACTTTAACCGACAAAACTTATCAACCCTGGTTTGCGGCTGGTGAGGACAAGATATTGAACATGCTATCACATGTATACAAAAGTCATTTGCATAATTGATGGTGGCCATATTGAATACAGTACAGTTGATTAATCAATTCAACTATATTGCGTCTACATGCCACATATATTATATCTGTCCTAAAACTGTAAAATTTCAATAATTTGATAAAAAATTTCTTGCTAAATATGTATTGCAACGTACACCATATTAGAAGTGATTGAGAACTATGTGGTGGCATGATCTGCCGGCAATCTATACATACTAAACCAATATCCATTCCAAAAGGCTTAATCGCATTTCTTTGTTCTTTCAAATATCTGTCTATTTCTGGTAGACGATAATACCGACCACTCGTCTCAAAATAGTTGAAACAGACTAAAAGTAGCGTAAACCGTTTTAGCACAACAGACGATCATAATTCCAATTTGGCAATTACAAATATAAGATATTCTTTAACAGACAAAATATTTTAATAATCATAAATGGTTATGACTAATTTATTTACCTCCTCACCAGGAGGTTAGGCAAAAGGCCAGTTATATCTTACTCCCACAAGGTAAAATGTGACCCAAGGTCGGGTTGGGAAAGTGGGGCTTGAAAAGCCAGCGCCCGAGAAGGTGAGCACTCTGGCCATTAAAAATAAACTTACTCCTCCCCAAAGAGGGGAGGCAAAGCTTGGGAGGGTGGACCTCCTAGAACTGCACAGGACCGTCCCATAGACCGGCATAAATCAAGCCCCGAAGGTCAAGACGATAGCAGTCTATGGAGTGCAGTATCCATCGGAACAGATACTACACTTTAATGCCGAGAATGGTTATGACTAATTAATTTTTTTTAAATATGATACAAGGTAACTTGTAAGTGTAGAGGTAGTGTTAGGGTTGCTTTTTTTTCCTAATGCGTTGAGTCCCAGATCACATGACGATGGAACGGTCAACTATTGGTTAGGTTACATATATAAAAGAGGTGACTTGAAAATCCACTTACTCTTTTCGGTATGATCATTGAGGTAAACTTATTACCTAAATCAAATCAATATTACCACTTAAAGTAATGAATGACATTATGGCAGGCATTTTTTAAACAAGCAAAAATAGTTATTTGTTCTCTGCTGCACTAGATAGTCAAAAACTGGGTGATCAGTTTACATTAAATTTATGTAGTAAAGTGAACCTCCACTTTAAAATAGTTTATTTTATTTTTTATTTATTTCACGTAGTATTTTCAGAGTGTTGGTGTGTCATTATTTGAAAGAAATCTTATTTTTATTTTTCCATTGGCAGCATGGGGGGCAAATAGTAAAGTTTTACAAAGAAACAGAGTATTGTCTTCTTCCACGTTTTCAGCATGATTATCGAGGAAAAACAATGTTTAACTTCTTTTTTTTCATGTACAGAAAAGAGAGAGAGAGAGAGGTTCAGTTTGCTATTATAAGTAAAATTGACAGACTTTCTAACCGGTATATGGAACTGAAATCTCAGACAGTGGAAACGACGATTCAGTTACGTAAATTATTTGGCGCAAAATGGGTAAAAAAAATAAATAAATACATAGATAAATAAAAAAAAATAGAAAGAACAATTTCATCATTTTGGGGTTTGAAAATTTTTCAAGCCCAAAAATGATAAAATGTTTTAGAAAATTATAAACTTGAGTTATGTGCCCTAAGACTCGTTCTGGAATTTTTCCGGTCGAGTTTTCATTTCAGTATTTCACGTGTACAATAAAACTCGATATGACTTAGTGTTTTTAATGATTTTTTTTTTTTTAAACTAAAACATGGTTTAAGTATAATTAAAAAAAAGAAGAAGCTGTAAGTAATGACAAAAACCGTGCAAAAATGAAAAATTAAGAGATGAAAGAAGAATATGAGAAGAATAAAAATAGTTTTAAATGTGCCAAGAGGATCTTCCTTCTTTTATTGGCAGTAGTAGTAGTAGTAGTAGTTGAATAGTTTGGTTTTATGGAGTCTGTAAGCAAGAAAATTCGATGAACCTTAACATTAGTTTAAAAATTGTTAAAACAGGGCGCTATTCTCTTGACATATGACATCACAATCATATGATTCCGTCCAATTGTCTGTTTTGTCAACGTATAAACAAAGTGTCTGTCATCAATTTCTGCTAGGCGTAAGGGTGGGTAATGCGCGCTATATTTAGTTAAAATGTAGACTGGAAGCCATTCGTGAACATTCAGAATACATTGATTTTTATGAAATTTTAACCATAGGTATTATTAGAAATCAATTATTAAATGTTCCAAGTTTCTGTTTATTTTTTTAAGTATTTTAAAGGTTTGTTAGTTAGGTACATAATATGGACACAACCAACCCATTTGAAAATTCAAATATTTCAGATTTGCATTGAATTTGATCAATAGTTATTAGACACAAATTAAGTATCCCTGAATTTCAATTTCTTCTTAAGACCCCCTTAAGCTTAAACCCCCAATGTTTAGAGATTTTTCTAGAATCAAAATCAGATCTTGATCAAAATTGGAACAAGGATTCTAGATACAAGATTTAGTAGCATATATATCTTAAACTTCAGCAGAGGACATTTGTTGGTGCTTATGCATATCTACCGAGTGATAAAATCGTTTTTTATTTATAATTGAATAAATACTGGATGAATTTGTATAATTTTTTGTGTACAATCTTTTTTTCATCTACCACGTAAGTACATAACAAAGTGTATACATTTCTTTAGCTATTTTATTTTTAAGAGCGGTCTAACATGTCAGGATTGATAAGCATAAGCACCTTTTTTAGGGAAAATTGTCGTTTCCCAACTAAAATAGCGGACAATAAATCGTCCGCAATTTTCCGATTTTTTTCCGACCTCACAAATGAGTAAGTAAATCCAAATAAATGGTTTTGGGCTAATTTTCCAACTGTATTTTCTTTAAAATAATTTAAGGTAAATTTTAAATTAGTCCAAAACAATTTATTTGGGTTTACTTACTCATCTGTGATGTCGGGAAACTGCAGACGATTTATTGTCCGCCATTTTGATTGGGAAACGACAATTTTACCAATATTTTTGTTTCAGTATTTACTTCGAAAGTGCTCAATACACGAGTAGAGATTAATAGTAGTATGAAAATATACTTATGGCAAGTGAGCTACATATACAGGTCTGTCTTTCATTCCATCGATGGCGATATATTTACAATTGTTTTTTATTAAATTAAATCAGCATGGAATATTTGCATGAAGATAATATATTGGCAAGCATATTTTTAAAATTCAGCTTACAGTAAAACATATTTAATTGAAACGAATATTTTGGAAATGTTGTTAGTACCGGTTAGGTACGTTTTCAGCCTCCCAAATTCTCTTTGCAAAAGACGATCATTTCGATTTGTAGTTTTAAAACTCACTTTGCAATTTAAGATTTAGTAACAAATATAAAGATTAAATTATTATCGAATTTTAAAAAGAGAACTTAGTATTTTTGCATTATACTTTTTTTCTTCTTTAAATCAAGTTTTAAATTTTTAGATGGTGCTGATAGATCCAAATTTTTATCTCCCATTATTGAATTTTTTTTATTAATTGGGAAACAAAACACGAAGTTCTCTAAAAAAAAAAAACTAAAAAAAAACGAATCTCCATTGAATTAAATATTTATACTTTTATATGACCTTAAATCGTCATGTCAAATCGAATAATCGTAAATAAAACGGATTTGGGACGCTGAAACCGTACACAACCCTTATAACCTACCATGGAGATTAATTTCCAGTATCTTGCCAATTTAGTAAAGAAATTCTATGGTATTGGTTGACATAACGTTTTTACCGTGTCAAGAAGCACCAATTCTAATTACTTTACAATTGCTTTATTCAACGATAAAAAATGTAGCAATTAAAGTGTTCGAATTTATTTATATTCGGAAAGTTAAAACATTAAAGCCAGCATTTACGTTAATTAGCATTTTTTTTTTTATTCAACTAACACAATTCACTAATATTATGGGCGCTTATATAGATTAGCCCCCATGGCTGCCTATATTCTGTAATATCCGATAACGAGTTTTTATTTACCTCCCTACCACGGCGGGAAGATGTGACAAGGTCGGGAAAGTGGGATTTGAAAAGCCAGCGCCCTAGAGGAAGAGCACTCTGGCTTACCAAAAATGCCTGCACAGCCCCGTCGACATTCCTCGCTAGGGCGCCTCCCCCTTCTCAAATAATGGTGAGAAGGCAAAGCCTGGGAGGGTGGACCTCCTAGAACTGCACAGGACCATACCTCAGAACGACAGAGAACAAGCCACATCAACAATGGCCTAGACTCTACCGGGCTGATTTTGTAACGAGTTACAACAGCTGATCACACAAAATGAAACCCAGGTTCCTGAAACGGAAAACAAAAAAAAACACCGATTTATTTAACTTGCAATTTTGATCGATAAATTTACATCGTTGCATTGTATTTTTTATATAATTGTTTAATTTTTGTAAATGTTTTAGTTTTTAGTTTTGTCACACGAACCTTTCATTTGTTTATGTAAATTTTACCAGACCCTTTTATCTCCATTATATCATTTCAAAATGCAGCAATTTACAAAAAGAAATTAAATTAAACAATGTAAATAAAGCAGGAAGTGTTTGTTTTTTTTTTTCATTTTCCGTTTCAGGAACCCGGGTTTTATTTTGTGTGGTCGCTTTAGGCTCTTGTAACTCGTTACCAGATTTTACTGGTACAATATTGGTAGCCACGGTGGCTGATCTATGTTATTGTTTCAAATGATTATTGTTAAAAAAAAATAGTACATATTGCAACTAGTAAATATTCAACTCGAATTTTAGAAAAAAGATGTTCGTATAAAAGTACAATATTCACTTCAGTGTACGTCGTACTGCCTCCAAGACCCGAGAGAAAAGTAAACAAATAAAAAATAAAACCGTTCCATAGCATTTAATAACATTTTAGGAGTCCGATCCTATTCCTCCAATGTCGAATAATAAACAAACATTACAAAATTCTCCAGACACTCCTTCGTTCGTACCAAAGATCAGAGAAGTGCAAATGAGTGAACTTTCCAGTCTACGGATGGCCAATAGCGTAACAATTTACTTGCTTTGATGCAGTGATGTTAAAGTTAATGTGTTTTTCTATCACTTTTCTTTTTTTTTTTTTAAACCGGAGATGACCAATTCTGAATTCGATCTGTTATCGCCGACCAGTGTATGATAGGCACACATCACAGTAAACGGCCGAGGACCGTCTGGTATGTGCGTTGTATTTGCAAATTGGTACTGGCTTGCAAGGTTTTACATGACGGTAGAGTCGTTGATAGGAATGGGAAAGTCGGGAAAAAAGGTAAAGGGCTAGGAATTTTCAAGAGAGCTATTTTAATCCGCTGTCATTTTCACGAAACAAGAGTACATAACTATAAGTTATGTATTTTGTTTTTGCGTGCATCCGTAAAGGAAGTTGTATCCCATCTGTGCTTCTCTAACTTGGTATTCACTCTGAATGAAGGAGTTCAAAGAGGTTCGATAAAAATGACAAGTGGTGGTAATAATTGATATCGAAATAAAATAAACCCCGCTTTTCGGGTTACGACTTATAAAATATCTTGTTCACAATAAAATAAAAAAAATTAAATGTCTACCCCCACCACAAAAAATACATACTTGCTATTTGAAGTGTACTACCAGCTGAATTATAATCGTGTACATGTGTATATATGTACGTATATATGTACACATGCGTGTGTAAATAAATAAATAGTATACGTAGTAGTCGAATAATATAGATAGCGAGTTATATATATATATCTACCTCGTCGACTTCCGTGCTTTAGCCGGTCACATAAGGGGTGTGAGATATACTCACACGCACACATATAAACAGTGAAACACACACGCGAGAGAAGCGAAGATTTGATTGGTCAATTCCGGCGTATTGCATCCGTCTTGGCTTGAAATGGACCAATGAGAATCGTTCGTCTAGACGCGTACGATTGTCATCTCCTACTCCTCCCCCTCCCTCTTGTCTGTATGTAACTGGCATCGAGTACCTGCCATTCTATGGCTGCACTGGCGCAGGCGACGATGGAGGATTTTGAATCGGCAGCAGCGACTAAAGCTGCTTTACTTCTTGTTATCGGAGAACCTGTATCTGAGGACCATAAGCATTTAATTCCTGAGGAATTAGCTAAAGGTAGGAAGCAAGCATGACTATCGTTGTGAGTGGATAAAAAAGAAAAAAAAGCAGGTCCATGACTTGGTTCATCGGCTCTACTCCATATTAAAAAAAATAAATAAAACCAGCAAAAAAAACAAAAAACAATCGGATTCGACCAGTTTATCTTTTCTTTTGTAGAATTTAAAAATCATCATGTCAAATCTTTTTTCTTATACAGTTATATCTCGATCGTCGATACTTGGGATTTTTTTTTATATATCTATATATATATATAGATAAAAACAAGATTTCCTAACTGAAATAAGTTTTAAAATTGCGCATTTTTTTTATTATTGCAAAACAAAATCCCATTTCTCTACTCGCTTTTATTCTTGGATCGTTTTTGTTTTTGTCAGCCGCCACCCCCTAATCTTTTTTTTTCTTTGTCAAATTAAAAATTTTTTAATGCTTTGAGTCGCATGTTCTTTCCTAAAAAGGTAATCCAGAGTTTTACTGTTAACTTATTTCAACTTTTATTTTAGTTGGAATTTTTTTAATGGCAGTTTTTAACTAATGAACAAAAACTAAAGTCTATATATTTTGTTAAAATCTCAATTTACCAAATTTAAGAAAAATGTTTGGCACTTCGCAAAAATCGGTAACAATAAATTAGGATTTCTTGACCTTTTTTGGCTACGTGCAAAGTGTAGTAGCTGTTCTGATATTGCACTTAGTCTTTTCTGTCCTCGGTCAGTGGAGAAATCCTTCTAGGCTGAGGCAATTTTAACTTTTCTTCCAGTGTAGTGTCATTAAAAATCGACTTTGTGTCTAAGTCGACCCTGGCAGGAACTATAAAATTAAGTAAATTGAATTTTTATTTCGATAAATTTCTTTCTCACCCCTTTCACATCCCCCTGGGGTCACCCCATGCACGATGATCGTCCGTACTGATGTTTCCAAATGATGACTCTGACTTGAACATTCATTCGATTGCATTGATTGATTTCTAATTTAAATATTTTTTTCCTCAAATTTTAATTTAGAAAACTAAAATATCTCGTTTTAGTACCAATAAGTTTCCCCATTATTCTGGTAATTTTTGCGGCGATTACTTTTTCTGCTACTGCGTGTGTGCGAAAAAAAAAAGGATGAAATGAATCGCCGTCTTTTCTGCGCGCGACTCTGTCTAGTAGTCCGCCCAAATTACTCCAGGCCGGGTTTAAATTGGATAATTTGCGTTTATTATGTTTATAGAGATACACATTATTTTTTTAATTAAAGCAGCTTTCTGCGTCATGTAAATTCTATAAAACCTAACTCTGGCTACATTTAAACACCCAGAATTTAAACTTTTGTTTTTTTTTTATTATGGAGAATAAGTGAAGTTTATTTACATACCCCCCCCCCTGCAAAAAGGGGGGGGGTGCTCTGGGTGGATGTAAAATTTGCCATGATCGGCATACTCCGGTGGGGGAGAGCGTCCCACAATAAGCCTCTCAAAGGTGGAGGTAATGCTAGGGTGACCCCCCCCCCCCCTCACTGATACCGAACCATAAAGTTAAGTAGTAGTTAGTGAACGATTTATATATATATATATATATATATAATATATATATATATACATACAATTTTATTGATTACAAAATTTTCCGATTCTTTGCCCAGATCTTTTTTCAATTCTAATCATTTAAGTTCTACGCACGCGTCTCTCATTTTTACTCTTAAACTTCTACCACACCCTTCGCGAATGTCAGTAACTTTAATTTTAAGAATAAAGCCTCTAATCATTATTTTTGATTTTATTTAAGTGTATTTCATTTTCTGAAATTAACATAATTTATGGTTGGACCACTTCAGATTAACTTTCAACTTGTCTGTCTTATGTTATACGCTATTAAAAAAAACTTCGTCTAATACTGCGCATCACTTTCAAATGCGCCATACTTTTCTTCACCGGCTTCAGACGAGAGAAATAATCCTTTTTGATTTTATTGATTAACCTCTGTTTAACAAGAAATATATATATATATATATATAATATAAAATGCGTCTTCTGTCTAAATGTCTCCCTTCAATAATGAAACCCTTTGTCGTTTACATCCAGAGGAAGAAGTATTAAATCTACTCGTTTCGCTATTTTACTAACCTCCCCACGAGGAGGGCAGACACATGGTCTGTGTTTTTTTTTCTTCCCAATCCAGCTTTCCTAAAAGGGCTGCTCTGGATTCGGAAGATTTTTTTTTTTTTTTAATCCCATGATCTAAGAGTTCTCCTTTCGGATCAAATTGTATCTGTTCTGGACTTGGGGGGGGGGGGGGCAATTTTTTTCCTCGCCTCAATTTTGGAGAAGGGGAGCTTCTTTTACATAAAACTAAATTATTTTTGCGATTAAATTTTATTTCGTTTATCTCGGTTTCTTCGGCTTTTCAAAGCTTTAACATGATTGCGACGAAAACTTATCGGAATCCAATCCTTCAACAAAACTACGAAGTTCCCAAGCAAATATCCTATTTTTCTTTTCAGTTTTCATTGATCCATTCCAAAACTAAAACTAGTTTCCTTTTCTGGTGACGGGAGGCCGGATTTTCCTCCACCTTAAAAGCCGGCCTTGTTTCTAAGTGGGGAGGGAAATAAATTTAGATTAATTTTCTGTTGCCTAAAAAAAATCAAACGCGACTGTTATTCAAATGTTAGTTATTTTTAATTTTAATTCTCTTAAATATGCATATTTAAATATTAGAAAGAAAATAATTCGATATTAGATCGGCGATCGTATTAAATAAGATCGCATTTCAAAGATTTCCTCAGACATATGACAATGAAACCTCCTCCCTGTCGCCTTTCCCTTTCTCATTTCTTTTCTTCCTCGTTTATTTTTATTTTTCGTCGCTTTCGTTTGGCATTCCTTATAGAGTATATAAAACCATTGATGACCTTTATAAAGGTTTCCCACATAAGGTACGCATTCATACGGCTGACCTCCTTTTCAATTTTCTTCATTCATAGTTTCAGCCTTTGATAACGGCGCGGTAAATGATGGCGCGATTATTACTCTTTATGTTTATACATAAGTTGAATAAATAATTGAAAATCAATTTTTATTTCTCGTGAAAAAAATTATTAAACTAGTAAAAAAAAAAAATTTTTTTTTTTTTTTTTTTTTTTTTCAGATCTATTTTGTTTATAACTGCTAATTAAAAGCTAAATTTAAATCTTTTTCAATCAAATCGTGGTCCGTATTCAACTTTGTATTTTTTTATGAGTTCTCTAAAAGAAAGCTCTATATGGTTGAGTCATCTGCCAACTATGCCGTTGTCTAAGCGACTGTCCGTTCGTCTTCCGACTTTTTCGGCCCTTCCTCCATAGCGAGACGACGACGACGCCGTGTGTGTGTGTGTGGGGGGGGGCGCAATACACGCATTCTACACATGCACAATTGGATTGCTTGTCATGGAACCACACAACTCTTCTCGTTTTCCTTTTTTGATATTAAATTAACACCTCCTTTACCGACTGCTATTTCTTTGTTTGCAATGCAACATTAGCTTGCTTTCTCAGTAGAATTTAATGAATGCTATGTTCGGTTTCCTTCGCCATCCAAACAGCATGATAGTAAAAATGACCTTCACTTACGAATTTACACCCGATTCTTTTTTTCATTTGAAGAAAAAAACTAAATCTGTTCGTATTGAGAATTATTGTTTGCACATTTGAACACTAGTTTTCCTTTTTAGACAAACCGGTTGTACTACCACTACTATCAATGTAGCCCCTTTTTACTTTCCTCTTTCACGAGTACAAAATTAGACAATGTCGGATTTTAATTTGAGGGAAAAGGCTATCCGAAAAGAGTTAATCTGTATAGCCCTCGTCAGCAGCCCCTCATGAATTAGGGTGACCCCCCCCCCCCCGCAAACACACAAAAGCGGGTAATTAATGCTTGTATTACGACTACACTGGGTTAATATTAACTTTAGGGAAATAAAGAAAAAATGCCGCTATTTGAAAACAATTTATTGCATATAACATATTTAATGAGGCAGCGCTTTTTATGCCAACTACCAATCACAATTAAGTATTTGTCTCACGTAACTCCAATTAACCAATCAATGGCCACCATTTTAAAACTGAATATTCTGCTTTGAATATTTAAAAAATAAAGATCGGTACTCATGTTTACGTCTGCACGGAATATTTGCCGATTTTACAATTCGATTTTTTTTTTCTCAAAACAATTAACGTTCAAGTGTATCTGTTCTAATACTATACTGTATCTTTTCTGTCCTGTCAATGAAGGAGAAATTCTTCTAGACTTCAACAATTTTAATTTTTGTCCCAATCCAGAGTCTCCCTTTTTGGGGAGATGAATGTAAGGGGTAGCAATTCTGTTCGCCTGACTCTTGCTCCTATTTACTTGCATCCCGACGAGGACAGTTAGGCACAAGGTCGGTTTTTAATGCGAGGGGGAAAAATCCATCTCCCCAAAAAAGACAAAAATAAAAGTTGCCGCAGTCTATAATATTTCTCCTTCACTGACCGAGGACAGACGATAAAGTATAATATCAGAACTAGTGTTGGGACAATTCATCGGAATTAGAAAAATTTTAGCCTTATTTTCGATTCCAGAAACGATTTTTTTTTCTTGACAAAAGATGAAACCATGTATTTCTTAATTTGTTAATTTACTAAGGGCCACAGTTCAGTTGAGTATAAAAACGCTCAAGTTTTTTTTAATTATTTTGCTGGCACTGCCCCGACCGTTGTCTGGGCACTGCGTATATATCCTCTTGTAATAATTAATGTTTTGTTTTTTTCTTCCGATTTGAAATTCTTTAAACCTAATGCTTATTTCCCTCTGAAATTAATTAAATCAGTTTTTAATTTATGGAGAATTTGAAGAAAAAAATTAGGTAAAAGTGGCACCCACTTTTACCTAATTTTTTTTCAAAGAATTTCAAATCGGAAGAAAGAACAAAAAATTACCGATTATTACCGGTGCGGTAATAATCGCACAAGTGTAAAATATAGATTAAAATTTCAATGTTTATCAAAATCTTGGATATAATACATAAAGGGGGTAAATGTGTAAGAGTATAGTACCGACTGCAAAGCAGAGATCACGTGACATCAATCGCACAGCCTCCACGTTCCTTTTATATATATATATATAAAAACCGGGCAACCAGGGTATTTTTGTAAATACATTTATTCAATTTTGACACCCAAAAGGAAGGAAAAAAATCACATTTGTTACATTTTTTTTTTTTTTTTTTTTTCAAAAAACTTTCTGTCCGTTTCAAAAAAAAACTTTGTTTATTTTCTTTAATAAATTAATTGTCTTTTGACAATTACTTGTCTGTATTTCAACGATTTCAATTTCCAAAACGAACCGCCCGGTATGTTTTTGGACGGGACGCAAAAACGGTGCTACCAACATAACGTGATCTCCGACGCATATCGGTACCATACTCGTACATTCACTCATAAAGGGAAAAAAATTTAAGTTAGTCGAATTAAAAAAAAAAAAAAAAAAAAGATTATATCTACATTTAAAAGTATCCCACCCACCCAAAAATGAGATTCTACTTTTTTTAGGCGATTACGTGAACACTGAAAACAAACAATTATTTGATAATTTAGCGCATATAAATTGAACATAAGGGCTGTTAAGTAAATTTCTTACGACTAACCCTAAGTCCGACCGACAAAATCATAAAACCATAACGCAATCGCTGTATTTTGTTTTTCGTATTACCACCCGGATATCTTTTACGACGCTCAGCAGAGGCGCGAACAGGGTCAAAAAGAACGAGAAAGGGTTTAAAAACATAAATTTGCAACAAGTGAAGTTTACCTGCGACGAGAGTAGATATTTTTCTACTTACCTATGTAATTTGTTTTTATTTTTACGTATTATAAATGGGTTTTTATTAGTTTCTTGTTTTTTTTCCAACTGGTTTTCACAAAATTCAATATGGCGGATTTACGTTCATTCTTACCAAACGCCCCCCCCCCCCCCCAAAAAAAAATCGGCCATTTTTTTTCCCCATGTTCCTGTGACAAAACTATTGATTTCTAATAAATAGCGGTTGTAACGGTCTAAAAATACAAACAAATGCCACAGGCAAGTTTAAAAATAACTTTTACAGCCTACAGTTACTTTTATTTGTTGTATATTTGTTTAGCGTTTTTACTCTGCTGAGCGTCGTAAAAGATACCCAATATGTCACTGTTAAAAGTCATAAAAATACGCATCCTTCCTACTAATAGCTCTAAGTCCGGACTTAGAGCTATTAGTAGGAAGGATGCGTATTTTTATGACTTTTAACAATGACATATTTTATACTAAAGTTTGATCAGGAACATTAACATGGCCAAAATTGGTTACATGCTCTTAAAACATTGTCTGGTCAAAAGAGTGATCATTTTACGTTAAGTTTATAGGCGAAACTGATTTTTTGTTTTTATTTTTACCACTAAGTTTTTCAGGCTATTTACATGTAATAGCCTAAAAATGGAGAATCGCATTTTTTTTTTCTTTTTTGGTGAATTAGCATAGATTCAGAGCTGTTATTTATTAATTTTTTTTTCACAACAAAGTTATAATTGGCAAAAATAACTACAAGTACCGATAATTTCATTAGAATGCAGTATTTACAAAGTACCGAACAAATGTTTAAAAATGAAATAAAACATTTTTGTCAAGAAAAAAAAATGGCGAACCTTTACTTTAGGGTTAAAAACTCATAACATTTTCAAAATTTAATATTTTTGGAATAAAATTTCAGTAAAGGACTTTTGGAACCATAGTGAATCATATTGCATAAAAGATTTTTGGTATTTTTTAACCGTTTTACATGGGATCATGCTGACGGAATGAGAACAATCCACTCCCGTTCAACTTTGTTCCTTTTCTTCGACTGTTCGTTTAGAGATTCCGTACAGGTCCTCAAGTTATAAAAGATGTACCTGAAGGTTACATATGTAAAACGTTGTAAATATAACAATCAAGATGAGAGTAGTAGTCCGAATAAAAACAAATGTATGTTTTTTTCCAAAAATATAAATTTTAAACAGTGCTATGAGCTTTTTTACCCTGAACTTGTCCCAGAAGTGGGTGGCCAATTTAAGTAAGATTTATATAGGAAAGTGATCCCCTCTCTAAAATCTAAAATAAAAATTTATGGAATATGATTCACTATGGTTCCAAAAGTCCTCGGCTGACAATTTTTTCCAAAAATATTAAATTTTGAAAGTGTTATGACTTTTAACCCTAAGGTAAACATTCGACAAAAAAATTACCCATACTCTTACACATTAAAATTTAAAAAAAAAAAAAAAAAAAAACGATTTCTTATTTAAATTTTTTTTTCTTTTTCGTTGGTGTTTAAATTATTTTAGTCAGGTCACCACTAATCTCCCCCTCTTCCCATCCCATAAAAATGAGATTCTACCTTTTTGCGAACACCATGAAAAAATGCTATTAGAATTTAGAGTGGGGAATCAATTTCACACATAAATTTAACGTAAAATTATCTGTTTCCGAGACATTCTAGTGTTTTAGAGCAGTTAACCAAAAAGTTTTATTTTGCTTGGAGATAAATTCTGTGCGTTTATTTTTTTTTGCCAGTCTGACTTAGGGTTAGTAATAATAAAAAAAATTACTGAAAAGTTAGACTGATTTTTACCTTAAATTTATATACAAAACTGACCTTCCACTCTAAATTCTAAATTTAGTTGATTTTGTTTTTTCTTTCCGCCAAGTTTCACGTAATCACCTAAATATAGAATCTCATTTTTTGGGGGTTGATGAGTGTTTATCTATAAATTTTAGATTATTAGTATTATTACTATTGTCTGCTATATTGACAGTAGCAACAATCGACCAAATCTTTATAATTAGGATAAAAATATAAACATTCTTTGATAGGGGGGGGGGCACAGGATGGTTAACAAAGACCCCCCCCCCGCCTTCATGTTAAGAATGGTTTTCTAAATAGTAACATTATTTAGAAACTCATTTTTAACATGGGGAGAGGGCTTTAACTATTCTGTTCCTACATCGTCTTATTTTACATACCAATAATCGACTTATTTTCTATTTATGAAAAAATTCAAGTAGCATTTTGTCAACTAACGACGAACTAATGCAGATCGGCTTCGTTTTAAAAGAAATAAATTAGGTGTCTGTTTTCAATCAATTACAAGACATTTGAGAAAAAATACTTAAAGATCTACTTGTGTAATATACGCCCCGCATAACCCTACTCCACCACAAATGCGGACATCACACGGGTTATTTACAGTAATTTGACAATTTAAAAAAGAATCTGAATCGGTAATTGTATCAGAATCGAAACATTTTGGAATCGTCTCATCACTAATCAGAACAGATACTACACTTTAATGTTAATTCTGTTTTTAAAAAGTAAAAAAATATTGTAAAATCGGCAAATAAACACTGATTTTAATGTTTTTAAATATTCAAAGCTGACGAATTTTCAATTTCAAATGGTTGCCATGTCATGTGGGACCAATACTTGATAGTGATTGGTGACGGGCATAGAAACTCTGCCCGTTTTGACGTTATTATTTAATGTCATTTACCTAGTCTACTTATTAATCTAATGGTGCGCTCTCATGCAAAAGCTTGTTTTTATTCGTTTTCTTTATCGTTATCTAGTATATTTTTTTAGTCATCTGATCGGTCTTTTGGTAATTTTGTAACCTTACACTGTATGTTAATTTACCCAAAAATAAAAATGCGATTTTTTTTTTTTTTTTTTTTTTTTTTTTTTTTTTTTAAGCGATTACATTTAAATAGCCATAAAACTTTTTACGTGAAACCATTTGGTGCTTGACATGCCGCTCTCTGGAATTTACGCTAAATACATTTCTAATTCTAGTAAATACTTTTTTATGGTGAGGAAAAAAAAAGTAACCAAATTTTATGGAGACCATCAAGTAGTTTTTGGGGTTTTTACCATAACGAGTAAGTACTTCCTAAAAATAGAATTTTATTTAGCGTATTTACCAGGGAGTGTTGTAAGGAAGCACCATAAAAGTGCTTTTTGCATAAAAAACAATCTCCATCAGATTGGTTGCTTAGAATAAGGCAACCAGTGCGAGGGGGGGGGGGGGGGTCGATGATAATTCATATGAAATCTGGATTCTGAAATCAGGAAAATATTTTTCAACAAACTAAAATTCCGTATAATAAAAACTCTGAAATTCAAGACATTTTTATGGAATTTAACAATTTTGATGAAAAGCGTTGAATCATTTAAATATAGATCAGCCATTTAGTTAAAACTAAATGGTTGATCTATATTTAAATGAACAGCCGATCATGAAATATTTCACAAAAATTGCAGTGATTTCCTTATTTTGGTTAATCATGGCAACATATCTGGAGTAATATTAACTTTAGAGGAATCTCAAATGCTGCTCTGCACAATTTCAAAACTCCTTATTGTCTAAAACCATTATTTATTTTTACAAAAATACCTGTAATATAATTTTTAAAACACATTGCTGTTTCAGTGGCTGATGCCATTTTCATTGTGGCTGCATCTCGTTTACATGCTTACTGATGCATTATGGTTAACTATTTTGGCAATAACATTGATTGGTCTTAAAGTGTACTTTTAATTCAAAAATAAAATTGTAACTTATTTTAAAGTCCATTTTTACTTTCCTCCTCACGGAAAAAAATTAAATATCCCCCCCCCCCCCCGATACATCTGCATGTAAACAAGATGCAATCATGTCTTAAGTGGGATAATGTTTCTTTTTTATTTAATTACACTTTTTTCTTTTTTTCACTAGAACATTCAATATAATGGTTTTTATACAATGTTTTGAAGTCGTGATGAGCAGTATTTTTAGGATTCCAGAAAGTTAATTTTATTAACCCATATCTGTTTATGCAGTCACTAATTTGTTCCTGGTGACCCCCAAATGAATGAATGAATATCATAGTAAACTGTTTCATCATAACCTAATCGATGTCATACTAAATCAGAATGTATAAGTGTAGTTTTAGACAGAAAAGACTGTTTTATGTAATAAATTACTTGTTAGTTTTTTTTTTTTTTCCTCAAATAGACGGTAATTTTTTATTAATAGTTTACAGGATGCAAAAAATGATTCCCAAATTGGAAAAAAAATGCAATTTTTCATAAATATCTAAAAATCCATTAATGATTTCACGTAGTGATTGGTTATATTAAAGTAATGCTGATCGCAGTGGGGCTTTACTTATTGTTTGCTAAATAATTAACAACTTTGTTCAAGACAATTTTTTGTTTGTTTCATATTAATGTTTTTGTCCCCCTCCCTTCCTCTTCCATATAGTAAAATAACTTCCCATTGAAATAATTGACTTTAAAATAAGCGGATGCAAATAACTAAATGAATTTGATTGGGTTTCTATTATCTCATAATCCAATGTCACTAATCTTCTAACTCTCACTGCGCCTTAAAATTCCCTAATTTATGTCCATATCTGACAATGGCTAATCTGTCCTTTTGTTTGTATATGAAGAGCAGTTGATAGTTTCTGGATCCAACTAGGATGTACATTTCATATATCTTCACTATTTATTAATGCCGTCTCTAATCACAATTACATTCGTTTCATTATTCTCGTGTCTTTTAGGTCAACTTATTTGAACAGTTGTACTTCTAATGCCTTAACATTGAACCTGAAATGTGTCAAGCATTGAGCTGATTTATTATACTTTTCCCTGATAAAGTTTTTTTAAATATATATATCAGATGGTTATCACACAAAAAAATGAAATTGGGAGCAATGTACAGGTGAAAGCTCTGGTAAAACTACAAGTCAGGAATCGCTCCGATGCTCAATTCTGCAAAGCTTTAATTCTTCTGATCTAAAGCATGAAAGTAAATAAAATGGCCTCCAGTTTCCAGCAAGGAGGAATGGCAGAACTTAAAATCTTGCACCAAACAATCCATCAGAATCGGATGCAAACTCTAGAAGTAGGTACCGGAAATTGGGAGCAATATACAAATGTAAGGAAAACCGCCACCAGTCTCTCCAAACTTTGGTTTCTCAAATTTTCGATAAAAGTCCAAGAATGATTATTTTGTAACATGTCACTTGTGGCATTTTTGAAGTGTGAGAACCTGTTTCTGATCAAAGCAAGAACTTGTCAGGCTTGTATGATGTTGAAAACCCCAAAGTGAGCGATGAAGCAAGGATATCATTTAGTACTTTCTTCGAAGCATCTTCAGATGTTCTTTTTAACCCTATAATACTGACTTTTAATTTCTCTTTTGACTAAGACAAGGGAGGTAATTCTATAGTAAAGTGTTTTCTAAATTGTTTCTGATAAAGTCAGGCATATCTGGTTCAGTCATTTTGACACAGAATTATTTTTAATACTCATTATCCTCATTGGTTATGTAAGGTCTGCCCAAGCTGGGTAGGTACAGCTCGTTGATTATATAAGAAACGTAAAAAATCGAAAATGTTGATTGTGCAGGTAGAGCAGCAATACATTGGTTGATGTAAAGCATTTATAACTGTTTTGTCCTTTTGTTATATCATATAAAAGAAATTTGTAAACTTTAAATCTTATATAAATTAAGTCAGTCAGATTCTCGACTTTAGTTATCGATAGCTTCCGTCCTACAAAATCAATATTTCATCCTGAATAGCCATTTTATTTTGTTGAACCATGGCCCATATAAGACACAAAATGTAATTTAATTCCTTCTAGAAAATCTATCAGATCAGATTTATTTTCGTATCCCTCCCACACAGACAGGAGTTATATCAGTATTCGTTCAATACACAAGAGTTAGAGAACTCTTTTCATTCACTATACATTTCCCTTTCCTTGGAACAAAAAAGTAAAATTCATGAAAAATAAAACTGGTTAGTTTGAAAATGAGAAACTGTAAACAAATTGCAAGTAAAAACCTACAGGGTAACACCGGGTAATAGATACAACTAGCTAAAGATAGAAATAGTTTCTGCATTGATATACGTCAGCATTCAAAAAATATTTGTAGCAATAATGAATTTTAGCTTCATTCATCTTACTGTTGACAGCACCAAAGACTTTCAGAAATGAGGCCGGTTTTTTTTAAAGATTTGTTAAATATCTCTGAATTGTTTTATTTTTATATCCTTGATCTATTTTTAGAGGGACTGGTCTATTTAATCTGCGTTCTATGTAACTATTAACCCAGTGTTGCCTTGATAGGGGTTTTTAGAGAAAAGAAAAAAATTCTCTAAAGTTATGTCTAGGCGAGAAATGCACATGCAAGTTCTTGTCTGATAGGTCGATAAGTACAGTTAAACATTTACTTAGAAGTAGCTTAAAATGCAGCCAAAACAAATAGAAAGTCTGCGTTCAATTTTGTGATACGAGTTAGTCATGTTTAGTTAATTTTGATAGGATTTTGAAACATTCGTTTTAGTTTTCTTTCATTTGATTTCAATAAATATTCGATTAATAGTGTTTAAAAAAAAAAAAAAAAAGTTGTTAAATATGTATTTTTAGTGCTACGCGTGACATGAACATGTGACACAACAGATAAAGGTGTTGATTAAATCAGTACTAAGTTTCAGGCTCCTGGAGGTTGAAGGTTCAATCCTTACCTGAGGTGATAATAACTAAGAATAATATAATGATTAACAGTTCTACCCAATCATGACTGACTGAATGAGAACAATCTACCTCAATAAATTAAAGGTTTCAGTTCGAAATTCTCTCTAGGTACCCAGAGTTCAATATAAAGATTACCAAGTTCAAAAAGAAGCACCTGAAGGTTACATCGTCCAAAACGTTTTGAAATTATAACCAAGATAAAAATAGTAGTCCAAATAATACAAATCTATTATGCTAAATGTGAATTCATCAAAGTTCCCCCCCCCCCCCTACTTTAATAACACAAAATACACTCGAAATATACCTTAGTTCTAGGATTGAGTTATGTTTAGGAAAAGTTTTTAATTGTTCTAATTAGCCATAATCTATAATTAACTGAACAAATCACCCATCTCTCTCTCTCTCTTAGCTATCTATGTATTTCTCTCGCCCCCCCCCCTCTCACTTTGTTCAACCACTCTAATATTTTTTATGTCTGAGCATTAAAAAAGATGACTCTTTCCTAAGTGCGGTCATATAATTTACATGTGTCTATGCACACCACAAACGCATAAAATAACTCTTTACTGCTATTAAATAATATAGATATCTTCAGTTATGCAAAAAAAAATTTTGAATTCAAAGTAAGATAGTGGTTGTGACCCGTTGGGTCATGTGTACATCTAGTATGTGTATGTATGTGTGTGTGTGTATATATATATATTACACTAGATATTTGTCGAGCATCAAAGCATTTTGTTATAAGTATGCGTGTCATAGTATACTACAGCAACTACCAAATAAATGCTTTGTAATTTAAAGAAAATTGAATTTACTTTTTTATTGCTGAATATGTTAAAAGATATTTGGAAAACGATGTAAATGGTGAATGTAATTTTATTTATTAGACTTTTCAACTGTTTAAACATTACTTTAGAGCTTGTTTATAAACAATTCTTAGATTTCTTTCTAAGATAAAAATTGTTTAGAAATGTAGATGGTTCATGGAGTGCAATGTCCAACTTTCAAGCTTTGAACTTATGCTTTAGTCATGGGCATTGGAATGCGAACAAAGGATGACAACTTTAAAAATCAATTGAATGGTCAGTGGAATTGGACATTATTAACCTATGATAAAGTTATCTGGTCTGATTTTCAAAGTTAGAACCAAATAGCATTTAAGCTAACAAATCGGCATGGTTTTTATATTATTTTTATATATATATAGGAGAGAAAGAGATTAAAAATCTGCAACCAAATAAAACTTAAACTAAAATGCCTTCACTGGGTAGGTATAGCTAACTAGTTATACCTACCCAATGAAGGCATGATAAAAATATATGTTCATCTTTGTTTACCAATAGTTGCGTCAGTTAAGTGAGACATTAGCTTTTTAACAACCAACTTTGTGCCATTACAGTTTGGGTGAATCTAAGTTTCATACTAAAATTGTTAATTGATGTTTTTATATCCCGGGTAATGACACCCTGTTTAGCAATTGTGTGCGATAATTTAGTCTAATTTTCATTGGTAATCTTAACTGGCTCGAAAGTATTGACTTTCCTGGAATTTCCTTCATTTAGATTACTTCAATATCAAAGCAGATTGATGAAGCACAAAGTATTAATCTTTTGCTTAATTAATTAATATCAATTTTCTTTATTTTGGGGAAAAAAATTCTATATTTTAACGATTGTACATTTTTATATCAGAATTTTAAAAAACAAAAAAATATTGCCATCTCTTAAGAAAATGGCAGCAACAAATGCCGAATTAAATGAAATTTTGATGTCTGGATTAACTTTATCTTCCCAAGTTCCTATTATTAGGACCACATGGAGTCTGATCACCGAATGAGACTTATTTCATACATAAAGTCTGTCTTTCTCGACGTTTGTCATCTTATAGTGTTCTTCCTGAAAAGTCAGTATTTGATTCTGGTTTGTCAGTTCTTTTGGATTGTTGAAACATAATAAAATGTAATTCGAATCCCTTCCAGAAAATACTATGACTGAATTATTTTCATACGGACACTGGAGAAAGGGGTGATAACTCTGTATTTGTCAACCTTACTTTTGTTTGGGAGGTAAAACAAATTGCAAATAAAAAACAAACATTAGCGAGCAACCCTGGGTAGGTACAACTAATACATTAAAAGCCAATTTTATTCTGAACATATTTACAGAAATATTTCATGCTTTTGAATTGCAAACTCCAACAGTAATCTGAACATTAAAAACCTAGAAAAAAATAAAGGTTATAAAGTATTGTACACATCTTGCTAATTTCTGTTTTTATTTATATATATATATATATTAGAGTTGGGCGGTTTTGAAATTTTGGTTTCGTTTTTTTTCCCGTAAAACCTCGGTTTACGGTTCGTCTTTTTATTTTTTTATTTTTTTACTATGGAAGCTATTCATTCTCTTGTGTGATGATTAGTTATTATTCAACGTTTAGTTGAATTATGCCACTGTTTCGATAATTTTGTGACTGAATCATTCTCCATGATAGTAATCATATAAGTTTTAAGGTGTTGACTGTTGTAATCAAAGTTCTGATACCTTTTCAACAGTTAACTCGTTAAAACAGTGACCAAAGATTCATGAAAGATTTCTGAAGAATAAAACTGAGTTTGAATATACATTCTATCTAATTCTTTAACCCATCAGAAGCTAAAATATAACTCATAATGCAAGAAATTAAAAAACGAAAATTTATTTAAACAATAATTTTACAAATAAAATTAAGCAAAAATGATGATGAAAATGAAATATTGTCCAAATTATTTGACATTAAAAAAAATTAAAATTTTTATCTAGGTGAAAATGTTTTTACTCATTTTCTTAGATTGTGATTGAGAAAAACTAGTTTCTCAGCATGGTTAGGTTTCAGTCTACATCTCCGGTCACTAATGACAAGTCCAGCCTTACTAAATATCCATTCACTCGCTACAGAGGTAGCTGGAATACTCAAAAGTTCTCTTGCCAGAATACAAAGATTTGGGTAGAGCCTCCCATTTTTCTTCCACCAGACAAAAGGACAGGCTGATGGGTCGATGGCTTTTCCATACAGAAATCGATCTACCTCGTTTTTAATCCGAGATATTTTTTTACCGCTGGTATCAATTTCTTTTGTTCTTGCCTGACCTTTCTTTCGGAGAAAACCCCAAAAGTCTTTTTCCCCTTTTGGTTCACTACTTTGCTGTACTTCTGCTAGAATGTTTTCATCCGTGTCATCGGATAGTCGAAAAATAAACACACCATATACTTCTCGAATTGCCGGTGTTGACTGTTGGGATGTCTGTCATTTTGTGTGCTCGAAGTTCTGTCAACTGGTGCGTGTTTGGGGTTAATATTTGTTTTTAAGACAGGGTAATAAAACTTTATAGACATCCGTAAAAGACTAGTAGTACACCCGAAAACCGCGCCAAAGGAAAAGGAAGGATGGTTAAAAAAAAAAGTAGAGATTATTAATTCACCTAAAGTCATTTTTTAAGCTTTAAGGTAATTTTAGTCATAGAATTCATGACTTGGATTAAAGTTTAATAGTTAAACTTTCGAATAAATTGTCAACTCTAAATACCATATTAACAATTTAGTAAAATATAAATCGTTGCATAGTCTACTTTTTGAATAACCCATTTTGGGGAGAGAAAACGGTATAGTTGAGATAGTTCTCTAGAAATGACAATTTATGTATGAAGTGGCTTTTCAAAAGTAAACAATGAAATGCCTAATGTTTAAAATAATTTTTTTAAATCCGAATAAAGTGATACTAGCATTGGCAACTACTTTTTTTCTTTTTATATGTTTATACTCGCTCGCTACTTTTCGTTTATTTACTTTTACAAGTATTTTTTTTTTATTTCATTTTAATAACTTATTTTTTTAGATAACTCTGAAACAAACATAAATAATTATTTTACAATTTTGAGTTGAATCAAATAGATTTTCGACATACGGAACGCGTTTGATTTTTTTCTTTTTCATTTGAAAATAGTTTATGCTAAAAATACGATGTCATGTTGTCTGTCGTATTTCTCTTTTTTTCATTTGAAAATTCAAAATGTTAATGATAAACAAACTGTAAACAAAGATTTCTTCCTACAAGTCAATTAAATGTTTTTATCATATATTTGTTCAATCTGTCCTCTTACTAATATAACATTTTTTGGTAATATTCAATTTTATTCAAATCGGAAAATCTTTTTAACCGTGTTTCCTTGTATATGGTGGCTTACTGTAGTAAAAACAATACCGAACGGTTACGGTTTTTAAAAAAAACAAAAAACGATTCGGTATGGAGACGAAACCGAAAAACCGTTTTTTCGGTAAAACCGCCCATCTTTAATATATATATATATATAATTTGTAATTTCTCCATTGGGTTGCATGTGTATAAACGATAACCCTTATCTCGGTAGGGAATACTTTTGTGAAAATGTTTACTGCCCTTTCCAAATTTTATGCAAGTGACATAAAGTGTGCATATTGACCAAGAACCATTTACTTGATAACTGAATAAAAGTCTGGAGTTTTCTCAGATTCAGTCGTAATAATCCATAAGTTGCTTTAAGATGTTGTGGAGATCTTTCATGTGACTTATCTGAATAAGTAAAATCCGAATTCCATCAATATAACAAAATATAAACACTAAAAACGCTTCCTCAGCAAAGGAAAAACAGATCTAAACACAACTTATATATAAAATGTGTTTATAATGTCATTGATTTTTCTTCAAGTGGGATGAAAAATGGCAATAGTTCAATTAAGTTGGATTATCATTTTGTACAGATCTTTTGAAATGTGTTTAACGACACTGTTGCATGTGTAGTTGTCCCTTTCTTAGCATGACTTTTAGGGTCAGTGCTTATCCCAGGTCAGATAGCATTAAGCAGAATCGATGGTGTCAACCATCCTCATGACAGGATGCTAGTTTGACACCATTATACATGTATTTGTGGAGTGTTTTACTTACAACAACTGATATTCCCAAATCGTCGCCCATCTAAGTACTGACCAGTCTAACTCTTGCTTAAATTCAGTGATGTGACGTAATTTTGCGCATATGCAAAAAGTAGAAATGATCTATGTACACATTGTGTACATGTCAAGCACACGCTGTTGATGTATGCATATGACTTTTTATAACTAACAAATTCAACTCTTTGAAGAGTTTGCGTGTATACAATATACGGACCAATATTTCCTTTAGCAAGATACGCTTCTCCATCTACAATGGTCTTATTCATTGAGTAGCCAGTGATAAAGTTGTGATGGTGCTGATTCCTGATGCTTTCATCAGCCTGCTACATTAACTTGCTGGTTTGTTTATATACTTACCGACAGTCTCCAATCTGTCTGAATTTGAGGTGGCATGATTTAATAACTGAAACCTAAATTTCCAGATCATTTCGAGTTGATCCATGCTGCCTTGCATGGAGAGCAGGTCATTGTCTCCTCCAATCTGTCTCAGAATCTTTTTTTCTTGGATCATCTACCATTATTTAGTTATTGTTTCTCATATATCTCTATTTGACCTACTTAAGAGGTCACTGTAACTTAGCATATGCAGTGATTCTGTAAGTTTCCTGAACTTCCAGTGTTGCCCTCTCTATTTTAACCTCACTCCATGGGAGTTGGTGACCTCTCAACTGCCTTACATGGTTAGCCATGCATGATCTTAATCTCATAAATGCCTTTCAAGAATTTGTTGAAATGTTTTATCAGTTTTTATTTTACAAGAATTAAGACTAAATTAAGATAAACATGTTATTGTTTAGAACACCATTATCATCTTTTATATAAATGCCAGTTGTCTGTTTGACTGTCCAACTGAAAGCCCCCCCCCCCCCTCAAAAAAAAAATAGATGATATTTATGGGCAACGTTTTTTTTATTTTTTTTTTATTTTTTTTTTTTTTTTAATAAACTTTTGGCATGAAACTCTAACTAAAATACACTTTTCTAATGTTTGGGCTAGGATTATAAATGTATGTTTTTAGGTGGGTAGAAAGAAGTTTTAACAGATGGTCTACACATTTCAAGTCTTCTATTTTGTTGTCACTTTAATATTCCTTATTCTCTTATCTATATATATATATATATAGTCTGTCAGATTTTTGAAGTTACTCCTAAATAGCAATGCATCTGACAAATATTGTTCTTTGCATAAATATAATTTCCGTAGCGTTCTGATATTTAGTCCGGTTCAGAATATTGATAAAATGGTGACATTTTCCCTTACTCAACTAAGCAACTTATGCCTTTAATAAAAAAAACTAAAAAAAACTTACATTTCGCTATCTATTTTGCTTGTCAGATAAACACGTTTACATTAATAAACTATTTATTTCTTACCATTACTTACATTATTTTATCACATTTAAATATAAACACAACAATGTGGGCTTCAAATAGAGATATTTTTCCATGCTGACTGAAGATACGGACTGTTTAATAATGCTGCAGATGCATCACAATTCTTTACATTAACACATGAATTAACAATGTTTCTTTCAATAATTGTTTATTACAAATACCGATTAATCCATACTCTACGTACAATTAAAACTTTTGTACATCACCATCATCACCATTATCATTATTATTATTATTATTAGGTCTGTGCCTCCATATACTTTTCAATGTTATTTCTCCCTTGCCCATAAAATATTTCCATCTAAAAAGAAAAAGGAAAACAGCTGTTTAATTTGTTAAAGCAAATTTAGATTCCTTAACTTGGCTCAATGGTCTTAGGGTTACAGTATGTGAGTTCGCGGCCAATATATTTTTCGTTTCCTCTGATTTTGTGCAAACTTTTACTTAATTCAGATTACAATTTTAAACGATTTTTTTTACTTTACAGAAATTAGAACAAAAAAAATATTAGCCTCTCAGCCCCAGTGAGAACTTAAACACAAAGATTTTTCAGACTTCCAATAGATATAAGAATTTACTTTTTACCCCACAGTGCAAGTCTGGATATTAGCCTTTTATTATTTATACAACTGCTGCTAACTTTGCGCTGACTTCAGTGATGTTCACAACTTCTTTTTGCCAAAAAGAAAGACACTGTAACATTGGCTGTTAACATCTAATTTATATTTGCGTTAAAAAAAATAGCTTATGGGGTAATTTTGTGCAGACATCCAAGATTTAAAAAATATTTTGTTGCAAAATAATGCAAGTACAAATGCTCCTGGGTAACGCCAGGTCGGGACAGCTGGTGTGTGAGAGAGAGAGAGAGATATATATATATATATGGGGGTCTATTCAAGTATGATCACTTTGCGCATACTAATGTAAAACCTCTGGTGAGACGCAGATATGGGTCTTCAGGCCTGCTAAACTTTTACAGACCATATCACAGATGTGAGATGTCATAATTGAAGCCACTTCTTGCCTGTGCTTGATTCTGTAATGCATGCACTCGTTGGTTATTCACCAAACCGGCATGTGACATGGTTACTAAATTGCAAGCTTGGCATGCTGTTATTTCCTCCATGTGCTAGAGGTACCATGTCCTGTCTCTTCCTTGCTGCTCTTTTTAGCTGTTGGTCCATTTTTTAAATTTTTTTTATTAAGATCACTTTCCTCTATCCTGGCTTATTTGCAGCCATTCTTATTTTCCAACATCAATTACAAAGCTTTTCAAATCGTCTTTGAGACAATCTTTGAATCGCTTACATAGTTTATGCTGGGGGCGAGTGTTCCTAGTTCTCCATAAATCACCTGCTTGGGCAGTACACACACACATCATTTTTACTGGGCTGAATTCATTTTTCCAATGATGATGCAGATTTTTCTTGAAACCAAGCTCAAATATACATCTATGCCATGAAAACTTGCATTCTTGATGTCAGGGATTGGAAGAATTAATTTGGTATTGTTAACAAATCTTGCAATCACTTTATGAAATGTTTTCATTGAAATCTTCAACTTTCTTAATATATTGAGTCTAGACTTGAAATAAAACTGAAAATCAAAGCAGAACTATATTTTTTCATTTTAAAAACTATCTTATTTTCAAGTAGCTGTATTTACCAGGCATCGTTTGGCTGGAGAGCTTAAAGAAAAATAATCAAAATATAGTCATGTTTACAATATTTTTTAAATGGGATTTTAAAAAATTTGTTAATATTTCCTTATTTTATTTTTGATTAATAGTAAATAAAATATTAAATTTAAATGTGTATTTATCAGAACTTGAGTATAGGCGAAAAATGCTGTTTCAATCTGATAGTTTAATATAGATTGAGGCATTACGATTCTTTATTCCAGTTGTTTATACCGATCTTTCACAAGAGCAGGGTTAGACTTTCTTGTGAGCCCATTAATGATATTGAAATGTGAAAAGACTTACATAATTCACATGAATTATTTTATTCCATTTAGTTGTCATGTACAACTTGTGCTTACACAAAGGAATAATGGTACAAAATATGGTAAAATTAAGCACAAGCTTGACAATATTCATTTCACTATGTCGTCTAGTAACATACTCTTTGACCAATTATAGAACTACACCTATTCCTAGTGCCCCTCTTCCCAAATTTACTGATGGACCTTTTTACTATAGGAAAATCTGACCCTGCACATGACATTTCAATCTAAATTTAACTTTTATCCAGACTCTAAAAAAAAAAAAAAAAAAAAAAAATGTAACTAATCGATATGGGGAGGGTGGCATTTTTAGTGTTAACATTACAAATAAAATGTCAAATTTTCAGTAATCTTCATTTATGAAATGCTATGTTAGATTTTGCTTTCTAGCCATATTTTTATACTTGAACTTTTCTAGATAAGCTTTTTATCTTTTGACTGAAGGAAGTGCAAGTTTTAGTTTGTTTTATAGAAAAATCTGTTTCTTCAAAATTTGAAGAAACAGCACTTTGCAGGTTTTGAAGAAACGGTTAGTTCATACAACTTGATTTGACATTTGTTAGATTGAAATGAGGTCTGGAAAGTATCCAATCACTCTACTTTTTATTTTAAAAAAAAACCCAATTATATCCACTAAATTAAAGTAGAGAAAAACTAGCAACCTCTCTTCTGTAAGAGGCTTTAAAGAGGACACTCCTCACCAGATTCCGAAGTGTTTTGTACTGTCAAGGCAGGAAAGGTTGCTTTTGAGATTTAAATCAAGCAAACTGAATCTCCCCCCCCCCCCTCTAAAAATGCAGTCAAAATCACAAGATGCTAAAAGCTAACAATTAATGTCCGTTTTTATTTTAATAAATCTATTGAATCAAATTTGTCAAAGGTTGATAAAACAAAATTTCAAGTTGCCCGCCCCCTCACCATTTTTTTTTCTTTACTACAGGTTACACATGAGTAAGAAGTTTAAAAAAAAAAAAAAAAAAAAAAGTAATGACTTATTTTTTTGTGTAGGAATATTAATCAAATACATACTTAACATTATAAACCTTAAACTTCTATAAGACAGTGTAATTAATATCTTGGAGTGAAACACTTAGCTACTCATTCATGCCGATTTCATTGTGAAATGCACTTGAGTTATTTATGTCTTTATTTGTTTTTTGCTTTCCTTCAAGAATTATCCACAAATTGTGTATGTAGCTATTATACTAAAGCTGAGTTAATTAATGTTTGTTTTAAAGACTTTTTCCTATATACTTTGTCTCGAAATAAATGCTAAAATATTCCTTAGTTCTGGGATCGGGTTATATTTGAAAAAAATTCTTTTTACTTTTAATTAGCTGTAATTTGTAATTAACTGAACAAGTCTTGCATCTCTCACTTCTCTGTATTTTTTGCGCCTGCTCTCATTGTGTTGATTCAACCACTATAATAGTTTTTAATGTCGACTTTACAGGTGCTTATGGTAGATTCGAACATGCCATGTAAATTAGATAGAAAAGTAATAGTCTTTATTTCTATATTATCCATGAGGATAATACAGAAAATAGTGGTTGTGACCCAATAGGTCGTGTTTACACCCCCACCCATCAAGTCTGGGGTGGTTGTTTGACTTGCCATTTGCTTTCTTGCTTCACCACTTGAAATGGTTTCATATGGAGGTTAAAAAAAGACGTGTTTTACTCTAACTTTTGTGTGACTGGATGGAAGTACATATATTTATTTATGAATATATAAAAATTAAAACTAAATACACACGGTCTTTATTATAGATTGGAGGAGTGTTATACTAAATGTGAGTTATCAGCATTTGTTTCCCGGCAGATATTTTTCTACATGCTTTAATAACACACAATACATGCCAAAATAT
Source organism: Sepiola atlantica (assembly GCA_963556195.1). Classification (NCBI taxonomy): domain Eukaryota; kingdom Metazoa; phylum Mollusca; class Cephalopoda; order Sepiida; family Sepiolidae; genus Sepiola; species Sepiola atlantica. The sequence continues at coordinate 166,099,682 of OY744520.1, read as the reverse complement.
ATCTTGCTGCTGGGTTTGAGTCATGTTTGTAAATAAAAGCTGTTGTAATTGTTCTAATAAGCCATGATTTATAATTAACTAAACAAGTCGTCCATCTCTTAGCTTTCTATTTTGATTTAACCATCCTTAATATTAATGTCTGAGTATTTAAAGTAAGAGTGACTCTTTCTAGCTCATTTACATGTGTCTATACACACCATGGACATGTATGTAAATTATATTATGAAATGAGACTCTTTACTATTATTTATAAAATCTAGAAGAATACTTGTCCCAGGACAGGTAACATTAATTTCTGAACAGAAGTTTTGCACCACTTACATCCCCTTACAAAGATTAAAATCAATATAATGCTATTAGACCTTGTGCCTAGAATCCTTATTTCAATTTTGATCAAAATCCATTTTGATTCTAGAAAATGTTCAGTTTAAGGCTTGAGCTTAAGGTGTCTTAGGAAGAGATTTAAATTCAGAGAATCTTGCTTAATTGGTGTATGACTATGGATCAAATTAATGCAAATCTGAAATATTTGATTTTTCAGGTGGAAGGTTGTGCCCACATTGTTAGCTAAACACCCTTTAAAATACTCAAAAGGAACTGAAATTTGGGGAATATTTATTAACTGATGTCTAATGTATTAAATTACACAAAAATTGAGGGTATAAGAATTTTCAAAAAGGGCTTCCATCTCTTTGCCTGCTTTGCATGAAACTAATTTAAACGAAATATAGTCCACATTACTCACCCTTTCACCTATCAGCTGTTCCAAAATTCATGATAGATTTATTTGTGTATATAGGATTCACTCCTAAACTTTCTACTTTATAAATGTAGACACTTCTATGTAAGTATAAAATCGAAGTAAAGTGACTTATGTTTAGCTATGCAAGAAGGATGGCTTATACTACAGTTGAACTTTTAATGAAATCAAAGAATAAATAGCTGTAGTGGTTGTGACCCAGTTGGTCACGGGTACATCTGGTGTGTGTACATGTATATATAGAATGGAGATACTAAAAGACGGTAGATTAGGTAACTGGTGTAATTAGCATAAAATCATTTATAGATTAAAAATAAAATCTGAAATAAGATATTAAAAAAAAAAATTAGGAATTGATTTTTGTATTTTAAAAAACTGTCACTTACACATCATCTCCATTATAATAGGATATTGATTTTTATTTCCAATAATTGTAAATTCCAGATTTTATCTGTCCTTTTTGTGTTTTTGCCAATTTCATATTTTACCAATCTTGTTTCACTGATTGCTCTCCAGTGATTTGTATTTTTGATAATGGCGTCCAGTATTAGCTGAAATGATTGGACCAACGATTAGTCATAAAGTTGCTTGCCTTGTTTATTTATCACAATAATTTGATTAGTCATTGTATGCTACTTGATAGTACGACTAATGTATTAGTAAAATGAAGCTTTTATTTTAATTTTACACTTTCTAAGCTAGATCATATTTGCCTCTTTAATATAGAAACTAGACTGACCCTTGTTAACTATGCCATCAAAAACATCCTCTTTCTCCATTAATGGACTGACTGGTTTCTGATCATTATAAATGCAAAACTTTTAACATAAATTTCTTTGTAAATTTTATTTCAAGTGATCCTATATTGTTAGTATTTTATTTTCTCTTTAAAATAAGTTTTTAAAACATCTTTGATATAAGCTGCTTAAATATTTTTAACTGTCTACCTATGAGGTCATGTCTAGTGTATAACTTTTTTTCCTTTCTTTCGATAGAAATTTGTTCAGAATTTTAATTTTTTTCTGGAATAGATAACTTTTCTTTTTTTATTTAAAAAAAAAAAAAAAAAAAAAAAAAATTTGAATCAGATTTTGTAGATTATTTTTTAATTTTAGAACACAATTAAAAACTAAAGATACTGCCATTAAAAACAAAAACAGGATAATTATTCATTAATAATGTGACTGATATTGTGATCATTGTAGAGTGATGCCTCATAAGGGGTGGACTTTTACTTGAGACCTATAAAAATGTATACATAATGATTATAACAATATATCCTACCACATGATTTGATCATTATTTCTAAAGAAAAGGTATAATACCAACATTTATAGGCAGGAATATTCTGCTGTGAAATATTCTAGCACTATTATCTGTTATGAAGATCAAAAACAAGTACTACTTATAGGAAACGAATGCACAAGTAACAGAACTGATACTTATCAGCAAAGTCGAGCCCATTGTACCGGCATCATGCTTAACTGGTGTTACTCAATCTAACAGGCTCACGTAACAACTTAGAATACCAGACATGTATAGAACATTTTTGAGATTAATTTGTTTTCAAACTGTAATATTAATAACTTCTATGTAACTTTTGAATTACTATTAACGAATGAGAACTGTTTTCTTTCTATTTTTCTTTTTCTTTTCTTTTTTTTTTAATTTAAAAAAAAAAAAATTTTTTTTTTAACAAGAGATATCTCTGAGGGTGTCTGAATCTAGCCTATAGCTTATTTACCTTATTGCCAAGTGCAGTGCTAAAATTTAAAAGTGCAGGACTTTTTTTTTTTTTTTTTTTTTTTTTTAAATTCTAATTTTTATTTTTCTAACATTCTTAAATATTTTTTCTTCCCATGTCTTGTAAATTCACGATACAATTCATTAAAGTCTGAATCCCAGTTTATAAATGTTCCACACTATTTAGTCTTATAGTGAGAGTTAGGGTTTGACCAAAAATGTTTGTACAAAGATGTATTTGTTTTGCATAAATTGTTTGAAGACTTCTTCCTCTTGGTGTTTTAGTTTTTATCATGAACTGTATAAAGGATAAACGACTATTTGTTAGGTTTTTTTTTTTACTGTCATCCTTGTCATAAACTTAAGTGATACTCTAAGTGCCGGATGTAACTAGTTTAAGAATGTGAAAATAGGTCAGTTGACCTAATATCTGTGTGTAGGTGCATGTATGTCTTATCTCGTGTGTGTGCAAGCATTTTACTGTGGGAAATGTTTTGCTGCAGCATTTGCTGTATACTACTTAACACCATTATTTATAAGACTTACAAAAATGCATATTTCTTGCATTTAACATGTTCATTTTGCTTCAGAATTTTCAGCTGGGGAATTCAATTAAATCAATTCTAATGTTTTAAAAGTAAACTCAAATATATTTTTTTGTCTTAAAGTTTAAGGAAATAACTTTTGTAAGATAAAGATTTTTTTTTTCTTTTTAAATTTTTAACTCTTCCTCACCAGATCAGGCTGTCTGAAGATTCTGGCTTCCTGAGTTAAAATGCACCAAACATTGATGTTTGTTTTTTTCCTTTCCCTTTGCAAAACTCAATCATGCTCTGCAAAGCTAAAAACAAAAACATTTTTCCTCTACAAAACAACCAAACAAAACTCCATGAATAAATATTTGGAGATATAAAGAATTTGAAGCATAAAAACTTTTACCAAAATGACCTGATTCGGCTTTAAATAACCCGAAAAGGGTTGATATGCCATAAAAAAAAAAACAACCAAACCTCCTCCGCATTGCAAAACTGAATCTGATGCCGACAGTTAACTTCAGTCCCAGCTTTGAACAAATAGTTTCAAGTCTTTTTTTAAATTTATTTTTTATCCTGTCACTCAAAGGATGTGACCCAACTAGAATAGTTTCCATAAACTTAGTTTTTCATCCATTATTTTAGTACATATTTAATAAATCTTAGCTTTAGTTTCATCTCATTTTAACCTTAAGAAGCATAGTCTCCTGGCATCACCACACCTTTGTTTTTAACCTGAAGCTCTATTCTGTTTTTCTTCTATGCGCACCATACAAACATTCATTTCCTTCATTTTATAACCATCATAAACTCTCGTTTAAAACTTTATTTTTTCCATTAACTTATTTCTTCAAGTTTTCTAAAAATATCAGAAACTTATTCAAACTTCCATTCTATTACTAATTAGGTATATATATATATATATTATAAAATACTGGCAATTAGACAATTTTTTTGTATGTTAATCATGACTTGAGCAGTTTTTGTTTTTTTAATCCTAAAAATCCCCCCCAAATTTCTTGTATTAAATAAGAGTGATCCAAAAGTCTTGTTACCCATACCAAAAAGACCGGGAACAAGTAATACAGCAATGCAAAATGTTATCTTGGATTCAGTTTATTCACTTTAGTAAGACTTTCACACTATCTCCTTGGGGGGGAAGAGAAAGACTTTCAAGCCACTGTATATTACTGAAAATGAATGCTAGAAAAATACACTGTAGAACTTTTAGTGTGGGACAAGGGAGATGAAAAACATTTAAAACAATTTGCATTCCTCTCAAATTAATAACACTTGCACTTGCCATTCATGCATTTCGTGTGTTTAACACACTTTTTCAAATTTTAACAATATATGAATATTCCTTTCATATAAGGAATTACTGTTGGACTTTTGCTACTTGGCATTTCACTGACTTTCCTAGAATTTCAAAAACTCAAACATTTCAATTCTATTGTCAATCTACGTTTATTTCGTTTTTATTTTCTAAATAAATTTAAGAATTTTTATTTATTTATTTATTTATTTTTTTCAATCACGAGTTACATATTGTCCCAATTGTGGAAAGGGAATTGGGTGAAACTCAATATTTTGTGGTGCTTGTAAGCATTGGGTACATAAGAAGTGAGTGGAATTGTAGATTGCGAAAGGATAACCAGTTTTTGTGCAAGTGTAAGACAATCGTGCCAAATGAGAACTCTGATGGCGAGGCTATTGCGGTTGTTCAGAAGTTCTGTTTTATTAGAGAACAGGGAGGAATTGGTCCTAGGGTGATTGCAAGAGTCAAGAATGGATGGAGTAAGTTCAGGGAACATTTGCCATTACTAACCAGCAGTGTTATCACCATTGACCAAGGGAAGAGTTTATCGGGCATGTCTTACGCAGTGTGATCACAATTGGAAGTAGGTTGTAGACATGAAAACAATCTAAAAAGTATGCTGTGAAAGTAATTTCAAGGACTAAATAGTGTAATATTTAATGTAAATGCATATAATTGTTTATCTGATAGCAGAAGTAGTATGAGCAATGAATTTATTTTATTAATGGTGACATAAGCTTCTTTGTTTTTAAGTGATTATAGAAAAATGTCTCTATATTACCTATCCTCAGAGCCGGAATAACTAATCTATCAAAGTAAATTAAATGAACTACGTTTTTTTTTTATTTAAAAAGTAGCACAACAGTAAAATATTCGCTACTCAAAATTAAATATTGATTTGCCAGCTTAAATGTGATGTAGGTTTAATGATGGAAATCTGACCGACTTTTAATATACTATAAAGTACTGTGTTGTCCTTCATACCCTATATATAGAAAATGAAAGAAAAATATGTATAGAAATTTATTTTAATAATTAAAATAGCAAAGTTAACCCGTTTTATTTTATTCTTAACAATCAAACACTCCATTATTCTTATAGATGTTATCACAACTTCCCCAAAATTAAGCACTAATAATTACCGTAATTGGATTCTTTGTAAATCTTTGAAAAGTTTTTTGGCTGGCTACATGATTGTTAAAAAAAATCATCCTAATCCAAACCTAAATTTTGATTATATGATAGTGCTTTGTTTTCATCTGCTTTACCAGACAAAAAAAAACATGAAGGTCCCCTCCCGCCTTAGTTACACAGATTTGATATTTTATCAATAAATGTAGGGAGCAGCAGTGGTTGCAATATTTTTTTTTTAGTTTAAAACTTGAAACCCTAAAATTGTATTTCTGTAGTGCACCCACCTCCCTCTAAATTTTTTTTTTTAAATTTAGGTTTCAATATATTACCCCCCCCCCCCCATTCTTGCATGCACGCGAGCCTATGCAAAAACAATCCATTTGTTTCCAAAATGGATAACCCATTTCTTCTATAATACGTCATTTAGTTTTTTTGTTGGTTTTATTTTCAGGATGATCAACATTCTGTCTGGAATTAGAAAACAACTTCCATATCAAAATTTCATTTTCAATATAAAATCTTTCACGAATGTACAGAATAGGCTTTCAAAAGAAAAAGCTCTAGGACTCCTTTCTGTCCCATCTCCACACCCTCACCTTTCGTCTGGACATAACAATCTGTCGTGCTGCTGCTGTGAATTTATTGACTTTTTAAAAATTTCTTCAACAGGGTCACTTTGCCCCAACAGATTTTACTTTTTTTTTCTCCTTCATTCAATATATTTCTATCTTCATCCCAACTCTTAATGGCCATCCAGACATGTCTAGCTCACACCATTATTGTATTCATGGCTGACATCAGCTTCTCCTGTCTCTGTAATACGCCTATAGCCTTTTACTTTGACTCTTGCCTATCAAACACCTCGTTACTTTCTTTGTCTGGATTCTGCATTTTTTCAAATTCAAGAAGTTTTATGATGCATAGCATTTTTGCTGGCCATCTTAAGTTCTTTGTCAACCAGAAGTTATTTGGATTTAAAAAAATTTTTTCGACAGGATTTTTTATTTATTTTTTTAAATTTTTTTTACTAATTAGTAAAAGTTATCTTTAATATTTTCTGAATGTTCTTTTGTCGCAGTCCTGCAATATATAAATTAACGTAACTGCCAGAATTTATTTATCTTTTCTGCGTCATTCTCTCCAATATTTGATACGTATCAATTTTGAAGAAATCATGAACTTCTAAATATTTATTCTTGCTTTTCTTAAGCAATGGAAACATCTTAGGTAAATAATGATTTATGTGATTGAGTAAAGTATGACGTTACAAAGTTAATTGGTAAGACATTTTATTGATATAGTGTTAAATTTCACTCCTGGCAGTTTTTATATTTTATTTTATTTTTCTATTTTACCCCACCAATTTAAAAAATAAAAATAAACAAACTTATTGAAACTTCAAACATTCAGTAAGAGATCTTGGTTTTAAAAAAAAATTAAAGAAAAACTCAGACCCAGTAAGGATTTTCTTCATAGTAAATGGAAACATGCTCTTCCTTTGTAGATTAAAAAATAGTTAATATTTATTTTTACACAAAGGTTCGTAAGTTAAACTATTAGTCATTATTGGTAGATAATCATCTTAACATGAATACCGACAAATTAGTAGTCTCAAAATTTAATAGTAACTGAAATTACTTCATAGTTATCAGGCTTAAGTAGTTGATGTGAATTAAAAAAAATTCTCTACAAAATAATCCTTGGGGGGAAAAAAATGAAAAACTTAATTTACATCTTACTTCTATTTTAAAAGTTGGTCTGATATTTTTGCTAATGATGCTTTGTTAGATTTTAAATTTTATTTTCACCATAGATATTTTCAGGATCTTTAGGTTAATTCCTCTTGAATAAATTAATTAAAAAATATATATATATAATTTGACTAATGTTGTATCTATATAATATTGCTACCTCCTAATATCTCATTTCTCTATTTTCTAAGCATATTTATTTTGATTGACTAACCCTATGACTTAAAGTTGTAGTCTGTTTATTGTTTCATACAGCAGAATAAAGAAAATGTTACCTCTTGATTAAATTATGATCTAAACTTGTAATTTTTAAAAAAAATTTTAACCCCCAGAGATTTTTTTCATTGTACATTAATTGATAGTTTTGAACAATTGTTTAACTGTTTCCTATGACATTTTAGCAGAAAAAAGATAGAAACTGGATTCATACATACACACCAATCTTCCTCATATTTATTTAAAAAGCACCTATCTTAAGTGTAAAAATAAGTCCCTTTTAATTATTCCTATAAAGCCCTGAAAGAATATCGAGCTCTTTGTGTGTGCAAGATCTGTTCTGGCTTTGAGAGGTCGATTTATTTTTACACAAAAAAAAAACTTCTCAAGACAGCATATATTAAAAGGCTCGATATATTTTTTAAATGTGGCTTATCGTAACACTTTACGGCTGTTTTATAGTTCATTCAATCCTCTGAAGTGGATTGATCAATTCCCGAATGTTTTTAGACATTTGAATAAAGGTCCAAACTAATCAGAAAAGTCTATGAAATACTAGAGATGGGAGTTCTCCGGGGTTTTTTTTGTAATTAAACAAAAAGCTTGATTTTTGAATTTTTTATTTTTTATTTTATTTTTAATATATACATTCAGAAAACGGATTTCTGCTTTCATATATATATATATGAGGAATAATGGAAACAATGTTTCAGACAAAATGCAAAGTAAGAATGGATTTGAGGATAAGCGAATCAACAAACTAACAAAAATATAAACTCAAACACATAAAAGCTCTACCAAGATATTTCAGTTGCTTTCTAGCAACTGAAATATCTTGGTAGAGCTTTTATGTGTTTGAGTTTATATTTTTGTTTGTTGATTCGCTTATCCTCAAATCCATTCTTACTTTGCATACATATATGAAGACCGATTTCAGTCAAATCGTTAGAGCTTTACATCTTTATTTTTTTCGTCATCTGATTTTGTTTCTGTCTTGTATAGCCTCACTTCCCTTTTCCTCTCTGGAAATGTTAATTTTACCATACTTCAAACAATTCACAATGGGGGGGGGTAGAAAACGTATGTTTCATCAAAGAATAACTTCCTCCCTCCTCCTCCCCCCCCCCCCTCATGCACACTTGGAGCCTTTTTTCAAGTTATGGACCAAGAAATGGTTACTTTTTTGAGCATGTAACTTTCATTCAACATTTTATTCCTAACGGTTGTGTTTTTTTTTTGTTTTGTTTTTTGTGGAGAGGGAGTCCATTTCAGATTTTTTGCAACTCGCATTCCTGATAATACAGAACAGACGAAAATCTTTTCTTGACATTAAACGATAAAGACAAAATTGAATTTGAATCACATGACAAAATTCAGTTCAAATTATGTAGAAATGATCAACCTGAGAATTCTGGTTCATTTTTAACATTAAAACATAATTTTGATAATTACATTTAAATATTTTTACTAATCAAATATTTATTGAAATCCTAAAATCCACCTATGGTCTTGGACCAGTCTTTCAGCTGTCAACCCGTATCTGGTCAGCCCATCTCTTTAATGGTCGTCTTCGTGATCTTTCTTGAATTAAATCATATGCTTTCTTTACGTAGCTGGAGTCTGGTAACTGGGAAACATATCCAAACCATGTTAATCTCTTTTCAAATAATGTTGATGGATCTGTTAATATTAAGCCTCTTTCTGATATCTGCATTTCTTCTATCTCGCAAAATTACTCCAAGGATAGTTCTGAAATATTACATTTCAGACATTAAGTTTCCTTTCATGCTCTGCCAGTATAGTCCATATTTCACTTGCATATACAGCAATAGGAACTTTCAATCCATTCAGTGTCCTACTCCATATATTTTTTATTATAGACTTCCAAATGCAGAAGTTGATGTTTCTATACTTCTGCTAATGTCAGTATCCTCAAGCCAATAAACACAATCTTTGGAATGTTTAATTAAGAATGTTAGTATCTTGTATATAGACTACGATTTTTCCCCTTGTACCGTTGACATAGTTTTCTAACCAAAAGCTACATATACAAATTTGCTTTGGCAGCAATTTAGCCTAATAAATTTTGTTCAATTTTATTTTTTATATTTAATCCTGCTCAATATTTTTTTCTTAAGATAGCCTTACATACAAGTAGTCGGAATTTTCACTCGCTCAGATCTACTGCCACCCACGTTCACCAGCCGGGAAGACTTTTTCTTGATAGGACACATTTTTATAGCATTATTATTTCAATCTTTGTACATTACTCTAATCACTAAACAAAGGACTGCCTACACTTTCTGACATGTTTCAATTAACTAATCCAAAGAATTTCTTTTCTATTTTCACTTACCTGAATAAAAGCTTAACAGATTGACATTTATTGAACACTTTCTGTCTCTGGTCATTCTAAACTAATTCGATCTTCCCTTAAATGCAAACCATGTGGACATCATTGCTTTTCGCATACATTTCGCTTATAATATACTGATCTTTTCTATTATATGATATACTGATCTTTTCTTCTATTATATTGAATTGTCTGCAAATGTTTGCATATGAAATAGAGGCAGTATAAAAGGAAGGTGTCCACAGTAACTTAATAGGAATTTTTAATTTTGGAAACATATAAATTAACAGGAATTGATTAGATATCTTTATGTAGAATTAATATTTTTTTTTTACAGAAAATTGTCCTCAACGAATCTTATTTAAATTGAGGGTTTACTTTCTAAAATTTTAAATGAAAATTTTGAGAACTTGGACTGAGAAGGCTAAGACACTGTCAGTCCGAGAATGAATATTACCTAAATCATAGAATGAAACTTGTGTAGTACTGTAACCTCTTTTGGTCGCCTTGCTGGTTGGAGCTCAAGTTTTGTCGTTAGTTGTGGTAGATGATTCATACAATGCGCATACCCCCTCCTCTCCATGTTGTGACAAAAGTTAAGTTTCTTCTCGCTTAAAATTTGGCTAAGTTGTTTGACAGTCAATTTGGGAAGAAGTCAGGTTTGAGGTTAAGCTCAGTTCTTTCCTTCTGTGTTTGAGTTTAAATGAACTCTTAATTCGTGTCGTAGATTTGACACTCACTCCCTTCACCCGACTCTGAAAATTTGTTCAATCCTCTTCATGATGGCGGTTCTTCGGATCTGTCTCCGTTCTCTCGATTTCAATACATCTCTTTTCTGATAGGTTATTGTAGCTGTCCATCACTGCTCTCCACACTCTAGATTCCTGTCTGAAGAATCACCCATAGTTAAATAATTTTTTTTAGGTTTAGTCATGGAAAAAAAATTCCATTATCTTTGGTTTTAATTCGTATCAATTCTATTTTTGTTTTTTGGATCCTTGACGACAATTCCGTTATCTAAGTATTTTTGTGTTCAGACAATCAATCGCATTAGCATGATCTGACATCTAAACTCTTGTCATTATTTTTTTAATTTATTTTTTATATATATATATATTAGATCAATCACTCGCTCTTTAGTTATCATTCCTTTGTTTCCACTCAAATCACTTGTGTAAGTTGATAATAACAATTCCATTATCCAAATTATTTTTAATTCTTACTCTCTCAGTAGTATTAGAGAACAAAGGAAAAATAAACATCTGGGTCTCTCCATTTTTTTTTTCCCTAATTTTTTTGACCAGCTTAAAACAAAAGGATTAACATCACTCTGGCATTTCAATCTCCTTACCTTCCCACACCATAGGTATACTTTTTGGGTGAAAGGAAAAATTGCATCTATTACTTATCACAATAAGTTTGTAAATTCTTTATTAAAACAATTCCGTTGTTAACTTTTGTTTTCTGGACACCCATATATGTATAGTCTCTTATTGATAATGAAATTCCTGTTTTAGCCCGTTTCTTTAAGCCCCCCAACCCATCTTTTTTTTTTTCTTTGTTTCTCTGACTTAAATTAAAGTTTAGCATTCTTATTTCGATCCCTACTATAGACATGTAGATTTATTTTTTGTGATTATATTTTCTTAGGACATAATTTCAGGTATTAATTTTGTTTAGTTTTACAACCTCAGTGTGACACTTATAATCCAGTTATCTGGGGGATGTTTAATATTGAAGTGGGTGTGAATTATGATTATAAATATTTTAGAATATAATTTCTGTTTAGACAAATTAGTAAAAAAAAAATGTATAAAGATGCGACTATTTCATAATTAGTTTTATTAGATTTGTGGAGTTGATACTGATTTCAGTAGACAGGTATGAGGAAGATTGATTTAAAAAGAAAAAGAACTTGATGAAATTGTAAACTGGAGAGAAGGGGGTACCGGGTTTGTGAATTTTTACATTACCATATAAATAAGCCGGGTGATCATATCCAATAACTTAGTTTATAGGATCCAATTTCGTTCACTCATCTTGTACTTCGATGTATAACACACGCAAAGTCTCTTATTAGCTTTACTACAACCATCCTCTCCTGTAGACTGGCATGTGAGGCCAACACAATAATATACACAACATATAACATTAAACAATTTATATACAATGTAAAAATTCTTTAAATTTTGGATTTAAAAATTTTGGATTTTGGATTTAAAAATTTTAGATAACTTTGTCTCATTAAGACCGTCTTCCCTCCCCCCCCCCCAAAAAAAAAATTGCTATAGTTTGTTTTCACTCTTAATGTTTCTGCTTAACAAATGTAATTAGACTGAATTGTTATGCAATCATGTTCAATTAAAGATTTTTTTTCCATTACACATTAAAACAGATCTTCATTTCTATTATCCTTATTTGGTCTGTATGTTTACTATTTCCACCCAAATGATTATAAAAGTTAGTTGAAAGCTATGAAAGCCAAAAAAAAAAAAAAAAATGAAGTAATGTTGCCTTTTTAAAATGATTAGAATTGAAAAGAAAGATCAAATGTTAATGCTTAATTTCTGTATAAATTGAGTAAAAAAAAAAATGTTCTTCAGGATTATTTCACATGTAATAGCATGCTATTTATTGTTTTTGAAACACATACCAATAATTAGCCTAAATCGCTGATTAAGCAGATTTTTATATGTAGCTTTTGATTAGAAAACTATACCTGGCAGCAGTACAGGTGAAAGTCTCAACCTATTTTATGAGATGAAATTAAAATAAACCCTTGTTTACTTTTGTTTTCTTAGTGTTTCTTACAATGTATTGCAATTGATAATACTAACAGCATTGATTTCCTGGATTAGTAAAAAATTGTTAGGTTATTTCTTTCTTGAGGTGTGTGTGTGTGTGTGTGTGCTATTTTTAATCAGTGTGGGTTTGCAATGTTTGTTTGTGGGTGATGCTGGCTACCCTGACTTAGGGGTTAGTAATAGAGAAAAGGGAGTTAAGGGGGGCACTCGAACTTAAGGTTAGTTGTAGAGTTAAGGAAGGTTCTTTGCCATTCGAATTTATCGTTAGTGGTAGGGCAAAGGAAAGGTTGGGAGCTAATCACTGGAATCTAGGGTTAATGTAAAGAAATTTTTTTAACCAACTTTTCAGCATGACTCACAAAAAAAAACTCAAATTATCTCCCATAGCAAATTCTTTTTTTCTTTTTTTTTTTTTTTAACTACCCTAAAAAGCTAGAATGGCCTTGAAATAGATCATTTTACACTAAATTTCGCCTGAGGAAGGGGGCATGGGCTCCTCCCAGGTTGGGAAACTCGTCTTTTTCAGATGTTTTCGCCATTGGCTGTTAGCATCCCTGTAGGAGTTAGAAAAAACCTGAGTAATGGGAACGAAGAGGTGGCTCCACTCTCCAAATTGGGCTTTTTTACTCAATCCAATTTTGTGTCATGCCTAGGACGGTTGGGGTGAGAATTGAGTAGTTAATAGGGTTGGGAAATAGGGTAGGCAGAAAAAAAGGTAATGGGGCGGAGAAAGATTGATTGGGGAGGGGGGTAAAAATGCCACAGGTGAAAAATCTCAATCTCATGGGTTAATCAAAAATCTTGGATACAATACATAAAGGGGAACATTAAAGTTTGTCAAATTAAAAAGAAATTATATCTATATTTAAAAGTAGATGAGAACTCTCAGCTACTCCCCCCCCCCCATGAGATTTTTGTTTTTTCTACACTTTTTAAGCTGTCTTTACAACACACGGAAATAAATGGTCGCTTGTCGCTTAACTGTTGGGGCTTCATTCCTGAAAAATTGTAAAACTGACTACCATTAATCCTAAGTTTGGGGGGGGGGCACTCTGACTTAGGTTTGGCTGGTGGTAGGATATATCTATTTTTAAAAAATTTTTTTCAGGAATTAAGCCACTCAATTAAGTGAAAAGCAGCCGTTTTTTCTACTGTGTAAAGATCGCTTTGAACAAAATATTTTGAAATAAAAAGTTAAAATAAAACAAATTTAGAGTTTCAGCACATATAGGTCGGCAAATGAAATTCTGTGTTTGCTATAAGTCTTTCTTTTTTTTTTTTTTTTTTTTTTTTTTTAACTATTCAGCACTTAAACCAAGTGAGTATATACTTATTTTAAAATGGGGGAGGGGGTATTTAGAACAATAACTGTGCAATCACCCCCACCCCAAATATATACTTAGAAAAATCGATTTTATTAGCTTCAAAACAGTTAATAGTTATTTTTAAATTGGGGTGGCGGGGGCTATTTAAAACTAAAGCTGCTCCCTTTCTGAATGATCCTAATTTTCTGTTACCGGTTTGTTCATTTTGTGTCGCGCGTGCATGTGTGTGTGTCCCCCCCCCTCCCCAATTTATTCACTTGTTCCATTTTTAATGGGCACCAAGGGTAGGGACCTCGCCCAAGACTGCCTGGGTCAGTTTTGTTTCTTACTCCAGACACACCTTTTTATTTAACCATACCAGGTCAGTTGACTTAGTAGTAATGGTAACTAAGGAAAGCTCTCAAAATTAGGGCCTCACCACCCGGTGCACTTTAAGGTCATGCCCAGAACCTATGTTTTCGAGATGTTTTTATTATAAAAGATAACAATTCATGTGCTAAAAATTTTCAAATGGTTGCTGCTAACTCTCTGAATCATTTTGTTGAAGATTTCCTTTGGAATTTTGGGTGGGTTTCTTTTTTTTTTTTTAAGTAAATAAATAAATAATATATAAAAAAAATGCACACGTTTACCCCTCTTTTCTGCGCTTTGTGACAAAGTGATCTCTTCTACTTCTGTGTTAGCTCGTCTTATCTTTTAAATGTAATTGATTCATAGCAAGGACGGACTAATTAAGGTGTACATTTTTATAGCTCTCAAGAAAATGATTTCTCCAGTTTCAGTAAGTAGTGAAAACTCAAGTTTACCTAACCGTTTGGGTGAGGATCAAAGCATTTGTTGCATATTCTCAAGAGAAATCATTCTAGACTGAAGCAATATTAAAAACCGACTCTGGGTCTAATTTAATTTTGCTCTCTTGGGAGTAAGTAAATAACTGTTTACCCACCCCTCCTCCTCCCCATTGCGGTAAAGTTAGATATAAGGTTAGTTTATAATGGCACATTTTTCATCTCCTTAAAAGAGGGACACTCTTGACAGGTGCAAAATACTCCATGATTGGCCTCTATCGTCGTTGTCCTCGCTGGGCAATATCAGCAATAAACCAACCTCTCTCCTTCTCAAAGGAAGGAGTAATGCCTGGGATGATGGCTTCCTGAGACTGATCGGAATGGATAACTTTGATTAACCTCGTAAATGACGACGTTTAAGTTATGTCAAAGACTAATTAGACAAATGACAATTTTATCAAACCTTTTTAAAATATTACTTTAAATTGGGTTTATGCTTTCATTATGAAAAGCAACCAAAGTATCAACATTTTCAACCGAAAACATTTTTTTTTTTTTTTTTTTAAATAACTAGTTTTCAAACTAGTTATTATTGATTGCATGACTTACACAAATTGTAAGGGAAAATAAAGTGCTATTTTATTGGCTACATTTAAGAGCTAAGGATTTGACAACTACTATCTGTGGGCATGAGTCAGGCTTAACTCTAACTGAAGCGCTCCTCTTTCTTCCTATTCAACTGGTTGCTAAGTTTTGTTTTTGCTTTTTTTTTTGTTGCTGTTTTCAGTCAAGTCAGCAAAGGCAGGCAGGCCGGCTGCTGCTAGTTCAACGCCCAGCTGCCGGTGACTCATTCTTGCCTATTTTCCTCTCTTAACTAGAATTGTGTGACAAGCCACTAGAACTAATGTTGACCACCATTTACTCAATTCAAACTTTAGTCAACAGACACAAGTATTAGTCATTACTCATTAGAATTTAAGTATACTTGTTTTGCTAAATCCGTTAACAGTTATGAAGTCATGTAAACTAAGCATCCCATTGTTTAAGAAATTTGAAAAACTTGTCAAAAGGTCACTACTGAAAGATTTTCTTCGGTAGAAAATTCTGAGGCAGTTTTCAAATAAATTATACTTAAAATGATTTCATAAAACTTTGTTTAAATTTTTTTTTTTTTTTTTTTTAAATGCGTTTAGAGAACAAACAGCATTACAATATTATTCTTGTAATCGCCATTTCCTGTCTCTTTAAGACATTGGGTTTTATACGTTTTATTTAAATGACTATCACTTGTATAAAACATGAGATTTAAACTTGCCTAAAATGAACTCCAAGAAAGAATATCGAACATCATGCAAAATTAAAATTTTATTATTAAATCAATTAGTTTTATTTAAAGGTTTTTAGGCTATTTTAGCAGTCACCATGATTTGACTAAAAACAAAACTAAGCAAGAGTTCAAAATTACTTATTTTTCCTTCGACTCATGATTTGATTGGGGGGGGGGGTTAAAACGGTATATAACATTTAATTTGTAGGTTTTTTAGTTTTTTATAAAGTGTACTAATCTTGTAATATTTCCTCACCTGCCATATTGAAAAATAGTCACAATCCCATTGAATGATTTTCAATATGGTGGATGAAAAAATATGACATGGTAGGTACACTTTATTCAAAAAAATATTCATTCCATTTTATGTTACTGTTTTTAACCAAAAACATCACAAATAACAGGTTATATACACTGACTGTACTTAACCTTTACATTTTTTGTTAACCTGAAAAGGCCAGTTGTATACACCAAGAAACAAAAGTAAAGACATGAAAACTTTGACAAATTGTGAAATGAAGCAGAAGAGGAAATAAAACTGAACAAGTCATCTGTTACTCTTTCTTTGCTGTGAATAGGAATAATAACTTGCATATTGGAATAGATTTTAAGCAATGATGACATACTGACATATACTGACCCAAAATGATGTAAGACTACATTCCAGACTTTCCTACTCTATACTGTTCATACTGCCTACAATCCTTACAGCTGCACTGAAGTATGGGGGGGGGGGGTATTTATTTTGTGCTGTTCTTGCCTGTTAGAATATTTTCTTCAAACCTTTCCCCACCACTCAACACTTGAATTATATATAATTAGAAAGAAATTACTTTTACTGTGACTCATACTGTGAACATTGTATTTCAGAACACAAATAACACTTTCTAATAGTTTAGGTCGTTTTTTAGGGGGGGGGGGGGTATAATAGAGGGCTAGTTTCTTTGAAAATTTTATTTATTTTAAAATTATTTTATTTTTTTGTAAAATTGATGCTTGACCCAAATTATCAATGTTAAAGCTTTAGTTATAAAAATGATTGTTTTTTTGTTTTTTTTAATCCGTCTTTGTTTTTTTCCCCTCACAAAAAAAAAGATTTTAGTGATTGCTCTTGGACTGAAACAAGATCTGTTCAAATTTGATTTAAAGGATTTGCCATCTTAAAAACAATGTTAATGAGAAATTCTAGAAAATATTCTAACATTTCAGTTTTTCTTTGTCTTTCATTCAAGTAATTCAATGTGACCATTTGTGAAACAGGACTCCTGGTGTTTTAATTTTAAGTCATAAAATAAAAAAATTTCACAATCTTGGGTGCCTTTTCCTATCATACCATAAGGGTTTCATGTAAGAAAAATAACTATACGAAGAGTTGTTGGTTTTTTTCTTTGGAGTCTGTCTATAATTTATTTTCAAAAATAGCCTCAGAACATAAGCAGACGACTAGGTTTTTATTCCATCTTTTCCTAAATCATAGTTCGTCAACTTTGAAATAAAGTTGGGTTTTTTTTTTTGTTTTTTGTTAATGCGGACAGTCTTTCTTGTAGTAGTGAATCCAAATAAAATGCAAAGATTCGAACATGAAGCGTTTTTTTTGCTTTTTTTCTTTAGCATAGATACAATGTGTATCTATTTAATATTAGTTATTTTTTAAATTTGACTTCTTTTTTTTTTTTTTTTTTTTTTTTTTTTTAATATTTAGAATTGTCCATTAAGACAATGTTTACATATCCAGTTGCTGACAAATCTCTAAATATAGACAGCATTTAAGTAAATGCTGTTTATTTGTAAATTAAAAATTTTGTCTTTTTACAATGAATGTTTAGAATCCAAAACTAATCTTCAAATTTTATTTTCTAGGGTTTCGTACTTGGGATGTGGAAGCTACTGGAGTTGATATTAATGATGAAGTTTGCAAGGTTGCCTCCCTAGCAAGTCTTGGAGGAGAAGGAACCTATGGTATGTATTTTCCAAATTTTATTATCTTAATTTTGTTTTTGAAACCTATAGTTACTGCTTTCTAGATTTGATTGGATTGTAGTAACAAGACTTTTACATTGTCCTACAAAGTTGGGAATGATTCACTACAAATGAGTTCATGTAATGAACTTCTTACATAGTTTAAAAGTATGTCTAGTAATATTTTTGTTAGCCATGCCATCAATTTGAATGGGGTCCAGCTCCCTCAAATAGGGAGCACTCTGGGCAGGTTCAAAATTTCTCATGATTTGATCCAGAGGGAGGTAATACCTGGGAGGATGGCCTCCTAGGACCGAACAGCACCATACTTCACTTTGATCAAAGATTACCAATTCTAAATGAGAAGTTTGGGTGTGCTAATAAAACAATCAAAATTTTAATTTTCACCTCATTTTTATAAATGTCAAGTGCCTTTATAATTTAGACCCAGCTTTTTTTTTTTTTTTTTTTTTTTTTTTTTAGCATAAAAAAATAGCCTAAACTATTAGAAATAATTTTTATTGAAAATGGCTAAGCAACAAGGTGAAAATCTGATTTATTACTTGGATTTTAGGACTTGATACGTGGGGAGGCAACTTAATTGACAAATAACTGAGCCTAAATTGAGATGTGCATGTTGGGTCAAAATTATTGCCCAATTCCTGGTTTCGTGCTGTCACACTGCATTAAAATAATTCATGGTTTGACATTTTCATTAGTGTGCAAGAAGGCTAGACATTATTTTTAACTCGTCCTGTATTAAAAAAAAAAAACAAGAAAAGGCCTTTTTTTTTCTGTTTAATTCTAAGAAATCAAGTGATAATTTTTACATTAAAACCGAGTAAACTTTTGGTATTGTTTGATTACAAGAACTCAACAAATCTCCGTCAATTTTTCAAGATGGAGTAAATACTTTTAGGTTGGTCATAAATTTTAAGTTCTCCA
This sequence comes from Sepiola atlantica, assembly GCA_963556195.1. Taxonomy (NCBI): domain Eukaryota; kingdom Metazoa; phylum Mollusca; class Cephalopoda; order Sepiida; family Sepiolidae; genus Sepiola; species Sepiola atlantica. Next base: position 166,080,726 of record OY744520.1, on the reverse strand, counting down.
CTTGCAAATCATTTTTGTCGGGACATGATTGATAAAAATGATTAGTGTATGCACTGTTTTAGTACTTGGCTTTATTTAGTGTAAGACCAAATAGGTGTACAAATCTTTTCAGTGGCATCTACTTGCTTGGAAAATCTGTACTTTTGCATCTTCATCTTTGCGCCCAAATGCCTTTTTTTCATTGTATTAAATAAATTCATCTTTGGCATAATACATTTAGAGCATGTATTGGGATGAAGCTAAATATCATTGGCTTCAAGACAGGGTATTTTAAGTAGACATTGAAAAAAAATCTTTGAGATTGGTAAAATCCTAAATGAATCGGAGATAATTATTTGCTCAGAACTTGATGTCTATTGCAAAAATATCTTCTAAATCTTGTGATAAATTTGATTCTTTTAATCCATTCTTGATAGTTTGTATAAACTAGATATTTTATGTGACAAGTTGACACATTCTTGAAATTTTGTTCATGATTCTTGCATTGGTATTGATTTAAATAATTAATGGAATTCTTGAAGTAAGGTTTGCTTTTTAGCAACCATTGGTTGCCATAATTTATACTTTGCCTTTTGGTTATTTGTAGTTATTTACAGCTGAACATTATTTGTTTGTAACTGCATTAATTTGTACTTTATACTTATCTTTGTTTTTGTAAATTTGACATTCAGGCCTGATGTACAATTGGTAACGGTTAAGATACTATAAGATGGGATAATTTATTCTTAAAACCTTTTGCAGCTGATGATAAAATAATTGAATAATAAAACACCTAGATCGCCCTATTCTGCTGAAAACAACCTATGATTGTAAATGAAAATTATATATATTTTATAACAGAATCTCGCTTGATGCCTTCTGCTACACAAATATATCAGTAAGATTACAGCAAATGTTTTTATCGTGAAATTATAAAATGTTTAATTAGTAAAAAAAAGAATTAAGACATTCTTAAAGAATGTTCCGGAATTTTTGAGATGTAATTTCCAACCTTATTCAGTTGTAGCTTTTCAAACTTTTGAATCTTTATCAAACTCTGTCACCAATATGGAATTCTAAACTGAACCTTTTTATTCCACGGTCACCGTATAGAAATGTTAACTGATTCTTAGTTATTATCACCTGCAGTAAGGATTGTTGTCACTTAGATTTGACTGTTAATTGGTGCCTTCATCCGTTGGACCACAATTCCATGTAAGCTAATAACAATGTTTCTACCGGTCATGGCTGATAGAACAAGAACAACCTACCTCCATGGATTAAATGATGGGTTCAGTTCAAAATTCTGCATAGGTTCCAGTGTTCAGCATAAAGATTCCCAATTTGAAAAGCGCCATATGAGCAGAGGTTACATTGACCAAAACATTGTGAAAATGACGGAGATTAAAATAGTTTGAATCTTAAATCTTCAAGCATTTTTTTTTCTATTGCTCTTACTTCCTTCATAATTTAGTTAACAGGAAAAAAAGCTCAAAATGAGATGTTTTTTGTTAATTCTTCACTTTAGTAATATAAAGTTGAGAAAAAAATGGAGTTCTTCCTGATCAATGGATTCTGATTGTGGGTGGGTTTGCAAAAATGTGTAGAAAAATTAAGACCTGATAAGATTTACCAAGTTTCTTTCTGCAAAGAAGCCAAATATGTAAAGTCATTATCCGTGTGTAATAGTTTCATGAATGATTGTTTTAGGATATTTTTTTTTTTCTCTTTAGAAGGAAAAAAACTTTTCATCCTTATTGGTTATAATAATTCTACTAAAAATCACCAATATATTAAGGTTTTGATCTTTTACTGATTCGTTATTCCGGTGTTAAAACTGAGGAAATAAAGTATAATAAATTTACCCGAGATGTCATGTCTTAGCTAATATAGATTGCAATGGATAATAAGGGTAGATAAGATTGTTCCCGAATGACTACAAGTGGACAACTTTCTGTGAGCCTAATTGCTTAACGATACTCCGATGGTTTCCACATAAATTAGTCTAACTTAATTGTACTTTAGTTTAATCAAAAATCAAATATACAAAATGTGTTATCGTGTTTCAAAATTATCTTGCTGTTTGGACGGGTTGTATATTTAGTTGAATGTATCACTCACCTCCCAGCGCGTGCACACACACAGAACATGACCTGCTACAGAAAGTTTCTTGCATGATTTTTAATTTAAAATTAATGAACCTTTTAGAATGATTGGAACTCCAACTAACCCTTTCATCCTTTAATTTTTACTTTTTTTAGTTCATTAATTTCTTATTTCTATTATCAAATATGTAGAACTTTGTTTTCCTTACTTAACAGTCGACTCTTTTGGACCTTTAAAAGCAGGTAAGCTTAGTAAGCTACCATCTTCCTCCCCACCCTTTTTAAAAAATTTTATTTTGTTTTTTGCATGCTATAAGTGGATATTTTTATTTTTTAATTTCTTCATTTTCAAACCCTCTTGTTTAGTGATTTGTCTGTCAAGATGAGTAAAGATTTTAGTCTGTTGCATGCTCTCTATAAAATTTCTATTTTTTAAATATATTTTTGATTTCAGCCCTTTTTCAGTGTTGCTCTTTATTTCTAGGCTAATTGTGTTCCGCATTTTCCTGCAAGCTCCTTGTGTTGTCGACTTGCACACCTTCCCTTGCCTTCATGATTTCTCTTAATTATGCACATTCTCTCCATTTTATGCTCTCGTTACTTTCATTATGCTAATAGAAAAGTATTACCAACATTTGTTGCATTCTACTATAAGAATTCCAATGATTGCAATCCACTCCACTTTCGAAGCAGATAATTTCAGTTTCTTTAAAAAAAAAAAAAATTATATCTAGTTTTATTCGTTAAATGTTTAAATAGAAATTCTTATTGTTTTTTTTTTTTTGTTTTTTTTGTCCATTTGCACATCATTAGTTGTTGCTCTATTAATTCTGCTATACATTTCTAATGTATTGTATTCGTCTACTTGTCTAAAGGGTTTGTAGAGGAGTTATACATTTTCATTATAGTATCCTCAATTGGTCTTCATTCCAGCATTGATACCCAAAATACAGCCTTTCCATACTAAAAAAATGTGAAGAAATACTCAATACTTTAATGTTAAAGTAGGAGTACATCAGGGTTCTGTACTGAGTCCGTTATTTTTCATTTGTCTTAGAAATGTTATCTAAACAGTTTCATATGGGCTGTCTGGAAGAGATGTTTTATGCTGATGAGTTGGTGCTTGTCCGTGAAACAATGGAAGCTTTACTCAAGTTAAAGACTTGGATAAATGCTATGGGAAGAAAAGGTCTGAGAGTGAATGTCACTAAGACTAAAATCATACAGTAGTTGTAGTTGGGAAACTAAACTCTTTCTGAAGGTTTTCCTTCTCGGTTTGTGGAAAAGGAGATGGGAGAAACTCAATTTTTGTGGTACTTGTAAGAAGTACAGTGGAATTACAGTTCGGTTGAAATATAATAACCAGTGTGTGTCTAAGATAGAGATAATGAGAAATCAGATATGGAGAAAGTATTTTTGGATGGCAAGGCTATTGAGGTTATTGAAAAGTTTTACCTTGGTGATACCCTTGAAGCACAGGAAGCACCTGGTACTAGTATGATTTCATGAGTTAGGAGTGGATGGAGTAAGTTCAGAGAACTTCTGCAATTACTAACCAGCAGAGTGACCAAGGGAAGTCTATAAGGCATGTGTACTCAGTGTGATGTATGGAAGTGAAACCTAGCCAGTGAGTTTTGAGGACATGCATTGCATGGAGAGAAATGATATGAGAATATGATCGATGTGTAATGTTAGCATTAAAGACGGGCTTAGATTAAATCTGGATAATATAGGAAAATGTGTGCAGAAAAAGAGGATTTGTTTGGTCACATTGAAAGATCAGATGAGAATGCTTGGGTTAGTAAATGTAGAACAGTTGTAACATGATCAGTTAGCAGGAAGAGGCCAAGGAAAACATGGGAGGAAGCGATCAGGATGGAAGAGAAAAAAGGGGTAAAATAAAGTCGGAGTCAGAAATAAGTTAGTTTATAAGTCCGTTTCTAAAAGCCGTTCAATACATGCCAGCATGTAAAATGGATATTAAACCTAATATCAACATATTTGGTTTAATATCAATTTTACATGCTAGCATGTATTGAATGTCTTTTAGAAACTGACTTTCAAGCTAACCTCTCTCTGACCTTTTTCTCTTGAGTCCATCCTTATAACTTCCTCCCATGTTTTTCTTGGACTGGCCCTGCTACCACAATTCTTCTAAATCTACAAACACTAGAATTCTCATCAATTCTTTTAATGTGATCAAATCAATGGAGTCGCCTGTCCTGCACATAGCTCTATACTGTCCAGATTTAATCTTCCTTTGGAGTCATCAGATCTAAGACTGTCTTTAAGATTTGCATTACACATCCAGCATATCATTTCTCTGTGAAATTCATGTCCTCAACTCTTACTTCCATACATCATCACACTGTACAAATGCCTAGACTCTTCCTTTGGTCAACAGTGATAACACTCTACTGGTTAGTAATGGAAATAGTTCCCTAACCCTAACCCCATTCACTCTTGCAATCACATTAGCACCAGCTCCTCTGTGCTCCAATCGTATCACTAAAATAAAACTTCTAAACAACTTCAATAGCTTCGCCATCCAGATATACTTTGACCATATCTGAGTTCTCATCTGTATACGTTGTCTTAAATTTCTTGCACACCAACTGGTTATCATCTCCTAACGTACCTGTAATTCCATTGCACTTACATAAATTCCATTGCACTTATATCCACAATGCAATGCTTACAAACACCAAACATGGAGTTGCACCCATCTCTTTTCACAAACTGAGCAGAGAAACTTTTTTCTTTCCAACACAACCAATGATCACTTTGGTATTGGTAACATTCACTCGCAGACCTTTACTTTCCATAGCATTATTCTAAGTCTTTTACTTAATAAGTAGCTCTTTCATTGTTTCACAGGCAAGTACTAAATCTTTAGCATACATCTCTTCTGAACAACCCGTATGGAACTCTCTGGACAAAGCTTTACAACATCTTAAAACTAATTCCAAATATATAGGATAAATTCAGACTCTAATTCCATTTTAATCCGTTGCATTTACAAATGCTGAGTGTCCCGTCCATGACACTAAACTGCCTCTAACACTAACCTTAGGAAAAGTGTTTGCCTCTACCACACCCTGAAATCCATCTTTCCCATCTGTTTCTACTTTTTTTACTTTTTGTTCTGCTTACCCTGTTTCCCCAATCCTGTCAATTATTCAACCCTGCCCCACAACCGTCCTGGTGTAGTTTTACTGGGAGGCTTGTAGTTGACCCAGATTATGTTTGTTGTAGACGTCGGGGTGTTGCCTGCCCAATCGATGGTCAAGCTGATGGATACGTGGATGTAGATGGCGCCTCACTTGATGAAGCCACCTTATGCTAATTAGGTGACCTTAAATACTGGTGAGGGTTGTGAACGTGCTATCACTGTTTGTTGTGTTGCTTGGAGAAGGTTCACAAAGCTGCTGCCAATCCTTTTACGTACATTTGTTTGCTTCTGCCATATTGCATGACTGAGAAATGAGGCACAAACACTTCTGATCGGCAACGGCTTCAGCGTGATGATCTTGCCATCATAAGGTCCAGAAGAAAAGATCCCATCAATTGTGCTTCATCACAAACTTGAGAATGATGGAATTGAGGATGCCTTATCTGCTCAGCATTTCTGGTGGTTCTGCCACGTACAGCGTGTCACCTCTTGCATCAATTTTATGATGCATCTAGATACTGCCGACACTATGGAGCGTGGTAGACCGATGAACACCTGGCTCGAGTGCGTAATAAGTGATATCAACCCTTTGGATCGGATCGCATGGAAAGCAAGAGACCTTGCTCACTCCAGAGTCTGGGATACTGACAACACTCTTAAATACCCAAACTGGATGAAGAAAACAATTGTTGTCCACATACCATAAAAAAGCTATACAACCAATCTTGAGTTAATTAAGTTAATTTATTTTCATATTTATCTTAATACACTAAAAGGTGACTTTTATCATTTATATTTACCTTAAAGGAAATTTACACTGTATAAAGATTTTAATTATTTTTTTTTTTTTTTAAGAATGTGTTCTTCCCCCATGTAACACTCTCTGCACATCCAGTGTTGTAAATTGATCATTGATTTGTGTTGTCATCAAGTCTTAATAATTGCCACTTTTATATCATTTTTATTCATGTTGCTGAAACCAAATTACAAAAAATGCAAAACTTCAAGTCATCAAATTGTAAATATAAAGTGTTTTGTACTTGAGTACAATGTTACTCAGAGTACATCATAATTTTCAATCTGTATGTCCTTTTTACATGTTAGGTATTTCCCTGGAGAATTCCTTGACAACTATTAACATTTTAGTCATGCTTTCTTTGTCAGACTTAAATTTGTATCTGCAATCGTTTTAATTTGTTATAGGTACATTTGAGAAAGTACAATAAATTTTTGTATTCATTTTACTTTTTATGATATTGATAACTTAGAGGATTCCTTTTTACAGATGAATCTTACTTTACGCTTAAATGGAAATTGTTTCCTCCAAGATGGGGATAAGTAACAAAACATACACACTCGATATTTATTTATTTCATAGGTTAATTATCTGTGGAAACGTTTTTAAAATATTTGATTATCGATTTATTAAAGTTATCGATTATTGTATAACAAAAAAAATACAAATCTGTAAAATGTGACAAATATGTATTAGCTTGGTATTGAATTTGTTAATTCGAATTAAGTTTGCATTCCTACCAATCTTCCTTTATAAAATTGTTTTTATATTTGTCACTAAATCTGTATTTTAGAAATGCAATTTATAAGAAAATTGCAACCTGTATTTCACATTTGAAAAACCCTTTTCAATTTCCCTTTTAAAATGTTCAGTTTAACGACTTAATTCATGTACTACCAAAATTTATTTCTTTTTCGTTTATAATTATTCAATTTATCTTATTTCAAATTATACTTTTGTCTCTCTTTGCAAACCTTTACTGAAAATCAGATTTTACTTACAGAAGTCCTTAAAAATCTAATCTTGTCTGTTTCTCCATCTCTCTTGAACACTAGGCCAGTCTAATAGTTCTAAACAAGCAATGAAAATAGTCTACATATACTCTCGATGTCCTATCCTCTTTTCTTTTTATCATGGATTCCTTTTTGCACCATTTTTGTCTGTTTCTGCTGCTGCTTGTTTTGTATTACTATGGTATTTTGCACTTTTTCTAATACATTTAGTACAATACATTTAAATCTATTTATATTCTATCCCTATACCTCTATTGATTTAGCATTAGATTGGTAGTATTCAAGATACAAATTATTTGGACCATTTATAACTAAAAGTTTGTAAAAAAAAAAAAAAAAAAAAAACTGAAACTATAAAAAAATAACTTTATTAAATTTTATTGAAATAAAATTAAGGTGCAATATCTCTAATCAAATATTATAAAATTTAGAAACCCACTTGGGGGGGTGAAGCAAGTGACTCTTTTAGTATCTCATTCTGAGTTGCTTAGACAAGATTAGACTCTCTTAAACCTAAGATTTAATTCGTTTGACAAAACTTATGATTGATCAAGTTCAGAGGGCCGCAAAATCATCTTTCATAATACTTTAGACATTTTAATGATTTGAATTAGTTCATAAGCCACTCTAAAAAAAATTGGTGCTTCACTTTAACTACGACATGTTAGGCCTCTTAAAAAAAATAGCTATAGAAATGTATAAACTGTTATGTACTTACATGATAGCTGAAAAGGAGACTGTACACCAAAAATTAAGTCAATTCACCCAGTATTTATTGAATTAAAAATAAACGATTTTATCTATTGACTGCCATTTTTGAGTTTTTCCGAGAGAAAAAATTGAGTTATCTCCCTTGCCTAAATTAGTAAGTAAAAAATGTCTGGAGATACGTAAGAGTTTTTTTATTTTTATAATTTAATAAATACTGGATGAATATGTGTAATTTTCTGTTTAATCTTATTTTCAGCTAACATGTCAGTCCATAAAGTTTATACATTTCTTTAAATATTTTTATGTCGTAGTGAAAGTAAAGAAACACTAAAATAATTTTTGATGAAATAACATATTAAACATGTTTACTGAAAAGGTTTAGACTAAATGGCCATTACTAAATGGAAGTTCTTTCCTCATAAACATGAGTTGAGGGAAATCATTGTAGCAATGATACAGTTAGTATTATGCCATTAGATTAATAACTAAATGTTCTGTTTTTCTTTTTTTTTTTTTCTTTTTTTTTCTTTCAACTTTTGGCTTTAATATGGAAGGAATTTTGTCAACTTAATTTTATGCTTTCTTTTCTGATTGGAATTTAATAATTCTTAAACATTCAAGAGTTTATTATATTTTGCAAATTTATTTTTCAGGTGAGCGGGTGATGAATTGTTCCACGGGTGCATTGAGCGTTGAAGTTTTGATTTCCCCTCAAACGACAACCGTGAAGAGAGCCTTGAAGAACTTCCTGGGAGCACCTGTAAAATACCATCATCTGATCTATGCTGGTCATGCCCTTCTCGGTACTGGCGAATGGATCTTACAAGATGACACCTTCACTTTCAATGATTTTGCTGCCACCTTCAAGGATCCTGATGTTGAGAATGCGCTAAAGCAACAGGAAGCATCCATCTTGAACATCCACTGCTTTGCCACTGGTGACTGGAACAATGCGAATTTGTCAAAGGTTGGGCCGAAGGTCCTGCAGATCAACCTGAACCCAGAAGATAAACTCTCCAAATTGGATGGTGTGACACAGTTTAATGCATATGTGTGTGACTTTGTGAAGACACGGTCACTTAAAGAGATGCTTAGATCCTCTGATGTTGTTGGTAATATACGATTCAGTAAGCCAACTTTGTATGTGTTTCCGGGTTGCCAGGGTGATTCAGCTCTGTTTGGAATCAATGGTTTTAATCTTCTAGTCAATGGTGGATATAATAAAAAGGCTTGCTTCTGGGACTTCACAAGACATCTAGATCGTATCGATGCTATCCTGCTAACACATCTTGGAATTGACAATGTTTTTGGTATGAACTCTGTATTGCAACGTAAAAGTATCGAGAATGTTCATCCTGAAATTGGCCATGTGTATTTCAATGCCTACAAGGGAAACAAAAATTCACAGGATGTAGAAACCGACGTCAATCCAAATGACAGCTTACTCGTAAATATTGCTGTTGAAGGGGATAAAATAGTTGATAATGTCCGTTTGTTGGGCCAAGCCCCAAATCCCTGTTCCCGATCAGCCACTGCTCCGACAATCGAACCAGTAAATCTGTATCACAAAGTGGGACATGGTTCTCTTGACATGTACATCTTAAACCCAATTCAAGACGGTAAAGAATTGAAAGAGTTCTATCAGCAGTGGAGCAAACAGGCTGTACAGTTTAGCAACTCCTCTCAATTTTCTCTCGCTAACACGCTATCTGTTTGTACTCTTCTTATTTGGAGGCCAGCGGATCCGACTGAAAACATAACCCGAATATTCTTTCCTGGAAATGCACCACAACACAAAATCCTTGAAGGATTAGAAAAGCTCAAAACTCTCAATGTTCTCAAAGTCCCTAAGTGCTGTGATAAAGAGCTGAATGCTCCAAAAGCTGCTCTTAAGAAATCTGTGCCCTCTAAAACCTTAGGCTCCTCGAGACCCCTCTCAAAAGTTTCTGCTACAAAGACTGAAACTATTAAACGTGAGAGTAAAGTTGATCTTAAGTCGAAAGCACCAGCACCAAGGACGAACAAAGTATCGAAGGAAGACACCAACAACAAGAAGGCGAGCAAGACTAAAGAAAAGGGAGACAAACCTAAATCTGCTATATCGAAGTCTCCTAAAACTTCTCCTCCGACTGAAGTGCCGCCTGCAGTACCTGAACCAATAAAGTTAAAGAAGGAATCCCCACCGGATTTGGTGCAGCAGAAAGATAACAATCTTCTTGTAGATTTTGGATCAGCATCCGAGCAACAACCTGCACCTCCCGCATCTGATGCTTTGCTTGATCTTATTGGACATTCATCAATGAAGGCTGAATCTGAACAATTGTTGACCTCGGATCCTGCTTGTTTCATGAATAATCAGTCCCCAGATCCTTTGCCTGATCCGACTCATGTTGATCATGATTCAGCTAAGCAACCAGAGGATGATCAGCTTAATTGTGGACTCAATCATAAAGAAATGGAAGATATGGGAATTTATGATGATGATTATGATCCGATGGTACAAAGAGAACGGTCAGATGATGCTGTAGAAGCCGATAAACTGGTTTCCTCTGGTTCTGATGATAAAGGATTTGAGGAATATGATGAAGAGGTTCAACCAGAATCCCTGCCAGAACCTGATCTGATTATGGGCAGCCACCCTTTGCAATATGACATGCCCACTCATGAATTTGGAGGTAAACTAGATTCTATGTGTGCTGATATGCACCCAACTCATGCCAGTGTATTGCCAGAAGAGTCCTTTGCGATGGAGGAAGAAATTTTGGTATGTGAAAAGGCTGATACAGTTGAAAGCATGCCATCATCTGTCGGCTTTGAAGATATGAACAAATATGTTGAATCTCCTTCGATGGATTATGAACATGAAAGAGATGAATTACCTGAAGATGATTTTGAGCAGGATTTGCACAACAGAGATTTCTCACCAAATGCTGATATGACTAATTCTGTATATGGCAATCTTATGGAGCGTAGTGTTCCTTCAGCTGAAGCTTTCGAGCAGCTGCAACAAGAGTGTGAAGAAATGCAAAATAGAGTGGATGAAAATTCATCACCGGAAGATTTTGAGAGGTCATCACCAGATGTAATAGAAAGAGATTCATCCCCAGTGTGTGAAGAGGCGTATAGTCCTGAGCCCGTCGAAGAGGCGCATAGTCCTGAGCCCGTCGAAGAGGTACAGGCGCATAGTCCTGAGCCCGTCGAAGAGGCGCATAGTCCTGAGCCCGTCGAAGAGGCGCATAGTCCTGAGCCCGTCGAAGAGGCGCATAGTCCTGAGCCCGTCGAAGAGGCGTATAGTCCTGAGCCCGTCGAAGAGGTACAGGCGTATAGTCCTGAGCCCGTCGAAGAGGTACAGGCGCACAGTCCTGAGCCCGTCGAAGAGGTACAGGCGCACAGTCCTGAGCCCGTCGAAGAGGTACAGGCGCATAGTCCTGAGCCCGTCGAAGAGGCGCATAGTCCTGAACCCGTCGAAGAGGCGCATAGTCCTGAACCCGTCGAAGAGGAGGTACAGGTGCATAGTCCTGAGCCCGTAGAAGAGGTACAGGTGCATAGTCCTGAACCCGTCGAAGAGGTGCATAGTCCTGAGCCCGTGGAAGAGGTACAGGTGCATAGTCCTGAGCCCGTGGAAGAGGTACAGGTGCACAGCCCTGATCCCGTGGAAGAGGTACAGGTGCATAGCCCTGAACCCGTTGAAGATGATTTTGAAGAGGATACACCTAAAGATGAAGATGAACGTTCAAGTCCTGAAGGCTTCGATGACCAACCAAATGCACATCCAGAAGTTGCTGCTTCTCCTGGGTCATCTGATCATGATGACAATAAAGAGAATGCTGGTCCAGATGTTGATGCTACAGAAGGTTTCGGTATGCATCATTCTGACAGCGGCACTGCATTTGATGAACAAGCAGAAGACTTTGCAGCAAAAGAAAGTGATAATCAAATGTTAAAGAATGAGAATGAAGATGATGGCATTTATGATGAAGATGATGATTCTGAAGAAGTCGCCTCTCAACCTGAAGGAGATGAACCGCATCAGATGGACATGCCTGATCAGGAAATGCCTCCCAATATGACTGAAAGTGATATGGATTCAGAATCTCCAGTTACTTCTTCTCTTCCAGCAGCATTTGAAAAAGATGAGACTCCGCAACCAGGAGACAAGCCAGCAACTGTCTGCTCTGACCAAGATGAAAGAGATGATACTGATTCCATTGATGGAGGTACCCCAGAAGATGAAAAGGATGTTGATGAAACATTTAGTCCTTCTGCACAGCAAGCTAATGATACAGATAAAAACTTTGACCCATCCACTCCACACCCAGCGTGGAGTACTACAAGTAACTTGTCCCCTCTTGCCCCACCTTTTGATCCAAGTGGTAATTCAACATTTGATCCTTTTGGTCAACAAGGTCCAAACAATTTTTCTGAAGATGAAAAAAGTCATGATACAACTGGTCAGTACCAAGAACACGGGTCTGGATTTGAAACTGAACCTGAAAAACCATTTGACCCTGCTGAAGAATGGGGTCGACCAATGAATCTGCCTTCACCTCCACCACCAGAAGTAAAAAAATCCAATGGTTTAGCCACTAAAAAACCTACATCTAGATCTCCTACTGCCAGAACAGACAGGAAATTAGCAGATACCAAAAAGACAGAAACTAAGAGACCAACCTCCACCTTAGGAAGATCTCCCAAACCTCCTCTCGACCGCAAAGCTGGACTAGTGAAAACTGAGAAACCAGAAAAGAAATTATCAAATGGCGATGCTGACACGAAACCAAAGCCTCGATCTTCAGTCGCTAGCAGTTTAGATAAATCTAAATCCTCACACTCTACAACTGAACGAAAGCCATTAACAAAGACGAGGCCTTTATCAGCTGCCTCTTCCAAACTAGAAACAAAGACTGCAAACAGTGCATTGAAAAGCGAGACGAGGCCCAAACTATCGTCTGCTAAGCGTATATCGTCAACTACTGCGGGAAGCCGTGCCTCTCCTGCTACTAAAGCTGCTCCACCTCTTCCTCCGCATACCACATTCTATGTTGACCTTACCTACATCCCTAATCATGGAGATCCCACATACAGTGATATTGAATTCTTCAAGAGGATCCGTGCACGCTACTATGTCCTCAGTGCCCTCTCCCCTAACCCCCAAATTTTGAATGCCCTTTTGGAAGCCAAAGAAACCTGGGAAGATAAGAATCTAGAAGTTACAGTTATTCCAACATATGATAATGAAACCTTAAAGCATTGGATGGGCTTACACAAAGATACGCTTACCAATTTGAAGATTGATGTAGCACCGTCTGCCAATCGCTGCACAATTCAATTGCAAGATCATGAAACCAGCTGCTCTGCTTATAGGCTGGAGTTCTAATCATCCAGTTTCTCTATCTACTGGCTTAACATACTGCAAACACGGAAATGCTGAATGCATATTAAGATATGGATTCAATAAAGCTCTTGGACTGATTACCATTAACAATCATGGGAGCTCCAACTACGAAGGAAATGCTTTTTGCTGCCCCCCCCCCCTCTCTCAATCTATTTTCTAGAGAAAAAAAAATCGGTCGCATTTTTTTTTTTTTTTTTTTTTTTTTCTAAGTAATGTTACTCTGTGCTTTCAACTTGAACTGAAGTAATTTCGGTAGATGTTATTTTGCCTCCCCCCTCTATCTTCTGCAATTGGTGGAAGGAAAAAAAATTTCTGAGACTCCTTTAATGTGCATTACTATATCCTGATATAATACAAACACTATTATAATAATTTTGAAGTATTGCTTGCTATGTTGTCATTTTTCAACGTGTTCAATAAACATTCTTTCTGTCCAGTGTTGATGTCAAACTGCTTTCATCATACAAACACGCGCACACACATACTGTATAAAAAAAAAAGTCATTTAATTAAAGTAATTTCTAAAAAATTTAAAAACAAATTTTAAACCCCCCAAAATCCTTGATAAAATCTTTGTATTAATTGTAACCACCCATGAGCTGGACAAGAAACTTAAAATATAATCTGGGGAAATTGATGCCTTTTTATTTCGCGTACTGCCAGCTCTTATTTATTCAGTCTGTTCATATTTTTTTTTTTTTATACCTTTGTTCTTTAATTTTCTGCTGCAAATCTGCTGCCATTTTTATTTTAATTGTGTCTGCCCTCTGCTCATAAGTTTTTATCAAAAATTCTTGGTTAAAACTAATTTCCTTTTTATTTAAATCTCCCCCTCCCCACCCCCTGTGCTGCTTTCATAACAGGTTTGCACTCCTCCTCCTCCTCACACCTGCAATATACGATCACTCCTGGGAACAAAGGATAATCAAGGAGCATAATTCAGTCTTCTATTAATTATCCCCCTCTCTCTTTCTCTCCCCCCCCCCCAAAAAAAAATTCTTGATTTTATTTTTCTTGAAAAAAGTCTTTTTGATTTTTCTATCCAGAAACGTCCTCCAAAAACAAATGTCTTTATTTTATTTTTATTTTTTTCTATAAATGTTGTAAAACAGAGGAAACCTTAAAAGTACAAGTAACAAAATTAAATGCTGAATCAATTCAGCATTGCGAGAAAAATTAAATTGTGATATTCTTTGCTATGTGGTGCTTCTGCAGCTGTGTTCTTTGTAACTGTTAATTCTAATGAAAAGTGAAATAATCAACACTCCTTGATCTGCCTTGCATCATTTTTTTTTTTTTTTTCCTGTCTTAATTTAACCAAAAACTTTGGCTACGGTGTTTTCTTCCTAAAAATGTTTTTTTTTTTTTTTTAAATAACAGATTTGAGAAACTAACCATATATACTTTATTTTTCGTTTAAGGACAATTTTAAAAAATAAAATAAAAAAGCCTCTGCCAATTTTGGTTTCATACATTTTAAGATTTTTATTCCACTCACAACAGTTCATTTGAGACAATAAAATCAGGAGAGAAAGTCGATAAAGTTTTTAAATCTCCAATTTATTTTTTACTTTTTTTCTTCTTCCTCTTTGCTTCTCCTATCATGTGTCACAATCTAAACTTTAAGCTGTGATAGTAGAAATATTTTTTAAACTTGATAAAAAAAAATTAAAAATATAAGGAAGCTTAAATTTCAGACAGCACTTTGGCTTAGAATCATACATTTGACTATAAAACGAAATGTTTGCTGATTAATTTAAAAAAAAAAAAAAAAAAAAAAAAAAAAAATTTAAACAAACAAGTGCTGCTTAGAGAAATAGGAAAGAAAAACTAATTAAATACAAAATTCTTTTTTATCTAACCACTAAATTTATTTGAATTTTCTATCCCAAAATTAAATTTTATTTCAATTATTGATTAGATGATTGCTACTCTCTTTAATAAATCTTAATTTAATTTTTTTTTTCTTTAAACCCACCCCACCCCACCCCCTCATACCCCTTGTCTAGATCTGATCCCCTTTTATTTTCAATCGCAATGTACTTTCATGTCTGGTGGCGATCTTTGTCTCCGCTCCCCCCTTTGTTTTGTTGCTTTGCTGAAATAAAATCTGATTTTTTTTATTTTAATTTTTTTTTCATAGTACCTATGATTTTTATTTCATTCTTTTTAAGTTATTTATTTTCCCCTTTAATATCTTTTTTTTTTTTTCAGAAAAATTGCCATACAAGCCAATCATTTGTTTTTATGTAAAAAAAAAAAAAATAAAAAAAAAAAAAGGGACTTGCTCCTGGATTTCTTCAGATCTCTACAAGAAATACTTTGAGTGAACAGCTATGCTTGACTATAATTTCTGCTGTCCCTCATATCTCTGCTAGTAGTAGTAATAAATTATTCATTTGTCTTAATTTCTGTTCTTCAAATTTTCTTTCTACACAGCTTGACACTTTGTTGCTTGATTTAGTGTTTGTATAAAAATGCTTAATTTTTATTTTAAAAAAAAAACAAAAAAACTTAAGTTATGGGATTTGCCATTTTGCTAACCTGTATTAATAGATGAAATGCTTTAACCCCTACCTGTACCTGGTGCAGCATTAACCCTGGGCAGGTTGAACCGGCACCTCCGAAGGAGAAAGTTTCTAGGGAATATCAAATTCACAAGCAGTCCCATGTATATCTTGGTATATCAGCGCCTGATATTCCCAAATGGTCACCCATCTGGTACTGACCAGGCTCAACGTTGCTTAACTTTGGTCATCTAACGGGAACTGGTGTGTCAACGTGTTTATGCCGTACCAAATCAGGACTTGAAAAACAGCTTTTTAAGAGCTATCATGCAGCCTATTTTTCTTAGCCAATGAGTTGAGTTATAAAAAAGCCATTCTAAGATTCAGTATGATTGTGATAGAGCAGTAGATTTATAGAAATTCTGTTGCTCTATTGAGATTTTTTATAATACAGATTTGCTGAATTGGGCTAAATTAATTTCTAGAATTAAATGATCACTAAATGAAATAATTTGGTGTCTAAATATTTTTGATTTTATTTAACTCTAATCTCATTATACCGACTAATCCTCTTATGAAGTATTTTAAACTTACCGAGAAAAAAATTTAACTGAAGTAAAACAAACTGAAATTTATAACAAATCCAACTAAATTTAAGATATTGTGCAAGTTTGTCCTGAGTACAGATTGCGAAACTAAAGGAAGACTAAAAGGGAAGGGGGTTTTATATGGAAGAGACCTAACAATTTAGCCAAATGGTGTGCTTTGTAGTCGCCAACAACCTATTGAATCATATCGAGATTTACTAACGAAGTCAACAGAATTGTGGTTTTATAAAATTTAACTTATTTCTAGTTCTCTTTTTTATGTTATCAATAAAATAACATAGAAGTGACTATTTTATAAATACCTTTATTTCTCTCCCCCATTTCCCCCCCCCCCTCATCATCCTTCTCTCTTCATTATGGATGGTAGAATGCAACTCTCCTGGACTGTCTCATACAGTGAAACTATACCCTTTGTTTCTATACTTTGCTATTCCTGAATGATAAAGATTCCAAGGACTTTTAGTTATTTTGAAAAATAATTATCAAATGTTAAAAACTTTCAAAGATTTGAATATAATAATTGTCCAAATAGATTTCTTTAAATAAATTGTTCGTGCTTTACTTTTAATTTAGTTATTGCATGGCCCAAATCAAATTACTTTTTGCAATTTTCTCTAAATGTTTATGCTGAAAAAAGAAATGTGAAAACTAAAAAATATTCAACCCAACTAAAAGTTACTATTTTCTTTTTTCTCCATAAATGTTATTTATTTATTTTTATTTTTTCAATAGCAATGACATCTGTTGTACAGGGTATCCACCAAGGGGAAATTTTCTAATCTTACAGAATCGTTCAATTATGCATTACATTTGTTTGTCTGCAACAGAACAAATTATGTAATATTTGGATTAAAATTTATGCAAGACTCTGACACTCTTTTTCAAATTTAAAGTGTTTTTTTTTTGTTTTTTTTTTAAAGTTTCTAGATTCCCTTAGAAATTAATTTTAGAATCTGACAATTGTTCATCACTTTTCGTTGATTCGCCCCTTTGGATTCTCCCTTTGAATTTTGACACTTTTTCGAATCTGTCAAACTCTATTGACAAAAGGAGGGTCTGCTGCCAATATTATATTAAGTGCAAAGGGAAGAGAATTTGTGCAGTTGGGTTTAACTATTCCTTCGTAGCATTTCGAATTGTAAAAAGTAATGTTTGTCCTTTGCTTTATTATATATATATATATATATATATGTGTATGTTATGAAAATATAGTTATGGCAATTAAGCTACACAGGCTTCCGCATTTCATCCCCAGAGGGAATCGTCAGGCTGACAATTCCCTCCGGGGATGAAACGCGGAAGCCTCTGTGTAGCTCAATTGCCATAAATATATTTTCATGACTTACTACCTAGCGCTACTCGCGTATCGAGCACTGAAGTAAATACTGAAAATTGATACATAAAAGATTATATCCCCTTATAACATATGTGGATACATGAAAAATATATATATATATATATATATATATATATGTATAAACTGTAAGACTTAAGTTAATTCAGCATTTTTAATATTTGTTTAAATTATTATTGATGCTAAATGTACAACGGCTTGACGGAAAAAAGTAATGAACAAATCTTTTAGTTTCTATTGTCACCATTATTTTCCAATAATTTATTTAAATTCATTTTAGAACTTTATAGAAACGTTTGATCATAACTCCTAGAATGGACGAAGTTGTGTATATATATATATATATATATATATATATACACACACACAAACTGCTTGCATAAAATATGTAGAATACTAATATGCTTATCTACTTGTAAAAAAAACTCTGAAGTAAATGTATGTTTCTCATTGTAAATGAATCTACTCCCATCTGGTGACCTTCAAGGGATGAACTGAAAATTCCTCTAGGTCAGTGAATGGGTATCTTCTGAGGATGTTACTAAAGTTTTCTGAAAGTCTAATTTTGTTTCCCTTTCAAAGTAGAAACCCTTGTTCAACATTTTAATATATGACTCTTGTTATTTTACTTGTGTAATTAACAATTTCCTTTTCACTGAAAAATAGGTCAATATATGAATGTTTGATTTTAGCCTTGGTTCAATTAATGATATGTTTGTTCAGAGTTCTACTGAAAGCTTAATACCATTAATTTCAGACGTGGTTTGTATTTAGAGCCAATTCACTTGTATATTTAGAAATGTGTGATTAAGTAGTTTTTTCCTACTTACATCATTCATGTTGGTACAGTAAAAATGTTTTCACGGCTTAATTTCTTTAGAATTTTATCTTAAATCAGTGAAAATAAATCTTGGTTTATCTTTCTAATTTAACCTTGGACATCATTTTTCTTTAATTCCCTATAAATTTTGGATTAAAAAAAAAATCTTCAATTTAAATTCAATGTTTCTATTACCTAACTTAACTATAAAAGCATTTGCGAAACATGTTTAATATTCTAAGTTTGATAAAACGGTATTTTGACTTCTAAGTTTTATTTTCACTTTCGCTTATTGTTCCATTGATGTCCCCTGTGCCATCTTCAAAAAGATTTTTAATTCGTTTTTCCTGTACTTAAATATCAAAACTTCTATTTAAATAAGAGGAAAACAATATTCTTGAAGACCGAATGTCAGAATATAAATATCAATTTTGATGAGGTCTACGTAAACATTATGCAGTTATATTATATGATCTCTTTTATATAGTGTTATCAAATTTTTTTTGTTGTCGGAGATATGACAGTCGGGATCTTTTCTGCCTTTCATTTTAAGGTATCATAATTGACAGCCGCGCCTTCTTTCAAGGACTGGGTCATCTCTCTGACAGGTGGCCATTTAATTTAATTTCCTAAATTTTGACAGCCAGTTCATCAACTTTCAATTTAAAAAAATGCATTTCTGAATTAGCTGGAATCTTTGTACTGTAACTATTAAATATTCGGGTATCTTTCAGAATGATCAGTACGCTGAAAACGCTCAAAAAAACAAATATACAACAAATAAAAGTAACTGTCGTCGATAAAAGTTAATTTAAAACTGACCTGTGATATTTGTTTGTATTTTAAACCGTTCCAACTGCTATTTAGTAGAAATCAATAGTTTTATCACGCAAACTTGCAAAAAAAAAAAAAAAAAATGGCGCTTGCTCGTAAGACGCCATATTGTCTTAAAAAAACGAGTAAAAAATGAACAATAAATTTTTTTTACATCTAATAAAACCCCATTTATAGTACGTAAAAATACAAACAAATATCATAGGTAAGTAGGTAGACAAATATCTCTTCTCGACGTAGGTTAAACTCACTTGTTGCATATTTATTTTTATAACCCCGTTCTCGTTAGTTTTTTGGACCCCGTCCGCGACTGTACTGATCATTCTGAAAGATACCCAAATATTTTAATAACCTTGAAAGTTCAGATCGTCGAGTGATTGTTTGGTAATATTTTTTTTCTCTCCTGCCATATACTTTCTAGTGCTTCAACTCTCATTTTCCCCTTTTTATAACCTGACAATCTTGCCTTATTGTAATCTCTTGCTGCTAGCTTATCTGAATCTCCCTTTTAGGGTGGGGAGGGGGCATGTTTTCAAATTGGTATCATTAAAAATATTTGAAACATGCAAACCACTTTTTTCAGTGCCAATGTGTGTTTTCAGACTCTTAAGAAAAAAAGATATTAAATTTTATTTTATGCATTAATGATTTTTGCATCTATTTTTGAAAATTTTATTTTAATTTTTTTTTTTTTTTTTTATTCAATAAAAACATTTTCATTTACACTGTACCTCATTTTATTTATTGATTAGTTGCCTGGAGAGCCAAGAGAAAAATAATTCAAAATATAGTCACTTTTACAAAAAAGAAATTAAATTTTATTTTAAATCTGTCAAGTTTAGCCTTATTTTATTTTTAATTTCTATAGAGAATACTACTATATTTTTGTATAATGCAAAAAAAAAAATTTTTTTTTTTTACATTTACCTGTCTGTTTTTTTTTATTAAATAAAAGATTTTTTTTTAATTTATTTAAACATCTCATATAAATGAGTCTCAAATATATTTGACCTAACTTCACAATTTCCATGTTAAAAATAATTATAGAAAAATTTAAAGAAAAATCGCTTGTATCATTTCGTGGAAACCACCATTTGAAGGAAACGTTTTGCATACTATTATGGTATACAAGTAATTTAAAGAAAGATAGTTTAATATTCTTTTTTAAAAAAAAATTGTTTGCTCTTTCAGATTTTAGATAATGTTGAAATTTATTTTTACTAATGTCGTAAGCTGCTGTTGCTGTTTAGGTTATTAGTGAAAAAATGTCTCCATTTTACCAATCTTCCTTAGCAGAATAAGCTTCTTTTTTTTTTTTTTTTTTTTTTTTTTCTTTTTTTTTTTTTGAAAAACTGTTTCTAAATACTTTTTTTCTTGTAAAAAAAAAGGAAAAAATATTGCCTTGTCAGAATCCAATATCGATTTGTCAGGTTAAGTTATTGATGGCAAATTTTGAGAAATAGACTGGTTTTATTTTATTATTGATGAATATTGATTTACCATTGATATTGAACTTTGAAGCTCCAATATGATTAGGAAGTGTTTATTCTAGTAGTAAATGAAGCTACGATCTATTTACAAAAATTTATTATGAAATGTCTGTCTTGATAAGTTGTTCTTTTTTGGGTTTTTTTAAGTGTCAATTTATAGGCACAAATGTCTGCATTTTCAATTAAACCCATAAATAATAAACAAAATTGCACATAACATTTACACTATTAATACAATATCAAAATATAGATAAAAGTCTGTTCAATATTTCATCTGATACTTCTCAAAAATGCCACCTTAATCTTTCTTTTTTTTTTTTTAATCAAATTCCAACCTGGCAACGTGTTCCAAAGTTACATAAACCCCAAAAAAAATTTAAAAAATTGGTCACTAGGTGTAGTTTTTAAAACGATCTTTCAGATAAAGATGTTAAAAGATGCCTACCATACTTAGAAATGCCATTTAATTTGTTTCGATTAGCTACTTTATTAGAAAGATAATCTTAGATTGCCAATTTTTCCATGTGGCTATTCTTTTACTCCTTATTTTTGTCACTCTTTTTATTCCTTCCAATCTCATATTTCAATTTCCATGTCCAAACATTGGAGCCCAGTCATTATTGGCTTTGTTTTCAATAAAATCTGTAAAAGAAAATTAAATGTCTTTAATGAAATTAGGTTTACAATGTTTTTAAAAATAGCTTTCATCTTTCTAATGATAATTAATTTTGTTCAGATCCTAGTTGGCAGAATCTGTCCAAGTAGTTAAACTCGTATTTTAACAATCACAAGTAACTCTTGAATTTAAAATCCTCTCTTCATTGTAATTGCATACATTGTCGTTTAAGAGAAGTCTTTTTTTCTTTTTTTTTTTCCCCCCTTTTCTTTCCTGTATTTCATGTCCTCTATCATTACTCTCAGATATCTGCCTAAATGATATTGGCTATAAGAATGTGCATCTGGCTTTGACTATTACTGATGAGACCAGCAGTTAAGACATACTAGGTAAGTAGTGCCAACAGTATTATCAATCACTTATCGTCCTATAGCTCAAACCTCTCCAGTTTTTTTATTTGTATATTCTCACTTTTAAAGCCAGTTGAGATCTCTTTTAGTAGTCAAGGTTGCATCTATGCATCCTAAAAGGGGATGAAAATAAGTTAGTTAAGCCTGTATCCTTACGCGCACTCTTGTTGCCATGTTTAATTGACGCAAAATACATCATCCCAATTCACCGTTCGGATCTTTTAAACCCTGGCCATGGAATTTTTAAGAGAACCAAAGTTTAAAATTGCAGATTTTATTTGTACCAAATTTACCCCATGCACACATGCTTATCATTATCTCTTGGGAAAGAGATTGACCAGTCACCCAACTCTTGCTGTGACTTCCCACACAACATTCTTTTTAAGGAAATATAGTCGGAAATAAATTCTAAACAATTTATTTGGGTTTGCCTACTATCATGTGACGTATTCACATTAAAAACAGTTTAATTATAGAAAAAAATAAAAGCGTGTAAAGTTACCATTAGGATTGGCCTTTAGTAACACATCATTCAATAAGTCCCAGGCCTGACATCTTCAAATTGCATGTATCAAAATTTGAGCCAAATTGCCTTGCTAATTTACAAATAAGTTAAATGAAGCTAGTGGCAAATTTTCAAAACGGTGGCAACATC
Source organism: Sepiola atlantica (assembly GCA_963556195.1). NCBI lineage: Eukaryota > Metazoa > Mollusca > Cephalopoda > Sepiida > Sepiolidae > Sepiola > Sepiola atlantica. The sequence continues at coordinate 166,058,261 of OY744520.1, read as the reverse complement.
TGAATTTCGTTTTTAAAAAGCATTGATTTTTTGATAAATGCTGCTCACACAAAGCAATGGCTTTATAAGTATTATTCGGACTCTTCTCCATTGGAAACAACGTTTAATAGGTGGTATGCTGATTTTTAACGCGATCATACACAAATAACGCTGAACCGTGGCCGTCGTTAATAAATTAGGTCGGTTCACTGGAAAATATGCTATAAAGTAGCAAACAAGATCTGTTGAACAGTCAGCTCAAAATGTCAAAGCATTTTGACCCCCCTCTTCACTTCAAAATTCAGGAAATCAACCAATTTTAATAATTTTCAGTATTTAATTAACGATCATTAAGCTATTACTTTATTATAAATCTTAGTGCAAATGTATTACTTTGTGTAAAAAACACTTCTACTAAAGTAAAAACGGGTACTAAAACAAGAAAAAACGCATCCATATTTTTTTTTTTGTTTGCTTTATTTTCATTAAAAAAATGTAGATGTTAACAATAAAAAATATTTTAAAATGTAGTTCTCATATATTACGGAAAAAACCCCTAAATTCTGTGTTAATCAAATCAATATAACTCGAATTAACTATATTATCATTTAATAATGCATTGTTTAATATTTTCATTAAAAAAAAAATAACATTGCAGAAATAATGAAGCAATTTTCTAATATTTGCACATACCTAATGAATGAAAGCATTAGAAAACTTTAAAAATTGCATTTTAAAAAAAAATAAAAAGGAAAAAAAAGAATTTACAATGAATAGTTCATTGTTTAACATTACAATAAGTAAAAATTAAATTCGTATGAATCAGTATGGTACAGCATTGTTGACCGGTTTTGTTGTTGGCATTCTTACAGGAGGGACCACATAATGGTTCCCAACATTCCTAAGTGAAAGTGGTATGGAATTGACTGGATTCGAACTTGTCAGTCTGTCGCTATTCACTTAACCACCTGTAAAGTTACAATATCAACCTATGATTTGTTGTTAATTAGAACGTATAAACATACGTCCTAACCGTATTTTCTTTTTAAGCAGAATACAATCAAATACTCAAAAACTGAATTTAGGGAACAAACAAATTAAAAAAGAACGATAAGTTTAAAAATGACCAGACACAGCCAAAGTTTTGGCCTCCTTAGTTTTGGTATACACAAGGTATTTTGTTCAGCGGTTACATTGAGAAAGGTAGAACCATTAATAGTGGATGTTATATAACATTATTGATGTGTTTTAAGGGTGAGATTACCACAAATGAAGAAAAATATGCGTTCATCAAAACAATTAATTGTCACAAGTCGATTGCAATGGTGGCAAAGCTATAGTAATACACTTTAAATTACTTCTGCACCCACTCCATTCTTCAGATCTGTGTCCCCCCCCCCCCCCCCTCTGTTTGCAGAACTCAAAAGAATGCTCCAAAAAAAGGCATTGAATTGTAAGAAGCGTTGGAAACAGTCTCCTTGGGTGATATACTAATCTTGATGAGTAAAGTTGGATTTTGCCGTAAAGTTTATTTTATTAGTTATGCCTATATTCCATTAAATTATTTTATGTCACAAACAGTTACGTTTGCCACAATGATGTCATGACATATTTACCTATTCGATTAAATTTTTTATATTTGTTTTTGTCTCTAGATAAAATCAAAAATTATTCTTTACTTAAACATGGAATTTCCACGGGCCCTGGTAGGTTTTGTAAGGGCTGATTTACAGCATGATATAAGTTAATAGATGAGTATAATGTTACTAATATACACATTGTAACCACCTAATACAGACTAATACATTATTTTGTATGGAAAGTAATTTGCTTCTAGTTTGTTCTTTTGTATGTTTTTTTTTATTATTATAAGATTAAATAAATGTTGGATGATTTTACACTGGAGTAAATCAAGCAATGGATGTTGTCTGGGTTTGAAGACTTTCTATCAAATAGGACTTTGTCATTAATTAAAGGATTTATTAATGTGATCGGAGAAAATGCTTTAAAAATCTTTGAGAAAATATAACAGTAAAAAAAAAAAGGCAACTTAGTCAAAAGGAAAAAAATATATTTGACTTTAATAAGTCATGTTTTGTTTTCAAATGGGCCACATTTTTATACTTATTTGAAATTAGCTTTTTAATTCACATGTCTGATGTCATTGTTTTAACCTTTTTTTATATTGCAGTTGGACATATACCTTATAAGGATTTGCTTTTACTAGTGTCATGGTGATGCTGCTGTGTAGTTCATTATTGAAAAATGCCTCCATTTTTACAATCTTCCTAGTTGGATAAATTATTTACTGAAAGGAATTAAATCTACATTTTTTTTATTCTAAAGAACATGGTAGCACGATCCACAAAAACTGGCTATTTCGACTGAAATATTGATTTTTTTTTTTTTTTTTGTCAATGAAAATTGAAAAATAGATATATTATATAAAGATAAATATACTTTCAAAATGTATCAGTATAGTTTTGCAAAATGGATAGTGGCCATCTTGATGACATAATGTAGTTACTTAATTCTACTTTTTTTTTCTAAGGGTCATATACAGCAAGTCCATGGGTTACCCCCCCCCCCGACCTACAACTTATGATGCACTTACAAAACCTGTAAAAATGTCATTACCATATAATATTATTTAGTTAAGCAAAACACAAAAGTACATAACTATAAATAGATTGTGCCTTTGTCATATCGTAATTAAAAAAAGAAAAACAAAGGTTTACATTGATATACAGTAATAATTGGTTGTTAGTTTATTCCTGAAAGTTCTGTTACTCAAGCCCACTATTCGAATTAAGATAAAATTGTTTTATTTTCTTTACTGATTTATTGTCCGGTGTGTGTATTGTACAATACATTACAATGCATTACTTATACAATATTTTTTTTTTTAATAATGAAAGATCAAAGCCTGGCCAACACATAGTTCTAGTATATACTCGTTATTTATAGTCATTGTGTGATGTACGTTGTAGAGATGGAACTCCTTAATTCAAGGACTGCCTGTAAAATTTCAGTTTTGCTTGATTTCTTGTTAAACTTGTAATGCAACATACCATATTACATAGAAATCTACGGCTAGACACTTGTATGCAATGGTGTGATTGGTTGCTGGTTTATGCATGCTAAACTCAAATTATGTTATCGGAATGAAAAGAAGTGTATGTGGTCACAATTCGGTTAGACACTTAAAGGTTTATAATCAGTGAATTATGGATTAGAGTTTATAAGTATGCAGTTGGCTTAACTGAGATTTGACAAGTTTAAGCCTCATTAAAATTTAAAAAACAAAACATTTTGATGTAACTTTTTTTTTTAATTTCTGTTTATGACTTGATTTATCTTCTTTTTTTATGTTAGTGTTAAATACTTTAGTACATGCTCCGATGTCAGTTTCACTGCAGATTAGGTTTTGGGTTTAAAATGAGCACTGTTTATAAAACAGTCTGAGACTGTATACATTATATTTGTGAAGGAATTAAACCATCATAAAATATATCTTGTAGTTGTTCCAAGGTTAGTCATCAGTGTTGAACTGGTTTCACTTCAGGTTTTAAATCATCAGACCTGCTACACCAGCAACCCAAGCATTTCTCAAAAGAAAACTGATTCTATGACGTCACATAAACCTTATTAACTAAATGGTCTGATAGAAACTACACCATATTTAATGGGTGCTCAACATCAGCCAATGAATACGGATAAATCTGTTTACTTCCCAAAGTATAACAACTCTATAGAAGTGAATGTCAGCTTGCTTTTAGCACATTTTATGAATTGGCTCTTGAACTAAATCCATGTGGAAACTGCTTCAGTAATGCCTTTTAGTTTGCTGTTACCAACCTCTAACTCTGATATGAAGTGATCTAGCACTTTATTTTTTTTATTTAAGCTCTCAATATTCCCATATTTTGGGAGGCACAAAGTAAGACTGATCCCACACTTTGTTCTGAGTCGGTGGCCTATTTGTTCTTCTTGCATATCTCCTTTATATTGACAATTTTATTATTGAGCCTTTGACATACAAATTCCTCCTTTTCTAAGATTTTTTTCTTTTCAATCATTTCATTGTAAAATTACATCTAATTTATTAGATGCGGATATTGAATCCTTATAACTGGCCATCTCCTTTGGTCCCACGTAATTTTACCTTTTAAACCATAACAATGCTGCTACTTGTATTCGTTGGTAAGATAAATCAAAGACAACTGAATTCAGAAAAAGTAGCCTTTTTTTTCTTTCTTTTTTACCATATGTTGTGATAAAAAAACAATTGTGATTCAAGTATTTTATTAACCTTAGAGACTTAAAAAGAAACTTGGTTACAGACACTGTTTCAGGCTTAATTTAATATTTTTATTATTACCTCTGCCAAGGAGGTTATGTTTTAAGTAGAGTTTGTTCGTGTACAGCCTAGCATCCACATTGCTTCACTAATCGTCACCAAATTTGGTTAAAATATTGGTCATGATCTAACTTAGAACTAATTTAATTCTAAGATATCTAGATAAAAGAAAAGGTAAAAATAATACTTTTACCGATAACTTGATTCTGTTCACTCTCTACTTGGTCCATATTATAGCCAATGAAGTCCCACATCTTTTGACTTTAATCTACTAAGGACAGCTAGAACAAAGGAATTATGAGTCACTAAAAGTATAAGCTTTTTTTTTTTTTTTTTTTTTTTTAAGGAACTTTTTCTTCCCGCCCCATTCCTCATATCTAAGTTGGACATATATGTTATACTAAGGCTGGAAAAGCACTTGAACTATTTATGGACACTTGCAACAATATTTATGATGCAAATTTGATACCCTCTCAAAATATGCAGATTAATTCAGTCTGAGTTGCATAATCGATGGTGGCCATCTTGAATACATAATGTGGTTACTCAATTCAATTACCTTTTGCCTGTGTGCCATGTCTGTTCCCTACTTTCCCCGTTGTAAACTGACTAAATTTGCACTGCAACAGACGCCATATCAGATACCAATTGAGAGCGAGAGACTCGTAGTGTGCAGATACCTGATTGGCTGTTTATTTGTGCTAAATTCTAACTATGATCGTAGGAATGGAAGGTGTAAATGTGCTCACGTAACAGGTTAAGATCTTTGCTATTAAATAAATACGCTTTTTATTCTAAAGAAAGTAAAGACTAAATGAACACCTTAGAATTTCATTTGTCAATGTGGCCAAATGATCAGGACTACAGTCTACATTAATGCAATATAATATTCTCTTGAATAATTTGTTGATGATGAATTTCGTTATTAAATTTTCAAATCCTTTTTATGCCTCTTTTGGGTCTCTTTCATCGTAGGCCATAATCTTGCATTAACTTTTAATAGAAACTATTTTTTATTAAATATATGTATGGTGCGGCAAAATGATCTTATAGAATAACATTTAATTAATTATTGCTGTATAAAATCACCTACAATTTCACAATATATAATACAATCAATACATGCAAAAAATTTCAAAATTCTGATGTTATTTTCTTGATAAAAAGATGGAAAAAATGGTCTTAGTTTTCTCCTAATTTGAAAATTCAGTAAAGAAAAATTCACTAATTATAAATCTGTAACTATTACCAGAAATTAAGACAAAAAAAAAAAAGTGTTTATGTAAATATCTAAGTATGATAATTAAGACATTGTTTTGGGATAAAAATTAATTGAGAACGAAGAAAAACTCGACACTGGGTTATTTGTTAAATTATTAAAGGACGATGCAGCAGAAACTTGGTTTACTTAAAAATGTTATTTACCCAAATCCGTATGTGCGTCCGAAATAAATATTTAAGTACAATATTTAATAAGGGATTAATGAAACGGCAACACTGGTAATTAAAGAAAGACACGGATGAAACATTTGTTGAATTAAGTTGCTAATAGCACAAATCCTTATGTATACTTGTCATAGAAATGTACATATGATACTTGAGAAATCTGAATATGTAAGGGCTAAGAGTTAAGGCAGAATTTTTAAACGCTGTACTGGTTTATATGCTGAAAAAATTTACAATCAACCGAATCAAGAATGTTTGTTTTCTTTTTGTAGTGGAAGTGATGCATTAAGAAATTATTTGGTTGTTGATGTATTTCCAATAAAGGCAATATGAAAGAATGAATAATTTCTTTAAGCTTACATTTCTGTATCAAATGGTGAATATCTGTAACTCGCTAGCTCAGAAAAAAAATTATCAGGTCAGAATAAGTATTTTCAGGAAAAAACTGAAGTGCAATAAAATATATTTATGCCAATAACATAGGAAAAGTAATGTAAAAATAGGCTAACCAAAATCCAATAGAGATGTCTGATGGATTTCTATTTGGGTCTGACTTTGAAAATCCGACTTACTTAATTTTATAGAGTAGACGAATATACGAATAAAATTTTCTTAAATCATCATTCAAAAATATCCTAAATTCATTATGTATATTGAACTCGAAATATAAAGTTCAGTAGCATATATAACTTTATTTCAATTTTGATCAAAATCAATTAAATGATTTTAATTCTAAAAAAAAAAAAATCTAGTATTTAAGTCTTAAGAAATTGGATTTTCAGGGAATCTTCCTTAGTTGGTGTCTAATAACTGGATCAAATTGCATGAAAATCAGAAATATTTTAATTTTCAAATTGGAGATGGGAGCAATAACATAGCACAGATAACAATTTAAAATACTTTTAAGAAACCAAATTTGGAAATATTAATTAATGTCTAATACGTATTGTTACAATTTCATCAAAATCGAATGTATCTGAACCTTCAAGAAGAGCTTATATAGGTGCTAGTCTTAGTGTTAAGACAAACTGCTATAATATTATTTGTGAGCAACGAAAACCGTCACGAAAGGAAAAACAAAACCTTTTTTATAACAACAACGAAAGGGTTTATTTAATTACCGTTTGGTATAAATTGAAGAAAGTTGGACTGTTTGAGTGGAGAAATGAAGAGTTGAAAAAGTTTGGCTGCCGCTTTTTTCCGAGCAGTAATTCTTTCGGTGGAGAAAAGCTGCTGCTCGGAAATCCAGTGGATAAAAGGCAGCAGAGGGGAAGGGGTGTTCCTTCTTGGTTGCTTTCAGGAATCTCTGATTATCGTCTGATTTCCAAAGGGCTGAAGTAGTCCTTGGGACTTATGAAATAAATGCGCCCTGCAAGCTGATTGGTCAGTGTGTAACCAACTCGCCTAACAGGGACACTTCTCCGAGAGAGAAAATAAGTCATTATTTATTACTGCTACACTTCCAGTCCCCCCCCCTAGCATAAAACTAATATATCACATTAGCCACATTTACACACAGCAGCTTTGTTTCAAAGTTCATAATGATCAGTTAATTAGTTTGGGAGTTTCTCAGACAAACATATACACATACTTAATTAGATAATATATACAAATACCTACAATCTCACAGAATATATATTTTTTTTTTGTGTCTAATAACTGGATCAAATTGCATGAAAATCATTTGTATATACAAATCATATTGTCTTCCATATTTTATCAGATAGACCCTAAAACAATCGGTTAGTCGATTCTTTTACTATTATTTCTGAACTTATTTAGCTTTGATTTTCTATGTTAGTGCTATTTTTATTTTTATTTCCGTCCTTACAATTTCCAGCGCGAGGGGAGATTTTTAACGTATGCTCGAATTTAGCAATCCAACAATTAAGTCACCCCTCATTTCTCTCTAGTAAAATAGTTAAACCTAAGGATTGCAGCCTATTTTTATAATTGATATCTGTTATTTCTTTTAATAGTTGAGTCACTTTTCTTTGTACACTTTTTATAATTTTAACATCTCAATTCCCATGTCTACATCCCCTCTCCAAAATATCTAAAAGATTAGACTTTTCTTTTTGTTTTGTTTTTTTTCCATATGAAACGCAAGTTTTCCTGACGATTTGGCAACTTCTTTTTGCACTTTCAATTCAGCTGAATGTTAAAACGTGAACAACTTACAAATCTTTATTCTTCCCTAAGTCTTATTTATTTAACAGATTCCTGATGCTATCTTAAATTCAAGGAAAACTTGCAGACAAGTCTTAGGTTCCCACATCCTGTGCCCCCTATTCAAAGGGATTGGGGGTGAGGAAGCCTTCTCTTGGATTTTTTTTTTTACTCTCCAGGAGATGAGTCATTTTTCTGAATATAGAAAAGGTTTTTATAGTTTGGAGGTGGGGATGGCCCTGTACACAAAAACAAATATGTTTGCCAGGGAAAGAAGGAAGAAGAGAAAGGGAGTGAAGTAAAGTATTCTTTGCATAGAATTTGCCTTTCTCAGAGTCTGGGTGCATCAATTGTGACGTTGGCTGATCCAAGTAGCAAATCCCCACACACATATAAGGGGTACTTAGTGTAGGTCTGGGGTATAAAGAACATCCTGCACAGGGAAGCTAAGGGACTAATGTTTTGTCTCCCAACAGTTGGCTTCATAGGTCTGCTGCTGATGGTGTCGGATTTCTATACAAGAGTAAAATAAGGAGGGTTTTTAAAAAATGCGTTGCAGGCTGAATGATTTTATATCTGCTGGGAATAGTGTTTAGAAGTTATAAAGAAATCTTGTGTACTTTTACATTGAAACCAAAAAATTGTTAATGAATCTTATAAAGGCACAGTTGTTAAATAAGTTAGAATAAGATTGAATTTATTAAAAACAAATTGGAGTTCAGTGTTTAGTTTATATTTTTGTTAGTTTTATTGATAAGGTGTAAATATTTCCTTTTTTTTTTTTTTTTAATAAAAAAAAAATTGCACGAAATTGTTTAATGCCAAGAAGCTTATTAATTATTTAGCAAATTTTATCGTTTTATTTTGGAAATAGCCAGTGTTGAATTAATTTTATTTGAATCTATTCCTAATTAACACTTTTAATTAAAATTCTGAGTTTACATTTTAATAGAGAATCTATTTATATAAAAGAAAGTTTGTTTGGCTATTAGAAAAATGAATATATTAAAAGTTAAAAAATTGAAATTAGTTTCAATAAGAGTTAAATGCCACCATTGGATTTATCTAGAAATTTATTTTATTCGTGTAAAAAATGAAACTTTGCATGAATTCGCTAGGTAAAAAAAGAATGCAGTTAAATTTATTAGGTTCCGAAAATCATTAAAAATTAAATAAAACGTTTTTGTCAAGAAAACAATACTGACAAACATTGATAATTAAATTATAAAAAAGATTAAATATTAAAAATATATATATATTTGTAGAATTTGGTATATTCTGACTACTGTTCTCATCTTCAGTGTCACGTTTTGGCTGATGTAACCTCCAACCTTCTTCAGGTGTAATTTGGACCCGTGGCGCAGTGAATATAGTACTAAGTAAAATTCAGTTGTAAGTGACAGTCCTCTGAAGGTTGAAAGTTCAATCCTCAGTGCGGGTGATACAAAGAATTGTAGAATTACTGAAGACTCCTTCCCAGTCATGGCAGATGGAACAAGAGTGTGCTACCCCTGTGGATTTAATAAAGGGTTCCGTTCGAAATTCCGTCCAGATTCCTGAGTTCGACAAGATACACTTGAAGAAGGTTGGAGGTTACATCGGCCGAAACGTTGTGATAAAAACACCCAAGATAAGAACAGTAGTCTGAATATACCAAATTATCAACCCTCATCTAAAAAATTCGGAAACATTTTTTTAAAATTTATTTTGTTTTAAATTATATAGTGTTTTTTTGTCCGGTTCCCCAGCATTGGCAAATCTTACAAGAGGTGGGCAAAAAGTGTGAAAAAAAACAAAACTTTGAAGATTTTGAAAGGCTTGGTGTGGAGTTTAATTAGGTCGAAATTAAATAGTGGATTTAAAGATTTCCACGTCTATTTGTGAGAAGTCCACACTTTGGTGTGAGTTCTTCTTTGATTTTGAGTTTCCGTGTTTGAACTGGTTGGAAAATGAAATTTCAAAAGACATAAAACATATTTTAAATCTTTTATTACACATAAATAACTTTTTGGCACAAAAAATAAACTTTGAACATTCTTTTTATAAAAAAAGAAACAAGTTTCAACGGAATTTCTAGTCCCTATTCACTTGCCCCTTCCTTCTCCCCACGAGGGCAGAGTTAGACACAATATCCAGTTCCCAAAATAGGGCACTTGAGATTGAGAGAGAAATTAAAATTCCCTCACTCTAGAAGGATTTCTCCTTCATTGATGGAGAACAAAAAAGATGAAGTGCAGTATCAGAATAGGTATCGATGGAGAGGCATAAAAGTTCAATTTTATATGCATTCAAATGTACAGTCAAATTTTGTATTAGGACAAACAAAATGTGTTATGTTATGCAGATATTTTATTGTGTAAAAACAATACTTCAAATTTTAGGGAAAACAAGCAAGTATTTGTTTGTATTTAAGACTTTCCTGTACAGATTTGAGCATTTATCTTGAATTTAAGTCTGAGTTTTATATAGTTTTACATTCAAATCACTAGCAGACTTCCACCTTGAAAACGACATGAACAAAACCATTAATATCCTTTTTTAAATATCAAACAATTACTGCAATATAATCGTGCAAATGATGACACAAGCACCAAAATTGGCATAAGGTATACTAAACATATTTATCTGACTAGCCACTTAAAAATCCAAGATGGCGGCTATTTTTCAAGATGGACGCCATCAGGAGCTTGCGCTAACAATATTCCTTATAAATTGATATGTATTCAGCCGATTGTAGTGATTTTGGTGTCAAATTGTATGTTTTGAGGCATGCTGAATTAATTTATGACACTCTAGAAAGAATTTGAGCACCACTTACATGACTATTAATAAAATAAAAATTACAACATGAAAACACATTTTATTAACGACATATCACATACACATGACACTAGTATATCTCTGTTTCAGTACTCAAGCTCTGAATATCCTGGCAAACAATGCAAATCACTGAAACTCAATCCAGATACCAGAGCTTCCTGAGAATTACACAAGCATTCGACCAGTTTACATCACAAAGAATCCCAATCCTCCTACAGTTAGAAGCCATATGTTTCCAACACCCGAGTCTATCAAGTCACATATAAAGGAAGATTACACATGGTTGGAGGAGATATCGCTAACTGAGACCATTGGTGATGGGATAGATGTGTTGTGGGCAGCTCAGAGCAGGAGCAAGCCATTTGAAGTGACCATTACCTTACTGATGCATTTGATTCATGAGCAGACACCCTCAGTTGCACCGTAAAGTACTGCATGGATAAGATTTGAGACACTGTCTTTTCTAAACCCACTCTTTTCTCTTGCTAAGCAAATCCAGTAGCAATGGCCAGAAGAGTATAGTGAGAATAAGTTTGTGATCATGTTTGGGGGACTACACATACAGATGGTAGCACTGACGTCATTAGAAACACCCCCTAGAAGGCAGTGTCTGGACCAGTTGTATTGCTGAAGGAGGGGTGGCGTCATCCAGAACAGCAGAGTCATTCCTGACTGTGTCAAGTGTCATGAGGACAAGACTTTCCCATCAGATCACAGCATGCAGCCTGTATACACTGAGGAAGGAAGCTCACTGTGACTATTGTTTCGATTGTGGGATGTCGGGCAACTCTCCTATGTCCTTTGAAGACTGGCACTAGAGGCAGAGAAGTGACAGTCCACAGTTCCAGTTTTGGAATATGGTGCTAGATATGGAGCTCACCATATTCATCCTGGTCAGTTTAGTGAAAGAGACTTTGAACTCTACCAAGAAACCCTGGTAGAGCTGATTCTGAAATTCTTTGCAAAGAACAACATGAACTATGCCAGATGGCTCACAATTCATTGGAAGGATATGATGTCCCTTGATCAGCAACACCCAGATATCGGCAGGGAGTTTCACAAGGGAAACTTCGTCATTCATAAGTCAAAACGAGAATTTTTCTGCCCTGGCGATAGACTAAGCTCATGAACAAAACAATGCAGTCATCCAAGGTGATGGTGGAGCTGTTGGACTGACAGAGGATCCTGGGGCACTGAGAAGATGGATGGTAACTGGGCCAGAAGTGAGTCGTCCAGTTGCTGGCTATGAGACAATGTCATGTCTGAAAGACACATCCACCACCACCATCAAACATCACGACTAAAATGCAAGTACGCAGAGGACATTCGTGGAGAAGATCGGGGCGCTGCAAAGAGTCCTGAAGGAAATGGGCAACCATTTCCAAGAAGAAACAGAAGATCTACTGATTCTAGACACAAATACCATTGCAGATCCAACGCTAGCAGGGCTTGTTGGAACACACCAAGAAAGAGGAAAACAACAATTCAAGTCATTTGTGGATGGCGTGGAGAGTGACGATACAAACTATTCTACCACCCCATAAAGAAAAAAGAAATTAGTCTTATTCAAACATGAAAAGGTCGCCAGTAGTTCAAAAGAAAATGTCATGAAAGAGGAGTGCCAGCTGTTTTCCAGACTATTCCTCTCCTGTCGGGTCAGACAGTTTAATTTGGAAGACTTCTTCAAGCATGAAAACCAAGCAACTCCTGCTTCACTGAGTGACAACGACAAGCTCCATACATACCAAAAGTCACAGCTGACTGAAATTCTCCAATCCGGACTGACTCTATCAGAAAGAGAACCAGAAGGATATGCCATCATCATTGATGGCTCAGCAAAAAGTTTCAGATGATGACCTGCAGAAACTGGAGAACTTTGTTGTCCTAATGTACGACCGCTTCAGTGCAGCTAGCTGTGTACATGAGGCGAAGCTGGATCTCTTTGCCTGCAAGCAGAGGACTTACGATGCGATTCCACAACCAGAGCTGCCTTGAGGGAGCACGCTAAACATGCGGCCTATCAGGGTGGAGTCATATGGGGTCAGGCGACTGCCTCAAATTCAGAAACCAGCACCCCTGCTGACTGGGGTTGGATAGTGAAGATGCGTGGAAAATACATTGGACGACCCTTTCACCAATAGTTGCATGCTGCCAGGAATTAACCAAATGCGGCTGCAAGAAAAACTTCCTCAAGAGTTGCAAATGTTTCCGCACCAGAATTTCTTGTACTGCTCTGTGCAGCTGTGTTTGTGACCAGTGGTGTCGTGGTGAACAGAGTTCAATTGTCGAACATTTGACAGAAGATTGTGAATAATTTGTGTATTATCATTTTAGCGTTAATGTCATGTTCATGTTCAACAAAGTCAATCAGTTAGACTCTACAATCATTCGGTGCATTAATTTAGTATGTGATATGTCGTTAATAAAATGTGTTTTGATGTTGTAGTTTTTGGTTTATTTTATTAATAGCTATGTAAGTGGTGCTCAAAAGCTTTCTAGAGTGTCATAAATGAATTCAGCATGCCCTAAGACATACAATTTTACACCAAGATCACTACAATCGGTTCTTCTTCTTTCGTGTGAATCAGATGATTCTAGTGTTGGCATTAGTTTCCCCGATGTTTTTCTAGTTAGAAATCTTTCTGGAAAGACATTGGGTACTTACGGGAAGGACACGAGAAGGTTGCCAACATCCCTAAGTGAAAGGGATACTGTGGAACCGACTGTATTCGAACTTGGAACACCCAGGTCTTCAGTCCATGTCGTTATCCACTTAACTACCGTCACCTCCCACTACAATCGGTTGAATACATATCAATTTATAAGGAATATCGTTAGTGCAAACTCCTGATGGCGGCCATCTTGAAAAATAGCCGCCATCTTGAATTTTTAAGTGGCTAGTCGGGCAGATATGTTTAGTATACCTTATAGAGTCATCATGCCAATTTTGCTACTTGTATCATCAAATGTATGATTTTTCCACTAGCCTCCCCACTATAGATGAAATAGTTTCAAATAGAAATGACTACCGTCATATGTCTACACGTAGTGTGTAACCGTTCCCTTCGAAGCATCTTGTTTATCTGCTTAGCATTAACAATTGTGATGTCGGCAGAAAAACGAGGCTGCCATGCCATATGCCTTTTTAATAAATATATTCTTACATGCCTTGCCTTGTGCCATGTATGCACCGTATTATGACTGTATGGTATGCCGGGGGGGGAGGGGGTACGCTGTGGGGGGTGCCTTGTAAGTGTAGCATAGTAAGCCACAATTCGAACATCTATTGTATATTTTATCTTTAAAAAAAACGACATATTTCTAGGGAGAATGATGCCTGAATATCTTTTCTGTTGTGGACACCTTAACCACTTTACCCATAATTTCAATATATTTTTGATACAATTACAATATGCCACGAGAAATATGTCCTATCATGGGATTTATGAGTTGGAATATGTACCCTAATCCTAACTCTAACCACTGATGGTTAGTTCTGTAAAAGGTGTTCTGTCTAGCCTAGAATAAGTCCCTTAGATGTATCTCCCTTTGTCGGCCCTCCTTCTTGTAAGTGATTTTTTAGCCTTGACACCGGGCGAGTGCTTTCCGGTATTCTGTTCCCTATCTCTTAGCTGCTTAGTCCCGGACCTTGATGGAGGAATTTCTATCTACTTAAATATCCCGATATTTTAGGCATCTCCGTTTTTACTATGCTGTCTTAGGACTTCTTGTAACCGTCGGACAGCTAGCCTAAACTCTTTTTCAACGAGAAATAAAACCTGGGTTTAAACTACACTATGCCTCAGAGTCTTGTTTGTCAATAAGAGTTTAGGCTAGCTGTCCGACGGTTACAAGCAGCCCTAAGACAGCATAAAAGGTTTTGCATCTTTAGTGGAAAAACAGGATTCTAACATCGTGTGAACTGCTTGTTGTTTTACACGGAGAAATTTTAGTTTCAAAAACAAAATGAACTAAAAGAGGTGTCGAGTCAAGTGATTGAAATGGTTAATTTAATAAAAACTCGTCCGATTGTGGCACAATGCGTGACCTTTTGGGGAGCTAAGTGTTCCCCGTTATATTCGTAATCCTTATGCCAGACTTATTTCAAAAACAGTAATTCTCTGTGTTTTGATATCACTGAGTGCAGTCATATTTTTGAAGACTGAAGGTCGGTGTCAAACCAATTCAATGACAGGTGCATGAGATGGGTTCAAAGATCAGACTCGTCGTTCGAGAAAATCAGTTATCAAACTCAAAACAAAACATTTGACAAGGCGTACAACGATGACGGCTGTATTCCCTCCCCCTCTCTCCCCCCCCCCCTCTCTCTCTGGTAAAGAGATTGAAAATTGAGAGACTGGTTTGAATTCTGAAAAAGACGCACGCGTCTTGTTGCACTCTCTGCAAGATATAAAAATGTTCTTCGGCAAAAATAAATATATATTTTTATATTAAAAAGTAAAATGGTTTGTTCCATTATTACATAATGTTTGATTTGCAGCACAATGGTCTCGAACAAACAGTCAGCCAGCCAGCCAGTCCAAGAAGCAGACGACAGTGACTATCGTCAAACGATGATTGCTCCCTGGTGATAACAAGACGAGACCTTGCACATACGTGCACATGTCACACATCGTCATGTCGTCACAAAGATGACTTTGCCACACGATGAAGTCCAGAATGTTTTAGTTGTTGTGCAAGGATATGGATTCTCAACATGTTCGTTTACTATTTTCACAGCAACAGGTAAATTAGTTACTTTTAAGAAAAGAATTGGATTATCGATAAATAGAATGAAGATAGATGATTTTGATATGTTTGTTCTATCAGTTTGTAAAACCTGAATTATCAAGATGATTCCCATTATTAATGAGCAATTAATATGTTTAGAAAATAAAATTGAAGAATATTTTCCCTAAATCAGCATTGAAGAATTTTATTAGATTCGCAATCCTTTCTATAGATTTATCGATTATCGATCTTTCCAATTTTGAGTTATGTTAAGCAGAAGAATTAGCAAGATTTTTCAGTGATCGTGGACTCAAATTGAAGTAGGCACAACTGCCATTTGACGCCTTTTGGATGTCTGTTCTACAACTCTAAGTAAAAAAAGCCATCAAAGTCTTACTGCAATTCTCAACTTCCATATGATATTTATAAATTACTAACCTTCAAATGGCACACATCAAAATCTGAGCCTAATCGGATTATTAGTTTACAAATTACAGTTATTTAAGTGAAGCTACTGTTGCAAATTTTCAAAACAATGGAAAAATCTGAATTTCGTTCAAGTAAAGCAATGGTTTGATAAGTGTTATCCGAACTCTGCTCCGTTAGAAACAACGATTAAGAGGTGGTAAGCTGACTTTAAATGCGATTGTACAGACACAAATGATGCTGAATACTCCGATTGCCCAAATTCAGCAGTTGTCTCGGAAAACATAAAAAAAGTCCACAAAATCGTTTTGGTCGATCGTAGGTTGAAGTTGCATAAGATAACAGAGGAGTTGAAAACATCAGAATTGTCTTCATCATTTTGCATGAATATTTGTCAATGAGAACGCTGTGTTCAAAGTGTGTGCCGCGTTTGCTAACACGGTCAATCAAAAACAACAATACGTTGATGATTCAGTGCAACAAAAAGGAGTTTTGCATCAATATGTGATAATGAAAGAAATATGGATCCACTGCTTCACTTTGGAGTTAAATCGGCAGTCAGCTGAGTGGACAGCAGCATATGAAACCGTCCAAAGCGACCAAAGATGCAAACATTAGCAGGCAATGTTTTAGTTTCTGTATTTTGGGATGCGCAAGGTATTTTATTCATCGATTACGTTGAGAAAGGAAGAACCATCAATAGCGAATATTATATAGCATTATTAATGCGTTTGAAGGAAAAAATCGCAAAAAAAACGGCCATAAAGAAGAAAAAGTATTCTTTCACCAAGACAATACACCGTGTCACAAGTCGATCGCACCGATGGCAAAACTACATGAATTGCTTCAGTACCCACTCTATTCTTCAGATTTGGCCTCCAGCAACTAATGACTGTTTGAAACCTAAAAAGAATTCTCCAGGAAAAGAGATTTGACTCCAATGAAGAAGTGATATAATAAACTGAGGCATATTTTGAGGCTAAAGACAAATCGTTCTAAAAAAAGAAATCAAATTGTGAGAGAAGCGTTGGAATCAGTGAGTGTATCACCTTAGAAGGAGACTATGTTGATGAATAAAGTCGAACTTTGTCTAAAAGTTGTTGTTTTATGAGTTAGGCTTGGAGTGATGTGCTACTTGAGTATTTGTTTCCGGGTTCATATTGACTTCACTCATTTTGGGAAAGCCACAGTTACTTTACCATTGCAAACAAAACACAAGATGACAACGTTTCGCTTGATGAGGATGGTGGTCTCCGATAAAGATATATACTACACACTCATATCTTTTCCCAACCAGCTTGCATCTTCTATAGCGGCTTCATCATGCTCTATTGAGACTCTAGTAAGCAAAAAGCTTGTGTCAACGGATACATCAAGTTCAGGACTATGCACCATTGATATTGCATGTGATATTCTTGGTGCACTCTTGCGATTCCTTTCATACTCTGATAAGAACTTGGCACACCTAATAACAAAACCGGATGCTAAGCTTTCGAGAGCTTTGGTGCATATGACAGGGATAGACAACATTTTGTCTCTCTATGCGCATCATCATTTACACTGACCAATCAGGTAACATCAGGGCAATGCTATAAGCAGCAACTGACAAAATTCATTTTTTGCACTTAGAGAGCTCTTTGGGGTTTGTTCCATTATCAGCAATATGTGACATGGTGACCCGGCCAGCAGTCTTAGCCCCAGGTTCGCATTCAGATGACATGGCACTATCGCTACGATGATGATGAACGAGCGCCAGCAGCAGTAATAGTTCCAGTGCACTGGCAATTCCACTACGATGACAATGATAAGTGCTTGCAACAATATTATAGTAACTCTCGACATGGCGATCTATCATTACAATGATGATGACTGAATTCCAGCAACAATACTATAGCAGCTCGGTTTCCTCTCCGACAAGCATGCAGCGAATCTTGCCCACTATCATCATCATCAAAAACTAAAACAGTTTTCTCCTGCACTGACTACAGAGATGGTAGTAGTAGCTATGGCTTGGCGATGACAGTAGCAGTAGCAGCAGTAAGGTAACAACTCTCTGTGAATCCAGACGACAGAAGACTTACCAATATCCGGCCAGAATAAAATCATCATCATCGTCCTATGCAGTAGCCCTCTTTCCTGACGATTTCATTGAATCCTGTTCTGCTGGAAAAAGGACGTATTTTATTTCTCTGAAATAAATGCAAATCTGTATATTTTTGTACACACGAGTCCGTCTTCCTCCTTCTTGTTGTTATTACATTCAAAACATGTATTTATATCGCTTTTCTTATTAGCGAAGATCGTGGTATACTAGTCATTGTTGTTCTCATCTGTGCCACAATTCCTGCTACACTTTCTTCAACATTGTGGTTAAGGAGACATCGTTCACATCATCGTCTCAATACTTCATAAGTGCTGCTGCACTCCTTTTGGTGAAAACTTCTGCAACCCTGAACCATCTTGCTACTGAGAAGTGTTTCACCAGCTTTCCACACAGTAAAAACAGTATGTCGGTTGAGAACACGGGGAAATATCTGGAACTTTCTCCGTAAGAACCCGTAGTACAACGGATAAAGTTCTAAGTAATAATCAGTTCTAAGTGACAGTCTTCTGGAGGTTGAAGGTTCAATCCTCAGTATGGGCTGTAGCACTTATAAGTTCACAAACTATTTACTTTTGGACAGGTTTATTCTTCTATGCGGAGTGACTAATGTATTATCAAATCAGAGAGTCACTTCTGCTGAACTGTATATACACTGTTTTCCCGCTTTTCACGAGTCGAATGTTTTGATGTACTGTCAGATAGACATGCCATGTCCTTGTCTCAATCAGGCAGAAGGCTTGATGTGTGTACGACAAGTGGATGCGAGAACCAATTGATTGGGAAGATATGCGCGCTCTACACTTAACATGCAGTGGTATTTATTGTTACGTAACTCATTCCTGGTCCCTTGTTGGTGAAGCGATGTATGAATAAAGCTGATTGAAAATATGGAGGAAGAATTTGTCCTTATATTTGAGTTAACGGTAACCCCTACCAATGGCAACACAAAGGTAACTTCTTTTTCTTCTTACTTAACAAAGCGTAGAGAATGGACACCTCATCAATTCTTCTTACTAATGATGAACCCTCTTTTTCAAAAATAGAAGAATACAATTATGAATTACTTAAGATCATGTCTGATGGAATGAGAGCAAGTTTGTGGATTTGGTAACGGTGGTGATTTGCCATCTCTGTATCTTGTCATGTTATCCTGTGGGCTTAGTGGAAAATGAGTGAATATCAGTGTTGATGTTGTTGATTTGGATGTTACTCAGAAAAAAAGGCAATGAAGAAGGCAAAATAACAACTTTGTTGAACGTCACAATGCTGTCCTTGAGGCAATGATGATAAAGACGTTGGATGGCGGTAAATATCCCTTTGATACTGCATTAAGCTGGTCTATTAGTGCAAAGAATACCCCCATAGTATACATGGGTACAGTCCCAAATGGCAGAAACCCAAATTTGCCATCTATATTCAATAATCAACCCCCAACTTTGGAGTGAAATTGTGGTTGAGAATCTGGATTCAATGCATGCAGCTAGAAAAGCCTACATTGAAAGTGAATCATCCGAGAAAATATGCAGAGCTTTGAGACACCGAATCAGGCCTGCCCTTGCCCAAATCTATAATAATGAGGGGCATGCTTTCTACAAAAGGAATGAATCTTCCAGATGGATGTGATCCGGTACAGTTATTGGCTGGGAAGCCTAACAGGTTTTGATCAAACATGGGAGTGAATATTTAAGGGTTCATCCCTGTCGAGTAATGTATGATTCATCAGATAGTCAGTGGACAACTAGTGTGGAGGATTCTGATAGTGGTGATAAAAGCAAAGGCGACAATGTAGATGAGCATGACAATAATGAACCATTAATAGAGGAGGAAGAGGACTTGACTGATGTACAATAAAATAATGAACGACCCAATGTGAAGTTTGCTAATCTTCCCAAACCAGGACAGGTTGTAAATTGCAAAATGTCCGACCAAAGTGAAAATAAAATCTCAGAATCATCAATAGAGCTGGCAAGGTTACAGGTGCAAATAAATATTATTTAAATGTTGCTCAAGATGACAGTAGACCCTTTTGCCTTGACTTCCAAAATGCTGTGTCTTTGTGGGAACCTGTCTCCAAGACAGATACTGAGGAATCAACAGACTCAACGGATGCTGTTTTATTGTCGATATTGATTGGACCGTTGTGTTTAGGAGGCAAAACAGAAAGAGCTATCACACTGGATCAAAAACAAGGTCTACACTGTTGTTCCCGGCGTAGGACAAAGTAAGATTACCACCCGATGGGTGTGCACAGATAAATTACTATGGCCAGACTTGTTGCCCGAGGGTTTCAGGATGAGGAGGCAGGATCAGTCATATCAGACTCTCTCAATGCTCCAAGGTTGCATTAGCTGCCATTGCTTCAAATGGATAGTCTTGTAATTTTCTTGATATAAAAACGGCATTTCTTCAAGGTATGGAAATTGACAGACCAATTTATTTACTATCCCCACCTGAGGTTGTCAGTGACAGGGACAAACTTTTAAAGTTCTCAAAGTGTGTGTATTGTCTGACTGATGCCTCAAAATCCTGGTACCTTAGTGTGAAAGGTTTGTTACTGCGATTGGTATGTTTTTTTGTTTTTTATAATAGATCATAACATAAATTTTGATAACAGATCATCTCTACACATGTCGATGATTTTTGTTGGGGTGCCCGGAGCTATTCAAGATCTCAGTTATCGAGACGATCAAAACACCTTTGAAGTGAAATCTGAAGATTCTACAAATTTCAAATACCTTGGTCTAGATGTTGTGCAACACAGTGAAAAAATGATTGTTACCCAGGACAGATATGTACATAATCTACAGACTATCTCTTCACCTGTGGCTTTCGGAGATGGGAGACTGAGTCCAGCAAAGGAGACAACCATGAAACAAGCAAATGGCAGATTGAATTGGATTATGATACAGATCTTAGCTTTGATGTCAGCGAGTTCCCTCTATTTATGAAAAAAGGCAGAGTAGAATACATAAGATAAGCTAACAAGAATATGAAGAAGGCTAAGAAGGGATCTTTGTAGTTTTATATTCCTGATCTTAGCAATCTACATGAGATTCTTCTAGTGGGATACAGTGATGCATCTTTTACCAATTTGGAAGATGGTGGCTCTCAAGGTGGCTACATTATTTTCGTTGTAGGCAGCAACAACAAATACTCTGTGAATTTATTTGCATATTGACATTTTATCCAATATTCCTGTGATTTGAAAGACAGATAATTCAGGGGTTCATAGTGCCACTCGTTCCAACACTCAGATTCTAGATAAACGGCTCATAATCAAGATGGCCATTTTTATAGAAATTCTGAGCAATGGAGAACTTGATGAAAGTGTTTGAGTTTCACAACATCAGGTTGCTGATGTTTTAACAAAAAGAAGTGTTGTTTCCTTGGAGATCTTAAGACAACTGAGCATTAGAGATCTCCTTAAAAATAAAAATGGAGACGAGTTTTTAATTGAATTATCTCTCCTCTGCAGATTGGCTGTTTGAAGTTTCTAAAGCTAGATGGCTCTGGCAGTCAATTTGCATGGGAGGAAGTGTCATTACTATATAAACTCTACTTTTAAATTTTTTTTTTTTTATTGAAGAGTGCTATTGATTATATGAGGTGCAAGGATTGACATTGGAGATGAGAATATTTTTTATTGGGTCAAAAGCATATTGGTATTCGATAGAGCATTCCCATTTAATTCCTCTTTTAGCAGATTGTCTGTGCATGTTAGGTATATACACACCATAGTAGTTTGTAAACCCTAAGAAAACTTGTAGTGCACTCACATTTTTTTGGTGTTTATATGCTATTTATCACCTCTGCTATAGAAGAGTTTGGTCTTCTTCTATTTAAGTTAATAATTTATCCAAGGTACTTTATCTGAGACATAAAATTTCACACTCTTTGAAGTTAAATTTGACTTTTTATTCTTTTTAATATTTGTATTTATGTGAACACAGTGTTGCTATTATTTAATTCTGCAAAAATGTCCTCAGGTGCTGGGAATAGATAAATGTATTCTTTTCAGACAATCATTTAAGCCAGTTTAAAAATCCATGCAAATATGTATTTTGTGATTTTTTTTAGAGAGAACACCCAATTTAAAAAAAATTATTCCAATTTCTTGTTTATTAGTTTCAAAGCAGCAAACAGCACATTTTTTTATACATAAAAATAGGCTTCACATTGTCCTTGACTCCAAACTTTTCTCTTGTCTTGGTGTATCTTACAAGTCCTTCTGAAAGTACTCCAGTAAATTTATCATACACCCTGTTTGTGCTAAGGACATAATATAGGATACACAAAAACAGGTTCAATTTAAACAGACATAATTAGTAAGGCAAAAGTCTATGTTAAGAGTCCCTAGACATAATCAAAATACATATGTATTGCCAGGGTAACACAGAACAACGTGAAATAAAATACAACTTACTTTGGATTATTTATTATGTCCGCAAGGACCTGTGGTGCAGTGGATATAGTACTAAGTAAAATTCAGTTCTAAGTGATAGTCGGTTGAAGGTTCAATCCTTGGTGCAGGCGATACGAAGAATTGTGAATTACTGAAGACTTCTCCCAGTCATTGCTGATGGAACAAGAGCAAATAAAAAGTTCTGTTCGAAATTCTGTCCAAGAAATTAGATGGTAAGATTTTTTTTTATTCTTTCATATTTGTCCTTATTTGTGATATCCACTTTATTATGAATAAACATTATTGCTTTATTAAAGCATTTTTAGAATTTGCTTTTCCTTAAATGCATAAAAAATTGATCAGTAATTTATTTTGTTTCAGATGTTAAAAATAATTTTAAATATTTGAAAAAAAACATTTTTTCTTTTGGTTCTTGTTGCAAAGCAAAGTAGTGTAAGTAAAAAATGAAAAGAAAAAATGATGTCAAGATAATTATGAAAAAAAAAATCACATTTTCATTAAATATAATTTATTTATTGTCAACATT
Source organism: Sepiola atlantica (assembly GCA_963556195.1). NCBI lineage: Eukaryota > Metazoa > Mollusca > Cephalopoda > Sepiida > Sepiolidae > Sepiola > Sepiola atlantica. Next base: position 166,035,277 of record OY744520.1, on the reverse strand, counting down.
TTAATATTCAATTTTCTTTATCTAGGTGTAAATATGCTAAATAATTGATTTGTATTTGAACAATTTGTAAAATTAAGATCAACCAAATTTTTAAAAATTATGCTGACTTTTTAAAGTTTTTTTGTAAATAACTGTTGCATCGTAGTCTAACAGTAAAACAAATAAATACACTTAGAATTCAATTTTGAAAATTAATTATATTTTTTATTACTGAATCAACATATATAAACTATTTAGAGTCCTTTTGGACTAGGTCATTCTACAAAGTTTCACAAAATTTTTATTTATTGTAGTAAATGCATTTTCTACTTTTGTAGAGTTGACCATATTTTTAACTTTCGATTCCTTTTTCTGGTTCTTTCCTACAATGAGTCCCCTACTGTCACAATTATAACATCTCTTATTTTTAAATGGACAATAGTTATTATGTATTTGTTTGCATCCATAACAAGGATTAATTTTAAACGAAACAATTTTTTCCAATGTTTCTTTTTTTCCGACTGAGTTTATGTATGGAATATCTCTTTCCACAATTTTTGCAATATAATGTTGCAAATTTATTATTCATTGACATTATTCAGCAATATTTTGTAATGTCAGCTTCAAATCTTGTCTCAGTTTTGATAGTAGACGATCTTATTTCAGGATCTTTTAGACTTGCGTTAGACTTGTGTACTTAATGAGACATTTGAACATATCTCGAGAGAGTTCGTTGAGTTTCAAATTCCCTATTAACTACGCTTGCAAATGTAGTATAATCTTCTGTATCCTTTTTGGTCAGATTAAGGCATTGCCAAAGTGTGTTGAAAAGTCAACTCGTTTCGCTAAACATTTTTGTTAACAGCAAAATGCTTTCCAAAAACGAAATATCTCCTGGATTTATTAGTAATAATCAGTATACTTTTCATGTTTAATGGCTTTGAATTTCCTAAATCGAACTATTTTCGTGTCTGACAAGATTTCCTCGTATTTTTTAACATATGAAAATGTGACCTCTTTTTCTGGCCTGTACCTAAATTCTTACGGAATCCTGAGAAAAAGGATTAGTTATTTTGGTCACTTTCTCTTGAATTTTGAAAAACATTTTTCTTGTTGTTTGAGGTCTTCTCCATACTTTCCATGTTTTGACTACATTGTTTTTTTCTTGTTGATTTAAGAATTCCAACAAAAATCTTTTAAAGTCCTCCATGTTCTTTTTGTTTCTTTAACTTGTTAAAATTTCTTTGCGTCTTCATTCATAATTTTGTTAATATCGCATAAATCAATACAAAATTCCTAGTCGTCAATCTGTTGTATCATAATCCGACAATAAAATAGTAATAAATGCACTCAGAATTCAATATTGGAAATCGACTATATTTTTATTTATGAATAAACATATACACACTATTTTTAGTCCCTTCAGACTCATTCGTTCTAGCATTGAGGGGTGTTTATCTCTACATAAACTGTATAAAAAGTAGGAAAGACATTCATCAAATCTTCATTCAATAAACTGTAGTTTGTCATTAAAATTGTATTCAAACTGTAGTGGAATGGACGAAGAAGAAAGTTGTCCTAATAATGACAGTTGGTAACCTCAAATTATTGTAGCTAGTGTTTATCCTGAAAAGGATATCAAATTTGTCTTACAAAGATAAAAAGCTGAAATCCGATAGAATTTGAAATCTTGTAAATTATTAAAAAATACACAGGATAAACTCTTTAGGCATTGAAGTAGTTGATATATATAGAAAAACAGTCTACTATCACACACATTGTATGTGTTAGATGTTTACAGTAAAGAATGTTGATCAGTATTTGTTTAAGTGAAAAAGAAAGAACCAGAAGGGGAATAAATTTGATAGCATTGTTTGCTAGAAAGTGGTTTGGTATAGTGGTTGATGTTTTTGTTGTTAAGAACATGGGCCAAGTTTCCACAAAGGAAACTGAAGAATCAAAATAAAGTATTGAGTTTGTAGGCCGTATGCTTACCTATTGATGGACACTTTTGATGCAGATGAATATGGTTGTACATTTGATATACTTTGAAAATATGCAAATCAGTTGAGTCTAATTTGCATAATTGATCGTGGCCATCTTGAATACATAATGAGATTACTCAAATCAACAACTTTTTGCCTGTCTTCAATAAAAACCACTGAAATCTGAGGCACACACATGTATAGAACAGTTAAACTGTAAGATTACAGCAGATTTGATAAAAGATTTCTTGCTAAACTTGCATTGCAAATATTTTATCTTATATTTTAATTAATAATTAATTTGATAACTGAAATTTCTTTTCTGAAATATTTTCTAAATTTTCAATGAGAAAAAAAGAATTTGAGGAAAAACGAAAAGTTAAGAAATTATCTTTTTATTGCTTAATGTTTAGTTTCAACAGAAGGTAATTGAAGGTCATGTGAGAGTGTTTTCATAAGAATATAAGCACCACTTCCACAACGGTTGAAGAAATCATCCAAATCAAGTGTCCATATTGCAATTCCACCAAACTGGTTCTTCTTAAGCCAATCAATCTGCAAAATCATGGAGAAAAAAAGGGGCAATTCATCATTTTGAAATAAACGTTAAATTGTGCAGATTTATTTCAATCAAAATATTACCAACTAGCAGAGACACGAGTTGCACGAAAATGAAAGGGGTCCTATATATCTCTACCTTTTATATTTAAAGTTATGTATGTTTAGATGTTTATATATTTGAACTTATATACGGCACAATCATGTTGACACACCGGTTCCCATTAGATCACCGAAGTTAAGCGACGTCGAGCCTGGCCAGTACTAAATGGGTGACAATTTGGGAATACCAGGTGCTGTATGTGCTCTCTGTTTTCAGTCGTCTTGAACTACTTACCATTGGAATCAAGCAGTGCCAACTCAGGAGAGGTGTTGTTGGAGATTGTGCAACCCTTGCTTCACAATTACACATGCATCCAGCCCCTGACAGGGCACTCATACGTCGAAATCGATGGGAGAGTTCATCATATTTGTATCTACAGGTGTGGCAGAGTGAATTGCCCGAGAAAAAAGACCCTATAGAATTTAGAGGCCACTAGTATTAGTAGAAGATTTGAATCGTAATTTTGCGAAAAGAACGAAGTCCTATTATTGCCATTCATAACACACAATTATTTCAATATTCACTGGCTGAGAGAGAGAGAGAGAGAGAGAGAGAGAAAGGGTAGTAGGAGAAAGAGAAAGTATGCAGAGAGAGTTAGAGAATGATGAAAGAAAGCTGCCTGTTTTTGGTTTATGTAGTTAATAGCGTCACCTGTTCTTAATTGTCTAGAAAGCTCAATCAGTTAGTATGGCATACTTACAGACAGAGGTGCATAACTATTTTTACTTTGATTTTGTCCTAAAATGAATTTAAACATTTCAAATTACAATGTTCATCTTGTAATCCTGTAATGAAATTAAAGGAACTCCTCTTCAACAACACCCACAAATCTCAACTCCAATATTCTCTTTCAGCTGTCCAAAATTCAACTGCCGACTTCCATTTTAGTCATTCCATTTACCTCAGCTGATCCCCATATATGCTAATTAGTTACAACTACAAAAGGCTACGTCTGCGAAGAGAAGCCTCCTTCTATTCTGGTGGATGGACAGTCACAACATGCAAAAATATTGCATTTTCTTCTCAGCCGGTAGGTGTTAAGCAGATTGTGTAGTTTTACTTTTATTTAACAGATAGCACGAACCCTGATTTCAAAAAGCTGGAAGAAAAATATCTAGTTTATACTTTTGGTTAAATATACTTATGGCTAAATCACACTGACACATGGGTTCTTGTCCAGATTATCAAAGTTAAGCAACGTTGAGCTTGGTTAGTACTTAGATGAATGACCATCTGGGAATACTAGATACTATAAGCAAAACATTCCACCAAGGTGTATAAATTGGTACCAGTTTAGTTTGAAGTATAACTGGCGACAGACTAGCACCCTGTCACAGGTTTTTACAACTGAAAAGTTTGATGCAAATATTGAAAGATTATTCTTAAAGAATGAGTTCTAATCATTATCCGACTGATTTATGAATGTCATCAAAATGTGACATATAATGAGATTTATTTATGTCCTCCTCACTGATTGTCTGTTTCTCTCTATGGATTGGCCAACAAGTATTCTATCCAGCCTATAAAAGCCCTTGTACAACGAATTCTGGCCTCTTTTCCTGCTTTCCCCTCAACCCAGCAGGACAACGGCTGACCTGACCCCTCAGTGACAAAGATGCTTGATGGGAGTCACTGAGAGCCAATCCACTCCTACTTCACTTTCTCCATTAGTGTTACCCACTCTCTTGGATCAGGTTTGACTACATTGTGACAACGCTCTAGATGGCAGTTCGGATTTAGCCATCACTTATTCCCAACCTTGGTTGTTATCAGCCCAACGGCATTGCGACAGAAGCCCACAAAGACAGTTTGCGCAGAAAAGCCTTTACTTCCACCCAAAAGGAGCCAGAATTGAGGGACACCAACGTGCAAGCTGTTACTCAAACTCCTTAACCAGATAAGTTCTTGCGAGGCACATATTTGCAAACATAACATGCCTCCTGTCTATACAATCATCATGGAGCTAAATGAGAACTTCCATGGACAGAGTTTCTTTCCAAGAACTGTCTGTGGAACACAACACCATAGGGCTGCTTCCCAACTAACTACAACATGATCGTTTTCAAGTTCAATGTTAACAAATTATTGTTAAGCCGCCCTCTTAGGTAACTAAATTTTGCCCAGTTTCAACCATTGTCTCCAATAAGCTCATTAACCCATATCCTCGAGTGGCCTTTGGGCTTTGATAAGTTGTGACTCATTAGTACAAAAATAATCTCTAAACCAGATTAAATGTTTTCGTTTTTGCTTAAAATTTAGTAGTAGCTTAAAAATATGTATTTTGCTGTTATATCCGAGCTGATACTCTCCGAAATGCTGTGGATCGAGAAACAGCTACACCCGCACCATTCCTGACTCTACCTCCAGCCCTCCCCCGAGAGAAGTTGAGGAGAATCTTAAGTAGTATTCAACTCTTCAGTGCTGTAAAAAAATAAAGCAACAAAAGAACACAACGCTATCGAGCAAAAACGCTATTGGTGCTGTTTTTAATGGTTACAAATTATGACAGAAACAAAGGAAAGAGAAAGACAGAGAAACCTCTGCTGCTATATCTTCACTATGACTATGACGACAGTTTAACAACAAGGGAAAAGTAGAGAGAGACGTCACTACCCATTAAGCCGACTACCTAAAACGTGTCCACAAGACTCCAGCTGTTTCTGTCAACAATATGATGATGGGCAATCTGGTGGGTTCAGAAGAATTGACTAGACAACATTATTAACAACTTATTAGTTTGGTAGCCTTACACTTAGGCTATGCTTATAATACCTACCTTTATAGAATATGTTCATAGAAAATGTTTATAATACCTACCTTTATAGAATATGTTCATAGAAAATGTTTATAATACCTTTGTAGAAAGACTCTTGACATCGTCATAGCCAATCCATTCATTGTTATAAACTAAATATGGAACTTTTTGGTCAGCGATTCTGAAAACTTTTGCACCTTTTTCAATCAAATCACATATCTGAAATATAAAGACATAACAAAACAGAATGAAGACTTTTTCTTCTTCATAAAAACAAACTCATATATACATATTCATGCAAGCAAAGACAAAAGTGTTTTGTTTTTTTCGAAAACATTGTTGAGATAGATGTAATCTGATTAATTAATTTCTTTGTACTTCTAAAAAATCATTATTGCAGCAGTCTGCTGTTTACTGCCCGCTGTATTTAGACATAAATAGAACTTAATTTCTTCTGTATCACGTGATAATTCCTGATGGCCGTGGGGATAGAGCGAAAGTGTGCAGAGTCTTGGTTGACTCTGTGAACCAGGTTCGCGCCCTGTGACCATCTGAAATTGTCACTTCCTACACTGATGAGAGAATAAGTTTGAAACGCCGGCATATGTAGGTATAAATAATTTAATATTTATTTGTAAATATTATTATTATATGTGTGTGTGTGTGTGTGTGTGTGTTTATTTCAATATTATACATTTATTGAATGATTGGACGTTTCATACCTCGGGTTTCATGGGTCAGATGTAACTGAAAAGCTACAATACAGTCAAAACGTGCCCAACCTATTCATCAGATGGTATCCAATGATTAGACCACAGCCCCTGCAATTTTTCAGTTGTGCTTGACCCATGAAACCTTAGGTATGAAACGTCAAATCATTGAATACATGTATAATATTGAAGTAAACATATATTATATGCTCTTATTTACTTAATTGAGCACTCTGTCTTAATTCCTTCATATGATACGTACGTGCTATATATATATATATATATATAGCACTAGATAAAGTGAAAGAATAAAATAAGGTGCAAATCAAATTTTATTAGAATTCAATGTTCAAGCAAAGTACTTTAAAGTCCTTAACTCATGAGTTTTCAAAGAAAATCTTCTCCTCAGAGGACCATTACCGCAATGATATTACTGCAGGTAATAAAATTAAACTTTGAAAATATATAAAAAATATATATAAAAAATACATAAAAGTATATTTTTTATATTTTTTATATATATTTTTTATATATATTTTTATATATATGTTTTATATATTTTCAAAGTTTAATTTTATTACCTGCAGTAATGTCATTGCGATAATGGTCCTCTGAGGAGAAGATTTTCTTTGAAAACTCATGAGTTAAGGACTTTAAAGTACTTTGCTTGAACATTGAATTCTAATAAAATTTGATTTGCACCTTATTTTATTCTTTCACTTTATCTAGTGCTATTAATGCTCTATCCAATATATTGAGCTTCAGTTTTATCCGGATTTTCACTAATTAAAGATATTAGTTACTTCTTATATTTTTTGTTGTATTATCTTATATATATATATATATATATATATATATATATATATATATATATATATATATATATATAATTTATAATACAGTATTGCTGAGTAGATCTGACTACTGGATGTAGGGCAGAATTGTCAAACATTCGTTTTTTCTAAAATTTTAATAAGTTTTTTCCCTTTCCATACCTTTGCATTAGCAATAGCAAACATGACCTTCTCATCAAGTGCAAACAGGCATTTAGTGAATAATTTTCATGCAATACTTCATTACCCCGCCCCCCCCCCCCCCCTGTTCAGTTTATGCCGTATTCATTGGCACTTGGACTGGTCAAGTTGTCTACTTATGACCTTATGACCTGCTGTGGCTTTCCCTCATCGTGTAATTACCCTTTTGTGCCCTTCAGTTTCAAAACTCTGATGTATGCAAACATTTGTCTAACAAATACTTCAAGAGGCAAGATGTAAAAGTTATTGTAAGCTTGAACATACAGAAAGATTATCAAGGTGTAGTATCTTCTCTGATACTTCACTTCATCTTTTCTGTCCTCGGTCAGTGAAGGAGAAGACCTCTTCTAGACTGGTGCAATTTTTATAAAAATAGCCCCCCCTCCTCCCCGTGTCTTAAGGAAACCAGATGGATATCTTCTTTTTGGCTCTTAAATTTCGTTTTCACGGGAAGACTAAGTAAGTGGCTTCTGGCTGCATGTGGCCACGAGAGAAAGAAGAAACCGTGATTTTGTTAAAAGACCTTGTCCAAATAGAAGGTACAATGTCTGCTGAAGATTATAACAAGAAGCTGTATTTTGGGTCAGAGGCAGAGTTTAGACTAAAATTCTGTGTTTAATTTTACTGTGGCCAGTAATAAAGCCACAGAGAAAAAGTCATAGAAAACAAAATCTAAATTTTGGATTGGAAAGAAAAGACACAAATAATTTATAGTAGACATAATAAAATTGGTTATAATTTTGGTTCATGTGTCAGAAATGGCAACCTCCGCATTCTTAACTAATCTTGGTTTTTCCCCATCGGACAAGAGGAAATACATAAAGAAAATACAAGGCTCTATCTTTATCATTGTGGATATGACAATCCAACAAAGTCTTGTAGTATCGTGAGATACTACTGAGCCACTCTGGGCTAGTGGTAATGATGGTTCAGCCCCAAAACCATGTCTGAACCCAGAGTCATCATCTGATGAAGACTTTGTTGGAAGCAATGCTGCTGTAAAAGCAACTGCTATTATATAACCATTTTAACCTTAAAATAAGTGAAAATTCGATCTTTAACTTTTCTGTTAAAAAAAAGACATAGGAACAATGTTAACATTGTCATCTTTCTTTTTTCTTGTGATTTTTTTTTACCAAGATTCAAGTTTACCCTCACCCAGCAGAAAGATGATTGGTTGGATTGGTAAAGTAAATAAAGTTCTAGAATGGTCATCAGTGTATGAGTTCACTCTTAGTGTTAGATTTTTAGTTGGCATTAAATGTCCAATTTTGCAAGAGATTTTTTATTTTATTTTGATATTATTTTACTTATGATGTTTGTGGATGGGGAGAAGGAGGAGTTTATTTTGCCTTGAAGTTGAGCCTGTCACATTATTTCATTGAACTACGATAGTTGGAGTTTTGAGCGAGTTGATTTGATTGAAAGTTGTCAAACTCTCATGCAGAAACATGTACACAGATATTTAGCTGTTTGTTTTACTTGACAGAGTGTCTGTGTTTTTGTCTTTTTTGCCAGTTTATTACATTTTTTATTCAAATAAATTTTGTCAATGTGACATATTCATTCAAAACCTAACATTATTTGTTTAAAAATAAAATAAAATTATGAGGAATTGGTGAAGGAAGGTTGTGGGAGGTGTGGGAGTAATGGTGAGAGGTAGTTGCATTAAAAAATTCCAGGCCTGTTCAGTGGTAGTACCAGACTTTTGTAAATGCTGTGGCAAAGGTTGGGCAAGAAATGTTATGCACTGGTGGGCGTAAAGTTTGTGTATATTTATGTTCTAAAAATGATTGACTCTAAATCAAATCAGCTTCTCACAGATATACAAACGGACATAGCCAACTTTATTAAGTAGACTATTGTACACCCTCCATAAAAAATGACAGAAAAAATTAATCCTTCGCCAGTGTTCGCACTAATATTCATATAAAATAACGTTTAAATCGGTGAGATTAAAAGAAAGGAATAAGAAAGAAAGAAAACGTCTCAAACAGGAAAGTTTAAAAAAAGAAAAAAGAAAGAAAAAACGTATAAATCGGTATGAGAAAGCATGAAGAAAACGTCTCATTATGGAAATATATTAAAACTTTATTTTTACTTTGATTCACTCCCAAATAAGGCATATTGTCACTGAGATGTAAGGGGCTACTGTGAATTATGGGCCAGATTTATAGGAGACATCCTAAGTGGGGAGTTGGGCAGCAAGATGTTTTTTCACATTACATTTAAATTTCTATATATGGGTACAGTTGGCGAAACAGGGAGTAGGGAGGGAATTTCAAAGACAAACGCTCCGAGGAAAGAAGCTATTTGCATAGAAAGTTTTCCGGTATCTAGGGACCTCTACAGTGAATGTGGGATTTTGCTGCTTGTCGGGTGTATTTAAAGATGGAGGGTTGTCTGACTTGCTATTTGCTTCCTTAATTCCCCTAAATACTTGAAATGGATTCGTCTGGCAGTTTTTTTACTCACTAACTTTTCTGTGACGAGACGGATATATATATATATATACATATATATATATATATATATATGTAAATAAATAAATACACATTGCTCTTTATTATAAAGTCGAAGATTAACTTGAAAAGATTATTTTTTCTATATTTATTTTTTTGATTAAGTCAAAGAAAAGTAAAATTTTGATCTTGTAGCAAAAATTGAGTGAGAAATTCATTTTAAAACGCTATGAGTGTATAAATATTAGACAGAATTAAATAGGATTTATTAAGTCATAAATAAATAACAATACAACATAATTGTTATCACACAGAAAAATAACAGTGAATCTAAAGGTTAAAAATGATGTATACATAACTTGAGGAGCCTGGGCAAAGCTTGTAAGTTGTGGGAGCCCATGCGAACCTGTTATTGTAATAAAGCAACATTTGACATTTTTTTACATCACTGAATTTTACTATAAGCGAATGTTTACATTTAAAAGTTAAACAATGTTGCTACTATTCCCAGTAAAAGTGAGTACCTCATAGTATGCTAAAAATCCTGCTTCTTTTGTAAATTGACCAGGTGAGTTGGGTCCGTTGGAAGGACAGCCAGGCAGTGTGCAAGAATGATTAGCCAGACGAAATCCTCGTCCATACATAGGCATTCCAATGTTAAGCTTCATTCGAGGAGCTCCGTGTTCCACCCAATAATTAGCGCTCCAGTTCTGAAAAAAGTAAGCAAATGAAAATGCATTAAAATTTCAAAATATTCAGATGATGACTTAATAAGATTAATGTAATTGATTAATCTTGGAATAAAAGATTCATATTTTGTTTAATCTTGGAGTAAAGGATTCATTTTTTGTTTAATCTTAGAATAAAGGATTCATTTTTTTGTTTAATCTTGGAATAAAGGATTCATTTTTTGTTTAATCTTGGAATAAAGGATTCATTTTTTGTTTAATCTTGGAATAAAGGATTCATTTTTTGTTTAATCTTGGAATAAAGGATTCATTTTTTGTTTAATCTTGGAATAAAAGATTCATATTTTGTTTAATCTTGGAGTAAAGGATTCATTTTTTGTTTAATCTTAGAATAAAGGATTCATTTTTTTGTTTAATCTTGGAATAAAGGATTCATTTTTTGTTTAATCTTGGAATAAAGGATTCATTTTTTGTTTAATCTTGGAATAAAGGATTCATTTTTTGTTTAATCTTGGAATAAAAGATTCATTTTTTGTTTAATCTTGGAATAAAGGATTCATTTTTTGTTTAATCTTGGAATAAAGGATTCATTTTTTGTTTAATCTTGGAATAAAAGATTCATTTTTTGTTTAATCTTGGAATAAAGGATTCATTTTTTGTTTAATCTTGGAATAAAGGATTCATTTTTTGTTTAATCTTGGAATAAAGGATTCATTTTTTGTTTAATCTTGGAATAAAGGATTCATTTTTTGTTTAATCTTGGAATAAAGGATTCATTTTTTGTTTAATCTTGGAATAAAAGATTCATGTTTTGTTTAATCTTGGAATAAAGGATTCATTTTTTGTTTAATCTTGGAATAAAGGATTCATTTTTTGTTCAATCTTGGAATAAAGGATTCATTTTTTGTTTAATCTTGGAATAAAGGATTCATTTTTTGTTTAATCTTGGAATAAAAGATTCATGTTTTGTTTAATCTTGGAATAAAGGATTCATTTTTTGTTTAATCTTGGAATAAAGGATTCATTTTTTGTTTAATCTTGGAATAAAGGATTCATTTTTTGTTTAATCTTGGAATAAAGGATTCATTTTTTGTTTAATCTTGGAATAAAGGATTCATTTTTTGTTTAATCTTGGAATAAAGGATTCATTTTTTGTTTAATCTTGGAATAAAGGATTCATTTTTTGTTTAATCTTGGAATAAAAGATTCATGTTTTGTTTAATCTTGGAATAAAGGATTCATTTTTTGTTTAATCTTGGAATAAAGGATTCATTTTTTGTTTAATCTTGGAATAAAGGATTCATTTTTTGTTTAATCTTGGAATAAAGGATTCATTTTTTGTTTAATCTTGGAATAAAGGATTCATTTTTTGTTTAATCTTGGAATAAAGGATTCATTTTTTTGTTTAATCTTGGAATAAAGGATTCATTTTTTGTTTAATCTTGGAATAAAGGATTCATTTTTTGTTTAATCTTGGAATAAAGGATTCATTTTTTGTTTAATCTTGGAATAAAAGATTCATTTTTTGTTTAATCTTGGAATAAAGGATTCATTTTTTGTTTAATCTTGGAATAAAGGATTCATTTTTTGTTTAATCTTGGAATAAAAGATTCATGTTTTGTTTAATCTTGGAATAAAAGATTCATGTTTTGTTTAATCTTGGAATAAAGGATTCATTTTTTGTTTAATCTTGGAATAAAAGATTCATGTTTTGTTTAATATTCTTTTTCTGACAGTTTAAAAATCATACAGATTATTCAGATTGAAACTATTTTTTTTTCTTTTTTAATGTGATGATGTATGAAAGTGAAACCTGTTGACATGTGTTGCATTGCGAAAAATGATATGAGAATGATACAATGGATGTGTAATGTGAGTCTTAAAGATAGTCTTGGATATGATTACCTCAGTGGAAGATTAAACCTGGCCAGTATAGAGAGATGTGTGCAGAACAGAACACTTCGATGGTATGGTTATGTTGAAAGAATGGATGAAAGTTTTGCGGTTAGCAGATGTGGAACGGTTGAGGTAGAAAGTTTAGTCCACAGGGGAAAGCCAAGTGAACATCAGAGAAAATGATAAAGAATGTACTTGAGAGAAATAGATAAATAAAGACCTGGCCAGAGTTAAGTTAGTTTAGAAGTCAATTTCTAAAAGCCGTCCAATGCATGCCAGCATATAAAACAACGTTAAACCGACGATGATGATCTTCTTCTTCAAGTTAATTTTCTTTTTATCTCAAAATGATTAAAATTATCTACACACAGTCAGGGTTACCACCGCTGCCCCTGTATTCACCATCCAATAAACTTTTATTAAACTCTTCCTGATATAGTGACATTATACGAATCAGGCAATAAGAAATCCCCTGAAGAATAACTTATTTTTTCTTCCTCTTTGTTGAACAGACTTTCTCAAAGTGAACAGACTTTCTCAAAGTGAACAGACTTCTCCGTATTGTGAGTCAAGTCATGAAAAGACAAAGAAAATGATCATTTGTTCAAACTGTTTTTGAAATAGTTTTAAGATAAGTTGATCACAAACCACAATTTAGTTGGCAAGACTCTTTCAACGTATGTTTTTTACCGCTGATAAATATTTATTGAAGTCCATCATATTTATTCATGGTTTATTATTACAATGGAACTGAATTACAACAGAATGTATTTACATATTTTTACAGAAGGTTGAATGAATCAATTTCTCATTGTTTCACAACTCATTATTCATCTAAATTTGCTGTTGTGAATTGTAATATTGGAATGGAAAAGTTTAAACGTATTAGATACAGTTTTTACAGGTTTTAATTACTAACAAATACACATTTGGCTTTTAATAACTAACTCAGAACTTTGGTAATCACAAAATCAAATAAACAACATCATCATAAGATACAGTTGGGTTCCCTTCCCAAACCAGAAACATAGACTTCAATCATGATTATAAAAAAGTCGTTGATTTTGGATGCTAGCAATTTCATCTGGTTCACAATTGGACTGAGGTCATCTGTTGCTTAAGATGTAAAGGTTAAAAAAATAAAGAGAGATTCTTCTCTTACGAACATATTTGTCTCTTTATATGGCTTGTTGCACTTTGCTATATTTTGCAAATAAATTTGCTTTGATTTGATTTGAAAGGAAATATATGAGTTCTATATTAAAAACAAACATGCAATAAGAAATTTGCTATTTGACAACAATATGGAATACAAGAGGTCAAATGAACAAAGCAAATCAAATAAAAATAGACAGCGCTCTCAACATCGCCAGCTTTCTGTCAATCCTTGAACCAGACAGCCTCGACAGAGAAGATGGCAAATGGCCCAACAGCCTGACAGTGTTTCCCTTCTCAAATGGCAAATCATTTATATGGGATGCGATTTATGTTGACACATTTGTGCCATTGTCAATAACAGAACCGGCGGCAAACCCTAGCCATGTGGCAGTGTCAAATTACGCTGGTCTTCTCGTATTCCAATCTCTTGCAATGGAGACAAGTGGAGCAATTGCTTCTGCCACATGAGACTTCCTCAACCGCCTGGGTCTATCAATCTCGTGCTACACCAGAGACTATCGTGAGTTGGCTTTACAAATGCCTCCATTATTTGCGGGAACACTTCGAGCCTGCTCTCAGCCTGCCAAACCAGCAGGAAATCTGATCAAACTGCCTTATGTTTCGAAGATATCCACAAAGGATTTTTTTAATTTGTCAGTTTAAACAGATTATTTAGAATAGGATGGCAACAAAGTAAATGTTTACATTAACTTTTTAGTTAATGTAAACATTTAAACTTTTAATGTAAACTTTGAACTTTTAGCTCAATTTAAAAAAGAAAATTAAAATTAAAATTAAATAATTTAATCAATCAAATTAAATAAACTAAATAATCAAACAAAACATCCATTAATCATTGGAATCATTTGAAGAAGGTATAAATATATTGGAATAGGAAATATTTTTTTTATTATTACAAAGACCTTCACAATCAGATAAATTGAAGAGAGCAATTTAACAAAAAGTTTCTAAAAGAAATAAAATTCAAGACAAAATTAATAACTCAGGGGAGATAACTTAGATCTGGTCCAAGAGAGATAACTCCTAACTACAGGGTGTTTCAAAAGTCTTGGGAACATTACAAATGCGTATATCCCATGAACTATTCCAGGTAGAAAAATGAAACTGGTGCCATTTTAAAGCTTGCTTAATCAAGTTTTTGGTCATACTAATGATTTTCGTGTTATCTTTCCAGGTGCAGTAATGGCGTTCTCTAAACAAGACAAGGCATTTTGCGTCCTCCAATTTGCAAAGACTGAATCGTGGACATGTGTTCAGCGTGCATTTCGCAGGAAATTTAAAAAAGAAGCCCCTGAAAGGAAATCCATTGTCAGATGGCATGCTAAATTTGTGAAAGATGGGTGTTTGTGCCCAAGTAAGCGAACAGGTCGCCCTTCAACTTCAGAAGATGCAGTTGAGCAAGTTCGGACAGCCTTTCAGCGTAAATCAGTGAGAAGAGCCAGCAGGGAACTTCAGCTTGCTCCAGCAACTGTCTGGCGTGTCTTAAGGAAACGACTGCAAATGGTACCTTACAAGCTCAAGTTGGTCCAAAAGTTGAAGGACACTGATAAGCCACTTCGCCGTGACTTTTGCAATGCAAGATAACGGCTTTGATGACCAGCTTGTTTTTAGCGATGAGGCGACCTTCCATCTGAATGGCAAAGTTAACAAGCATAACACTCGCATATGGGGTACTGAGAATCCTCATGAACTTCTTGAGCACGAGCGAGATTCACCAAAAGTGAACGTGTTTTGTGCAATTTCCAAGAAAGGTGTCTATGGACCGTTCTTCTTTGAAGAGGCAACTATCACTGGTGAATCCTATCTCAACATGCTGGAAGACTGGTTAATGGCTCAGTTGGAACAAGCAGAATCTGATGACTTCATTTTTCAACAAGATGGTGCACCACCACACTGGAGTCTTAGAGTAAGGCAGTTTCTTAACACAAGGCTGCCTGGTAGATGGATTGGGAGATCTGGGCGAGGTGATGACGTTCTCATGCCCTGGCCTCCTAGGTCTCCAGATCTTACCCCGTGTGACTTTTTCCTTTGGGGCTTTGTCAAGCAACAAGTCTATGTACCGCCCCTTCCAAGAGATATTGACGAACTAAAGGCTCGAGTAACGGCAGTTGTGGGAACCATTGACGTCAAGATGCTGGAACGCGTTTGGCAGGAAATGGACTATCGACTAGATGTCTGCCGTGTGACGAATGGTGCTCATATTGAGCAACTTTGAAGATTCCCCACAAAACTTGAAACTTTAACCTTTCCAACAGTACCAATTTCATTTTTCAACTCCTAATAGTTTTTGAGTTATTAAAAATCGTTATGTTCCCAAGACTTTTGAAACACCCTGTATTTTAAACCAACGTACACATTTATTAACATTTTCTAACCAGCATAATGGTACATACCACATTGAATGTTCTTTCATCTCCCGTTTCTCCTTTTCTTGCATACAGAGGACTGTTATGACCAGTAACATTGTCAAAACTTCCACCATGGTAGTCATAGCTCATCAAGTTAATAAAATCCAGATACCTAGAAAAGGAATCACAAATTGACTTAATCCAATTTTCTAAAGGCAGAACATGCAAGAAAGGGCTCAAAATCTGTAATGATAATCTTTTTTTTTTAGCTAGCTTGAAAACATTAGCTCCTTAAGAAACGGCCATTTTTTCACAACTAGTTTTGTCTGTTTTTCAGAGCCGTAACAAGTCAAATTTTGATTTTAATATTTGCTTCTAAAAACCTATATAATTGAAAAAAAAACAAAAAAAACTAGACTGTTCAACTATAAAATCTCCTCCCCCATCTTTGAAACTTTTACAGGAAAATGAATTTTACTAATTTACGTTTTGTAAGTCTTTTTTCTTTCAGAAAAAAACAAAACAACAAAAAATACCCTTCCTTAATCGTACCACGAACCAAGAAAAAAGAGTAGCTTATGCAGACTTAGGGTTAGTGGTAGGGTTAGGGTTAGGGTTAAGAAAGGATTTTTTAAAAGTTGGGTTAGGGGTTAGGGTTAGGGTTAGTGGTAAGGTTAAGAAAGTATTTTTTAAGTTGGGTTAGGGTTTAGGGTTAGTGGTAGGGTTAAGAAAGGATTTTTTTAAATTGCTGAAAAAGCTAATATTTAATCATAATTCGGGATATTTGTAAAGTGAAAAATAAAAAAATAAATCTGCAAAAATCAGAAAACAAATCAAAAAGTCTTCTTAAAGATGCAATAAACCAGAAAATGTCAGCCTCTTTGGGAGCTAACATTTTCAAGATAGCCTATTTCTTACTAGATTTTATATTTTTAGAGATTTATCAAACACAAGAGTCTTGAAAAAAACATATCAAAGAAGCGCATAAAAATAATTTGCATGGTGGACTAATTTGACTTGTCACTGCTATGAAAAACAGACAAAACTAATTGTGAAAAAAATGGCCGTCTCTTTGGGAGCTAATGTCTTCAAGATAGCATATAGAATTAAATATTGCCATGAATATGACTAACTTTTCAATCTGAGGGATATCATATCCATTAATGATGGGTTTCTTGCCAGGAGGAACCGAAGCCGTTAGCAGCAAACGTTTCTTTCCGGAAATTTTGGATTCATTTAAGAAATAATCAGAAGTTTCCTTTAAAAGAAAATGAGAAAAGAAATTATGTTTTTAAAAACAAATTTTAAAAGCTTTTATTCACCCCAAACAATGCATATTTGCCACTAAGGCGTGAGGGAAGAGCTTACTGTGAATTAGGGGCCAGATTTATAGAGGGTCCTAAGTGGGGAGTTGGGAGCAAGATTTCTGCATGTTGGTACATTGTTGTGGAAAAAGGAAGATATACAACGTAGAACCCAGCCAACTAGGAAAGACGTGTGTGTGTTTGTGCAATTAACATACACAGCAAGAACGTGCATGTGAGCATGCACGGTTTTACTGAAGAGAGAGAGAGAGAGAGAGAGAGAAAGAAAGAAAGAAAGAGAGAGAATCGTCTGGCATGCTGTTTATTAAGTAGCTAACAATTATTTAAATATATATATATATATATATATATATATATTATTTGTAGCTCCTAGAAAAATCCGTCTACTAGAGCACTGTAAGTATAGTATTAACACAGCATGACGTCACTAGCTTTAAATGCATCGTTCCGTTTATTAAAAAGTCGAATGCTCTATGACGTCAAGCTGCCGTATAAAGTGTTAAAATTATCACCGTTTATTCGCTGTTCAACATGGCCGAGTGGTTAAGGCGTCGGATTTGAGTTGCAAAATACTCGTAATTCGGGGTTTCGAATCGCATGACCGGTAGTGAATAGTCATATCTCTATGCTGATGAGTCCCGATTATTAAGGACGAAACGTATACGTACATAGATAATAAACAATAACAAATATTTATTATATATATATATATATATATATATATATATATATATATATATATATATAATATAATTATCAACAAACACATAACGACTCATTAGTGTGACTAGACACATAATAATTTTTACAATTTTTGATGCCAATCTTTCCTGGATTTTATCGTTCTTCGAACTTGCTGCTACAATTTTGATGACGCCTTCAACGGTGAACAGTTTTCCTATATTTTCAAACTTTTCTTTTTGCATTGGACATTTTTCCTTTTACTTTATATTATCTTTATATCTTTTCAAATTATGACTTTTGGTAATTTCTCTTACCTTACCTTATCTGTTTGTATTCTTCTGAGCATAAGATTTAATTCTTTGAAAAGCTATGGCTTAAGGAAAGAATAATTAATTTCTTTTATTTGAAACGCTTTGTTTTCAACAACTGATGACTAAATAGATATTGTATTTTGTACAATTTTTATTCTCATCCTTTGCTTATTTATATAATTGCTCTATCTCGTATATCGAGCATCAATCTCTCATAATAGGTTCTACTTTAAAGGTATACATAATATCTTTATTTTCCTGTTTTATATATATATATATATATATATATATATATATATATATATATATATATATATATATGAGAGAGATACACACGTTTAGCAACATTTATTGATTTGTCTTATCCTCTATTTTTCGAATGTTGTGTGGCTTTGAACTTTCTCCAGAATCTACCGTTTCGAGCCTTTTCTCCGTTTATCAGTAAACGTGATGACTAATTTAAGCATCGCCGATCTCAGAATGCTACATGCATTCCTTTCATATTTTCCACAATTACTGACGAACGATCTTTTCATAACAATGTTCGCAAATCGACAAGAAATAAAATATAAAATTTCCAGTTTATACTTTCTCTTTTTTTTTTACTCAACTTTCATTTTTTCAGTGGTGTAAGGGCAGTAACTCTCCAATTTTTATTCTTGATTATTCCCCTTTGCTCTGTCAATTCTTTTTTTAAAAATGTCCAAATGTCGTTTGTGTGTATAGATTATTTTAATTTTCTTGTTACTTCCTTCTTTTTTTTTTTTTAATTTCTCGTGCCGCCTTATTTTTTCTTTTTAAGGAATTTGTTCTTTTTATCTTATTCTTGAATTTCTGATCAGAAGAAAATCTAGTGGTTTTATTTAAAAAAAAAAAATTCTCCAACAATTTCTTTATCTTTTCTGCTTCCAAAGAAAAAAAAAAATCAGACATTTCGTTTTGATAAATTTTATATTAGCATTTTAGCAACAACTCGTTGTATCCCTACGTCATTCTCTCTGCACTCCATTATATGTTCCTTCTATCTTAGGATATATTTTTCATGTACGACTTTTCTTTCTAAACTTCTCTCTGCCCCCGCAATGGTGTCCCAGCACTATCTACTGTCAACCGGGGTTACTATGATAGGTTTTGAAGCATTTGTTCCTACTCTGTTGTTCTCGTTACGCAAAAAGCTTATTTCCTGAATGAGTAACACGTGAACTTCTCCAAAAAGAAAATCGATTTCAGTTTTTTATACATTGTTTTTAAGGTTCAAATGATCATATTAGCCATGTTATAAGAACTGCTATAATAATAAGATCATTATAACCCTGCCTAATAACAAGGCATATAAACATCCCTCGGAACAGAAAGAATGGCTATCTTTGGTCCACGTTTTTGTGATGTTTTCTCCTTTGGCAAAATATAGTCCTTAAGCATACTGGCAAGTGCATTTCTAAGAACTTCTTGCACTCGTTTAACATTGGCAGGAAACATAAAATATGTTACAGTTGTACCATAGATACGTTACAGCCAAGTTTTAGGGGTAAAACAAATCAAAGTTGATTTGTTAAAAGCAAAAAATACGAATCTACATAGGATTATTATAGTAGCCCTTTCACGTCAAAGTAGCCCCAGTCGACGGTACCTGGCCACGATGTTCACCCTGATTGCTATCCTATGCTTTATCCTACAATAACTTCCTACTATGATTATCATCATCACCATCACCATCACATTCACTATACTGACTACCATTCCAACAATAACTTTTCATTTCGATTCCTCTCCTTGAACAAAAATACAAATTATCCCCCCCCCCCCTCACCTCACAAAATAAATTGTATAACTAACTCTTTTCTTTTCATATTTTTACTTTCAATAAAAATCTTCCGCAAAATTTTTATTTAAAAATGTTATTTTTTTTTAGCTATTTCGAGGGGGGTTATTTAAATTCTTTCTTTCTTTTGTTTTAATAAATAAACTTCATGCGTCCACTATGAAAGTTTGTTTACAAAAATAACCGGCACTTAGCCTCTTATTAACTATAAATTTGAAATTAATAATTATTTTGAATTCTTCAATTTTGCAGGGCAACGCCGGGACATGGGTTTCACTAGTAAAAAATATAATCTTGTTACTATAAGACATAAACAACTCAGCCATTTTAATATTTGCTTAATAGTTGGAAAATACTTTGTGATGCTTCAAAATTTGAAAGGGAGAAAAAAAAATTTGCATTTAACCCCTTCGAGTTCATCTAATAAATAAAATAAAATTCTACTTTTTTTGTGGTGATTTGAACAAATTAGACTTGAAAAATCGCTGCTCATTACTTTAAAAAAATTATTTGAATTTTTAGAAGGAAGTTCACTTTCCTTTTGTAAATTTAATGCAGAATGATAATCCACTGCCGAACAAATATATTTTTGTTTTGAAGTAGTTGAAACATCTCTACACTTGAGGAGGGGGGGGGGGAGATAGAGACAGTAATTATGAACTCTTATCTACTTAGCAATTTTTTTAATAGTTTAAAAAAAAAATAAAACTACTTGTCATCAAAAACAGCAAAAGTTTTAACTTTTTGAAGGAGGTAAAAAGGAAAATTAGTAGACCTGTAATAAGTATTAATTACATATATGTATTAATGAAAAGGAATGTGAAAGATTATATTGGAAACGTCCACCTGTATGAATCTGTATTATTATGTCAATTTCACTCAATTTTTAGTGTGCATATAGAGGGGAGTAGTTTGTGGTTCATTTGTAGCGGCGTGGACCATAGCTGGTTAAGAGGTGGTATCTTAGAGAAAGTGCAAAGATCCACGCTTACATTAAAATTGTTATAAGAAATGTTTAAAACAAAGAAACATGCATGAAAGTTGAAATGAAGGAGGAATGGAAAAAGGAAACATTATTTAAAGAACACAATATTTATATATATATAAATTACAAGACATTAATTGTTCATTTGAAATGTTCATTTAGAGAAGTAATAAAATGTTTATGCCTGTAATTTATGAGTGTATGTGCGTGCAACGGTGTAAGTATTTGTCTGATACTTTGCGTTAGAACGCGTAAGTGTATGAATGCGTGTGTTGCCTTTTGTCGGGGTGCGTAGTTGTATGAATGTATGTGTGCGCATGAGTTGAGAATTGATAGGGCATGTAGACACTTGTGTGTGTGTATACTGCTTTTTGTCAGCATGGTGTGTAAGCATGTGTGTGTTGAATAGTGAATAGTAGTCGTCCAACCCCCAAAGGGGTGAAGGAGTGGAAACATTGTCCTCCTGTCCGTGTGCTGATTTTTTTCAACTTCCTGTTTCTTGATAAAAACATCAGCTTAAATTATATTTTATTGGCTCCCAGTGCATGGTTTTCTTTTAGCACAAAAACGGAATTTTAATCACATGGTGTGGCAGACATAGGTGGAAACACATTACATGACAGACATTTTTCCTTTTTTCCTGAATATGCTTGTGGGAGCCGGTTTTTGAACCAAAAATTTAATATCGTTTTGGATGTCATTTTTTGAGTGTGGTTTCTATGTTTTCGCCCATGCAGTCAGTCAGTCAATATTAGAGAATTGGGATACATGTCAATCCCATACATTAAAACATCATTGGTCCAGGGTTAAAAAAATTCTGTTATTCTATTTAGAAAATTTAAAACTTAACTTTGGTGTATAAACTTTAATTCTATCCAGAAATTAGCTTTGAATTGACAGATTAAAGGCTTTAAAATCACTTTCGAATTATGCATTGCCATATAGGTTCAAAAGAAAACAAAAAAGAAAGATCTATTGGTCACACCCCTTTCTTTATTTGCCAAAGTTTATTTTGAATTTTTAGCTTATATCCAATCTTTATTATGAGAGGGACAAATTAAAAACCAATGTCTGAGAGAAATGAAGAAAATGGTCGCCAATTTACCTGCAAAAGTGTCACATAATTCTTTTTATCAACAGCCGGACTTCCACGACTTCCTGGATATTCCCAGTCGATATCAAGTCCGTCAAAATTCCTCTTTCTCAGAAAACCAGTAGCATTTGTGTAAAACATTTTTCTGTTCTGACTGTTAGCCACCATTTTTGAGAAGAGACTTGATCCCATATTCCATCCCCCAACCCCAAGAAGAACTTGTAAATTTGGATCTTTCTTTTTCAGTTTCATAACACGGGCATACCTGAAATGAAGGTGAACAGAAATCGCCATTACATGGTCATGATTATTTCATTTTAATCATTTATTTTTCGAACAGATAAAAATTTAAATTGGGTATCTTTTACAATAATCCGCAGAGTCGCTAACGGGGTCCAAAAAACGAACAAGAACGGGGTAAAAAAAATAAATATACAACAAGTGAAGCTGACCTACGTCGAGAATAGATATTTTCCTACTTACATATGAAATTTGTTTGTATTTTTACGTAGTATAAATGGGTTTTTATTAAATGTAAAAAAAAATTCTTGTTTTTTTTTTGCACGAATTTTTACTAAAAGAAAAATGGCGTCTCGGTCTTACCTCCTTACCATACCCCCCCCAATCGCCATTTTTTGTTGTCCAATGTTCGTGTGACAAAAATATTGATTTCTAATAAATAGCAGTTGAAACAGTTTAAAAATACAAACAAATGTCACAGATAAGTTGGAAAATAACTTTTATCGGCTACAGTTACTTTTATTTGTTATATAATTGTTTTTTGAGCGTTTTCACTCTGCGGATTATTGTAAAAGATACCCTTTAAATGTATAGAGATTAACTCTATAAATTTCAACTTTTATCTTGTTAATTTCCAATTTTCTTTTTAAATAAATTTTAAAATAATCTTTACAAGAAAAGATTGGAAATTAAATTGATTTTCGTTTTTTTTTTCTTAATCCTCGGATTTATACACAAAAGAATGAAAGATAAAAATAATATTTAAGCAAAGAAATGTCAAAAGTGTATCTGGAAAAAATATAAAAAATTGAAATCTTTTCATGAATATATATAATAGATTGAATATAAAATCTTTTAAAATTAGGTTTGTTTCGATTAATTTCTTTAATCCGATCAGAATTCATTATAACTGAAAATTATGACAAAAAGAAATGAAACAACCTGCTTTGACTTAGTATAGTTTGCCATCTGAGATCTAAACATGTAAATCAAGAGTTATCTCTCTTGGACCTGATCCAAGTTATCTCCCCTTAAACATTACTTGCCACAGTGAAAATGAACTAATGGTTTATTGACTGGCCTTTGGGGTAGGAGCAAAGTGCACTATCTGATACTACACTTCATCTTTTCTGTCCTTGGTCAGTGAAGGAGAAATCGTTCACTGGGCAATTTTTATTTTTGTTCTCAATCGAAAGAGTACGTCTTTTTGGGGAGCTGGATTTTCTCTATATTAAAAGCTAACCTTGAAGCAAGTAAATAGGGACTGGCTTGATTCTGTTCTCTTGGCGTTGCATTCGTTCTTTTGTCTCTTTTTAGAATCTTTAGTGAAAGTGGTTCAATGGATTTGGCAAGACTTGAATGCAACATGCAGAATCGCCCGTATCCACTGTAACACTGTCACTTCTTAACATTTCAGGAAACATTTATGAGATTTCAACAAAATAAGAAAAAATGAGTTTTGAGTGACTTAAAATAGTTAAAATTAACTGATCTTTAATTGACTTAAAATAATTAAAATTAACTGATTTTTAATTGACTTAAAATAATTAAAATTAACTGATTTTTAATTGACTTAAAATAATTAAAATCAACTGATCTTTAATTGACTTAAAATAATTAAAATTAACTGATTTTTAATTGACTTAAAATAGTTAAAATCAACTGATTTTTAATTGACTCAAAATAATTAAAATTAACTGATTTTTAATTGACTTAAAATAATTAAAATTAACTGATTTTTAATTGACTTAAAATAATTAAAATCAACTGATTTTTAATTGACTCAAAATAATTAAAATTAACTGATTTTTAATTGACTTAAAATAATTAAAATCAACTGATTTTTAATTGACTTAAAATAATTAAAATCAACTGATTTTTAATTGACTTAAAATAATTAAAATCAACTGATTTTTAATTGACTCAAAATAATTAAAATCAACTGATTTTTAATTGACTTAAAATAATTAAAATTAACTGATTTTTAAATTACTCAAAATAATTAAAATCAACTGATCTTTAATTGACTTAAAATAATTAAAATCAACTGATCTTTAATTGATTTAAAATAATTAAAATTAACTGATTCTTAATTAACTCAAAATAATTAAAATTGATTGATTATTCTAGGATTGAATGCTCTTTAAAATTTGACAAAATGTTGAAGAAAATTAAAAAAATAAGTCATTGATAATCCCATCAAATTAATCTTAATCCATAATCCAACAACAAAGTAAAACACTAATCCATAATATATCAAAACTGAAAGACACAAAATGTAAAGATTTATAAATGTTTAAAAAAAAAAAAAAATTGTTTTGAAGAGAAGAATGAAATCCAACTCACATTCCAATCATCCAGGGAGTGGAGTCATCATTCCATTCGTATGGTTTCAGGTGATTGTTTTGCAACGTTGCAAACGTGTAAATGATATGAGTGCAAAGTGAAACAGAAATGTTTTCAGGGACAAATTTGGCGGGAATTTGTCGATACTGCGACCAGTTTGTATAATAACACACTTTTCTGTATTCACCATCTGAAAAGAGGACGCGTAAACAAATCTTATGAAATTGTTGGATTTATAAAATGAACAAGTGAAGAGTTTGAATGCAAAAAACAAAAAACGCCATTTTCAAAATTGTTAAGTTACAACTCTCAAAACTTTTGCATTTTCATCATTCTACCAAATTCCCAAATCATGTTTTACATAATGTGATATCTAATCTTTGTTGCTTTCAATTAAAATAAAGTTTTATAGTCGAATTCTACAGTTTGATTGGACAGTTACCCCATATTATCGAGTGCTCATAATTTATTACTGAAATATAATTCTTACTAGAAATGAATATGATAAGAAAGTATAGAGCATGGGGGGGTATTTAGAATTTAATATGCCCATCAGTATTTGCCACCAGCTTCTTAAGCTGCCTGGGAACCACATCAACTGATTTCACAAGGAATATTTTTTTTTACTAATGAGTCACCACTTATCAAGGCTAAAACTCACTTGAGGATAAGGGTTAATGAGATGGAGAGGTTGAATGTTGAACGATGATGAATACAAAGAGAGGATTCAAAATCTCCACATAGCTCTAACTTTGACCCAGAAACCGTTTCCCACCTCACATAAAATACATTTTGCAGAAATTCATCATCATCGGTTTAACGTCCATTTTACATGCTGGCATGTGTTGATCGGCTTTTAGAAATTGACTTTCAAGCTAACCTATTTCTGACCAGGTCTTTATTTATCCCTCTTTCTCTCAAGTCCATCCTTATCACTTTCTCCCATGTTTTCCTTGGCCTTCCTCTGTGAACTGACCCTTCTAATTCAAGATTTTTAATTTTTTTGTTAAGTTTTACCTCACTTAATTGTTTCAGTTTTTACAGTAAGATTTACCTCTCGTGTGACAACAGTAGGAAATCGATTGTTATTCATAAAAATAAATAACTTACTACTCTCCCGGGCAACACTGAGTAATCCTGCTAGTTTAAAATAAAAATCGATTCAAAGAGGAAACTTGAGTTACTACTCCCCTGGGCAACGCCGGGTAGCTCTGCTAGTATTTAATAATGATAATAATAATCTTACCTGGATTTTTTTTTACCTCTTGTTACTACTTAGCTGAATTTTTTATCCTTGCTGGAATTTCAAAAATGTTTTTCTATAACATACGTGATTTTTGTTAATACCTTATTTTCTATACAGCGACTTATGTTTTGGCTTTGGCTCGTCGTATCATTTAATTGTGTGATTATTTGTTGTAAGCATGTCTGCCTCTTCAACTTTAACACAATTCTTTGTTTTGGACATTTTTCATTGAGAATTTTTTCTCACTGCTTATTGCTTGACTCAGATCCATACGAACCTAAGAAATATATTTTTTAATACTTCACAGATGTTCTGATGTCGGTAGGTAAAACACCAAATAATAAGAAAAAATGAAATAGATATTAGAAAATTTAATAAAATACAAAAGATTATTTTTTTGGAGGAAAAGAACAAGTAAGAAAAAGATGATATTATTAAGTATTTTCAAAATGACATACTTGTGAGATGAACACCTAAAAAGCAGAGAAGAAGGACGCCAACAACAGTCACGTATGTGTAGGCCATAATGCTGGAAAAAAAACAAAGAAAAAAAGCATGAAAAAAACAGACATTTTAGTTTTGCTTGAAAAATGACACATTAAGAAATAATTTAATTTGATCTAATTGCTCCAATATCTTTATCTTAAAAAGTTAGGTATGTTTATATATTTGTATGTACAAGATTCACTCCTAAACTAATTAACCGATCATTATGAATTTTGGAACACAGCTGCTAGGCATAAGGAGTCCAAATGTGGGCTATATTTAGTTTAATTTAGGTTTATGCAAAGGTGTTAAAAAGGGGGTGGAAGCCCTTTGTAAAAATGTAGATACCTCCGATTTCTGTGAAATTTTAACAATATGTATTAGACATCAATTAATAAATATGCCCCAAATTTCAGTTTCTTTGAGTATTTCAAAGGGTTTTAGGGGGCATAATATGGGTCCAACCTCCCATTTGAAAATTCAAATATATCAGATTTGCATTAAATTTGATCAATAGTTATTACACACCGATGAAGCAAGATTCCCTGAATTTCAATCTCTTCTTAAGACCCCTTAAGCTTAAGCATAATATTTTCTAGAATCAAAATATTTAGAATAAGGATTCTAGGCATAAGGTTTAGTATCATTATATTTTGATTTTAATCTTCATAAGGGGACATAAAATTCGTAGAAAAACTGATCTGCGCAGGGAATTAATTTTAACCGTTCTGGGACAGGTAATCTTTTGGTTTCTCTATAAATGAAAAAGTACTCATGATGTAAATAAACATTGAAATATTAAAAAAAAAATGGATTTTAGAAAGTATGAAAATAATAGTGGTTATTGTTGGATCAATGGGAAGCATTCTCATTTTTTTTGGGGGGGGAGGAGGGATTTATAATAATTGAAAGTTATTTTTATCACTTAAAATTTGATTGTAAATAAAAGAAAATAAAATAATCTAAAGTTAATCTGGAACAAAAGAAAATGATTATTCATATTTATTTTGCCAAATTATTTGCATCAAAATGCACAGTAGACAAAATAAACAGAAAAAAATATTTTCAAGAATTATGGCCTTGAACCTGTTGTGCTGAAACGCTTAGAATTATTTTTGGGCCAGGAACTATAGAGCAAGGATTTACATATGTCAATCGATATAAAATAAGCTTTACAATGATATCAAATATGTCTCAATCCGAATTTATTGATGGTTCGGCTCTAATTTCACCACTGTATTTTATAGGAGTCTATCTTAGCACGGACTGTAAGACAAACTCCAATAATATTCCATGAAAAATGACAGTATACTGAAATTATATGCCCTTAATAGAGTTAAGATGAAAATTCATATACCCTAATGTACAAAAGCAAGGAAATTCCCAAATTTTTACACTTTTATTGTCATTAATTAAGGGTATGACTACATATCAACCAAACCATTTCATTATCACATCACTACAGTATAAATCTCTATGCATGAGTGGAAAAGTGTGTGAAGTGCGCTCAAGAAAAATTCCTACCAGTAAAATACATAGCCCTGTTGTGCTCGCATACCCTTAATGACAATAAAAGTGTAAAAATTTGGGAATTTCCTTGCTTTTGTACATTTAGTGTATATGAATTTTCATCTTAACCCTATTAAGGGCATATGATTTCAGTGTACTGGCAGTTATCATGGAATGTCAGTACTTTTGTAAAGTCTATGCCTCAATACAATGGTCATTTTTAAGGTTTTGGGGAATTTTCTGGAAAACTAAGGTATATGGTAAACTGAAATTAAAATGCCATCAACTAGACCCTAGAACCTCTATCTCTGCCAAAAATCAGCTGAATCGATCAAATAGTTGATGAGATACAGGGTGGCACATAAGTACGTACGTATGTACACACGGATAACATGATTTCATGATTGAACTTTCTGGATCTCTGGGTTGCATTGACTAATGATGCTGAAATTCTACACACTTATAGAACCTATCAAATAACATTTTTGTGCAAAGTTTTAACTAATTTGGTTTATTGGTTTTTGAGTTATGATTGATCAAAGAAATGAGATTTCCAGCATAGGCCATTTTTGAGGCATATTAAGGGATAGAGCACTCTCGCGCCTCCCTTGATTTTCTAACAACTAAACGGTCGTTAAATGAAAGGAAAACAAAGCCATTTTATAAACAACAGCGATGTGTATTTATTTAAGTGATCTACACCGTTTGGTGTAGATTGGCGAAAGTCAGGACAGTGTCAAAGTGAAGAAAGGAATTATGTAAGAAAGTTCGGTTGACTGCCGAAAGTCTTGTTGGAGCAATATATCTTCAGTGAAGATAGCTTTGCTCAGCATCGGTCACAGAGGTAGGAGAGAAAACGTCTTTCTTCGTTGGTTCTAGGAAACTCTCTGAGTGCCGTCTGCCTTTTCCCAAAGGTGCAGGAAGTAGTCCTTCAAGGGTCGATTGAAATTAGTACACCCTGAAAGCTGATTGGTTATCGTGTGACCCAACCACCTCACAGGGGTTGCTCTCTGCATGAAACAAGAGATGTAAATCTTTATGACTGCTACAATATTGTTTAACTGAGAGACTTTTGACTTTTCGAATGAAGGGGGGGGGGAATAAACTCGATGCTAATATTCATACACTGCTATTTACCAACATTCATAAATTCTTAAAGTTATTAAAATATACAATCAAATAGAACTCATTATAGATAAAATTCCCCAAAAGCGATCATATTTTGATAATGGCTGATTTTAATTGTATCTCATAGATATTGGAATCATGGCCCTTTTTTTACTTTAGGGTGGCAAAGTAAGGGAGATAACTTATGTCAACTTATTTTTAGATTTTTTTTCAACAATTGAGTTTAACAAATATTTTTTTCATGAAACAACAAACATAAAATAATGTTAAAAAAGTGAAACAATATTAGGAGTTAGGAGTGGATAGAATAAGTTCAGGGGAGCTCTGCCCTTAGTAACCAGCAGAGCCTTACCACTATCGACTAAGGGAAGAGTCTATCAGTCATGTTGTTACGCTTGCGTCTCGTTGGGAACGACAAGACAGTTACGCAACAGAAGAATAAAAGAAAAGATTTAGGTCCTCCCATTCAAGTATGCATATACACTAAACAAGAGGGGAATGAGACTCTTTCTCAAATCACGTGTAAAATGGGGGTACACAGACAATGAACACTTTCTGAAAGAACGGAAGATCAACACAAGTAAAGGAGCCAAAAAAAGTTTAGTTACAAAAGTTATAGGGAGGAATAAGATAATAAAAAAAAGTAGCAAGGACAGGGTCTTAATAAATATGCAGCTAGACCGAGCAAAAATACATGTATAGTATAAAAAACATCAGTCTGAGAGAAAGAAAGGGCCCGAACTTACAATTTTCTGATGTAACTTCAAGATTCATGAGCAGAAACGTTCAAATGTCTTTGGCACATGTAAACAAGTTATTTATCTACCTCCCACAGAAAGTAGGTACTGCGATTTCTGGAAAATCTACAATAGTGTAGTGAACAATGGTCAATCAACGATTCCCCCACTATCAAACCACAATGATGTCGTTTGCATGGCAACTGATAAGGCTGAACTACTTGCTCAGCGTTTCGCCTCTAACTCTACTTTGGACTCTGATAACCACCCCCTCCCCAAATTTCCATTGCGGACCGAAGCCACACTTGATAACCTGGTCATCACCCCATCCCAGGGTAGAGACATCATAAAAAACTATGACACATCCAAAGCTTGTGGGCCTGATCTCATACCAGTAATAGTAATAAAGAAATGCTCTGCTTAACTGGCCCCTGTCCTCTAAAAACTCTACAATAAATGCCTAGCTGAATCTTGCTTCCCCGATAGCTGGAAAATTGCCTCTGTGGTACCAGTCTACAAGAATTCTGGGAATAGAACCGATCCTCAGAACTACCGCCCAATCAGTCTACTGCCGATCTTTGCTAAAATCTTTGAATCCTTAATCAATCTAGCAATAGTCCGGCACTTAGTTAATGCTAAACTTCTTTCTGACCGCCAGTCTGGATTTAGACAAGCACGATCTACTGCAGACATCCTAACTGTCATCTCTGAACGCATCTATCATACACTCGACAAGGCAGGCGAAGCTAGGGCAGTAGCACTTGATATATCAAAGGCCTTTGACAAGATATGGCATAAAGGGCTTCTCCTGAAAATACGCTCATACGGTATTACTGGGCAATTACTTAATATAATTAGATCCTTCCTAGCCAAAAGAAAGATCCAAGTTGTCCTCGATGGCCGTTCATCTAAGCAACATGACATAAATGCTGGTGTACCCCAGGGATTTATGCTTGGACCTTTATTGTTCCTGATCTTCATAAATGATCTCCCTGATGACATAGAGTTTGAGATTGGTTTATTTGCTGACGACACCATGCTTTACTCTCGTCATGTTGACAAAACAGACGCGACTATATCCGAGGCAATGGCTGAATCCTTAGAAAATGACCTCCAGGCTGTAGTGGATTGGGGTCTTAAATGGTTGGTAACTTTTAATGCCGAAAGACAAAGCTCCTTTCCTTTAATAACTACAAGAAACCTCTCCAACCACCGATTGTCATGGCAAATTGCACCCTGTTTGAGAGTTCATCATTCAAACTCCTCGGCCTAACCTTCACAGGTAACATCAATTGGAACAAATACATCGAAGACATTGCCAAGGCTGCAGCAAAGAAGGTGGGCTCCCTTTACCGTGTTAGTAAACTCCTCACACCTGACATTATCCTGTATCTCTACAAAGCCACCATCCACCCATGCATGGAGTATTGTTGCCACATCTGGGCTGGTGCATCATCTACTAGTCTCTCCCTCCTTGACAAGATCCAAAAAAGAGTCGCCAACCTAATAGGTCCCTCACTGTCAACCAAGCTCCAGTCTCTGTCCCATCGCCCCAATGTAGCATCCTTGTGCTTGTTTTACAAATACTTCAATGGATTATGCTCCGATGAACTGGCTACTCTGGTGCCCCCTCGACGTAAATTCACTAGACCAACTCGACAATCAGCTAAATCCCATCCATTCACTGGGGAGGTCCCCAGATGCCGGACAGCTTTCTACTCCAATAGCTTCTTTCCTCGAGCTCCCTGTCTTTGGAACTTCCTCCCTGTTCCCTGTTTCCCCGACTGTACCGACATGCAGAAATTTAAAACTAATGTGAACAAACATCTAGCTGCACAGCTCCCAATTTAGGATGATCCCCTAAAATTTCACCCTAATTCTCAGTCGCCCCTTACGTCCACAGTGGCAACTTGCCTTGTTTGGGGTGAACTCAGTTAAAAAGAAAATTTTTTAAACTATAAATGTGACACGGTGAGGTGTTTTACTAGTGCTACAAACTTATTAATGAGTGTATTTACATCGAAGGGGCACTA
Organism: Sepiola atlantica; assembly: GCA_963556195.1. Classification (NCBI taxonomy): domain Eukaryota; kingdom Metazoa; phylum Mollusca; class Cephalopoda; order Sepiida; family Sepiolidae; genus Sepiola; species Sepiola atlantica. The sequence continues at coordinate 166,003,634 of OY744520.1, read as the reverse complement.
GAGCAGCAAGTTCATTGGAGCACATTCTATTGAAGTACTTGTAAAACAAGCACAAGGATGCAACATTGCAGTGATGAGGCAGTGGCTGGAGCTTAGTGGATAGTGAAGGACCTATCATATTAGATACTCTTTTTTGGACCTTCTCTAAGAAGGAGAGACTAGTGGATAGTACACCAGACCAGAGTTGACAACAATACTCCCTGCATGGGCGAATGGTGGCTTTGTAGAGATACTGTCAGGTGTGAGAAGTTTTCTAGCACGGTAGAGGTAGCCCACTTCTTTGCAGCAGCCTTGGCAATGTCTTTTATGTATTTATTCCAATTCATGTTACCTGTGCATGTTAGGTCAAGGAGTTTGAATGTTTGACTCTCAGGTAGGGTGTTATTTGCCATGACAATCGGTAGTTGAAGAGGTTTTTTGTAGTTGTTGAAGGAAAGAAGCTTTGTCTTAGCAGCATTAAATGTTACCATCCATTTATGACCTGATTCCACTACAGTGGAGGTCACTTTTTAAGGATTCAGCCATTGCCTTGGATATGTGTACGTCTGTTTTATCCACATGACGAGAGTAGAGTGTAGTGTTGTCAGCAAATATACCCATCTCAGACACAATGTTATCAGGGAGGTGGTTTATGAAAATCAGAAACAATAAAGGTCCAAGGATCGATCCCTAGGGTACACCTGCATTTATGTCATGTTCTTTGGATTAATGGCCATCGAGGACAACCTGGATCGTTTTGTTGGATAGGAAGGATCTAATTATATTAAATATTCGTCTAGTAATACCATATGAATTAATTTTTAGTAGAAGACCTTTAACAAGAAATACGTTCATTCACTTTGGTATTCTCTTACAAGTGAGAATGCCTAAAGCGATATTTTGGGGCTTCTGTATGATGAAATTTCATCTCTAATTTAGAAGAGTCTGTTGAAAGGGGGAGATAATTCAAACTTTCTTTTTGGTTGTAACCATAATCCATAAGGAAAACCCAGAGAATTAGTAAGAAAATAAATTTAAAAAAGGGTACGTATGCAGTTTATGAACCGGACTGAAATAATAACATTATAATTTAGAAAGCCATTCTTAACATGGGGAGGTTTGGGGGGGGGTGTGATTAGCTATTCTGTTTATCAAATTATTAGGTGAAAGTACAGAATAGTTAATCAACTCCCCATCTCTCTATGTGAAGAATGTTTTTCTAAATTATGATATTAATTATTTCAGACCAGTCTGTAAACTGCATAAGTACCATTTTCAAATTTATTTTCTTACTAATTATCTGGATTTTCCTTATGGATTATGGTTATAACAACAACAACAACAACAACAACAAAAAACAGTTTGAATTATCTCCCCTTTCAACTGACTCTTCTAAAATGAAAATTTCATCTGCCCCAATGATACGGAAGCACCAATATTTGTCCTTTAAAATATTACGACATTGCCCATAGAAGCTATATAAGTCAGGTTGAAGCGTTAACGAGCTGTTCGACCTTGAGGACCAAAGGCATGGCCAGATCACATACATTCAGAGGACGAGTGTTTCCAAATCACAAAAAAAAGAAAAACATCAAGTGCAAAAAAGACAAAAAAAAGAAATTATTTTAATGTTATTATGTAGTGAGTTCACTACTTTATAAAAATTGTCGATCCAAGAACAAAAACTATTTAGATCACTTGCATGCTGTTCTGGACAAGTACTTAGGAATTGTAAAAATTAAAAAAAAAACTAAAACGAACATTTTTTTTTAATTGTTCGATAAAAACGATCCCGCCACACAAAAAAATTTGTTAACGTTGTAAAAATAAAAGACAAAATAATAATAAAAAAAAATTGGTTAGACTTATTTTGTCTATAATAAGTTTCCGGTATTGGTGATGGTCAGGAAATGGGTGATCATTTTACGTTAAATTTATATAAGAAAGTGATCATCTCATTCTAAAAGCTAAAATATTGGGTAAAAATAAAAAATAAAACAGAATAGGTACACAGAAAAAAAAAGAAAAAAGTTCGAAAAAAAAAATATGCCAAAACAAGTGGTGGGTAAGTTACGAAAGACCCCCCCCCCCCCGCCAAATTGTTTTGAAGTACCAATGGCCAACGTCAATAACATATCCGCTGTACATTTGTAAACCAGGAAATGACTGACTTTTGTTTGTTTAGGCGCACAAATGGACCATAATGATCGACTTGCCATAAATTACTTTCCAATTAAAAAATGAATCACTTTCGAATGTTGAAAAAAGGCGAAAAATTCCTATTTCAGTCACGTATTAAGAGTGAAATGGGGTTTGGCATTGCTCTCAAACAACTTTCTTTTTTATTACTTAAACCATGTTTTAATACTAAAAAAGAAATAACTCTGCTCATACAGATAAGATGACAGCCGAAAACTGACCACATAAATTAAAACCGGGTTCCTGAAACGGGGGGGGGGGGGGGATAATTGGTGCTTGTACACTATGCGTGAGTATTAAAGTTACAATACCATAAAAGAACATTAGTATATACTTACGCAACAGATTTAAATAAGTATCCTCACCAAAAAGTAGGAAAAATGATCGAGTAGAATTTTAATTAAAAATAAACATCAGTTTCATCGTATTTTGAAGACTGCCATTGATTTATTACTTGTTAATATGACACTGAGTTATCTCCCCCTTAATTTCGGGTTTTTCGCTCGAATCAATGGCCGAACCCGATTAAACGATATAACGGATTTTTTAAAAGTTTTTATTACAATTCTACTCGATAGTTTTTGCTAAGTTTTGGTGTACAAACCTATTTTTGCTTGATACATAAGTATATGAAAGAGTTTTCCGGTTAATTTAATTGGAACTGCGATTTTCAGCGTTTTTTTTCATATGTACCCGTCTCTGTACAAGCACCAAAAATGCTGATTTATTTACATAGTTGCATTTTATTTATTTTTATAATCATTGTTTTCTAGAAAGTGTAAAAAAATAAAATGCAATAAGTATATAAATAAAGTGTTTTTCCGTTTTCTGTGTCAAAAACCCCGATTTCATTTTGTATGGTCGGCTGACTAACTCATTACTAGTATTTACCAGGCAGCCATGGGGGCCGATCGGTATAAGCACTACCATCAGCACTACTACTACTACTACTACTACTATTAGGAGTTTTCACAACTCACAAGAGACATTATCAGTGATCCTTTTGGCTAAGATCAAAGTGTAGTATCTGTTCCGATGGATACTACACCCTTGACTTGACTTGGTCCCTTAACCCCCTCCTGGGTCGTAGGGGCGCTGCACCAATGAACTCTACACCAGCTGTCTCCACTTCTGACGGTCATGGGCAATGGACTGGGTTGTAGCGAAGTTGTAGCCCGTCCACTCTTTGATGTTGCCCGTCCATCTTTTGTGTTGTCTACCTCTCCTTCTACACCCTATAGACTGGTATTGTCTTGCCCTTCGGGGCTTGACTTACGCCGGTCAATGGGTCTGTCCTGTGCAGTTCTAGGAGGTCCACCCTCCCAGGCTTTGCCTCCCCTCTTTGGGGAGGAGTAAGTTTATTGCTTACTGCCTGAGGCGCCCCTACCGGGGAATGCCGACAGGGCTGCCCAGGCAATTTTTAAACCCCACTTTCCCGACCCGACCTTGGGTCACATCTTACTTGTGGGAGTAAGATAAAAAAAAACTGGCCTTGTGCCTAACTCCTGGAGAGGAGTAAATCAATACTCACTGGCAATGACAAGTGGTGTTCCCTGGATGGAGTCTGAGTGACAACACGCCTCCCCATCATTATCATTATTAGTACTACTACTATTACTACTACTTAATCCATGTTTTAGTAAAAAAAAAAAAAAGTATTAATAATAATAAAAATACTTTTTTTTCGAAAACATGGTTTAAGTAAAAAGGGTGCTTATCCAGATTAAGGGAGACATTCGAAAAAACAAACAAAAAAACAAACAAACGTAGGAATATATGTTTGATGTAGGTACCTGTCATGGGCTGAATCCTATACCAAAAGTCACGTAAATTAATCAAGTAGTTTTTATTTTATAAAAGAAAATTAAATTTTACCGATTAACGAATAACGTGGAAATACGGCCTCCATTACGGCTTATAATGAATTTCGGTTATCCCTTGAATAAGCCGTAATGGAGGCAATATTTCCACGTTATTCGTTAATCGGTAAAATTTAATTTTCTTTTATAAAATAAAAACTACTTGATTAATTAATCAGCTCGTGACAGGTGCGTACATCAAACAGATATTCCTCAGTTTTTTTTTTCTTTCTTCGAATGTCTCCTTTAATCTGAATAAGCATCGTAAAAAAGAAGTTGTTCCCCTGGAAGTAAACATCGTTGGCGTTCCCAACCATAATTTTGCCATTATTGATAAACAAAAATGATTGCTTGGTGATTCTGCCGTCATCGTGCGACGACATTAGAAATTGATTTTGAAGCCTTTAAAGTGTGAAAAGTATTTTCTGGCGGGGATGAAAGTTTCTCGGTCAAAGTTAAATGTTATGATTGATTAGTTTTTTTTCTTCTTCCTCTTCTCTTAAACCAAATAAAATCAATCTTGTTTCTTCTGTTTTCGAAATTGAAAAAATCTGACAAACCTTTTCTTTTTGTCACGTTGGATTTGGTTGTTCGCTTTGTTGACCAGCGGAAACGCGAATGAACTTGTGGGAAAATCAAACAAATGTCAGATGGTAAAATTGTCAAAGGACAATTTGAGTAAACATTTTTCACTCGAAAACCAACGATACAAATGGGCACTTTCACTTTATTGATGAAGAAGAAGAAAGAAAGAAAGAAAGAAAAAAAAAACGATTATAAGATAATGGTGAAATTTATAAAATTGCAAAAAAGATAGGCGAGTTTTCGATGGCCTTGATTTTTACTCCAGGTTGACAAGACAAAAGTTGAAACACCGACGACAAGAAAAGCTCACCACAATCAAAATAAAAAAAAAAACAATTATATTTGGTAAACTTTGTACCTTTTTGCTATCAACAGAAAAATAAAAGTTAGATATTTTTTCGTGCGATATTTACTATTTAACATAAAATGATCACTCAGTTTTGACCACATAACGCAGGGTAACCATTTTTTTTGTATTTTCCAAAAGAGATATATATATATATATATATATATATATATATATATATATATATATATATATATATATATATATATATATATATATAAAGTCATCTACATACAGACTGTTTCGCTGTTTCACAGCTCATCAGTGCGCCTAGACCAGTTAGTGCCTCAAGGCGGGATCGGTGTGTGTGTGTGTGTGTGTATATATATATATATATATATACACACACACACACACCGATCCCGCCTTGAGGCACTAACTATATATATATGTATATATATGTATATATATATAATATATGTATATATATATATGTGTATATATAATATATGTATATATATGTATATGTGTATATATATAATATATGTGTATATATATAATATATGTATATATATATGTGTGTGTATATATATAATATATGTATATATATATATGTGTATATATATAATATGTATATATATATATATATATATATATGTGTGTATATATATATAACATATGTATATATATGTGTGTATATATATAATATGTGTATATATATGTGTGTGTATATATATATGTATATATATATGTGTATATATATATAATATATGTATATATATGTGTGCATATATATAATATATGTATATATATATGTGTGTATATATAATATATGTATATATATGTGTATATATATATAAAATATGTATATATATATGTGTATATATATACTATATGTATATATATGTGTATATATATAATATATGTATATATATGTGTATATATAATATATGTATATATATGTGTCTATATATAATATATGTATATATATGTGTATATACATAATATATGTATATGTATATATGTGTATATATAATATATGTATATATATGTGTATATATATAATAAATGTATATATGTGTATGTATATATATATGTGTATGTATATAATATATGTATATATATATGCATATATATATGCTATATATATATGTATATATATGTGTATATATAATATATATATATTTATATATATATGTATATATATAACTAGCAGGGCTACCCGGCGTTGCCCGGGGCGATAAAAAACAAAGTAGTAGGAATTAAAGAGTGTGTGTAACATATTTATATAAACACTTCAATCTCTCTTCTTTCTCTAGTCGTCTCTCTTTCCCTGGTCCTCATTATTTCCCTCCCTCCTTCAACCCTCTATTTCCCTTTTTCCCATATGATCCTTCTCTTGTTTAAATGTGTTAAAAACTAATAATAATGTAATTCACGTAAATTCTCTTTACTAAATATGTATTTTATGTAACTGGATTTTCTCAATGAAATATGGTATGTAAACAAAAAAACATTTAGGATGAAAGTTATTAATTATTCGAACTTGAATGCAATGACTTAATCGCTGGTGGCCATGTTGTAATTTCCTATAATTTTCTTTCGTAAAATAGTAGCAATAATTTGATTAGCGTTTGTCACTTATTTAAAAAACAATAGCCAAAAACTAAAGATTTAGAGGCGCGTCCCTGGCGCTAAGAAACGTTAAATAAAATACTGTTCTTATATAAGATATTATAAAATGTACATGTACATGTATTTGTGCACGTACAGAGTGACTGGCAGTGGCGGCTAGTGGCGGACCTTCAATAGTTTCTTACTCCCCTTCATGTAAATAGAATTGACGCTAAGAAACGTTCAATAAAATTAAAAATTATCTCAAAGTATTACGTAATTAAATTACGATGTAACTTAGCAATTTAAAATTACTAAATATGAATATGCCCCATGGACCCCTAAGGGGTGGGTTTATAGATACGGGAATACTCTCATCATCTTACTCTGTGAATTTTACATAAGAATACACTTTTATATGTTATGTATATTCTCTAACTTTGTTTTAAAACCTAAATTGTGTTTTGAAACGTGAGTTATCGTTCTTCCTTAGCTATCCTCTAACAAATAAATTTCATTAAAAACATTAATTATTTTATGAACTTGAGGTATTACGTAATTAAATTACAATATGACTCTGTAATTTCAAATTACTATAAAATATAATGAAAAATAACTGAAAAAGTCCCCCCCCCCGATAAAATATGCCCCATTGACCCCTAAGGGGCAGGTTTATAGATTTAGGAATACTCTCATCATCTTACTCTGTGAATTTTACATAAGAATACACTTTTATACATTATGTATATTCTCTAACCTTGTTCTAAAAACCTAAATTGTGTTTTAAAACGTGAGTTATCGCTCTTCCTTAGCTATCCTCTAACAAATAAATTTCATTAAAAACCATGAATTGTTTTATGAACTTGAAGTATTACGTAATTAAACTACAATATGACTCAGCAATTTCAAATTACTATAAAATATAATGAAAAA